>CM060423.1:54291194-55498277 GCA_030545235.1 Helianthus tuberosus
TCAGGAAAAGCCGTTGATGATTATACATTCGGTAACACTGCTCTTTTGGGTCAAGAAGAATCTGGGAGCAGTGGTAAGGACCAGGGTTATGACCATTTCATTGACATAACTGCTGGAGCTAACTTTAACAACCCTGATCCTCACTCTGCAAGTTATGCATTCACTGCTAGCGAAAACCAGATGTCAGATAATTTAAGCTTTGAACTAAATGATTTGCAACATTTTGATCCCACTGATTTAGAGGAAATGGACATCCTGCACCAACTGGCTTTGCTAAGTGTTAGAACTAGCAAGTTCTACAAAAGAACAGGGAGAAAATTCCCAGGTTTGCATGGGAATCTAAGGGTTGGGTTGGATAAATCGAAAATCAAGTGCTACAAGTGTAATAGGTTGGGACATTTTGCTAGGGAATGTAGGAGTCAAAATACTGGTCCCATAATTACTCATCCTAGCTCAAATCCTAGACCTCAAAACCAAAACACTGTGCATTATGCCCAATATGCCCCAGCAGCACAAGTGAACACTGCTCACTATGCTGCTGCCCCTGTGCCAGTACATTATGTCCAAACTACTGTTCCACAAATCCAATATGTTCAAACCCCTGTTCCACAGGTACAAGTGCAACCTGTTGCACCTCAAACCACTGCTCCAGCAGCAACACAACCAGATCAACAAAGCTTTTTCACTCAAGGGTTTGTTGACTGGAGCAGTATGCCTGATGATCTTTGTGATGAAAATTTTGCACTCTATGCTTCTAATGATTCTTCACATGATGAGTTTTGTTTGATGGCACTAGAGTCAATACAGGAGGGGGTTGAAGCTGAGGAGGAACAGCAGTACTCTGAAACAGTGGAAGAGGTGATTGAAGCAGTGATTACTGCTGTGGCTGATGAAGTGCTGTTGGAAGAAAGTTCAGGTACTCTGATTGAACCAATGATAGATCCATGGTCCATAGAGGACAAAGAAGAAGAGAAAGAAGAAAAGGCTGGTGAAAAGAAGGTAAGAGCTGATGATGATAAAGATCATCAATGTGATTGTGCAATGATGGCAGCTGCCAAGGTATCTCCTCAAGTTCTTGAAAAACTGTGTTCAGACAATTGCATAATTGCTTTTGCTAACATCAAAGAGGTGAATGAAAACCTTCGGGATAAAATCTTAACTGATGAGGTCAAATTTGAAAGCTCTTTAAAAGAACTTAAAAACAAATTGACTGAAAAGGAAAAAGAAATCAGCTGTTTAAAAGAAGAGCAAAGTATAACCAAAACCCAACTTCAAACTATGGTAGAAAAATACCAAGTTTGCAAAAAGGAGTTGGAGTCTGCCCAGATTACTTGTGAAAGATGGGTGGAATCCTGCAAAGGATATGAGGTTATGCTTGAAAAACAGAGAAAAAACAATGTGAAGTTTGGGGTTGGGTATAGAAAATATGATGATGAAAACACTGCTTTTGAAAACTCTGTTCAAACCACTGATGAAGCTACTGTGCTTATCCCCACAAACAAGAATGGCCAAGAAGTGAAAATCACTGACAAACTTGGCAACAAAATCACACTTAACAGACCAATGGGCTCCTCCACTTTCAAGGAGCTTGAAGATCATCAGTTTAAACCAAAATGGTCTGATGAGTGTGATATTCTTGAAAATTTCAAGCCAATGGACTTTACATCAATTGATGGTGCTAAAGCTCCAAAAGCTAAAGTCATACCTCTCAAAGATATCCCAGCAGTGGTTAAAACCTCTGCTGCAAAGGAATCTGAAAAGAGAAAGAAGAAAGAAAAAATTGATAACTTGTTTTGTGAATTCTGTGAGAAAAGGAATCATCTAACAAAAGACTGTTTCCACTTAAAAGCTTATGATCTAAACAAAATAAGTGTCATTGTTTCAGCAGAAAGCTGCATTGTTTGTGGGAAAACAAACCACAAAACTCAAGCATGTGTGTACCTCAAAAACTTTGATGTGAAAAAGAATGAGTACATGGCTAAAACATCCTTGAGTCCACCATCATCCTCATCATCTGTCAAATTCACCAAGAAACAACCACTGTTTGTGCCAGTACAAACAGCTGTCACAAAACAGCTGAACCAAACATCTGTCAAAAGAGATGTTCAGGTTACTGATGCACCCCCTGCCAATCAGTTCAAAAAGGGCAGAGAAAAACAGTCTTACCAAAGGATTCCACACGTTTATGAGGCCTACAAAAGGCCCTCTAAACCCAAAGTGAACAGGCATCCTTTTGGTTACCAGCAGATGATAGGTCAGGACCCACAACAGTGGTTAGAGAAACACTGTCCTAAAACAGTTCAAACCCCTGACCTAACCACTGTCCATCATCTTGCATCCATTCCAGACACTGTTGAGACCCCATCCAAAGCCTTGTTGGCTTTGGAGACCTTAATGAACTAATCCTTTTACTTCATGTGCAGGGAGCTTCTGCATGCTTTGATAGTCTTTGGTATGTAGATAGTGGAGGCTCCAGGCACATGACAGGATGTAAAGCCCTCCTCAAAGACTTTAAAATCCATGGTGGGGGTGATATATCCTTTGGGAATAATAGTAAAGGGAAGGTTCTGGGGTCTGGTACAGTGCAATCTGGAAATGTAAAGTTTGAAAATGTCAATCTAATAGACAATCTAAAATTCAACCTTCTGAGTGTGTCCCAAATGAGTGACAAGGGATTTGGGTCATTCTTCACAAAAGACTGTTGTAGGATTGTTGGACCAGAAATGGTCAAAAAGATTGAAGCAATAATTAAATCTGGTCATACTAAACTTGTTGCTCAAAGAAGTGGCAATGTTTATGTTGTTGACATGTCAAAAGAGTGTCCCAGAGCTGATGCCTGTCTGTTCTCAGCTGCCTCTAACAAAGAGACAGAACTTTGGCACAGAAGACTGGGACACACAAATCTTAAGACAATCACAGAAATTTCAAAAAATGGTTTGGTGAGAGGCCTATCACAAAAATTGTTTTCATGTCCTGAACATTGCATTTCCTGTTTAAAAGGAAAACAGCATAAAAGTTCTTATAAGTCCATTGAAGAGTCCAAAACAACCCAGTGTCTGCAAATGCTACACATGGATTTGTTTGGCCCAGTTCAAGTCATGAGCCTTAAAAAGAAAAGATATTGTTTGGTTATTGTTGATGACTTTTCTAGGTTCACATGGACTTTCTTCTTGCACTCAAAAGATGAAACTGCAGGCATTTTGCAAGACTTTGTAATACAGGTTGAAAAGCAATTTGACTTTCAAGTAAAAAGCTTCAGGAGTGACAATGGCACAGAATTCAAAAATAGGGAGTTGGATGCCTTCTGTGTGAAGAAAGGGATTGTAAGGCAGTACAGCATCCCAAGAACACCAGAGCAGAATGGGGTAGTGGAAAGGAAGAACAGAACTCTGATTGAGGCTGCCAGAACCATGCTTGCAGATTCAGGTTTGCCTTTAACTTTCTGGGCAGAGGCAGTAAACACTGCTTGCTATGTTCAGAACAGGGTTTTAATAAACCCCAGGCACAAAAAGACTGCCTATGAAATTCTGTATAAAATTAAACCACTGATCTCATATTTCAAAGTGTTTGGCTGCTCATGCTTTATTTTGAATTTAAAAGACTCCATTTCAAAATTTGCAGCCAAAATTGATTGTGGTTATCATCTGGGATACTCAACCACTGCCAAGGCCTACAAAGTGTTTAATACACGGACCAAGGCAGTGGAGGAGACTTTGAATGTTAAGTTCAATGAACTTTCATCAATGAAAATCCCAGCAAATCCTGCAGATCTGTTTGATCTTGAAAAATTCACTTTTGAAAATACTGCTGTCAAGACTAACAGTGCAGGTCCATCAGAGGATACAACACCAGACTATGGGTATGAAATCATCATCCCTCAAAAGTCTGCCACAAAGGGAAAAGCATCAGCTGTTCAAAACAGTTGTCAAAGCTCTACCACTGCTACCTCAACAATTGTTGACCAAAGTAGCCCATCAACCACTGCTTCCACATCCTCAAACACTGCTGACAAAAGTCCTCAAACAGTGGATAAAAGCCAGCAGTTGTCCACCTCATTACCTCCTATTCCACCACCTTTTGAAACCACTGCTGGATCATCAAAGTCCCCAGCAGTGGTTAGCTCAGATGATACACATTTGCAGCCTTCACCAACCAATGCCATCATACCATACCAAGGAGATTTAATCTTCTTGCGATCTCATCCACCTGATCAAATCATTGGCAACATAAATGAAGGGGTGCTCACAAGAAGCCAAACCCAAAACATTTGTCTTTTTGCTGGTTTTCTATCACTCCATCAGCCAGTCAAGTACCAAGAGGCACTGAAAGACAACAGCTGGGTAGAAGCTATGCAAGAGGAGCTCCAACAGTTTAAAAGACAACAAGTATGGGAGCTTGTACCACTGCCAGAAGAGGTTAGTCCCATTGGCACAAAGTGGGTCTTCAAGAACAAAACTGATGAAAGGGGTATTGTTGTCAAGAATAAAGCCAGGCTTGTGGTTCAAGGTTACAGACAGGAAGAGGGGATTGATTATGATGAAACATTTGCCCCTGTTGCAAGATTAGAAGCAATTAGACTGTTCCTGGCCTTTGCTGTCAACCACAATATGAAGGTGTTTCAAATGGATATCAAAAGTGCTTTCCTCTATGGTACAATTCAAGAAGAGGTGTATGTTTGTCAACCTCCAGGTTTTGAGGATCCATTTTATCCAGATCATGTCTACAGGCTAAACAAAGCCTTGTATGGCTTGAAACAAGCACCAAGAGCCTGGTATGAAACTCTTTCCAACTTCCTACTCTCAAATGGTTTCAAAAGAGGTACCATTGATAAAACACTGTTTTTAAAATGGAGAGGGAAGGATTTAATGATTGTCCAGATTTATGTGGATGACATTATTTTTGGAAGCACATGTAACTCAATGTGTGAAGAGTTTAGAGAACTCATGACAGCTGAGTTTGAAATGAGTGCAATGGGTGAGCTGCAATGCTTTCTTGGTCTCCAAGTACAGCAATTGCAAAATGGAACTTTCATTCATCAAAGCAAATATGCTAAAGAACTTTTAACCAAATTTGATATGAATGATTGTAAACCATGCAGCACACCCATGGCAACAAATAAGCTGGTCATGTCTGATGAAAAAGATGAGCTGATTGACCAAACACTTTATAGAAGCATGATTGGGTCTTTATTGTACCTAACTGCATCTAGACCAGACATCATGTTTGCAACATGTGTCTGTGCAAGAAGTCAATCAGCTCCCAGAAAATCAAATCTCATTGCTGTAAAAAGGATCTTCAGATACATAAAAGGTGCTCCCACACTTGGTATCTGGTATCCAGCTAATGGGAACATCAAGCTTTCAGGTTTCTCAGACAGTGACTTTGCTGGATGTCACACCACAAGGAAGTCCACATCAGGAGGGTGTCAGTTTCTAGGTGACTGCTTAGTTTCTTGGCAAAGCAAAAAGCAAGCAGCTGTTTCGACATCCACTGCTGAAGCTGAATACATTGCTGCTGCAAGCTGTACAGCCCAACTCCTGTGGCTTCAAAATCAGTTGCTGGATTTTGGTATCACTGCCTTAAAGACACCACTCATGTTGGACAGTCAGGCAGCAGAAAATATCATCAAAAATCCAGTTTCCCACTCCACCACCAAACATATCGACATCAGACATCACTTTGTGAGGGACTGCTATGAAAAAGGTTTGATTTCTCTGCATCATGTCCCAACTAAAGACCAGCTGGCTGATGTGCTCACAAAAGCACTTGATACAGCCACTTTTGATAGTCTGGTCTCTAGGATTGGGATGCTGAACATGGAATAACAAGCAACATCTTGTTTTTCTATGAATAAAAGCAACAAAATGTTTTCAGAAAATCAAAACTCCATCCTTAAAAATAGTTAAAAATGAAGTTTTTTCATTAAGTCCTTAAAAGTCTGCCACTAACCACTGATTGTTCAAAAGTCTGCTATACTTCAAAAGTCTGTCCACTGTTGAAAGTCAACCCCTGCTCTCTCATTATTTTGATAAACTCTGTTGTTCAAAAGCAGTGTCTTATCTACTGATAGGCTATCCACTGATAGTAAAAATCATCCACTGCTTTCATACCACTGCCTTCATCAGTCACTTTCAACAAAAGTACTGTCCTTCACTTTCAACAGGGGTTGTCACGTGGACAGTACATATTGGTCAGACCTTTTGTAACGGCTGCCACCTCAGCATTCACTTTCTTCCCTATAAAATCCCCCACTCACCACCAAAACAGGGTTTTACTGTCGAATTGAATTCTTAAAAATTCTCTTCTCAAAGCAGTTTTTCTTCACATTTCTTCAAAAAATTTCTTCGATCATTCATCCTCAAAATGACAAAATCAAAGAAATCTTCAAAACCCTCATCCAAATCTTCATCGCAAACAGCCTCTCAAAAGGCAATCTCCACTGAAATTCCACACAAACCATCTCACAATCTCCTGGGTATTCTCACAAAACCAGGAACCACAAAAGATTTCGATTCCATCATTGATCTCATGGCAAAATCAAAGTACAAAACCTTGATTACTGCCGATGCACCAATCTATTTGGCGACCCAAAGGGAGTTCTGGAAAAATGCAACCCTTGAAAAACAAGGCGATACTGCAACCACCATAAACTCTTTTATAAAGGGTAAAGCTGTCCAAATCACGCCACAATCCATTTCAGAGGTCTTTCAACTCGGTGATCAGGAAGGTAAAATTTCTTTCACTAAAAACGAGTTAAAAATTGACTTCATTGAGCGAGGGTATGAAGCCACAATGATGAAGAAAATAACCTTAGAAAAAGGTTATTTTCCTTCTGCAACCAGATTTTTATTTCATACCCTCCTACTATGTGTTTCAAATAAAACCACTTCTTTTAATGAAATCCCTTTAAAGATTCAAAATCTGGGATATGCTATTCTTCAAGGAGAAAAGTTTAACTATTCTCGGGAAATTTTTAAAGATTTGGTTAATAATGTTGAAACAAAATCATTCTTACTGTTTCCAAGGTTTTTAAGTTACTATTTTTCAAAGAAATTCAGTAAGGATGATTTAACTATAATAAATCAGGGTGCTCCTACTCAAATAAACAGTTTAACTACTGAAACTTTTTCAAGGATGTTAGCACCCTGCAAAACACAAGCAGAGGTGCCTGAGCAGATTTTAGTAGTTTCAACTGCTCCTCAGGTATCTGCTGCTGAGCCCACTGCTCAAGGTGATCAGAGCAGCAGCACAACTGCTTTGAAACCCACACCTACAATCACCAAAAAGCCAACAAAAAGAAAAACACAAAAACCCCCCAAAACCCTCAAAAAGGCATCTCTGGAGGATGAGATACCAGAGCTTCTGCCAGTGACAACACAAAAGTCACAAGAAACCACTGCTGCTTCTTCCTCACAGCAGTTGGTACAAATATCTCCACCCATAACCAAAACTCCTCCTGTTTCTTCACAAAAAGAACAGGTTGTACAAATAGGGTCTCCATATCATGATGCTCTGGAAACACTCGTTTCTATCATCCACAGTCCAATGCCCGGGACACATCCTACTTCTACACCAACCATCACATCCACATTTCCCTCACCAATAAAACCACTGTTGGATGCAATTGATTTGAACCAGGCATTATCCAGTCCTTCTCAATCACCTATTAATGAGAATATACCTCAACAACTGACTGGGTCTGATGTATCAATCTTTGCTAACCCACCAACACAACCTGAGGAGGTTACATCCCTTGAGTTACAAGTAACTCTTGGTGGTAATCCAAGTGAAGCAGCCACTACAACTGTTACACCCACTGGGTTACATTTGGACAGTGGTTTCATTCATAAGACTTCCTTGGAGGCAATTCCTTTTATAGCACCTCTGTCAACCACCAGTGGATTTATTTATCCTACTGGCAACATCAAAAGGTTGTCAAGTGTAGAAGGAAGAAGACCCCAGTACCAAGAAAAAGGGGCATCAGTGGTTAATGTTTGGAGTATATTCCCTACATCTACCACTGATAAAACCACTGCTAGTGGGAAATCAGATGATCCCATTAACTTGGGTGATGGTTTAAAGTACCAGAAATTGACGGATCGTATTGCAAAGCTTGATAACTCTGTTGCAGAACTCAAAGATATGCTACAACAGGTGTTACAAGTTCAGAAGGTACAAACAACTGCTGTTCCACCTCAAGCACATGCTCCACAAAGGACACCTGCTACAAATGAGCTCTGGAATCTATTTCAATCTTTTCTCCAACAACAAGCACAATTAGCAGATCAGCAACATGAAAAACATGTCCAACAGCTGAGAAATGCAATGGAGTCAAGATTCAAGAACACTCAGGCTGACTTAAAGGCTCTCAAAACTCAGATCTTGCACACCACTGGCACTGCTCCTCCAACTGTACGTTTCATTTATGACCTCCCAGAAGATAATGCCAAAAAGGGGGAGAAAATTAAGGAGTGGAAAAGAAAGGGTATAGAAGATGGTCTTTATCTTGAACCAGAGAATTCAAACATGATAAAAAAGATCCCTTTGCCAGATGGTAGCAAGAAGATTGATGTGACAACAAATGCACTAGCAGAAGCAATTGCAAGTGTAAAGAAAGATAGAGAGGCCAAAAGGAAAGCCAGGGTGGACAGAATGGATCATCCAGATCAGGGTACTTCTGGGTCAAGGGATCATGAAAATCCTGTTGAGGAAACGAAGAGGCCTACTAGAAAAGTAAGGCAACCCAAATCCATTCCAACCAGACGTTCAAAGTCTGCCCAAAAACCACCGTACAAAACAGCTGATGCAGCAGGAGTTACAAAAACCACTGCTTGCCAAACAGCTGTTCCATCAACACACACCACTTCAACACACACAACATCTACTGCTTTACCATCATCACCACCAAAAACAACACCTGCTGAAACACAGCAGAAGACAGCAGATGTTATAACATCTGCTGTTATGACAGCAGTGGTTGAAACACCAGTTGTTTCAACAACTGTCAGTCAATCACAATCCACTACCACTACATCTACAACCACTGTTCCATTCAAAACATCATCAGTCCCTCCTAAACCAAAAAGGAGAAGGCTAATTTTAAAAGATGATGACACACCTCCATCACCAACATCTTCAAAATCTTTAGCTCTTGTTACAATACCAAAACCTGTTCCTCTCTCTTCAGTTCCAATGTACAAGCCCTTACCTCCTGCAGGTGTTCAATTTCCTCTTGAACTAGCAGCTGTTAGAGATGAAATAAAATCCTTCTACTATGAGGATGACCCTGCCAAAAGGAGGTTGCCATCAATAAAAGGATATCCGTGGCCTAAAAATGTTGATGAATACTTGGAAATCAAAGCCAAGCAAGCAGAGGATATTTCAAAAAGAAACACACAAGGGAAGTCTGACAAAGAAATTTCAAGAAATTATCAATATTTGCTCACACAAGTCAGATCCCTAGAGCAATTTGCAAAAAATGTTAGTCAACAAATTTCTGAAAGAGCAGCTGAATCTCTGAAGAAAGACTACATTGAAAGCATTATGGCTCACAAAAGGTACAAAGGAGAGAGATATATGTACAAAGAGTGGACTGTTCCTGAGCTTGAAGATGAAGCTGCAAGAATTCAAGACATGATAAAAAGGAAGGTCACTCACACTCCTCCTAACTGGGCAAAATTTAGAAAGAATGCACCTGACAAACAGGAAGAGCTGAAGAGGATGAAAGAGGAATTGGTAGCAGCTGATTATGGTAACAAAAGACAAGTTGCTAGATGGAAAGAAGATATGGTCAGGTCTACTTACAAAAAGTTGGAACAATTAAGAAAGAAAGATCCCACAGTTCCTCAAAAGCCTGACTATCCTGAAGCAGCGGTTTCAAAAAGACCTTCAAAACTGCAAATCAGGAGATCCACAGCTCCAGTTGGTGCTACCATCTACAAAAGAAGGCCACACAAACAACTGATTGCTGAAACCATCAAAGAGTTAATGGAAGGAGAAGACCTTGGAAAAGAGGGTATAAAGAAAATGATCATGGAAACTCTTGGTTTGGATCAAACAGCAAGTACTGCTCAGCCAGTCATGAATAGGCCAGCCTCTCCAAATACTTCTGCAAATAAACATCTCCCAAGAAACCCACCAGGCTCAAAAATACAAAAGTGGGAAACTGACAAACAGACCTGCGTATTGACTTTGCTCAGGTCTGGTGGAGGAGTGGAGAAAATATCAAGGGAACAAGCTCTTGGCCTGAGTCTTGAAGATTTGCAGGATCTCCTTGATCTTCCACTCAGCAGGGATGATGAAGATACAGATGCCCTTGACTTTGAACTACAATTCAAAGGTCAGATAAGGGAGCTGTTGTTGAGGCAATAAAGATTTCCACAAATAATGAAGAGTTTTGGCATTATCTGTTCCAGGGGGAGATTGTTGGGATTAAACCCTATCAGAGGAACAGATAATGTAAAGCCAAAACTGGATCAAAGCAGTGGATCCAGAATAAGCAGACGTTTACAGTTGGTTCATGCAAATCTCTCCCCTTGAAAGTGGTTTCATATCTGCTGACCTCCTATCTGCTGATCATACTAAGTGCTGACCTACAACTGCTGTTTTATATCTACTGACCAAAGTCAAAGACTGATGGAAGACCAAAGCTCTGTTGACTCTATCTACTGCCTTGGGTCAAGTACTGCTGATCCGGACAAGCACTGCTGGGTTCACAGCAGTGGAAGGATGCAGCAGCAGTTTAAGTGTCTTTTATGTAATGTAATGTAATGTAATAGCAGTAGTTTAGTACATCAGTGTTTATAGATCAGTAGTTAGAGTTTGTTAGGAGGTTAGATGTCACTTTCATGGTGACGTCAGCTAAGATGCTCAGTGGTTTGCAAGTGCCTATATATAGTTCAGTACTTTGTACTGTTCTATTAGCTCTTTTGATCAATCGTCTTCTTTGCACGAACAAACTACTGAGCTCTGGCTGAGGGGGAGTTTGCATTCTTACATCAATCATTGTAATCGTTGTTGAAACAAATTCAATCATTCGGTTCTTTGTGAAAAGATGTTTGATAAAAGTATTACTCTCGTTTGATTGTATGCAAAGTTTGCTTTCATCTTATTTCCGCTGCACAACTCTTTCATTTCCATCTTAATTACAAACGTAAAATACAATAAAAAAGAAACTCAGATCCAACATACGTTTTTGGAGATGCACTGCCTTATTGGCTTTGTGCTTAATCATATTTGGTGACAAGGAGACAGGCCTGTCAATGGATGGATATGGATTGGATCATGATCCGGTCCATTAATGATCCAACTTATATGGATCATGATCCGATCCATGATCCAACATAATGGATCGTGATCCGATCCATATCCAAATAATTTTAAATGGATGGATTACTATCCGGATCGATCCATATAAGAAAATATAATAAAAAAATCTAAAAAAAATTTAAAAAAAATCTATAAAATAAAAAAAATCTAAAAAAAAATTTGTTTTCCATTTGAAGGTAATATTAGCAGCGGCCAAGTATCAACTCACCGGCATAGTCTAATGAAATATACATCAACTTAGATTTTCTTTTAAGTTCGTTTGCTATTAATAATATCGATGTTTTTGAACACCACAATTAGGTTCAGTAATAGTTTGGTTGATTTGGCTGGCAAAATGACTAATGTGTGAACTGTGGTTGTAATTTGTAATGAGTAAATTGTTACTTCTGTAGTATATGAGCTGAAATTTTTAACAAGTAATTCATTTTTAAGTATAAATATGAGCTATGTTGTTATAGCGGTCCAAAATCAAATAGCATTCAAGGGCGGTATTTGAGATACGCGGTGGGATATCAGTAATTTTATATCATGCAGAATACATATATATATATATATATATACACATGTATAAAACGTAAAACATATATAATATTAATAGTAATATCAAAAGTCAAAACTCAAAAGTGTCAATATTTGAAACATGATCTAATTGTAAGCCATGAAATCTTCCTCCGAGGCCACATCAACCAAGGAATCTAAAATAAACGTCAATTTTGGTCAAATAGTGGTCAGTAGCTGTAGCGGTCAATAGAGCCGATAATAGTGGTTCCGTTATTCTGGATCGCTATTTGACACCGCTGTTTTGGAAGGCCCAATAATTGATATCCTACCACTATTGACTGCCTAGAATATGCGCTGAAAACAATAATGAGTCTGGTTTAAGTTTATAAGACCCAGAATAGTATTTTTTTTCCAGGCTGTATGTTATATGAAAACAAGTTTACTTACACTATAATTTTAGTGTTTATTGATTTAGTGGTTCTGCTGCTACACTGTATGTTATATGTTACATGCTATCATGATATCTGTATGCAAATCACATTCTTTGTTTTGTTGTACATGAGTTGTTAACTAACTCGGGACGCGAAATCAGTTAGTAGTAAGTTGGCTGTCATCAGTTGCCATCCAATGTTCTTTTTGCAGTAAGTTGGCTGTCATCAGTTGCCATCCAATGTTCTTTTTGCTACGGCATAGGATTTAAGTTACCGAAGATTGAACGTACCAGCGGAAAATATCGCCTCTGCCACTGGCCTGAATGAAGAGAGCAGAATTCGTCGTTCACCTGTATGAAACGAGCAGAATTCGTCGATCGCTGGATGAAACGAGCAGAAATCACTGGTGGCGAATTGATTTAAAAAACGAGCAGTTCTTTTTCGGTTGCGGGTCTTTGAAACTGACTTTTGGAGAGAAGAGGCTGGATTGATTTTGACGACGGGCCAATGGGGAATCCCATTTCTACCCGTTTTGGGCTGTCTATGGGCAGGCCCAACAGAGTATAAGCCCAACCAAAGCCTAACTTGCTCGTTAAGGTTTCTCCTTCATAAGACGAGCGAGAAACTAGGAGTCAGAACATGCAGGCGCCCATTTATGACTGATAAGAAGAGTATCATGGCTGGCATCGTACTTCCCTTTCTGAAACATTAAATGCCGCTGCCGATCTAACCGTTAGGGGTCAGACACGTGTCTGAGCCCCTCGAGGTCTCCCCAATCCCGTTGGATTATCTCAACAAATATCTTACATACACAATAAGGTCTGGGACTTATATAAGAGAGAAGACGGTAACAAAGGCAGGTATCATCTCTGGAACCATCTCATTTACTACACTCTCATTTAATCCCCTCTCATTAATTCCGTCCAACATTCCTTCACATTTAATACCCACATACGTATTTATTAGATTCACACCAAAGAGGAAATATTCCGGTGATTACACTCATCGGAAGAAGCTCCTCTTACTCTCCGGCAAGTTTACTTACTCTCACGCCGGAGCTTGGTCACGGATCCCCCTCCCGGGGTCCTCCGTGGCGAGGCTAACGGTTTGTTCTTTTGTAGCTTCAAGGAAAGGGATATCTTGACGTCAGCGAAGATCCACTTAACGTCAGTCGGGATTGGGTATTCGACGTTGGCGCCATCCGTGGGACATCAGCTCGACCGGTGTCTCCACACTGAACTCTGACGTCGTAGATAACCCGTTTTAGGAAAGACAGCATGGACACTACACCCGGTTCACAGGTCATTCAGACGGTACAGAATGATCATGACAAAGTTACGGTGGAAGATATAACCAATGAGGAAGAAAATGAGAATCAGACAGAATTGTTCGAAAAAGAGGAGACCATCACCCCGGATTTTGTGGCCATGCACAGAGAGAAACTGAGAAAGTTTCTCAAGGACCTGGAACGACAAGAGAAGCTCGACAATATCAGGGCTAAGTTGTCGTTTGATACACCCTCTAATCAAGAGAAGGCAGACCCCCAAAACAAGGGCAGTGGAAGTGACCCACTGGAAACATTCATGACAGCCCTTAGACAAATGTCCTCGGAAGAAAGGGAGGACCTCATTACGGGAAAGAAACCAAAAGGAAAAGAAAAGGAAAAGGAAAAACCAAGCAACAACGGCCTGGATCAACCCTACCTCCCACGGGACTTAGCTGAAGTCTCAAAAATCACCCGGAGGATAGCAGAAGCACCAATGCCCCCTAAGACAAAGCTACCCCCAAACATTGACCGATATGATGGGACAAGAGATCCTGAGGATCATCTCCATGCTTGCAGGGGGCAGGGCAACTGGGACGATGGTCCATGCCGGTCTGGTGCCATATGTTTGTACAAACCTTAACGGAGGGGGCCAGACTCTGGTTTGACAGCCTCCCTCCGGGGGGAATCGATAGTTATGAAGAGTTAAGCGAGAAGTTCCTCAGGAACTTTGGTCAACAGAGAAAGGTGGTCAAGAATCCAAATGAGATCCTCCACATAAGGCAGAGGGACAATGAGCGGATAGATCAGTATATGGAGAGGTTCGTCAAGGAAAGCATGAACATCAAAGATGTCCCGGAGGTCATGAAGATTAGCAGTTTCATAAACGGGCTAAAACACGCCCAACTGTGTGAGAAACTGGGGGAGGAGTTCCCCCTACTCATTTGACAACCTTATGGACAGGGTCAGAGCCTTTGTCAGAGGGAAGGACATGGTCAGCAAAGCCAAGGAAACGGACGTCGCACCCCGGAGGATCGCCCCAGTTGCAAAGCCTCCTGACAAAGGTATACCCTACTCTAGAAAACCCACTTTTGATAGAATGTTGCACGACAAAGCAAGGCCCTCATATTCCCCGTACAGACCTCGGGGGAGAGGTCCCCCTCCTTATTCTGATCATTTCACCCCCCTCACCAAAACCCCAAGTGAGATACTGACCACTGAGAGGGTAAAGAACTCCTTCCCAAGGCCACCACCCATAAAGCCCGGGCCCAAGGCACAACCAAACGAGTATTGCGAATTCCACAAAGGTTTTGGGCACAAAACCGATGACTGCATGTATTTGAAAAGAGAAATAGAGGCTGCAGTAAAGACAGGAAGGCAGGCCCACCTGGTTAAGGAAATTAAGGAATGGGGAGGGGACCGCAAGGGAAGAGATGTAAGGGAGCCTGGGCGGGCAGATGTTGACATGATTAGAAGGAGAAATGAATTCGATACCACCCGGAGTGTAAAGGCCAGAATCCTGGGCTCCCCGGACTGCATGAAAGCTCCCATTCTTATGCCACACTTGGAAGAAAATGAAGTTCAATGACTCCCCCTAAACATCTCAGCCATAATAGCTGGCCACAGGGTGTCTCGAATACATGTGGATGGAGGGTCCGGTGTCGAAGTGATATACGAGCATTGTTTCCTCAGATTCGACAGAGATGTAAGAGATCGGCTCGAAGAAGATTCCATCCCCTTAGTGGGATTCAACAACAGTGTGTCACACCCCCTGGGAAAAATCAGGCTCCCATTCACAGTCGGGGTAGGGGACCGGGTCCGAACGATAAACCTGACCTTCACAGTGGTCTGGGCACCCTCAAAGTGCAATGCAATCTTAGGAAGACCCGGAATTGGGGACCTACAAGTACAGGCATCCACCCCCCACGGAGCTTTAGTGTTTCAAACACCGAAGGGTTTAGCCTGGGTTAAGTCCGCTTATGAAGTAGTTTCTTCCATATCCGAAGGTGAAGTATCCGAGAAGCCCCGGAAGGAGGGGGTAGAGGAGTGGGTCCTTTGCGACAGGTTCCCAGAACAAACAATCAAAGTTGGAAGTCACTTAAGTGACAAATGCAAGAGTGCTCTGAAGGAGCTGCTTCTCCTCAATATAGATGTGTTTGCATTCCAACATGAAGACATGACAGGAATCCCCAGGAGCCTAACTGAACACCGGCTCAATACTTACACATGTGCAAAACCGGTAAGGCAGAAAAAGCGAAGCATGGGGCCCAACAAAAGAAGAGCTGCTTGTGAGGAGACCAGAAAACTGCTCAGGGCAGGAATAGTCAGAGAAGTGAAGTATCCGTCCTGGATCGCCAATCCAGTTATGGTTCAGAAGAAAGACGGGGGATGGAGGATGTGCATTGACTTCCAAGATCTAAACAAAGCATGTCCTAAGGACTGCTATCCCCTCCCAAAAATAGACGTCCAGGTAGACTCTTTGTCTCAGTACCCCCTAAAATGCTTCCTGGAAGCCTACAAGGGATACCACCAGATCCAGATGTCAATAGAGGACGAAGAGATAACCGCCTTCATCACAGACGAAGGGACATTCTGTTATACCAAGATGCCCTTCGGTCTTAAAAACGCTGGGGCTACATATCAGAGATTCATGAACACCCTGTTCAGGGAACAACAGGGAAAGAACCTGGAAGTATACGTTGATGACATCGTTATCAAAAGCTTGACGGGGATGGCCATGATAGATGATATAGCTGAAACTCTCAACACCATGCAAGATGTGAATATGAAGTTAAACCCTGGAAAATGTTGTTTTGGGGTAGAGGAGGGGAGTTTCCTGGGGGTAGTAGTCACCAAAGGAGGAATCAAAGCTAACCCTGAAAAAACTCAAGCTGTAGCTGAAATGCGATCCCCCAGGTCCCTGAAAGACATCCAACAACTGAACGGGAGATTGATAGCATTAAACCGTTTCTTATCAAAGGTAGCCGACAGGACCCTCCCCTTCATGAAGGTGTTAAAGGACTGCCTTCAAACGAGTAAGTTCAAATGGACCCCGGAAGCGGAGGCTGCCTTCCAAGAGATGAAAACTTACATCTGCAAGCTCCCAACATTGGCCACCCCAGTGCCCGGAGAACTCCTGCTCCTATACTTGTCCGCCTCAAAGACAACCATAAGTGCAGTTATGATGGTAGAACGGGAAGGGAAGCAGATCCCCATATATTTCATCAGCAGAACACTTAAAGGCCCCGAGGAACGCTACATGCCCCTGGAAAAGCTGGCATTAGCCCTTGTTTTCGCGTCCCGGAGACTCAGGAGGTATTTCCAAGGGCACAAGATCACCCTGATGACTGATCAACCCCTCCAAAAGGTACTCAGGAGGCCGGAGCTGTCGGGGCGGCTGGCTAAATGGGTTGTGAAGCTGGGGGAACACTCTCTGGAGTTTAAGCCCAAGATGGCCATGAAGGGGCAGATACTGGCCGAATTTTTAGCAGAGGTTCCCGAGGATGAAGAGAAGGAACTTCTAAAATGGGAAGCCTTGGAGAAAGAAGAAAAAAAAAAGGAGGACGAGGCCGTGTGGAAATTGCTCACCGACGGGGCCTCTAGTGAAGAAGGGAGCGGGGCAGGCATCACACTGATAAGTCCCGAGGGGATTGAGCTGACGTACGCCATAAGACTGGACTTCGAAAACACCAACAACACTGCAGAGTACGAGGCCCTCTTGGCAGGAATGAGGCTAGCACAAAAAATGAAAGCAAGGCACGTGGAAGCTAGCACTGATTCACAACTGGTAGAAAATAGTCCAAGGAGAGTATGAAGCCAAAGACAGCATCATGGCTCAGTATGTGGCAAAGGTAAAGGAAACAGCTGAGGCATTCAAAACTTTCAAATTAGAATACATCCCCAGAGGAAGGAATAGGAAATCTGACGCCCTCAGTAAATTGGCTTCGGTGGCATTCGACCACCTGGCAAGAGAAGTCAAAATAGAAGTTCTAACCGCCCCATCCCTCAACATGAAGGAGGTAACCGCAATCGAGAATGGGCAGGAAACATGGATGACACCAATCATTAAGTTTCTCAGGGACGGGACGTTGCCTGAAGGGGAATGGGCAGCCATGAAGGTAATGGTCAGGGCCCTGCAGTATGAGCTGATTGACGGGGAGTTGTATCGAAGGTCATATCTGGGCCCATCCCTGAAATGTGTTGATATGGACGAAGCTGAGTATGTGATTAGGGAGATGCACGAAGGAATCTGTGGAATGCATTCGGGGCCAAGGACGATAGTAAAGAGGGCAATGAATGCGGGGTTCTATTGGCCACGAATGTATGAAACAGCATCTGAGGAGATCAAGAAGTGTGATAATTGCCAGGCGCATGCACCAATGACCCACCGGCACAAACACCCCATGATACCAGTCTCAACGTCCTGGCCCTTCCAAAAGTGGGCTATCGACATAATCGGGCCATTCCCGGAGGGTCCAGGAGGGGTCAGGTATGTGGTAGTGGCCATCGATTATTTTACCAAGTGGATCGAGGCGAAGCCCTTAGCAAAAATAACTGGGGAACAGATGAGGCGGTTTGTATTAGACAACATCATCTGCAGGTATGGGGTCCTAAAGGAGCTGGTAAGCGATAATGGCGTCCAATTTGCTGGAAGACCTTTTAAGCCATGGTGCGAACAGATGCATATTCAACAAGTGTTCACATCCATCACCCACGCCCAAAGTAATGGATTGGTAGAGAGAGCTAACCAAAGCGTCATCAAGGGAATGAAGGGAAGACTCGGGAGGAAGCAAAAAGGATGGCTGGAAGAGCTACCATTCGTGTTGTGGGCATACAGAACAACCCCTAAAAGTTGCAATGGGGAGACTCCTTTCAGCCTAACCTACGGGACAGAAGCTGTCATCCCAGCTGAGATAGGATCCCCAACTGCTCGAATGAGGCTCCGGGAGGAGGAAAATGAGCAAGACCTCAGGACGAACTTGAATCTCTTGGAAGAAAGAAGAGAAATAGCAGCAGTCAGGGAGGCCAAATACAAGAGGCAACTGGAAAGTTATTACAACGCCAGGATGAAAAAGCTCAACCTCGTCCCCGGGGACCTAGTCCTAAGAGCAAATGAGGCCAGCCTGCAGGAAAGCACCGGAAAGCTAGGCCCCATCTGGGAGGGGCCCTACCGAGTCATATGGGCAAACGACAAAGGAACTTGCAAATTGGAAACACTCGAAGGCAAGGAGATCCCCAGGACCTGGAATCTCATGCAGCTTAGGAAATATTATGTGTAAGGGGTCTACCCCCAAGGAAAACGGCCAAGAGCCACTTTTGTAGCAGTTAACTATTAATCTGGGGTTCCCCCAAAGACAGATCTTTTGTAACAATTTATGGCGGGAAGAATAAATCCCCAAGGAGTAAATGGAAAACAGACAGTCAACATGTCCTCTTTTGACAAAACAATGGACATTACACCTAGGCAGACGTGCCCAGGAACACCATTAAACCTAATTAACAGGCAAACACACGTGTATAAGGCATCTCAAACATGCCAAAAGCCCGACCGTGGGGCAAATAAGGGTCTAGCTAACCCAAAGAAAACGAACAAAACAAGTCAAAAACATAATGCCACATTATAAACTTGTCCATTGATTGGCCTCGAACAGACAATCATGGTTTAACAAACAAAAAAAATACAACACTCTTCTGCAAACAAAACCACAAAGGGAGGTTTTCTTTATTTATATAAAGTACATACACAAAAAAAGGCCTCAATAACCTTGGCAAGAGTAAGCAACACATGAAGTAACAAATATAGCAAAACGAGACAAAGATATAGATCCTCGCTAAACAGTCTAAAAGTCCCCAGAAAAGCACCGAACTGACCCTCTGTAAAAGTCCCTGCAAGACAAACAGCCACAACAAGAAGCAGGCAAAAAACAAGGAAGCAATACACAGTCATAAGCTACATGATTAGATACTAAGGAGGCCCCCGACACGAAGGACCCCCTCCCAAGCAACAAAATAAAGTTCAAAAGTATCCTAGGGCATGTAAGTTGTCCATATTACAACCATGTCGAAAGATGTCAAATGTCTGAAATTCACTGGGGATCACCCCCGGATAAAGATGGTGGAGACGAAGGGCCGGCAGAGGAGAACAGGGCTTTTAATTCATCAATAGATATCAGGGGATGCTCCAGGATTTTCTCAAGGATGGCCGGGGTTTTACGCCCAAACTCCTCATTCAGCTTGGACAACCTCTTCTTTGCCTTGGAATTGTAAAGAGGAGTCTCCTTTCTGTCCAGGCCTTGAGCGGAGTACTTATAGCCATCCTTCAATCCTGCCTGGTAGCCAACATCCCTGTATGCCCTGTACACCTCCTCCAAGCCATTCTTGAAATCCTCCGACTGAGCAACAACAGCAAGGAAGGCTCCAAAGCCTTCAGTAATTAACCAGTGCTTTTCCCTCGCCAATCGCTGATTATCGTCAGAGGTTATCCCATAGTCCGCGTACATGGTGTTAAGTTGCTCCTGTGAAACGGAGCCAACTTCCTTCAAATATTTCAACTCTGCGGCCAACCCTTCTTTCTCTTCCACCAGCATCGCCATCTCTTGCTCCCAAGCCCACTTCTTCCTCTCCAGCATGGCCCCAGCCCCCTGGACAAAAGGTCAATATGTATATATATAAAAAGAAAAAAAAGGGGGGGGGGGGAGGAAGGAAGAACTATATACCTTCTCCTCCTACAGCTTCCTCTCAGCCTCAACCACCTGGCACCTAAGACCAGCAGCAACAGATTGAGAAGCCTTAAGCTCGGCTTTGAGTCCTTCGTTCGCCCTCCTTAGATCGTCAATCCTCTGCAACATACCAGCCCCCCTAAAAAAGCTCTCACAAAGAGACATACTATATTGATCTTCGAAGAGATCATCCCTCAAAGCGGAATTTACAAATTTATGGGAAGGATGAACAACATGACTCAGGAAGTCCCTGGCAGCCTCGGGAGTCCCTATCACCGAGGACTGAGTTACCTTCCATTTAGGGACATAGGTAAAGGGGATGGCATCAGCAAACAAAGGAGCCAAAGGGGACCGATGGGCAAGACCCTCAGGTTCAGAAGGCTGACTGGTCCCCGTAGCATGAAGGGGAGAAAGCTCAAAGGCTGAGGTAAAGTGGGCCAAACCTACCTCCGGGGTCTTGTCCCGCACACGGGAAAATGATGGACCAGTGGGGATCTCTATAGGGTCACAGGAACTCCCCTGCACCAAGAAAAACATTAGAAATAAAACAGAGATGAAACATAATAGATAAGAAGAAAAAAGGACTCACCAGCAAAGGTGCGCTCACAAGACTTGAAGACCTCAGATGCTTGGACAAAGAACCTTTAACCCCAGCGGGGGGAAGTTCGGAAGCAGCCTTCGAAGGAGGAGGGAGCTTTTGCCCACTGGCACTCCGGAGCCTTTGCCGGATATCACGAGGAATGGGGGCTGGCTGAGGACTTGTAGCTTTCCTTTTACGGACTAAACGTACTTCCAAATCTTCATCATCGCTCTGATCAACAGGGGCAGGATCAGGGGAACTCTCCTCCCCATCAGAGGAAGTGTCCTCACCCCCCTCTGCAGCGACGGAGCCACCCGCCTGGGCAGACCCCCCGGTAGTTTTCACTACCCCACTCCGGTCCAGCCCCGGAACAACTCCACCATCAACCACAAACTTCACATCTTTAGAGTCTCCCTGAAGCAACCTCCATAAAGTCAACTCTGCGAGGAAAAGGCACTAAAGATGACTACACGAATACCAAAAAGCAAAAAAAACAAGCAAATGGAAATCCAAGACGAAAAGATACCTTTTTAACCAAAGAAAGCCTTGGGACGCACAGGGTAGGAAGGACTCAACCCTCCCATGGCTAAAATACCTTCAGAAAAAGTGAAAGCTCTGGTAGGGTTCTCACACATGCGTTTCCATTGGACAGTTTCATTGGCCGATACGGTAGGAACGACATCCTCAATGGGGGCATCAACATCCCTAGGTGAAGGGGATCCTGGCATCATAGCAGCGGAGACAAAAATAAACCTACTTTTCCAATCCTTCGGGTAAGTGGAAGTCGGCACGAAGGAGTAACAGGGTTGTGACACGTTGTTCTGTCTCTTAGCAAATGTGAACCAATCTCCATCGGAAATCAGTTTGTAAAACATACAAAATAAGGGAATGGAAGGTTCACCGGAAATGGCGGCACAGGACAACTCGAAATGCACCACTCTCATCAACCCTAAGGGGTGTAACTGGGAAAAGTGAACCCCAAAATGACGAAGCAGATCAACCTTGAAAGCGGAGAGAGGATATCGGACTCCGCAAGAGGAGAAAGCCAAGATATAGAGAGGGATCCTATCCGGTGTAAACACTGCCGGTTCGTTGGGACCTGGCAGGGTAGGGGAAAATTGTTCTGGAATGTTATACGACTTGACAAAAGATTTCAGGTACTTCGCCGTCAAAACGGACTTGATCACAGACCGGCCGGAACGACTCATGATCGGAGAGGAAACAACAATCGGAGAAGTTATGATGAACGAAGGAAAGGAATCAGAGGGATTAGATAAGAAATGCGAGAAGGAACTGGGTATTTAAAGAGGGTAACTGACGCCCAGTAACTGTCCCATCGCTCGTCACTTCAAAATTTAAAAGAGACGCACGTGTCTCTAGGGTATTAATTCCCGCCGTCGGATTGCAGTAAAGTAATGGCCCGAAGAGATAGCCAATGATGGCAAAATCAGGGGTGGGCCCATATCCGAAGCCCAAAAAAGTAAGTCTCCTTCTTAAACAAATTATGATTCAGCCCCGGATCATGAGCCTCGGGTCTCAGAACCAGGGACTAAAGATGACTTGACGACGGGCCAATGGGGAATCCCATTTTGGGTTGTCTATGGGCAGGCCCAACAGAGTATAAGCCCAACCAAAGCCTAACTTGCCCGTTAAGGTTTCTCCTTCATAAGACGAGCGGGAAACTAGGAGTCAGAACATGCAGGCGCCCATTTATGACTGATAAGAAGAGTATCATGGCTGGCATCGTACTTCCCTTTCTGTAACATTAAATGTCGCTGCCGATCTAACCGTTAGGGGTCAGACACGTGTCTGAGCCCCTCGAGGTCTCCCCAATCCCATTGGATTATCTCAACAAATATCTTACATACACAATAAGGTCTGGGACTTATATAAGAGAGAAGACGGTAACAAAGGCAGGTATCATCTCTGGAACCATCTCATTTACTACACTCTCATTTAATCCCCTCTCATTAATTCCGTCCAACATTCCTTCACATTTAATACCCACATACGTATTTATTAGATTCACACCAAAGAGGAAATATTCCGGTGATTACACTCATCGGAAGAAGCTCCTCTTACTCTCCGGCAAGTTTACTTACTCTCACGCCGGAGCTTGGTCACGGATCCCCCTCCCGGGGTCCTCCGTGGCGAGGCTAACGGTTTGTTCTTTTGTAGCTTCAAGGAACGGGATATCTTGACGTCAGCGAAGATCCACTTAACGTCAGCCGGGATTTGGGTATTCGACAGATTTCAAAATTTAGTGTTTGGACTTTTGAGAGCACGTGCAGTTAGATATGTCATAAATGGATCGATCCGGATGGATCACGGATCGATCCATATAATTAATTGGATAAATGGATCAATCCATTGGATTAATTAATGGATTAGTGGATATTTTTTTATGATCCAATAAGTGATTTAAATGGATCAGATTGGATTGGATATGGATCAATATCCAATCCATTGCCAGGCCTACGAAGGAGATGCCTCCTCTTTGTCTGGTGTTGTATAGATTAGTTATTTATCTCCTTCTATTATTATGGGAGGGGGTGGGTTTTGACTCAACCCGGTCATCTCCTGGCATTGGTGATTTTAATGGATTTATGAATGGGTTATGCATGTGTAGTTAACAGTTATTTTTTGATCATAAGTTCTAGCTGTATATGAGTTATACCATTTAGAATTGGTGGTTACTTTTGCTAGTTGTTAAACAGAAGGGTGACAAGATGATTGTTTGAAAATTTGGGGTTTCAGGTTTGTATCGGTTGCAGCTTTAACAATTTGTGACTTGTTTCAAGCTTCACAATACCAAGACTCGCAACTTTTGTGGAATCTTGGCTATAGATATTTTAGAAGGGGCCAAAACTTTCATCTATTAGGGGAGGCGGGGTGGTGCAATTGTTTGTGCGTGATAAACTTTTCCACGCGTGGAAAAGGAAAACAGACCACCGCCACCCTACAAAATCAACGAGTGATACATGGATTCCGTGATATATTTCACGCGTGATGGGCATTCTATGATAATTGGATGTGAGAGGGTGTGAGGGTTTATTTTTGGGTGTTGTGAGTGATGGGCATTGACACTAAAAAATGTTGTGAGTGATGGAATAATGGTTGATGACATGGCAGAATTTGGCTGGATGTTGTGAGTGATGAGTGATCATCACCCCCTCCCCCCTTAGGAATGGATATACGAATCTCTATATTATTGTAACATCATATGGTTTAAGTAAAATATCAAATACAAATAAAGTTAACGTAAGAAAAGGTAAAAGATCAAATACAAATAAAGTTAACGTACAAAACGTACGAACCGAAGAAAAAAACAAAAAAACACGGTGGTATTTTTGTAATTATCAGTAACTATCAAAATTACTCTACAAACGATCATGTAGAGTAATTTTGATCTTTTGTAGAGTAATTTTGTAAAATATTCTTGTACAGTAATTTTGTTATTGTAGGGTAATTATCAAAATTACTCTACAAGTGTATCAAAATGACTTTGCATCAAAATTACTTTATAAGTGAATCAAAATTACCTTGCAAGTTTATCAAACAACATACAATTCAAAATTACTCTACAAATGATCCTGTAGAGTAAATTTGTAAAATGATATTGTAGAGTAATTTTGTTAGCATAGTTATGAGGTTTATTTTTTTTTTTGTGGGGGGGGGGGGGGGGGGAGGGGTTAGTGTAATTTTGATAACTACCCTACATGATTAAAATTATTCTACAAGATCAAAATTACTCTATAGTATCATTTGTAGAGTAATTACTCTACAAGCAGATAATTACAAAAATGTCACCATGTGTTTTTTGCTTTTTCATGCTATCCATACGTTTAGTACGTTAACTTTATTTGGTAACTTTCCCCTTAAGTAATTTTGTATAAGTTTTATGCTACTTCCCAAAAAAAATAACATTATGGAGAATTTGTATATGCTACTTCCATATGGTTTATATATGTTGTTTCCTTTTATTTTAATTGAAACTTTTTTCAAACTATTCGTGGCATGGCTAAAGTTTGGCTCATTTAAGCTCTTCAACAATTAAACTCGAGCGCTTTAGCTCATTTAAGCTTTTCGGAAAAACAAGCTCAAGTAGTGTCAGTGTTTAACCCAGTTAATTACACATATAAGATGTCGGCAAAAGATCAAATACAAATAATCTTAACATACTAAACATACAAATTGAAGAAAACTCAAAAAGACAAGGTGACATTTTTGTAATTACCACCAACTATCAAAGTTGCTATACAAATGTGAACTCAACCAAAAATACCTAAAATTGAAGGAAAACTCAAAAAGACAAGGTGACATTTTTGTAATTACCACCAACTATCAAAGTTGCTATACAAATGTGAACTCAACCAAAAATACATAAAAACACAATTTTTTTTTAATCTATACTATATAATAAAAGAAACCTGTTTTGGGACACTTGTCATTCTCTTATTTAATTGATTAAAATTATTGATAATAAAATTTTGTATTAGAATATATAAGAAAATAAAAAGATAATTAATAATATGAAGGTGTAGGATATTATATGTAACAAAATTAAATATCAAGATACCAATTGATTATCCGGATAAAAATTTGTATTAGAATATATAAGAAAATAAAAAGATAATTAATAATATGATGGTGTAGGATATTATATGTAACAAAATTAAATATCTAGATACCAATTGATTATCGGATAAAAATTTGTATTAGAATATATAAGAAAATAAAAAGATAATTAATAATATGAAGGTGTAGGATATTTTATGTAACAAAATTAAATATCTAGATACCAATTGATTATCCGGGATATGTATGATCAATTATCTAATGTCATTCTTGATTGTAAGCATGCTAGGAAAGTAAATTTTAGGGTTTTATTTAAAAGATAGAAGTATCTTTGTTAATGAGTTGGTGTTATATGTGAAAGTTGATTTGTCAAAAGAATTGTAATTTACGTATGGAATGTGAATTTGTTAAATCTTTTCTTTTTATTATACTAATAAATGAAAATCTATTCTGGACACATGTCACTTTCTGGTGCTTTTTAACCTTATTTTCCTACTTATCTCTCATATTAAATAATAATAATTTTAAACAAAATATTAGATAAGAATAAATATTTAGATAATGATAAACATTTATTTTTATTATAATCATATAAAATAATAATAATAATAATAATTTGAAACAAAAAATTAGATAAGAATATTTAGATAAGGATTCAACCTCATTATATTTTATTCAACACGTGCAATATACGAATTTTTTTAAAGATGTATATTTTTATTATTTATTATATAAAATTTTATTTATGCAAAATAAAAAAACAAAGTAAAATGTTATAATAAGTAAATAGTACATCAATGTTCATTTTTAAAAGATAAAACTTGATGACTATTTGTGTTAACATATGACATTATATTTATTCAACACGTGCAATATACGAGTTTTTTTAAAAATATATATTTTTATTATTTATTATATAAAATTATATTTATGCAACCCGTGTAATACACGGGGTTCTAACCTAGTATTTTTTATAAAAAAAATCGCTACATTTTGTTAGCAAAATTTTTTTTGCTGCTACTAAAAGTAGCGATTTTTTAATAAAAAATGTTAAAAAAAATAAAATAATTTGTGTGTTTTTTTTAGATTTTTTTAGGTTTTTTGGAGGTTTAGTTTTTAGCATTTTAGCTTGGGTGGGGGGGGGGGGGGTAGGTAGGTTTTGGGGGTGGGGGGGGGGGGGGTTTAGTTTTTTTTTTTGGGGTGGGGGGGGGGTAGGTTTTTTAGGTATATTTGTAGAGTAACTTTGATAGTTATTGATAATTACAAAATTGTCACCTTGTCTTTTTGAGTTTTCCTTCAATTTATATGTTTAGTATGTTAATATTATTTGTACAATAACTTTTCCAATAAGATGTCAGGCGAGAAGTTTATAATTCTATATAAATATAGACATGATATCGTTTGTTTTTTAAGCTTTCCGTTTATTTTGAGCTTAAAAAAGGTTTTACTTGGATAACAAACTAAAAGTACAAATGGACAACTAAGATAATTTATGTTACTAGACCATCGGTAACAGTTAATGCCCTCTAATGGGCAGTTTGCATAACGTTAGCATCATAACGCACCTTAAAAAATGTACTGGTTAAATCCCTGTGATGCTCTTCCGATCATTAATTTCCAATTTTATTTTCTCTGCATTTGACGTTGTACTAGAACTGTTCATTCCTTTTCATGCCCCTATAACACCCAAAGGACAGTGTTGAAGGCGTTATCACGCCCATTCACGCCTCTCAACCCCTATAATACCATTATTATGTCTTAATAGGGTGAGTTCCAAGAAACTGAGCAGATGAAGAAATCAACGAATTGAGGCAATTATTTTTATTTTTTTATTCATCAACCAAACTTTAAATACTAAAACAATGCATAAAATAAAATAAGGAAAGGAAAGGAAAGGAAAGGAAAGTGCAAAAATCAACTAATCCCACTACTTCATCTTTCAAAAAAACAAATTGATCCTCTATATATCATTGCTTAACCAAGTCAAGGGTCATGGATCTTTGCTTGGATCACAGCTGACTAGAGACCAAATATTGAGTTTTTATGCTTTAATACACGAGTTTATGAAATATCAAATTTTAGTATAACCCTCAAAATATAGTAGGAACACATTCATACAAGCATGCCACAATTTATGCCATAATTTACTACAAGTAACATTTTTCTTGGTTTCTAACCCGGCAAAAAAGCCCAAATCAAACGCACCCCCACATGCTGCTCCCCACTACACACTCACTACTTCATCTTCCACGTTCATTTCATTAACCAAACAATTTAATACAACCTCAATTCTCAAAACATTAAAAATTCCACAACTTGAAAACACCACAATCTCCCATACCCTAATTCACGGAGTAGCTATGGCTAACCACCGTAAACCCACCATCAACCCCCAAATTCTGCCCGCTTACATACACCGATTCATCCGAAGCCAAAAACAACGCGGCCTCCGCCACATGTTTAGCCTTCAACACCACCCCTTTCAAATTCCCAGTCGCACAACAGTTAGCCTCAACCTCCCCGGCTTCTAGATTGTACGCGGCGCAGCTGAGAGGTGTAGCCACGCCGAAAGGAGAAATGCAGTTGACTCGAATCCCATGAGCCCCGAGCTCGTTGCAAGCGGTTTTCATCAAGCCGGTCATGGCGTGTTTGGAAGTGGTGTAGGCATGTGGACCAGCTCCTCCAATTGAAGCTGCAACACTAGCCGTGCATATGATGGAGCCGCGTGTTTTTGCGGCTACCATGGCACGAGCCGCGTGTTTGATGGTTGCAGCCACTCCACGGACGTTGATCGCCATGGTGTTGTCGAAATCATCCAGGTTCATGTCTAGTATGGTTGTCATAGGGCCCATGATTCCCGCATTGCTGAAGAGGATGTCGATAGTACCGTATATGGTTACTGTGTGGCTCACCGCGGCTTCTACTTGCTTCTCGTCCCTTACATCACAACGGCAATAACAGATCTTACCGGGATCTGTACATGAGGCAATGAGTTGGTGAGCTAAGTCATCTTGGATGTCCGCGATAACGACACAGGCTCCGTGGTCCAGGAATAACCGGGCTGCGGCTTCTCCTATGCCGCTTGCACCACCGGTGATAAGGGCTACTTTACCCTCCAATCTTTACATGCACATATATATATAACATAAAATGGTTAGAACAAAAGATGTGTAACATGTGAAGATGAATGGATTGAACATGTTAGTTGATTACCTGGGCTTGTTCATCATAGCTGTTTGATGGATGAATGAGAATCGGCTAATCGCTTAAAGAAAGGATATGATGGATCTCAGTGTTTGATTTGTATATTGGTAGTGGCCACTAAAGGCTAGTGAAGACCACAACGAATTTATAATATATGCATTGGAAAGATGAAGTGCGCACATGGAACTTAAAGTATACATTTTTAATACAACATGATCGTATAATAGTTCTATATATATTTTCTTTGAGAGTGATTATGTAACTGCTTAACCTAATATATAGTTCGCAAATAGATTAGTGTTTACTCTTGAACCTAATCCTATATATGTATATAGAGAAGGATCCATTAAAAATGGGTTTTGCGTAATTAGGCTAAGAAGGATTGTGATGATGACATATAACTTGAAACTCACACACTCGGCCTTCCCGTGCGAATTTTGCCCCCATTTTTTATACTCCTAGATTAAAATGCAACAAAGTGGGCCGTAAAAAAAAATTGGGTCCAACTCCCGTCTATTATTCGCTCTAAATTATATAGTTCTGGTTAGAAATAGAATATTATTATATTAGGGTTGGGCCGGTTTCAAACTTAAAAAGTGTGAATTCCATTTGAAAGCCGTATTCAGAATTCAATTCGGATGAAAACCCAAGTAGAAAGTTCAAAAATCAAATTTGAATCCGTCAGTTCGGTTCAGTTTTCGGTGTTTTTTAGTGTGATCCGAATAAGGAAGACCCGTACCCATATCAAGGAAGGTGTTGTGGGTTTACATCAAGATCCAAGGAGGAGGATCAAAATCAGCCTTTCATCATCATTCATTAGGAATTTTCTTTTAATATGTAGCAACATGAACATGTCTAAGTGTTTATTGCTTGTTTTATTTTTATGTGGATTTTAGAGAACGAGTAGCTAGATCTTGAGTATTTACTTGAGAGTAGACAACTACTATGCTAAAGTGCTAGACTATTTAGGTTTGTGTTTGCGTTAAATCTTTCGTGTTAAATTGCTATTGGCGGCTTAGTATTATAAATGCTTGTTTGCGTAGGTATTTGTCTTGTTAGTATTGTCATAGATCTTAGATTGGTCATTTTAGGAGTTGTGAAATATTTATTCTAAGTTGCTAATAATCGTGTTTTGGATAAATATAAAATGCATATACCACGTGAACGTTAGTATAGATGTGTAATTGTGTAAAAGTACTAAGAAGAATTTTAGTGTATTTACAACCACACTTATAAATATAGTTAGCTAGTTTGTTACAATCTCAAATAACAAAATATAAAATATTAATTCTGTACCCTAACTCAAAGATTTGAATTAAGAATTTGTGAACACGATAGACAAACCAGATATTAAGATCTAAACGCGTGATTTTATATTTAACATTTATGTGTTTTAAAATAATTATTTAGTTTGCAACTTACTACACGTTTGTGTGGCATTCTTAAGTGGATATGTGGCGTTTAACCCCTTTATAACTATTAGAGCATTTTTAGACGTGGTTTTTTTGTGGGTGAATGACCTCAAACGATGTGTTGTGAGCCATGGAGTGTTAGGGGAGGTTGAGTAATAAAAATAAAGATTTTTTAAATTTATATGTTAATAGATTTATACGTGATTTCCACTCTCTTTCTCTCACAATGATGATCATGAAAAAAAAAAAATGAAAAAACGCACCGGCGAAATCGAGTATAAATCAACTGTAAATCTATGGCAATTATGCTACGTACCAGGATTGCTCTTGGTGACATATTGTTCAAACTCTAAGTATGTATTATTATCGGCTAATAATTTGTAATTTGAATTATTAAAAACTAATTTTCATATAGCATTTTGATAAATTAATAAATTAATAGATAATAAAAATAACAATATTTATTTTAGCGACAAATGTTATTTCTACTTCACTTTATACCATTTAGGGTGAACAGAGTGGGGGCGGTAAACCCACTCAGTACCGACCCCCCTCCACTGCAAACCATTTTTACCGATCAAGATTACCGAATTGAGGGGTGTTTTCGGTGAAGGGAGGGAAAGGGGGAGAGAGTAGGGATGGCAATGGGTCGGGTTTGGGACGGGTTTAGGTAATCCAACCCCAAACCCGATTAGATATGCTTGTCCCAAACCCGTCCTAAAACCTGTCGGGTTTCTAGTGGGTAAATACCCAACGGGTATCAGGTATACCCGTGGGTTTCGGGTAACCCATTAATTTTAATGTGACAACTAGCACTTTTCCATGTATTCCGTACAATAATGAACAATAATATGTGCTTTAATGACTGTGCGTGATTAAATTAACAAGACGAATGATTTCCTGACTACTGTCATATACATATAAAGGCATTTCATGTTGCAAGATTATCTATCTTTATTAAATGCAACACAGTGTAGTTCACTTAATGCACAGAACAAAGTTAGCACAGTTATCAGACAAACTAGAAGTACTGACGGAGGTTCAATACTCAGACAGACATGATATTATGACACATAATGAGCCCCTGAACCAAGTGTTACACTAGAATAGTGTGTAGGAAAGTAGGGATTACAAAACTGTCTTCCTAGTGATGATCTAGGTGCCGGAAAGTGCTAGAAACACACTAAAACTGTAGTATTTTGCAGAAAATAACCACATTCAGCAATTTTCAGCACTTTAACAACTAAATGTAATGCAGAAATGTGGTTTAATGGTCCAGAATACTTTCCTAAGTGTCGGGAATCAAAACTGTCATAAAAGACAACATAAAGTACACTAAACTACGCAATTTAGCACTTTAACGAACCAGTAACCAACCGAACAACCGGACACTACCCGTAACACCAAATTTTCACAAGAAGCATTGTTTTAACATTTTCGAGCTAGTTATGGTCCCCGAACATCATAATTCATCCTAAAACATTATAACACCTAAAACACTAAACTTTACACTTAACACCTAACTAGATTAACTAGCTTACATTTACAACCCAACTAAACACCCCCCCCCCCCCCCACTTACGGTTATGGACAAGGGACCCACCACCATGATTTTCTTTTAATTGTTTATTAGATGTGTTGAGCTCTTGAGGAACATTTTAACCAAAGGGTTAACATATGTTGGAAAATTGTTGATATAAACCACAAGACCCAAATCACTTCAACATTTCACCATCTTCACAACACAAACCACCTCCTTCTTTCCCTATTGCTCTCGGATCCAAACACACACCCACACATATCCATTTTCAAGCCATCTTCAAGCATTCTAAGGTGATTCCAAGGTGTAAGAAGCATAACTAAGAAGCTTGGAAGCATTGGAACTTGAAGGACCACTTCCTAGAGCTTTTATCCACGTTGTTCATCATCATCTTCAATTTGATCTCTTCCCTAGCCTTTGTGCTAGTAGTAAGACTCTTGTAACTTGTTTTTACTTCTTATTTTGATGGTTAAAAGAATATGTAAATGGTTAAACTTAAAGATCATGAAGAAACAAGAAGATAATCTTTCACATAAAGCTTAAAATCATGAGAATCTATGTTGTTTTAGTGTATGTATGAATCTTGATGAATGATTTCTTGTGATTATGATGTTGATCATCATAAGAAGCTTGCTAGATTGTGATTAAACACATGATCTAGCAAGTGAGAGGATGATCTTGTGAAAAATCAAGATGATCATTCTTTATGTTTCTAATGAACTTGAAAATGAAGATGATTTTGTATAAGATGATGGTGAATACATGTTATTAATCTTGTACATGGATGATTTCAAAGATGATTTTCTCAAGAAACCAAGTTTATATATAAGATTTACATAGTCATGATTTCTAAAGAAACTAACCATGTTTTTAGTGTCAAATCAAGTATAGAAACATGTTTATAACAAGAAAAATACAAAAGAATCATTTTTAGAAAAATCATCTTATAAGTTGTGAAAGACTAAATTCTTCAAGAATGTGATTTACAAACAAATAACCATGTTTTAAAGGGTAACTAAGTCTACTAAATAACATAGTAAGTTACTACAAGTTTTTACAAAATTTCAAGTTCATGATGTAGTGTAAATTGTAAAATTTTGGCACATGGTAAGTGTTGATTGAATTGTTGTTGATTGGTGATGATTTTAAAATAAAATGATATGCTTTGAAAGTAGGAAACCTCCATTTTTAAGGGGAAACTTTGGCAAAATTTTTCTAGAATTTAAACACTTAGAAAAATATTTTTAAACAAGTGTTTACAAATAAATTTTTAACCTTGGTTTTTCATATAAAAATTTGCCATAAATTTTGTTACAAAAATTACAAATGTTGGAGGTTGTTTTTGATAAATAAAAGTGACTAAGTATATATTTAGGAAAATATATACTTAGATGTCACAATATGTGTGATTACTTGTATATTATGTGTATTAGCTATATTATTTTAGGACTTGAAATAATATAACTTACCAAAGTACCAAGAATTGTGATACAAAATATTACCAAAATTCCAAGAAAGAAAATATATAATTTATACCCAAAAAGTTGATAAACCGATCAAGGAATACGAATTATATATATTATATATATATATATATATATATATATATATATAGGGAGCCGCTAGAATGAGAACCACCACGAGTTATGAGAACCACGAGAACCGCGCCCCGCGGGTGGCCGTCGGCGACGAAATTTTTTTTACACCTAGATCCGTATATTTTAGTGGGGGTTTAAATTTTCGGTTCAAACGGCGCGCCCGAGGGGGTAGTTTTTTACGCCCAAAGTTTGGTAAAAAAAAAGAAAAATTAAAAAAATTAAAAAAACCCAAACTTTGGGCGTAAAAAACTACCCCCTCGGGCCCGCCGTTTGAACCGAAAATTTAAACCCCCCACTAAAATATACGGATCTAGGTGTAAAAAAAATTTCGTCGCCGACGGCCACCCGCGGGGCGCGGTTCTCGTGGTTCTCATAACTCGTGGTGGTTCTCATTCTAGCGATCCCCTATATATCTATACTATATTATAAAACATTTCCTTAAGGGCTTCTTAAAAATTAAGAGGTACAAGTTAAACAGTTTGTTATACAACACATAATGCATATATTAATTCATTTTGAAGGGTAAATTTGTCTTTAATCTCAACAGCCTCTTTGTTCATGCAACAATTAATTCACCAATATACTTCAAAAACTTAAATGATTTTCGCAATCATGCAATAAGTTAATACTTAAATGCTTTTCGCAATGCCTCTTCGTTTGTTCATGCAATTAATTCAAGAACTTAATTTTTTTTTAACAATCGCCTCCTAAAATTCCCAATCAGTTTAATATCATCATATGTAAAGAAATTCAAGACTGTAACCGAAGAGGCATTACATTTGAATGCATCCTCTCAAATCCTTCTCATCATTAGTTCTTCATTAGTTTTGTAAATAAATTCAGTTTCCATGCATCCTCTCAAATCATTCTCTACCTTATAACCCCGCGCGTAACCTTGGAACACCACTGTGAACTTGCGCAACCACAGTGAAAAGCGCCGGGAGCTAGCAACGACTCCCGGAACGTCAAACTCCTCGGCGACCATTGACCATCGATTACGTTGGAACACCAATGAAACCATTGCCTTCCGCGTCAAACTCCTCGGTGACCATCGACCGTCGATTACGTTGGAACTCCACTGAAACCATTGCCTTCCGCCATTATAGATGAAGAACTAAAAGTTCGGGCGGGAAATCGCACCGGAGCAAGTCGAGGCCCTTACACCGTTCGGTATGCGTCTTATTTACTTATTGCCAACGATTCGTTATTAATCTTACATTAAAAACACCATCTATTCATTAATAATCATAAAATGTAATGTTGATTTTCATGGCTTTCAGTATGATGGGTTAATGTAGAAGATGACTTATTGTTGGTATGTTCAAATAAGATATAAAAACAAAAAGAAATATATCTTGCAGTTCAATCGAGTGGTAGGGTGGTCTTGAATTAATAATCATAAACTGTAATTAATAAATGAAATATGATATTCAGAAATAAGATATTAAAATAATAAATGAAATATTATTATTGAAAAAATTAAATTAGATAGGCTTGGACACAGACATGAGACATGAAAGTAGTGGTGAAGTAAGTATTTATAATCTTGGTTTTTGTTATATACTATAATTGATGTCTCGCGTTGTAGGGTCATTTTTTAACGTGATTTGAGTGCACTGACTTTTTTTTTTGTAAAAGTTCGGGCGCGAAATCGCCAATCATCACACTGTCACATTCTTCTAGCCGCCGAGACTTCAAAAGCGTCGCTGGAGATCGGAGAAACTCACAGGAGCAAGTCGAGGACCTTACACCGTTCGGTATGCGTCTTATTTACTTATTGCCAACAATTCGTTATTAATGTTACATTAAAAACACCATCTATTCATTAATAATCTGACTTTTTTTTTGGAAAAGTTCGGGCGCGAAATCGCCAATCATCACACCGTCACATTCTTCTAGCCGTCGAGACTTCAAAAGCGTCGCTGGAGATCGGAGAAACTCACAGGAGCAACTCGAGGACCTTACACCGTTCGGTATGTGTCTTATTTACTTATTGCCAACGATTCGTTATTAATCTTACATTAAAAACACCATCTATTCATTAAAAATCATAAAATGTGAGGTTGATTTTCATGGCTTTCAGTATGATGGGTTAATGTAGAAGATGACTTATTGTTGGTATGTTCAAATAAGATTTAAAAAGAAATAGATCTTGTAGTTCAATCGAGTTGTAGGGTGGTATTTCATTAATAATCATAAACTGTAATTGATAAATGAAATATGATATTCAAAAATAAGATATTAAAATAATAAATTAAATATTATTATTTAAAAAATTAAATTAGATAGGCTTGGACAGAGACATGAGACATGAAAGTAGTGGTGAAGTAAGTATTTATAATCTTGGTTTTGTTATAAACTAGAATTGATGCCTCGCGTTGTAGGGTCAAATAGGATTTTACAAAATTTTAAAAAGTTGAAGGAAGTGTAAGTGTCAATCTTAAAATTTGATTAAAAGTGTCATTAAAAAATTCAAAGTTAATGGTCAACTAATATTATATAGTTAGATAAGTAGAATAGAATTAAGAGATTTAAAAATATTCGATACCAAATAAAAACCATTAATTTGGCATTCTAGGTGTCTTTGTTTCTAAGATTGGTTAAACCTAGGAACATGGATGACAATAAGATAAGAGTATTGATAAATTTACTTATATATTTGATCACAAGATCTTATCCTTTACCTGTCTAAGTGTAAATGCAACACATTTTTAGTTTTAAGGAAATCTTTCACTTAAGATTTTATGGTAGGCATATTTGACAAGGCTTAGACACTTTTAATCAGTGGCGGATCTTGCCCGTTGAATGTGTCAGGGCCGAAAGACACGGGAACTAAAAAAAGCCCGGGCCGTGGCCCTGCCACACACCTTCTAAGAACCGCCCATGCTTTTAATGACCGTTGTGTACTTTCATATGTTAATTTAAAATGTTAGTGAAACCTAATAACAATAGATTTTACACAATTATATTTATTAAATTATGAATATTATAATAAAAAAAAAGAGTGTTAGCCTCATGTTACTTTATCCTTATTAGCCATTGTGAGGAGAGAAAAAAACTTTGCTATTGATGAACCTAAGCAGTGCATAAAAACGTCATACAATGAACCTGGAGTATACACCTCAAACGTTGTCTATCGAGAGGTGTTACATGATGGATGAACTGCTTTGGAATCAAAATGTAATGCTTGTTAATGCATTTTGTTTTTATATTTTTACTTCACACAAATTGGCCATTTTTACTCACTTGTTCATTATTCTCTTATACAGAAATTAGGAAGCTGTTCAAGATGACACAAGAAGTTAATAATTGGAAAATGTGTCAGGTATCTATACTATATATATATTACAAATGATAAAACCACATGTGATCAAGATAGTAAACATTATTTTTTATTAGTGGCCAAACCTGCTCCAATATATCCACGACTCAAACAGGACAACATACAACAAACTCCTCGTCCGGTAGATGTAGTAGTGAAAGAAGAACAAGAAACTACCAATAATTGTTTTCTTAGCACTCTCGATGATGAAGAATGGTGTTTGGAAAATCTAACGTATCACAATGCAAGTCGTTGACAATTAGATTTTTATTTTTAAACTTTTATGTTTTTTAATTTTATTTTCGTAAAGTGTGTGTTTATTGAGATGCAACAATGTTTTTCATACGTACTTGCTACTCTTAATGTCAACTTATTGTTAACGACAATGACAACTCTACGATTTAAGTGAACCTTCGAAACCTTTTATCTCCACCCTCCAGTTATGAAAACATTTCCTAACTGTTTTATTCCCGCTGCAACGCGCGGGCAACCTACTAGTATATATATATATATATATATATATATATTCCGGGATTAAGTTCATATATATTTTGACAAATAAATTAAACAGTATTTTGGAAATCAAGGAAACGGCAATTATAATCTTTATAAGTGTTACAAAAATAGGAAAATTGGTTTTTAATAAACCAACCTTTGCCCCATTGGTAAATAATAATCCTACCTACAGATTTGGTAATTAATAATCCTACGTTTCAATATGTTGTTACTCAATGGACCTCCGTTAGTTTTTTTAACTGAAGTTAGTTTTTAAGTTTTATTTATTACACAAACAGTCCCTGTAGTTATAATTTACTAGCTTTAAGTTTTATTTATTACACAAACAGTCCCTATAGTTATAAAAAAATCATAAAAATAAAAAAAACAATCTAAAAAATCAAAAAAATTCAAAAAAATCATAAAAATTCTAAAAAGAATCAAAAAAATTCTAAAAATATAAATAAAAAATCATAAAAATTCTAAAAAAATCAAAAAAATTCTAAAAAAAATAAAAAAAAAATCATAAAAAACCGTTTCGACCCGTACCGTTTCGACGCGAACCGTTTCGACGCGTACCGTTTCGACCCGGACCGTTTCGACCCGTACCGTTTCGACCCGTACCGTTTCGAACCGTACCGTTTCGACCCGGACCGTTTCGACGCGTACCGTTTCGACCCGAACCGTTTTCGACCCGGACCTTTTCGACCCGAACCGTTTTTGCGGGTGGTGGTGGTGCTGTGGTGGTGGTGGTGGCGGTGCGGTGGTGGTGGTGGTGGCGGTGCTGTGGTGGTGGTGGTGGCGGTGGCGGTGGCGGTGGTGCGGTGGTGGTGGCGGTGCTGTGGTGGTGGTGGTGGGTCGAAACGGTCCGGGTCGAAAACGGTTCGGGTCGAAACGGTACGCGTCGAAACGAACCGGGTCGAAACGGTACGGGTCGAAACGGTCCGGGTCGAAATGGTACGCGTCGAAACGGTCCGGGTAGAAACGGTCCGGGTCGAAAACGGTTTTTTATGATTTTTTTAGAATTTTGTTGATTTTTTTAGAATTTTTATGATTTTTTATGAGTTTTTTTTTATTTTTTTAGAATTTTTTTGATTTTTTTAGAATTTTTTTGAATTTTTTTGAATTTTTTAGATTTTTTTTTATTTTTATGATTTTTTTTTATAACTACAGGGACTGTTTGTGTAATAAATAAAACTTAAAACTAGTAAATTTTAACTACAGGGACTGTTTGTGTAATAAATAAAACTTAAAAACTAACTTCAGTTAAAAAAAATTAACGGAGGTCTATTGAGTACCAACATATTGAAACGTAGGATTATTAATTACCAATTCTGTAAGTATGATTATTATTTACCAATGGGGCAAAGGTTGGTTTATTAAAAACCAATTTTCCTACAAAAATATATCACATTTTTGTCAAGTAGAAAATACATTTTTTTAATAGAGAAATGATATATATATTTTCTTGAATTATTAGAAGATATATTATTCTATAGAAATATATTTTCTTAAAAGAATTTAGAATATATTATTTTTGGGGGAAAATGGATTTATAAATATTTTCTAAGTTAATCTTGAAAATATATTATTTTTGAGATTTATATGAAAATATAATTATTTTTGCCAAGGGAAGAATTATAGATAATTTCCTATAAAAGTTTTCTTAAAATATATATATTTTTAGAATATAAATTGTTGATTTTTATTGGTTAAAAATAATATTCCGGAAATTTAAATACAAAAAAATTAAGTATAAGAATACTTAACAAATACAACAAAATACGTATCCTCGTACGTACAAATACACATCGGAATACACCACGAATACTTGGCAAAATACACAAGTGTAATTATACCCATGCTTGGGAAATGTTCATGAAAAGAGTTACAAAATGAAATAGGGCAAGAATATATTATTTTGACAATATTCCAAATAATTGGATGAATTTAATTCAAGTTAAAATATTATTATTTTAACTAATAATTATATACTTTGGAATTATACAATGTACATCAAAGACGTAACTCAAAGGATACTAAGTCTTAACAAACAACTAAGACTAAAAGTCGTTACACGACCTAAACGTCTAATAAAACATGGCACGTGTGTAGGTAGCTGTACGACCCGTAGAAGGACCTTTGAGTACACGAGACAACAGGACGCAAAATTGTGAGTTCATGTCCCCCTTTTCTCTTAACTGTTTTCGGAATTTATAACTCTCGGGGGTGAAATACTTGTTACATATGTTTCTATGGTATGACTTGGCTATGAAATGAACTATTAGATCATGTGAGCATAGGCTGAAACTGAAATGCCAATAACTCTCATAAGAATCATGGACAAAGGTTAGATCTAACGGGTACGACCGAGCCCCACTCATGGTCCTTGTGTGACCACCTAGAGTGCTTTAGTGTCCCATCAAGGTGATTTGACAGCGGTCAAGGGGATTTGACACAGTCAAGGTGATTTGATGCAGTCAAGGGGATTTGACACATCCAAGGCGATTTGACACATTCGAGGGAATTCGACATAGTCGAGGGGATTCGACACAGACAATAGTTTACTCAGCATGAGTACTCCCTATGTCTTCACATACATTAATTTCCTTGCAAAACATTAATTGATCTGTTCATAGACGCTTTTCATACCTGTTTTCAAAGGAGTCTCTCAAATGTTTACAAGTTTATCAGTACTCACACAAAACGCATGAACTCGCTCAACTTTTGTTGATGTTTTCAAAATTACATGTATTTCAGGAAACAAGTTGGATCTTGGGCGCTGGTGTTGTTTCGGGATGTAAATTTCAAGTTTAGATGTCATCCACTTTTGTTGGTTTGTAACTTAATCAGAGGTTGTGTTGTTTGAAACTTAAATGACTGGTGTTTGCAATGTTTTGAAACTTTATGAATGGATGAACATAATGTTTTAATCATATAGTTGTTTATTATAATTTAATGCAATGATATTGAACAAGTCACACATCATACGCTTCCGCAAAAGTCAGGGTGTAACATTTAAAAAGTTTACCCGTTGGGTATACCCGACCAAAACCCATCGGGTAACTACAAAATGTTACATTTAGTATTATCACTAAAGAAATATATCAAATAACTATAATGTATACGGGATAAAATACCTATGTGTATTGAAAAAAAGATGTATTATATATTTACATATTTAAAAGAGTGTAGACTACAATCACTAGTACTCTCTCACGAAAACATTTTTTACAAAAAGGTTTTTCATTGCATTTACGAAAGCACCAAGATCCATGAGTCAAACATTTTTCAAAGAAAAGACAAGGCAAGGACATTAGTAGGGAGGAGAATACCCTAAATTAAAATGCGAATTGAGGTATAGTCTACGTGAGATAGACTTACCAAAGACAAAATGACCCCCCCCCTCTGAAAGGACAAACGAGAGTTATATGTGACATGATGCATCTATTTGCCTGTTTATACTAAGTAACATATTTATTCATTAATATATATGCGTATAAGTGTATGGAATAATTATTTACGTGAACGAGATACCTGCGACTCTGAATCCTATTATTGTTCTTGACTCGCACGATGAGACCATCGACCTCGCGTTTATTGCGAAGCTCATGGCTGGAGTGATTACCAAACGAGATCCTGAGCTGGTTTCCATAGAATATGGTTGTTCTTCCCTCTCGAATGTGAAGGTGCCTGACTACGGTAGTGACGGCGAGGCGGAGGAGGCTACCTTGGATAACACCCTTATCAGCAAGACGAGGTCCCTGTGGCTTTTGTGAAACAAGATTGACGACACTCTCGTCAAGTCAAGGAAGTTGAGGTACTCATCTTGAAGGTACCCATCCAACTACTAGGAATTCTCCTTATTCCTATTACGCCTAAGCATCGTGCCTATTCGCGCGTAATAATAACGGATGTTAGCGCATGGACCACCACAATAGTCCTTTCCATGTCGGAGGTATAAGGATAGTAGTGTCCCCTCTTTGGTTGATTATCTGCTTTGAACGAGGGAAAATTGGGGTGACCATGCAAGACAATTTATTATTACGGGGGCCCACGTAATAACAACTTGTAGTGCATAGGGAATCCTGGTGGACTCTGCGGGTCAGGCTAATGATCACCACCCACCCAAAAATTTCTTAGTGTTCACACCCCCATCTAATGGAACAATACTGAGATAGTTGCTATAACACTCTATAAAGCGGGAAGTCTGTCTTTGCCTACTTCGTGTCTGACACTTCTACCCGTATACGAGTCGTTTGGGAACCGATATCTAAGCAAGTGAAAATGGCTAACACTCGGGAAAGATTCAGTAACTTTACACTCTCTATCACCCCTATATGTGGTAGAAATGCACAACCCCATCTCTTGGGCAGTATACCCATCCTTGTGAAACTAAAGACCTAAGGAGACCAATGTAGAAGGAAAATAACTACTACTTTCATATTATGGAACTTGTATGACCGAGGTGATGTAACCTCGAGTTCATTTTGTTTCCCCTGAAAAAACAATAAGTCAAGTTGTCAAGAATATATGAAAGCTCAGTGGTTGTTCTCTTACTTATACATTGTTGATTATATATGCATGTGATGTTAGGTGATTGCATGTTTGCTTGTGGTGATATATGTAGGATCGAGGATTCGTCCAATACGAGTCAATATGAGTCAAATCTGGTTTCTAGAAAGGAGGAATCAGACTAGAAACCGTCAATCAGTGTTAGAATAGGAGTAGAAGAGTAGAAAGTCACTTTAAACATGTTCTTCATTGATTATAAACGTTTTCATATAGAGAGAATCCGACAGCACTTCGTGACAAAATTCTCTGGAAAGTTTCAAATGAAAAACACAACTTGCCTATTTATAGGCTTCACCAGATCGCACGAGATAACTATCCCACTTCGCACGAACTGGCAACTCCAGTTCGTGCGACCTGACCTATCAACATCAGTTCGTGCGACCTGGACCAAAATACATATAAAACTTAACTATTTTTAAACAATTACATATAATTGACACGACATAGACTGATGACGTAGGCGATAGACATTATGCATCAACAAACTCCCCCTTGGATATTGCCGCAGTCTTCAGTCAGCCTGCCTTCAAAATATTCTTCACAAAGACTTGAAAAACTCTTCTCTTTGCTTCGGCTTTTTCAACAGCGCTTTCCTTAGCTTTTCATTCTCTTTAGCAGCTCTCTGCTCTTCTTCAGCTAGCCTTTGCACACATGTAGCTCTAGCAATCCTGTCTTTCTCTTCATGTTCTTCTTTCAGCTTCTTTGCTTTCAAAGACTCTTCTTTTTCAATCTCTCTCCATCTTGATAACCACATATTTTCACAATTTATACCTTTCTGAAAACATATTGTAGAAACTTTCTAAAACTGTAGAGCTTGTTCTTTATCTTCAGCCTTGTATCCAATCTTGTTCACGAACAGACATTCAATATCCTTTGTAGAGCAATTAACTATCCACATCGGATCATACAGATGAATATTTCTGATTTCATTCCCAACTCTGTACTCAATTATTGCTTCTGTCGTTATGCAACTATAAACCCAACATATAAACCCTTCACGAAAATTCTGTTCCATCTTTGGCAATGGAATATTCTTCAGAACTCTGGGCTTCTTGATCTGCAGAATTATTTCCTCAATACCTGTAACTGGATCCACCCTTTTGAATTTCTTTGGATAATGTGGCTTCCAGTGTTTAAAATCTCTGAAGGCTTCAAACTTCATCAATCCCCATGTAGGCATATCATGATCTCTGACAGGATATGATAATGTTCGGACTTGGGACAGCTCTTCAACATCCCACCAAGGCAAAGACATTATATCTTCAATGTATTGAAAATATTGAACACCGAACTCTCTTCTGATTACATAGGCGTTGACTTGTGGCAAGTAACCCCAGCTTATGATATCTCCCAGAGAAACATCTCTATCTCTTCTGTAATACTGTATTGGAATTTTGAATTTTCGTTCTGTATCCTTCTTGAACCACTTTTTACGTTCTTCGCGTTGTTCTTCTTTTGACATTTCTTTAAAACTCTTATTCTTAACACTTTCAGCAACTTTCCTTCTCAGTTCATCCTCATTCGCCTGACTGAAAAACTCAGCAAGAGTCGGAAAGCTAGAAGTATCAACATTAACATTTTCAGACTGATCATCATCGCTCCAGTCTTCTACTTCCACTTTGTCATAGTTATCAGTATCTTCAACATACTTGTACTGATATTCAGGTTGATGATTGATATCAAACTTGTTCAACTCTTCTTCAAAATCAAAGTTAAACGCACTGTCTTCAATAACCATCATCTTAACAATCTCAGCTCTAGTGTAAGTATGCAAGATCTCTCCTTCCTCTACATCATGTTCAAGACGTAGAATCAGACCTGTACTCTGATCAACATTCTCATCAACTTTTTCAGCATCACCATGCTCCCCCTTTCCATTTGCATTTTCTGGTTCTTCATTTTCATTATCTTGAAGATAATCATCAATATTCTTTTCATTTGACGCTTCAGTCACTTTGATACCCGAAGTACCTTGATCATCATCATCATTACCATCATCGTCATCATCACTATGAACAGAATACACTTCATCTGCATCATCTTTCAGATTATCATCTTCATCTTCTTCATCATCTTCACCAGATACTGAAGTTATCGGACAAGGATCTAGAATAGACAATTCAGGAACTTTTGATGGAACAATTTCCCTTTCAATCACTTGCACAACATCTTCAACTTGAACATCTTTACCCTTATTTTTCATTTCAGCTTCTATTTCAGCTTTACGTCTTTCTCTTTCTTCTTCAAGTTCAATTTCTTCAAACCTTTGTTCAATCGACTTACCAATCAAGTCTTCAATCACTTTCTTTAACATATAATCTTCATGTTCTTTCTTAGCGTTCTTGGCTTCTAACTCTTTATTTTTCAACTTGAAATACTCATTCTGCTCATCCCTTCGAGCCTTTTCTTCTTCCAAATTGGCTATACGAACTTTCAGAATGTCTATATCAACTTGATCAACTTCAACCTTTTTCAACAAAGATAAATTTTCAGCTTCAACAGACTTGACACGTTTTTCTAACTTCTTTTTCTCACATGACACCTCATTCACCTTCTTTTGCAACTTCTTTACAAGATCATCATTCACGAAGCTAAAATCATCAAGCTTTTCAAGAGTTATATCCTCTGGAATAGGTGGAAAATTTGCAAAACCGGATGATCCAGGAGTAGTTAGAACTGGTGGTTGTGTGGTTGGTGGTGTTTGTTGAACGAGTGGTGAAGTTATTGGTGGTTGTTCATGTATGGGTAATGAAATATGATGTTGTGGTGGTGATTGTGGTGATTGTAAAGGTTCTGATAATGGTTGTTGTGGTGGTGATGATGGTGGTTGATTTTGTGGTGATGGTGATGATTTAGATTGAGGTTCTGTTGGAGGATTTAATTTCAGCTTGAATTTTAATCTTCGTGCTGCTGGAGTTGCAACACGTTTTCTTGAGGTTGACTTCTTTCTACCTCATGAAGATGGTGATGTTACAACCTGAACATTTTCTGGAGGAACATAAGTTTCATCATCATCGTCCGAACTCCTCTTTCTCTTCATTTGTTTCTCTTTATCTCTTGGATCATAGTTTTCTTTGATCCAACGATCAACTTCAGCATCAACATCATCTTCTGAACCAGATAAACTCTCCTCTTTATCATCAACTACTTTCTTACTACCTGATTTCCCAGCTTCCAAAGTATCATCAATATCTCTCATCAATTGCTCTGTTTCAGGAGTTAACGACTCTTGATCTTTTTCAACATCAGCTTCTGGCTCATCTTCTTCTGGTTCATCAACCAACATTGTTTCAACTGCTTTCTTTTTACGTTTCTTCTGTGGTTGAGAAGATGATCGTTCTTCAGTTTGAACTTTCGGAGTTCTCTTTCCACCTTTCTTCTTTTCTTTTTCTACTTTTGTAAACCACTCATTTCGAGTTTTACAGAAATCTTCTAACTTCTTTAATTCATCAGTTGCACTCTTTTCTTTCATTTCAACATCATTCCTCCACTTTAAATGATCTACGGGATCTAGATCTTCATACTTATCACTTTTAATGAATCCGAAAAACTCTGTTTTCTTCGATTCTGACCAATTCTTGGTATACTTAGATAATCGGATTAACGTCTCGTTATCCATGTGATGCAATATCATTAGACCATTCTGTTCATCTTTTACCAGATTCGAATAGGCATGATCCAGCATCATCTGCACAAACCTCGGATACACCCAACTTTTGCTACCCGAAGTAATGTTATCTTTCATATAATGGAAAACAATTCTTGAAAAATTGTATTTCTTGTTGAGCACCAACGCCGTCACCATACACATTTGATAATCTTTCATCACATCATATCCACCTTTCCTGTGACTAAGCGCATGAATCACTGAATGAATAAAGAAGTTGTATGGCTTCATAAAACATGCTTTCAGATAATCTGCTTTATTCAACGGACCATTATATCCCATTCTCAGCATAAAACCTTTGACCATTCTTTCTGGAAACCCTGTTGGTGAATTATCATCATCTGGAAACTCTAACACTTCTCGGACAAGCTGTTCAGTGATAATAATTTCTTTATCTTCACCATCAATGCCAACACTTGAATTTATAACATCGTTCACTTCATCATAACTCGCATTCTTCCAGAAATTAGCAACACGAGATTTGAAAACTTTATGCTGATTTGTCAACGCCTTTTGAATTGGTAAACTGTCATACCCCGATATTTACCGGTGGGCCCGGTGGGGAGTATTGTGACGTAGTTGATATCATAGACAATTTATATTATCACAGTTTAATACACAGCGGAAGTCGAAAGGTAAATCATTATAAACCGAATAAAAAGTAATATCAAGTGTATTACAAAACGGTTGTAAGGATCCATAGGCGGATCAAAGTTCAAAAGATCATTGTTCAACAGATTTAGTAACATCTAAGCTTGCAAGACTCTTTATTGATGCTAGGAGTAGCCAGCCTATTCCGTGTAGTACCTGCACTTAGCCTTTTTGGAAAATACGTCAGTTTACACTGGTAAATACAATTAACCGACTCATTTTGAAAATGTTTAAGAAAATTGATTTGAATGCACATGGCACAAAATAATCTTTTATAACTTGGGATAATTATTTATATATAAACTTGTAAAAGAATTACATGTTCGTTATACGTTCAGTAGCCCGGGCTGAATACCGGGTTAAAGATTAATAGACACACCACATGATATAATCCCGCGTCGAGTTATTCTAGAACAAACGGTTATACCTTTTTATTTATATGCACCGGCAGGTGTATGCCTACACCCCGTGCTTAGGTCGTGGCCATTTCAATGAATGATGCCAAGGATATCCGGGACATGGTCATTAACCCCCCAAAGGCTTTAAGCAAACAAAACAGTTTAAACGGGTCATCTCAATAAATTAACCTTCATATGATTAAAAATTCAATGCCCGACCAAGCGGTATTTTATATACCGTACCCCAAGCCCATATAAGGGAAAATAAGTTAAAAGTATTTACCTGAGCAAGTATATATCACAATCAGCGAGTGCAAGTATCTTTTACTGGTCTCCTAATCTGGAACGAAGCTTTTAATAACCTATTAGATTCCTAACGGGCCTTAATTCAGTCTAAACTTAGACCGGTTAGTTTTTAAAGGAAGATATATACGGTTCAAAACGCACGATTAAGCGATGACCGGATTAGAGTGTGGTTTAGACCCGACAAGTTTGCATACTTGTATAATATGGGTAAACTAAACACATTCTGGATTTTGAGATAAAAATGATAAAGTTTGACCCGTTTCGGCTAATTTATGCAAACTAGCTACATAAACCGCACCGAACGCGAATAATGCGTAACGGGCATGGTTGTAAAACAAGGTTTCCAAGGCCGAGTACTCCCCGAGTAGTCGCTACAAGGTCGGCTGCCGAGGCGACTTTCTTCGACTCCGCCTAATTACTAGGAGTCGGTCAAATGCGGTCAACGTCGGCTAGAATTGGATCTAGTAGGTCAATTCGGACCTAGTTTGACTTAAATAATAATAAAACATAATTTCTATGTCTATCATATTCAATAATGAATATCATTTTCACGTATTTTATTATAAATATTAGTAAATTTATGCTATTTGGCATATATTTAATCTCCAAAAAGTAAATTCTTAATAATTTAACATGTCCGAGTACTCCCCGAGTACTCTCCGCCTAGACCGAGTACTCTCAACTCCCCGATCGACCGACTAGGGAGCGTCTAGCGACTTTTGCAACCATGGTAACGGGTAACCAAATGAGTCATGAACAAGTTTCCTAAGTTAATATGCCTTAAATATGTTGTGATATCAGTAAGATACCTTCCATTATGCCCAAAATGGATTTAAACTCAAATTATGTCCCGTAGGGGTATTTTGGTCATTTTAAAGGTTATAAAAGAGTTTAAATACTAATCTGAGTTTCAGATCTGATATAATCAGTAAAAATATTTATTTTTATAAGTCATAACAGTAGGGTATTGCATATATGTGAAATTTATCTTTTATAACCAAACTATGCACCGTAGGGGCATTTTGGTAATTTCACATAAGCTTTAAAGGTCAAATCTGGAAATCTGAGTTTAAAACTTTAGCTTACTATTTAATTATAAAAAATTACTTAAAACATCAGTAGGTAACAAGTCTTACATGTTAAAAATAGTTTTAACCCATACTATGCGCTTAAAACGCGTAAAAGTCGGTTTTAAGCGATTTTCGGGTTTAAATAGGAAATATGAGTTTTTGATCAGTTTATGAAGTTCAAAATATTTTATCATAAAAAATCAGTAGCAAAAAGTTTGGTATCAAAATATTATGTAAAACTCATTTTATTCAAGAAAAGGGCATAACCGACAATTACCGATTTAAAGCAAGAACCCTACGTTATGCTCAGCTTAAAAATAAATAAAAATCTTCAAAAATCCCAAAATATTATATTACATCAGTGGGTAAAAAGTTTGGTGTCAAAAATTGGGTTTAGATAGGCTTTATGCTAATTACGCCGTTTAATTAATAAAAAGCTTCTTAATTGCTCTATTGAGCATAACTCTTAATCTAGGCCTCAAACTGATGTCAAATTTTTAGGACAAGTTTATAAATTAGTAATAAAGGTTTTTGTCCTCTCACATTTTCAAAAATCTCGTTTTAAGGTTAAAAGGGCATTGTGGTCAACATTTAGGCATATAACGGAAACATGCACATGAATCGAATAACTAATGAACCAAGTTGTATAACCTCAGAGGGTTACACTAATCTATAACCTGGTCCTAATAGAACTCTAAGGCATTTCTAAAATATGCTACATTGGGTCAGAACTGAAAGTCAAAGCAAAAGTCTACTTTTACGACTTTCGGTTCCGAACCGAGCTTAAACTGAAAATTGTCGGGTTGAACATGTTTAGACATGTTCTTACATTGATTACCAAGTTATATGAGTGATAAAACAGGTTCTATGGCTTAGGCATTGTTAATTATGTGTTTATACGAAAATTTGCTTTCTGTTGACTTTTTATAATTAACTTTTACCCGAAAATTTACCTAGTTAGAGTGGGAATCAGAGGGTGCCCTTTTAAGGGTTTATTACCCACATAATTACCAACTCAAAGCTACTTTTAATTCGAGAATTGACTGGACCATTAGTGATTAATCACAAAGCCGAACCTTATTTACGATGGTTTGACTTTGGGCCATTAAGCTAAGTGAAACTGAATTAAGAGAGGTTAAGGACACTTACTGAAGTCCTATGCACGACTAATGGTCCTTAGGAAGTGGTATTGAGCTCCAGGAATTTCCAGAAATGAAGTTAGAATGGTTTCAAGTGAAGTGCCCAAATGTTGCAACAATGAGCTCTATATATATTGATTTTAATCTCATAGGATCATGCCAAACAAGTCTACAGAGGATTCCTGATCAATACAAGTGTCCCTATTGCATGTAAACCTGTTGGTGCAGCCCCTGGTATGTAAAACAAGGCATCTAAGTCGGTTACACAGCTCTTACAAGCACCTGTCCTGATTTTCGTTGCTGCAGACATCCACGCGGCCCGTGTAAAATACTTTAAAGTCTTACGTGGCCGGTATGGCTCCCGGGTTCAGGTTACAAGTTTGACAGGATTGCAGTTTAGGTCCCCTGGTCCTTTTTAAAGTGGTTTTAACCTCTTGTTTTGCACTTTTAACCCTCCAAATTGATTTTTAAGGACTCCAAGACATAACCAAACTTTGTTAAGTCCTTGGTTAGTTTTATGATCACCCGAAAAGCCTTAAATTTCAACATTGACGCTTTTAATCCCTCACACACGGATGTTAGCATAACTTTCTCATACTTTATCGAAACCTTGTGAAATTTTTATCACTTATTCTAGTGAGCATAAATAATCGTTACAAAGCTTCGGGTTCGCTAAAAGGTCACTCGGAGGTATAACTTAAACATGTTGACACTTTTAACCCTCGCGTCTTGTAAACTTTCACTTTCTTCCACAAACGGTTTCATATGCTTCATGATACATTCGTTTTAAGGGTATAAACATCGTGTAGGGTTGTTAAAAGGCAAAATTATCAAATGTTGACACTTTGAATCTTTATATACATATAATTTCTTCGTTTGTCAACTTTAGTCCCTCATAATCAATCTGTTACACGTTTAAAGTCCATGACACGTGTCGATACTACATTGGACATGATTTTTGCGAGGTGTTACATCCTCACCCCCTTAAAAGAAATCTCGACCTCAAGATTTACTGAAATAAATGAGGGTACTTCTCTTTCATTGTGGACTCTACCTCCCACGTATACTCGGGACCTCTACGGGCATCCCATTTAACCTTTACAATTGGTACCTGCTTCCTTCGAAGCTTCTTAACCTGTCGATCCTCAATCGACAAAGGTTTCTCAACAAACTTCAGGCTCTCATCTATGTGCACATCCATATGTGGTATAACTAGTGATTCATCAGCTAGACATTTCTTCAGATTGCAGATGTGGAATACATTATGAATACCACTGAGCTCTTTAGGCAAATTTAACTTATATGCCACTGTTCCGACACATTCGATGATCTCGAATGGTCCTATGTATCTTGGGCTTAACTTGCCTTTCTTACCAAATCGCATTACCCCTTTCCAGGGTGATACCTTCAGTAACACCTTGTCACCAACCTCGAATTTTAGAGGTTTACGCCTTTTGTCTGTGTAACTTTTCTGCCTATCCCTAGCAGCTTTGAGACGCTCTCGTATCTGAACAATCTTATCTGTCGTCTCTAGGACTATATCAGGTCCTGTTAGTTGGACATCTCCAACTTCTGCCCAACAAACGGGTGTCCTGCACTTTCTTCCATACAAAGCTTCAAAAGGTGCAGCTTGAATACTGGAATGATAGCTATTATTATATGAAAATTCGATCAATGGAAGATGATCATCCCAACTTCCACCCAGGTCAATAACACAAGCTCGTAGCATATCTTCAAGTGTCTGAATAGTACGCTCGCTCTGACCATCCATCTGAGGATGATATGCTGTGCTGAAATTCAATCGAGTGCCTAGGGATTGCTGAAAGCTTTTCCAGAAATGCGACGTATACCTCGTATCCCTATCAGAGATGATAGACACTGGCACTCCGTGGAGAGATACAATCTCGTCCACGTATAGCTGAGCTAACTTATCTGAGCTGTGTGTTTCCTTAATAGGTAAGAAGTGGGCTGACTTAGTCAATCTATCCACTATAACCCAAATAGTATCATTTCCTCACTTTGTCTTTGGTAACTTGGTGATAAAATCCATAGTCACCATTTCTCACTTCCAGGTGGGAAGTTCAGGCCGTTGTAGTAGACATGACGGCTTCTGGTGTTTAGCTTTAACTTGCGCGCACGTCAAACATTTGGCTACATAAGTAGCTATAGACTTCTTCAAGCCTATCCACTAATAGTTTGCCATCAAATCCTGGTACATCTTGTCACTTCCAGGATGAACGGAATACTTAGAACTGTGGGCTTCTTGGAGGATAACATCATGTAGTCCTCCATAGATTGGAACCCATATTCGTCCATTTAATCTTAGGATTCCATCCTTTCCATATAATAACTGTTCTGCAGTGACTCCCAACTTTTCATTAGGATAGTTAGCTTCTAATACAGCTTCCTTCTGAGCGGCCAACAACCTTTCATTTAAGTTGTTCTTCAATTCAATGCTCTTGGCATTGATTCTAATGGGCTTAACCCTTTCCTTCCTGCTCAAAGCATCAACGACCACATTCGCCTTACCTGGATGGTATCGGATTTCACAATCATAATCATTCAGTGTCTCCATCCATCGTCGCTGCCTCATGTTCAGATCTTTCTGGTTAAACAGATGTTGAAGGCTCTTGTGATCAGAATAGATCACACACTTGGTACCATATAAATAATGCCTCCAAAGTTTTAGTGCAAATACAACTGCACCCAATTCCAAATAGTGGGTGGTATAATTCTTCTCGTGCACTTTTAGTTGTCGAGAAGCATATGCAATAACTTTACCCTTCTGCATTAGCACACATCCCATGCCAGTGCGCGATGCGTCGCAATAAACCACAAATTCTTCAATTCCTTCAGGAAATGTCAACACAAGAGCATTGCTTAACTTCTGTTTAAGAATATCGAAGGATTCTTGTTACTTAGGACCCCAATCAAACTTAATATTCTTTCTAGTCAACGAAGTTAGGGGTGCTGCAATCCTTGAGAAATTCTCAATAAAACGCCTGTAGTATCCTGCCAGACCTAAGAAGCTGCGAATCTCTATGGGTGTTCGGCTCTTGCCAATTCATGATAGCTTCAATCTTAGCGGGATCCACTTGGATACCACACTCACTAACCATATGTCCAAGGAATTGGACTTCACGAAGCCAAAACACGCATTTAGAGAACTTAGCATAAAGCTTCTCTTGTTGAAGAAGTTTAAGAATACATTGAAGGTGCTTCTCATGGTCAGCCTGATTCTTTGAATAAATAAGAATGTCATCAATGAAGACAATGAAAAACTTGTCCAAGTAGGGTTTGCAAACGCGATTCATGAGGTCCATGAACGCTGCTGGTGCATTAGTGAGCCCGAAAGGCATCACTAAGAACTCGTAGTGACCATATCAAGTTCTGAATGCAGTTTTGTGCACATCTTCATCTCTAACCTTCAGCTGATGGTAACCTGACCTCAAGTCAATCTTGGAGAAGTAACTTGCTCCTTGGAGCTGATCGAACAGATCGTCGATCCTGGGCAATGGATATCTATTCTTGATAGTGACTTTGTTAAGCTCACGATAATCGATGCATAGACGCATCGATCCATCTTTCTTCTTTACAAACAGAATAGGTGCTCCCCAAGGAGATGAGCTAGGTCTAATAAATCCTTTTGCCAACAAATCATCCAACTGAGTTCTCAACTCCTTCATCTCAGTTGGGGCTAATCGGTAAGGTGCTGTTGCAACAGGTGCTGCTCCAGGTATAATGTCAATTCTAAACTCCACTTGCCTATCTGGGGGTAAACTAGGTAGTTCTTTAGGAAATACTTCAGGGTATTTAGAAATGATAGGGATGCTTCAATCTTGGGCTTTGGCTCATCAATAGTCACTTGTGCCATATAAATGACACAACCTTTCTTCATATACCTTGATGCCTTAAGCACAGACACTTGCTTAGGCAACCCATACTGAGTATCTCCTTGTATGGTAAGTGGCTCACCATACGGAGTCTTGATCACCACTTGTTTCTTGTCATAAACAATCTGGGCTTGGTTATGAGATAACCAATCCATGCCTATTACTATGTCGAAACCAGCTAATTTCAAAGGAAGTAAGGATAACGGAAAGGAGTGGTTCCTAATGGATATAAAGCATCCATCTAATATAGTTGAGGCAGTTTCTATGGTACCATCGGCCAACTCTACTTCATATTTCACGCTTAGGGTTTTAACAGGTAAATTCAACAACTTACAAAACTTATCATCTACAAATGACTTATCCGCCCCCGAATCAAATAACACCCTTTGACGTGTGCGCGACTACACATATTTTTACAATGAAATTACACACGATTTGGTTTTAAATTTATAAAAGTGATTATTACTTTTACATCAAAACACACATGAAAGAGGCAAGTGTACCCCGTCATATATGTAGTAAAGTATCGGTAAGAACCAAGTATCGATCCAAGGAAATGGGCGGAGAATTAATACTAGACCTTTGTCACTAAACTACCGGTAGAAACATAAGTTTTGTGATTTTAAATAAACTAAAGTAAGCGTAAACAAATACATAATAAAAACATAATAGATAATAGATAAAAAGCCTTGCTTAATACACAACCAAAGCATGTCAACTAAGTCGGTTTTGGCACTAGAAGCATTCGGTCAATTTTCCATTTTAAGACAATTAGTATCCCTTTCGGGAATCCTAACATGACAATCATTCGGAAAGTTAAAACGATAAACACACTTTAAGCACCTAAAATTGTTCTTTAACGTGCAATTGATAAATGTCTATGAAAATCTCTTAAAAATGAGTTAGCCATCCGTTAGGAGTTTTCTAACCGCACTTAATCAAGGAAAGCAACACCGATAAACACAATGCAACCACCGAGACAAGCATAAACTAGATTAAATCACAACCGAGTTCATTTTACAAATCTTGCACAATAATTCACCAAGATAGCAATTTTAGCCTAAACTACTAACTAAGCTAACAAATCATGGCAAGAATTTATAACGACACCATCTAACCCGTTAAGGTCCTTACGTGATGGCAAGCTCTCTTGATTAACAATAATTACATTTTATTAAATCACTAACCATTTCTAGTATCATGATGCACACATTTAAACCAAGCTAAACTAGTTAACCAAGTTCAAAGTTTACTAATACAAAATTAATTAAGCTTCATTTTTCAACTATCTTAACTAACCAAGAACCAATCATCCAACACAATTACTTATAATCAAGAAATCAATATCAATAACAAGGTTGCAAACTAATAATCAAAGATTAACATAAAAAATACTTCAAAATGTCATTACAAACAAAGATTAACACAATAATGGTTATAATCAAGCAAGGGATTGTTGTGTTTTTGCCCAAAGGCTACAATAATACATAAACATTAATCTAAATGCTTGAAAGATTAACAAAATCATGGAAAGATTAGAAAACCAAACCATAAACAAGCATAAGATTGAGAATCCGGATAGTAATGGAGCTAATAGGCACAATGTGGCTTGAATCCGGGTCAAAAGCAAAGCCTCCGGAGCCTGTAAAATCGCCTGTGAAGCTCCCAAAATTCCAGAATGTCGAACAGAATGTTTCTGTTTTGTTTTTATATTTTTTCGATGTCGCACGGTCGTTCTTCCAATGGCACGACCGTGCACTTTTGGCAATTATTGTAGGTATGGTGCACCATACTGCATACGTCATCAGATCTCTGACCAAATTCGATATCGCACGACCGTTCTTCAGATGGCACGGTCGTTCAATGCCGGGTTCTTGTTGCACGCCTGGTCGCACCGGTCGTTCAGTTCCGAGGTTTGGCTGGATCATCGGATCCGCACGGGGTGCAAGATCTGGAACGACCGTGCATTCCCGGGTTGGCCTTCAATGCCTTGCACGCTGAGTTGCACCCTCGTTCATTGCCGGGCTTATCATGATCTGTCGGAGATGCACGGTCATGCAATAGGTCGCACGACCGTTCCACATGCCCAGGTCAGTTTTCTAACAGAAGGTTCGCAGCTTCGTCGTTTTGTCCGGAAAGTCCTCGTTTTCGCTATCATCTTGTCTGGTATGCTGTTGTAGGCCTGTAAACAAAAGTGTAGATAATTAAGTATCCGAATGACGGTTTTACGGCCAGAAACACATAAAATAGGGGTAAAACGGGGGACTAAAATATGTGTAAATTAGCGAATATCAAATCTCCCCACACTTGAACCTTGCTTGTCCTCAAGCAAGCTAAACTAAAAAGCAATAAAAGATAGAAACAAACAAGAACGATAATTTACACACTATTTTATTCAAAACTACTATAAACGGTTAGCCGGTTTTTCGAAAGACAACATCAAAAAGACTCAAACCCAACAAGCATATGCAAATATATAGCGACAACCAAAAAGCCGTGACTTCACATTTAATTGACTCAACATGTTAATCTTCACACAACTCACAATGTTCACACACACTCGGTTTTATTTATGAAACATACATAAAATGTGTACGTGCAAACATTCAATGCCTCGTCAATGAAATGTGTAATATCATAAGCTTGTCATAAGATCTCGTCTCCACCAACTAACATGCGAAAAAGTGTAAATCAAGAGGTCTTTACGGGTTATAACGTTAGGCTTGGGCGAAGGGTATGGAAATGGACATTTAAAGTGACGAAAATGGTTAAAACTCGGTAGTAGCGTTTAACTAGCAACAAACAATACAACTATACATACAAATGCCTTAAAAAAGGCGACTATTTCGCAATCGAGCTTATCAACGAAATTTTAACATTTAAGCATTCAAAATTGCTCGATTTTTATCAACTTCACCCTATTTTAGGGTGTTTTATTTTCTGTTTTTTTTTTTTTTGCAAACTTACTAATTTATACAATGAAAATAAACAATAACAAGCGCTAGTTAAACGATTATTTTGACCGAGTTTCAACACTAAAAAGGTTCAAAACATACAAAGGCTAAATTTGGCTAAGTGGGCGATAATGTGGGTAAACAAAGGTAAACGGGAAGGCTCGACAAGGTTAATCCTAAAGGGTAATATAAGGTGCACGGGAAGCACAACAGAAAGAACAAGTACACAACAAAGAGGTAAACTAAGTGCCTCTATCACTTTTACACAAATCCGCAAGTTCATGGTCTTAACAAGCATACTAGTGACAAGTTCTAAATTACACATAACATCCAGCTCACTCCTATATCCGAAATGAACAAATATATAACAATATCAAGGCTCAAATATGCTCACGTAACGGAAGGAATGGGTAAAAGTGTGAAAACTATCATGTAAGTCTTTCTTTGTTTGTCACGCTTTCCGGTTTCCTTTTTCAAAAATATTTTGCTTGTCGAGTTTTTATCAAGTCCGAAGCTTTCTAAAACACAACCGACCGGTTTATTTACTAAAATAAATACAAAATACAGGTATTTTTGAATGATTTTTCTGATTTTCTGATTTTTTTTATATAGAGGACAAACAAAGTTAACAATGTTAACCCCCTCCCCACACTTGAACTTCGCATTGTCCCCAATGCGAGACCCGAAATATAGAGAAAAGGATAATAATACTCCCCTCAAGATGATGTTGATGCAACGAGACTTCCAAAGCTGTATCTGCCACGTGCTCCGGTCCAAGATATGTCGGCCAAAAACCTGCAAGTATGTCACATTTGCACCAAAACAGAACAGAAACAGAAAAATCACAAATAAACCATAATTTACATAAATAGAAATACTAGTAATTCCAACAAAGACATAACATAAAAACTAAAGTAAAGAGTCTGAAAAATAAAGCATACATAACCGGGGTGTTCGAAATAACAGTCAAAATAAACACCCAAAACAAAGTACTGAAATACTAAAAGCAACCACCAACTATCACTCCACCGCTCCTAAGCGTCATCACCATCATCGTCTCTAGTAAAGGACGGACCCGCATCTCCGTAACCAGGGGGTTCCACGGTGGGAACTGTGGAGGGTGCTGAAAGTAGTCGGGGTATGCGTGATGCATCTCCCCGAAAAGATATGAAAATCCCGCACTCACCCCCTGGTATAGAGTATCCTGGCTCTGCCGAAGCTGGTCCTGTGTGGCCCGAAGCTGATCCTGACTGGCCCAAATCTCGTCCTATCTAGACCGGATCTGGTCAATGTAAACCCCATGTTGTTCCTGGTTAACCCTGATCTGATCCTGGTTAACTTGCATCTGCTGGAAATGCTGATAGAACTCGGGCCAGTCCTGATGCTGATGGAATGCATGGTGCTGCGGTGAATGTGGTGGTGTCGGTGGATGTGGTACATGCTGCTCATCATGCTGCTCCCCCATTTCTTCATCCTCATCTTCCCCCACAGCTGGAGGCAACGGGTCCCAGACCTCGTTGTTCAACCCTTTCAACCTATCCCCCCTATATAGCTCAACAATCAATCCCATGGCCTTCAGAGACCGAATATCCACATAAACACCCTCGGTTATCAGAGTGAGACTCTGAAGCACCTCCTCAGTCATGTATCTTTTGTTGTAAGCTATCTCGGTCACATACTGACCGCCATGTATCTCACTGTTGGGAGTCCGCCTCGAGCACTTCACGAAGTATTCCGCCATTCTTGCGGCTAGGTTGATATTTGCTCCATCAACCAGCGCATAGAGAAAAATCCAATCTGGTGTTGGACAGTTACCTAGACTGTCCATGCGACCGCATATCGTATGGCTAAATACATGGTGCATAACTCGCACCAAAGGGTCTCTCAGTCGTGAAGCCTTCGACATCCTCGGGTTGTAGGGGTCCCCAATAGCGTTTTCAGCCCAAAATGCATCCCGTGCTGCATCAGAAGGGAAGGTGAACTGATCTGTGAAGACATCGGTATCATCCATGTCGTCCCTAGTATAAATCCCGAGCCTCCTTCCCAAACGACCAACCGACCACGAATGCCATCATCCACATAACCTGAAAGCTACCCGCTCCTTGTGGCGGAATTTGGGTTTTCTATGTGCAACCGGCTTTTCATAGGCGTAAGACGCGAAGAACTCTATTGTCAGCTCTCGGTAGACGGGTCGGTTGATACCGACCAGATTTGCAAGCGGGATACTCATCATGTTGTCGAGTCTGTCATACTGATTTAGTTCCCGCATGACTTCCCAATCCAGCCAGCGGGGGACTCCGAATTGCCCCCGCCTTGCCCATAAGGCGTCGCGTTTCGGAATGCAAAGTGCTTCTCGCTCATTATTTGGGTCGAATTGAAGGAAAGGATGGTCCATCTGTATGAGATAAATCGTTAGAAAGATGGAAACAGGAGAAATTTGAATAAAAAACAGCCGAGCAGCCAATTATGAAGAAGCTGTGAATTCTGATCTGGGCATATGGCACGGCGTGCGACGAGACGCACGGTCGTGCGTTACCGATGACGAGTACCAAATGCCCAAATATGCCGGAACTGCACGGCGTGCGACCAACCGCACCACCGTGCCATACCGAACAAACAGCAGACTATCGAAAACATCCGGCATGGCACGACCGTTCTATTCAAGGAACGTCCGTGCGACACCTTTTTTTCTGCAGATTCTGACCCAGGCTCTAAGTTAGCCCGATTTTTCACAAATCAACAAGTTATTACACAAACAGGGGTCAGAAAATTCACCGGATGTTCACGATACAACGATTCAACAAGGGTTAGGGTTTCGATTTGTTTATGAAGAGAACCCTAAAAATGCCTTGAAGAATCGGAAGAAATCTAACCTAGAAAGCAAAGAAACTAGAAATCTACAACTAGGAACGTACCGTGCGAAGAAGGGTGTGAGATTGTGCGAAAAACCGTGCGATTTGAAGAAATATCGCTCTGGAACGGCCTGGTGCGACTAGGGTTTCGCGAATTGTGAATGGGGGCTGCAGATGAGGGTATTTATAGTACCAAATGACAAAATTGCCCTCAGCCTGACGCACGGTCGTTCGACCTGTAGCACGGTCGTGCGTCACCGATATCGCTCAAACCCAGACAACTGTTCTCAGAAATGCACCGGGGGTGCGATCCACCGTGCCGGCCCTCGGAAACGCACGATCGTGCGACCCGAGGAACGACCGTGCAACAGCTGCAGATCAGAATTTTCCGCAGAAGCTATTTCCAGCAACTGTTTCGGCCGTTTTTGTCATTTTTTCGACACACAAACTGATCTAACAATATTGCAACACAGAACCTTCGCTCGGCACATATGAAACTTATACAAACTAACGGAAACTACCTAACTTACCTAAATTACGCTAAAACTACAAAGACATAAAAGTGGACTATTTTACCCTTATAGCGCCAAAGATGCTCCTGCTACATTTTGGTCGGCGAGTCAGTAGCGTAGACTCATGCTAAATTTTTGTCGGCGAGTCGATAGCAAGACTCCGTGCTAAAACTAGAAAAACTCCTAAAAAGACGATACTACCCCTAAAGCGCAAAATAAGCTCTTGCTACATTTTTGATCCGCGAGTCAGTAGCGTAGACTCTCTCCTCCCACACTTATGATGTGTGCGGGGTTTGGAGCTCAATTACCTCCACCGCCGACTCTATCGGCCCGGCAACGTACAACTTCAACCGGTGACCATTTACCTTGAATGTAACGCCATCCGTGTTCTCTAACGCAACAGTACCGTACGGAAATACCTCCTTAACTATGTACGGTCCTGTCCAGCGTGAATGAAGCTTCCCAGGAAATAAGCGCAGCCGTGAACTGTAAAGAAGAACAAGATCACCCGCTTGGAATTCTTTGTGGTCCTTCAAGCGTTTGTCGTGAAGTTTCTTCGTGCGCTCTTTGTAGAGTACGGAGCTTTCATAGGCTTGTTGTCGCAATTCTTCCAATTCATGAATTTGGAGAAACCGGGCTTCACCTCCGGTTTTAAGTTCCAAATTCACGGTTTTCAAAGCCCACATAGCCTTGTGCTCCAACTCCACCGGTAAATGGCATGCCTTTCCGTATACCAACCTAAAGGGGGTGGTCCCTATAGGGGTCTTATAAGCTGTACGGAATGCCCACAATGCATCCTCAAGTTTGTCCGACCACTCCTTGCAGTTTGCACCAACAGACCGCTCAAGGATCCGCTTAAGCCCACGGTTCGTGACTTCCACCTGCCCGCTCGTCTGCGGGTGATAGGGCGTGGATAAACGGTGATGCACACCATATCGGGACAAAGCCTTTTCAAGCTGTGTGTTACAGAAATTAGTCCCTCGGTCACTAATGAGCGCTTTCGGAGCGCCAAATCGGGCGAACAAACTTTTAAGAAACCTCACAACTACTCTAGCGTCGTTAGTGGGTAAGGCTTACACCTCCGCCCACTTTGATACATAGTCAACAGCCACGAGTATGTACTTGTTTCCACGTGAGGGGGGGAATGGTCCCATGAAGTCTATCCCCCAAACATCAAAGACTTCACATACTTGTATCCAGTTCTTGGGCATTTCGTCGCGTGCCGATATGTTCGTCGCTCTCTGACAAGCATCGCACGCTTTCACCCAACTCTGCGCGTCACGGAAAATGGTCGGCCAGTAAAACCCGGAATCCAACACCTTCTTCGCGGTGAAATTGGCTCCGTGGTGGCCTCCGGTAGGTCCCTCATGACACTGGCGCAGAATATCGGTCGCCTCAGTCCCTGATACACACCTTCTGATCACCTGATCTGCACCCACCTTGAACAAGAAAGGGTCGTCCCAAATGTAATGCTTGATATCTGAAAAGAATTTCCTCTTTTGCTGGTGAGTCAATCCTTTAATCAGAATTCTACAAGCAAGGTAGTTCGCAAAGTCGACGAACCATGGCGACTCAACGCATATCTCAACACCCATCAAAGACTCGTGTGGGAACTTGTCATTTATTGAATCCCAACGCGAGTCTTCAATGTCTCCATGCTCTAACCGAGATAGATGGTCAGCCGCTACATTCAAAGCACCCTTTTTATCTTGTATTTCAATATCAAACTCTTGCAGCAACAGGATCCATCTGATTAGACGCGGTTTAGCGTCCTGTTTGCTGAAGAGGTATCTAATGGCTGCGTGATCAGTGTATACAACGGTTTTCGAAAGCACTAAATACGATCTAAATTTATCAAATGCGAAAACGACCGCCAAGAGCTCTTTTTCAGTCGTGGTGTAATGCTCTTGAGCGTCGTGAAGAGTTTTGCTCGCATAATAGATCGGATGGAAGTGCTTTTCCTTCTTTTGACCCAGAACGGCCCCTATAGCGTAATCACTCGCGTCGCACATGATTTCAAACGGCAAACTCCAGTCCGGTGCGACTAAAATATGGGCCTCAATCAACTTTTGCTTGAGAAGGTCAAAAACCCTCAAGCAATCATCTCCAAACACGAACGGAGCATCTTTCTCCAACAAACGAGTCATGGGTCTGGCGATTTTTGAAAAATCTTTGATGAATCGCCGATAGAACCCAACATGACCGAGAAAGCTCCGTATAGCTCTAACAGAGGTGGGGGGGCGGAAGTCGTGAAATAACGTCGACTTTAGCTGGATCGACTTCTATGCCCGCATGAGAAATCTTGTGTCCCAGAACTATGCCCTCCTTCACCATGAAGTGGCATTTCTCCCAGTTCAGGACCAGATTTGTCTCCTCACACCTCTTCAACATTCTTTTTAAATTTTCCAGACATTGATCAAAGGAATCCCCAAATACCGAGAAGTCGTCCATGAACACCTCCATGGAATCCTCAATCATGTCGTGGAAAATGGCGACCATACATCGCTGGAAAGTGGCCGGTGCATTACACAGCCCAAATGGCATACGCCGGTAGGCGAATGTACCGAAGGGACAGGTAAATGTGGTCCCTGACAGACGCTCCAACATTTGATCAATTAATGGAAGCGGGAAGTGGTCCTTGCGAGTGGCGTCGTTGAGTTTGCGATAATCGATGCAAACCTGCCATCCAGTGACCGTCCTGGTTGGAATGAGCTCATTCCTATCGTTTGCGACCACAGTCATGCCCCCCCTTTTGGGCACTACCTGCACAGGACTGACCCAAACAGAGTCGGAAATGGGATAGATCATACCAGCATCTAACAACTTAATCACTTCCTTTTTAACGACCTCTTGCATGTTTGGGTTCAGCCGCCTCTGGTGCTGTTCACATGGCTTAAACTGATCCTCCATTAGAATTTTATGTGTACAGAAGGAGGGATTTATTCCTTTTAGGTCCATGATTTTCCAGGCGATTGCTTTCTTATGAAGTTTCAACACATTAAGCAGTCTGCTCTTATCTTCTTCTGCCAATCCGGATGAAATAATGACAGGCAAATGACGCTCCTCATCCAGAAATGCATACTCCAGGTGCGGTGGAAGCTCCTTAAGCTCCATGGTCGGAGGATCTTCTACTGACGGCTTCGACTTCACTTCACTTGCGCGATCAATTTCTGTGAATCGATCCAGACTCTGGGAATCATCGTCACCAATCTGATAGACTGGCTGCTCTAAATCATGGCCCTCCTGCGTAATGCCAATCAGGTCCCCATACAACAGCTGTGTGTCCGAATCTATCTCCTCGATCGTACCCTGGAAATGCGTACTCACATAAGTATCGACTATGTCGACATAATAGAGTGCGTCGTCTTGACTCTGAGGATGCTGCATAGACCATTTGATATCAAAGGTCACGTGCTCATCATTCACTCGGAGTGTGATTTGGCCCGCCGCCACGTCCACAATCGTCCGGGCGGTATTAAAAAACGGGCGTCCAAGTATCAGAGGCACTTTCGAGTCCTCATCCATGTCCAGGATAACAAAATCCACGGGAAATACAAACTTCTCAATCTTAACAAGCATATTCTCAACAAACCCGCGCGGATATTTGATAGATCGATCAGCAAGTCGAATACTCATTCTTGTAGGTGACGGCTCACCTAGATCCAACTTTGTAAAAACCTTATAGGGCATAAGGTTTATACTCGCTCCTAGATCTGCTAACGCATTACTGACAGACATATTGCCAATGAGGCAAGGAAGCGTGAAACTGCCTGGATCTCCCATTTTTGCAGGCAGGCGATTCTGAAGAACAGCAGAGCAACTTTCATTCATAACCACGCAAGACATGTCCTCGAGCTTTTGTTTGTTTGAGAGGATGTCTTTCAGAAACTTCGCATACTTTGGCATCTGAGCCAAAGCTTCAACAAACGGTATGTTTATATGCAGTTGCTTAAACATTTCAAGAAACTTACCTTATTGTTCATCATTCTTCTGCTTCTTCAGCCTCCCTGGATAGGGTACTAGAGGTGTGTAACCCTTGACCGGCTCCTGGACTTGTGCTGTACTTGCTGGGCGTAGCCTAGCTTGCACCTCGTCCGGTGTGTCAGTCGGGACCGCTTCAGTGATCGGCGTTGAGTCCGATATGACGGGTCCGGTAGGTTTTCCACTCCTGGTCATCACAGTGTTCACATCCCTATGCCCGCCCGGGTTAGGTTCGGTATTGCCCGGAAGACCACCCTGGGGTCTTTTAGACATCATCTGTGCCAGCTGACCAACCTGATTCTCTATATTTTGAATCGAGGCTTTGTGACTCCTCATTTCTCCCTCATGAGAGAGAAAACGATCCTCGCTCTGCTGATAGCGTTTTTCAGCCAACTGATTCGCGCTCGAAGAGCTAGTAAGAAGCTGAGCCAACATATCCTCCAGCTTAGAACTAGACTGAGGGGTCTGCTGCTGGGAACTACTCCCAGTGCCCTGATTTTGATATGAATATGGACGCTGCTGGTAAGATTGGTTGTATTGCTGGAACTGCTGACCCTGACCCTGTTGCGCTGGAGCGCGCGGAGTGAACCCCAATGGATTTTGATTGCCTGTATTCGCTCGCCACCCAAAATTTGGGTGATTTCTCCAACCGGGATTATAGGTGTTGCTGTACGGGTTGTTCTACGGCCTCACCTGATTACTCACGAAATCTACCTCTTCGTGGCCCTCGTATACGACTCCCTGAAAACATGCACCAGGTTCGTGTGACACTCCACACTGGTCACATCCCGAGCCCGCATGCGTAATCATCTGGGACCTGTCGAATCTCGATGCGAGAGCCGAGATTTGTGCAGTAATGGCCGTATAGTCGTCTACAGCATGGACTCCTGCGCGAGATGATGATGATGATGCCCGACCTCTATCTCCTTCCCGACGTGAGCTGGATTTAAACGCAGCTTTCTCTATAATATCATACGCTTCATTCGGCGTCTTAGTTCCTAGATCGCCTCCTACGTTCACGTCTAATCGCTCCTGTGTGTTGTAACTGAGCCCCTGATAGAACGTCAAAATCAGCTGTCTCTTGGAGAAGCCATGATGTGGCACATCAATCAACAAATTCTTGAATCTCTCCCAAGCCGCATGCAACGACTCGCCCTCGTCCTGGTGAAAAGATACAATTCGGTTCCGTAGCTTGTTCGTTTTCTTAGGTGGAAAATATTTCTGCATAAACTGCTCCGCCAACTGATTCCAGGTCCTGATGGACCCGACTGGAAGTGACATAAGCCAAGCTCTAGCTTTGTCACGTAACGAAAACGGAAACAACCTCAACCGAATTGCATCCTCCGAAACACCTGTAATCTTAAACGTGGAACAAACATGGAGAAAAGCATCAATATGCCTCCCGGGATCCTCATGCTCACGTCCGTCAAACTGTACTGAATTCTGCACCATATTAATAATACTAGATCTAATTTCAAAAGTAGGTACATCAATAGTAGGTTGAAGGATACTCGGCTCCAGGGCTGCCCTTCCGGGCTGATTTGTCTCATTCAAAGGTCGCTCATCATCCGCCATGGTTCTGTCTCCAGCTGCCCCTAAGCCCTCGGCTTCAGCGGGTACCACCTGCTACGGCTCACCACTTGCGAGCAGTAGCCCAACCGCCCGACCTCTTGCGCGTAGACGTCTCCTAAGATCACGTTCGGGTTCGTCTGACGGTTCAACAACTTCTGGAGCGGGGGTCGAGAACATTAACCTGCAAACGAAAATTTGACACAATGAATATTTTATTAATAAAATAATGCTGTTTTTATTTTTTATTTTTTTTCAGCTGAATAGAAACAAAATATTATTAAAAATGGGCTGAAAATTTTATAAAAATCCGAAAATGGGCCCGAAAATTTATAAAAATCAACACAATAAAAATAATCAAATCGGCTAATACAAAAATGATTTTTAGGTGCCAAAAACCCAAAGAATAAATGAATGAATAAATCCGTATCGAATAAATAAATGGAATAAAAATTTACAAGTGCACAAAAATGACTTGGAAAACGAATAAATGAAATAAAAGCAAGAAATATTAACAAATAAATAAACAAACAAATAATCAAGAAATTATACACAAATATTAACAAGTATATACACCGATAGCATAATGACTCGGGTCGTTCCTAAAACTCGCTATTTCCCCGGCAACGACGACAAAAACTTGACGTGTGCGCGACTACACATATTTTTACAATGAAATTACACACGATTTGGTTTTAAATTTATAAAAGTGATTATTACTTTTACATCAAAACACACACGAAAGAGGCAAGTGTACCCCGTCATATATGTAGTAAAGTATCGGTAAGAACCAAGTATCGATCCAAGGAAATGGGCGGAGAATTAATACTAGACCTTTGTCACTAAACTACCGGTAGAAACATAAGTTTTGTGATTTTAAATAAACTAAAGTAAGCGTAAACAAATACATAATAAAAACATAATAGATAATAGATAAAAAGCCTTGCTTAATACACAACCAAAGCATGTCAACTAAGTCGGTTTTGGCACTAGAAGCATTCGGTCAATTTTCCATTTTAAGACAGTTAGTATCCCTTTCGGGAATCCTAACATGACAATCATTCGGAAAGTTAAAACGATAAACACACTTTAACCACCTAAAATTGTTCTTTAACGTGCAATTGATAAATGTCTATGAAAATCTCTTAAAAATGAGTTAGTCATCCGTTAGGAGTTTTCTAACCGCACTTAATCAAGGAAAGCAACACCGATAAACACAATGCAACCACCGAGACAAGCATAAACTAGATTAAATCACAACCGAGTTCATTTTACAAATCTTGCACAATAATTCACCAAGATAGCAATTTTGGCCTAAACTACTAACTAAGCTAACAAATCATGGCAAAAATTTATAACGACACCATCTAACCCGTTAAGGTCCTTACGTGATGGCAAGCTCTCTTGATTAACAATAATTACATTTTATTAAATCACTAACCATTTCTAGTATCATGATGCACACATTTAAACCAAGCTAAACTAGTTAACCAAGTTCAAAGTTTACTAATACAAGATTAATTAAGCTTCATTTTTCAACTATCTTAACTAACCAAGCACCAATCATCCAACACAATTACTTATAATCAAGAAATCAATATCAATAACAAGGTTGCAAACTAATCATCAAAGATTAACATAGAAAATACTTCAAAATGTCATTACAAACAAAGATCAACACACTAATGGTTATAATCAAGCAAGGGATTGTTGTGTTTTTGCCCAAAGGCTACAATAATACATAAACATTAATCTAAATGCTTGAAAGATTAACAAAATCATGGAAATATTAGAAAACCAAACCATAAACAAGCATAAGATTAAGAATCCGGATAGTAATGGAGCTAATAGGCACAATGTGGCTTGAATCCGGGTCAAAAGCAAAGCCTCCGGAGCCTGTAAAATCGCCTGTGAAGCTCCCAAAATTCCAGAATGTCGAACATAATGTTTTTGTTCTGTTTTTATATTTTTTCGATGTCGCACGGTCGTTCTTCCAATGGCACGACCGTGCACTTTTGGCAATTATTGTAGGTATGGTGCACCATACTGCATACGTCATCAGATCTCTGACCAGATTAGATATCGCATGACCGTTCTTCAGATGGCACGGTCGTTCAATGTCGGGTTCTTGTTGCACGCCTGGTCGCACCGGTCGTTCAGTTCCGAGGTTTGGCTGGATCATCGGATCCGCACGGGGTGCAAGATCTGGAACGACCGTGCATTCCCGGGTTGGCCTTCAATGCCTTGCACGCTGAGTTGCACCCTCGTTCATTGCCGGGCTTATCATGATCTGTCGGAGATGCACGGTCGTGCAATAGGTCGCACGACCGTTCCACATGCCCAGGTCAGTTTTCTAACAGAAGGTTCGCAGCTTCGTCGTTTTGTCCGGAAAGTCCTCGTTTTCGCTATCATATTTTCTGGTATGCTGTTTTAGGCCTGTAAACAAAAGTGTAGATAATTAAGTATCCGAATGATGGTTTTACGGCCAAAAACGCATAAAATATGGGTAAAACGGGGGACTAAAATATGTGTAAATTAGCGAATATCACCCTTGCATAAACATCATTTATAAGGAAGGTACCTGTTATCACATTATCATCCTGAACGGCTTCTCGTGCATCCATTCGAAAGTCCATAGCATTGGTTTTTTTGGCTTCTTCAGGCTTTTTGGCAAACTTAGGGCAGCTGGACTTGACGTGCCCCTTTTCGTTACAGTTATAGCACGTTGCATCCTTTATGTTCTTGCACTCTATCGTCTTGTGCTCACTTGACTTACAAATCCCACAAGCCCTCGGCTGTGATTGGGATTTTGACTCGTATCTGCACCTCCCCAAATGGCGCTTCTTACAGATTTTGCATTTGGGCTTCTCACCCAACTGCTGGTCATCTTTCTTAAACCCTGAACTCTTTCTGTGGTTAGAGTTCCCTTTGTGCTTCTTGTCTGAACGGCGTGAGTTTTCATCCTCATGTTTTCTCTTCACTATATCAGAATTTCTCAGCGATCTTTGCCTGACAGTATCAAGGGTAAGTGATAGTGCTAGATCGGCTACAGATCTTAAGGTAGTCAGTCGAGATGCCTTCACATTGGCTTTGATCTCTGGGGCTAAACCCCCCAATGAAATGGGCTATCCGTTTTGGTTCCGGTGTCACCAAATATGGAACCAATCGAGACATGGTATTAAAACTCGTAAGATAAGCCTGGCAGTCCAAATTCTTCATAACTATTGTCAGGAAGTCGGTCTCGATCTTCTCAACCTCATGTTGAGGGAAATAATTCTCTTTGATGAGAGTAACGAACTGTTCCCAAGACATGCCATACAAATGGACTTTTCCAGTAGCTTGGATCAGAGACCTCCACCAAGCTAGCGCTTCTCCTTTAAATGACTGAGATACAAACTTCACAACGTCCCTATCAGCGCAACCACTGATATCAACCACAGTGTCCATTTCATCAAGCCAAGTCATACAATCGACGGCTCCTTTCTCCCCCATGAAGTCTCTAGGCTTGCAGGAGACGAAATACTTATATGTACAGGATTTACCACGTGGTTCTTGTTTGAGCCCAATCTTCTTCGACGGAACACTATGCTGATTTGAGGAGTGATGATCGTCATCCCTCCTTGATCCATCGTGTTTAGGAGGTGGCTTACTATGAGCCTCAGAGTGAGTCTTAGGTTTAGAATGGGGTACTGATAAGGTCCTGCTTCGAGTACCACTTGACTCATTAAACTGCCTATCTATGGCCTTGGTAACAGCATTATCAATCAATGCTTGAAGTTCCGCACCGGTTACGTTGATCCTAGCAGTATCATGATTCTCCCTTGGATGACTGTTGACTTCTTCAGACTCTGCCATGTAGCTTGATTGCTACATAAAATGATGACAATAATTTCTTAGAGGTTTATAATAGATTTGTCATCTTATTAACTTATTAACCATGGTATTATAGAACCATATTGGTTAATTTATTAAGTATTTCATTCAGGATTTTTCATTAATAACCCTTAGTTGTAATTTAATGTAATAATGGCACAAAAGGCCAAGTCGCATGGACATTTTTAAATTATAGGTCAAGATCTTACAAGATCGAGGTATTAAGGCTTGAATCATAGTTCATTACCTTTCTTGACAGGGAGCTATAGGCTACGACTGTCTTTTGTCTTATATGACAATGATTATGGCCCGTAGGCATTACATCACAATTGGATGTTTAAAATAAAAAGAAGGAATTGGAATAATCCAATATAAGGATGACACGTGTGATTTTTACGAATCACGTCAGTCCAGAATGTTAACATGTTTTCAGATGTTAACAAGGATTTGAATCTCTTTTTAAACAGGTTTTACCATCATGGCCGGGTCTTATAATGACATGCAGGCTAGGTTATACCCTTTAAGATTCTTATTTAATATTTAAAGGCAGACTTTATAAAAGGAAAGACATATTTTGGATTTATTCATTTATTTCATACATTTTACATTTATGCATTTACTGACAAAATAAAATTTAAATGATAACATGCCACTAAAAATTTAAAAAGACTACATGGTTGCCCTAAACGGGACTTTTAACAGAAACAACTTGCCCATGCAGGGTCTAAACAGAATGACATGCCCACGCAGGGGCTAACAGGAAATACAAGTCCTCGCAGGGACTGGTTACAGAAACAGATGTCCACGCAGGGACTTGATTAAACATTAAAGAAATACAAATAAACAAATAAAGGATTTAATGATCCTTCTTGCTCTTCCCCTTGATTAAGCTTGCCAGACCCTTGAGAATTCCTCGGTTGTGCCTACGCTCTTCCCGAACCTCCTGCTCCACCTGACTCAACCTTTGAAGAATCTCCTGCTGCTGCGATGGCGATATCAGTGGCGGCTGCGGGGGCTGCTGATACTGTGGAGGTTGAGGAGGTGGTGATTGTTGATACCCATAAGGTGGGTACCCGGTTTGGTAGGAGGATGCGTAAGGTCCTTCAGGATGAAGGGCATTGTAGTTGGCTGCTACAAGGTATGGGTCAACACTGGGGGCCTTGTAGTAGTTATACCCTGGATAGGCATGCTGCTCAAAGGGGTTGTACGCCGCTGCACTGGCATATGTAGGAATTGGGTTATCGTAACCCACTGGTGGCGGTGCGACTGGCGCAGACTCCACCTCAGAAACAGGGTTCGAAGGCCCACCCATTTGTGGGTCTTCATATAGTGGCGGGTAATGGCTGCCACTTGAATCCCCCTCGCACTGACATCCATGCGGTTGATCTTCTACGCCTCGGTGGCTCCGGAGGCTATTGCTGCACTGGTGGTGGGGGCGGTGGAGTAACCGCTACAAAGCGCGAATCCTCCGATGGATCCTGCTGCTGCTGCTGCGGTGATGAGTGGTAACTGGGAGTAAACACCCAGTCGTATTGGGCAAATCTTGCCTGATAGTTGTCGGGACCACTATAAGGTGATCCCAGAAAGGGTGACCCATCCGAAATCTCGATGGGGTGAGTGGGCTTTCCGGTTGGCGGTTGGGCAGGTTCCGGATCCTCGTCCATGTCCATGGAGAAATGGTCCTCCGGTCCCAACGGGTTATAACCCATTGGTTCTTCAATTAGGTTTCCCGGGTTGAACCAGCTTTGGAAGTAGGGTGTTGGGTCGTTAAAGGAATGGTGTGAGTTGGGGCTTTGAAGGGGTATAAAGGAGTGATGTGAGTTGTGGGGCTCGTTCTCCGATTAAGGCCCGAAAGAGTTTAGGTAAGAAGGTGAGGAGCTCAGCGAGACTGAATGCCTCGCGGGTTCTAAATGGGTCCTCCAGTCTTCTTGAGGACTTTTACATAAAGAGTCTGATGGAGTTCGCCGGTGTGAAGGCCTGGCTTCGTGATCATTGGGGGAGACGAGTGGCCCCTTGCCTCTACCTCTTCCTCGGATTCTAGGTGGCATCTTTTTGAACCTGTCAAAACAAATAAGGACACAACAAAGAAAAATAAAGGACAAAATTAAAATAAAACAAATTAAGATTAGTCCTAAGTTCTTTGTTTAGACTCAGAAGTCGAGGAATGTGCAAACTGTGTCATTGAGATTAAACACAAAAGGCTAGTGTTTAATTCACTCAATGTTGGCTCTGATACCAACCTGTCACACCCCGATATTTCCACGTATTACCGGTGGGCCCGGTGGGAAGTATTGTGACGTAGTTGATATCATAGACAATTTATATTATCACAGTTTAATACACAGCGGAAGTCGAAAGGTAAAATCATTACAAACCGAATAAAAAGTAATATCAAGTGTATTACAAAATGGTTGTAAGGATCCACAGGCGGATCAAAGTTCAAAAGATCATTGTTCAACAGATTTAGTAACATCTAAGCTTGCAAGACTCTTTATTGATGCTAGGAGTAGCCAGCCTATTCCGTGTAGTACCTGCACTTAGCCTTTTTGGAAAATATGTCAGTTTACACTGGTAAATACAATTAACTGACTCATTTTGAAAATGTTTAAAAAATTGATTTGAATGCACATGGCACAAAATAATCTTTTATAACTTGGGATAATTATTTATATATAAACTTGTAAAAGAATTACATGTTCGTTATACGTTCAGTAGCCTGGGCTGAATACCGGGTTAAAGATTAATAGACACACCACATGATATAATCCCGCTTCGAGTTATTCTCTAACAAACGGTTATACCTTTTTATTTATATGCACCGGCAGGTGTATGCCAACACCACGTGCTTAGGTCGTGGCCATTTCAATGAATGATGCCAAGGATATCCGGGACATGGTCATTAACCCCCCAAAGGCTTTAAGCAAACAAAACAGTTTAAACGGGTCATCTCAATAAATTAACCTTCATATGATTAAAAATTCAATACCCGACCAAGCGGTATTTTATATACCGTACCCTAAGCCCGTATAAGGGAAAATAAGTTAAAAGTATTTACCTGAGAAAGTATATATCACAATCAGCGAGTGCAAGTATCTTTTACTGGTCTCCTAATATGGAACGAAGGTTTTAATAACCTATTAGATTCCTAACGGGCCTTAATCAAGTCTAAACTTACACCGGTTAGTTTTTAAAGGAAGATATATACGGTTCAAAACGCACGATTAAGCGATGACCGAATTAGAGTGTGGTTTAGACCCGGAAAGTTTGTATACTTGTATAATATGGGTAAACTAAACACATTCTGGATTTTGAGATAAAAATGTTAAGGTTTGACCCGTTTCGGCTAATTTATGCAAACTAGTTACATAAACCGCACCGAACGAGAATAATGCGTAACGGGTAACCAAATGAGTCATGAACAGGTTTCCTAAGTTAATATGCCTTAAATATGTTGTGATATCAGTAAGATACCTTCTATTATGCCCAAAATGGATTTAAACTCAAATTATGCCACGTAGGGGTATTTTGGTCATTTTAAAGGTTATAAAAGAGTTTAAATACTAATCTGAGTTTTAGGTCTGATATAATCAGTAAAAATATTTATTTTTATAAGTCATAACAGTAGGGTATTGCATATATGTGAAATTTATCTTTTATAACCAAACTATGCACCGTAGGGGCATTTTGGTAATTTCACATAAGCTTTAAAGGTCAAATATGGAAATCAGAGTTTAAAACTTTAGCTTACTGTTTAATTATAAATATTTACTTAAAACATCAGTAGGTAACATGTCTTATATGTTAAAAATAGTTTTAACCCATACTATGCGCTTAAAACGCGTAAAAGTCGGTTTTAAGCGATTTTCGGGTTTAAATAGGAAATATGAGTTTTTGATCAGTTTATGAAGTTCAAAATATTTTATTTATCATAAAAAATCAGTAGCAAAAAGTTTGGTATCAAAATATTATGTAAAACTCATTTTATTCAAGAAAATGGCATAACCGACAATTACCGATTTAAAGCAAGAACCCTACGTTATGCTCAACTTAAAAAAATAAAAATCTTCAAAAATCCCAAAATATTATACTAAATCAGTGGGTAAAAAGTTTGGTGTCAAAAATTGGGTTTAGATAGGCTTTATGCTAATTACGCCGTTTAATTAATAAAAAGCTTCTTAATTGCGCTATTGAGCATAACTCTTAATCTAGACCTCAAACTGATGTCAACTTTTTATGACAAGTTTATAAATTAGTAATAAAGGTTTTTGTCCTCTCACATTTTTAAAAATCTCGTTTTAAGGTTAAAAGGGCATTATGGTCAACATTTAGGCATATAACGGAAACATGCACATGAATCGAATAACTAATGAACCAAGTTGTATAACCTCAGAGGGTTACACTAATCTATAACCTGGTCCTAATAGAGCTCTAAAGCATTTCTAAAATATGCTACATTGGGTCATAAATGAAAGTCAAAGCAAAAGTCTACTTTTGCGACTTTCGGTTCTGAACCGAGCTTAAACTGAAAATTGTCGGGTTGAACATGTTTAGACATGTTCTTACATTGATTACCAAGTTATATGAGTGATAAAATAGGTTCCAAGGCTTATGCATTGTTAATTATGTGTTTATGCGAAAATTTGCTTTCTGTTGACTTTTTATAATTAACTTTGACCCGACAATTTACCTAGTTAGAGTGGGAATCAGATGGTGCCCTTTTAAGGGTTTATTACCCACATAATTACCAACTCAAAGCCACTTTTAATTCGAGAATTGACTGGACCATTAGTGATTAATCACAAAGTCGAACCTTAATTACGAAGGTTTGACTTTGGACCATTAAGATAAGTAAAACTGAATTAAGAGAGGTTAAGGACACTTACTGAAGTCCTATGCACGACTAATGGTCCTTAGGAAGTGGTCTTGAGCTCCAGGAATTTCCAGAAATGAAGTTAGAATGGTTTCAAGTGAAGTGCCCAAATGTTGCAACAATGAGCTCTATATATATATTGATTTTAATCTCATAGGATCATGCCAAACAAGTCTACAGAGGATTCCTGATCAATACAAGTGTCCCTATTGCATGTAAACCTGTTGGTGCAGCCCCTGGTATGTAAAACAAGGCATCTAAGTCGGTTGCACAGCTCTTACAAGCACCTGTCCTGATTTTTGTTGCTGCATACATCCACGCGGCCCGCGTAAAAGACTTTAAAGTCTTACGCGGCCGGTATGGCTCCCGGGTTCAGGTTACAAGTTTGACAGGATTGCAGTTTAGGTCCCTGGTCCTTTTTAAAGTGGTTTTAACCTCTTGTTTTGCACTTTTAACCCTCCAAATTGATTTTTAAGGACTCCAAGACATAACCAAACTTTGTTAAGTCCTTGGTTAGTTTTATGATCACCCAAAAAGCCTTAAATTTCAACGTTGATGCTTTTAACCCCTTACACACGGATGTTAGCATAACTTTCTCATACGTTATCGAAACCTTGTGAAATTTTTATCACTTATTCTAGTGAGCATAAATAATCGTTACAAAGCTTAAAGGTCACTCGGAGGTATAACTTAAACATGTTGACACTTTTAACCCTCGCGTCTTGTAAACTTTCACTTTCTTCCACAAACGGTTTCATATGCTTCATGATACATTCGTTTTAAGGGTATAAACATCGTGTAGGGTTGTTAAAAGGCAAAATTATCAAATGTTGACACTTTGAATCTTTATATACATATACTTTCTTCTTTTGTCAACTTTAGTCCCTCATAATCAATCCGTTACACGTTTAAAGTCCATGACACGTGTCGATACTACATTGGACATGATTTTTGCGAGGTGTTACATAAACGCTTCATGAATTCCAAGATCTCCTTAAACAGAACCATCTTTGGTAAAGTCTCATCATAAACACAGCAAATATTGTGCGATGGATCAAACATTACGTTCGATGCCTAAAACACAAACAGAAATAACCAAGTTAAACATTTTGCACAATTTTCAACACAAACTATCATTCACACGATCTGGCTCATACGATGTGGCCAGTTCATGCGGTCTGGTGTCAAACATGATGAACATTTTCAAACGATCTGGTTTCAAACGAACTGACTAATCCAAACGACTTGGATTTCAAAAGAATTGACCATCTCATACGGTCTGGTCTCAAACGAACTGACCAAATTCAAACGGTGTGGTGTTCAAACGATTTAGCCATCTTGTGCGAACTGGAATATTCACACTGTCTGACCATCTCGTGCGATCTGGACCGTCACCTCGTTTGAATCAACCATGAATGAATAGTAAAATTACAGGTTTATAAAACATGTTTCTTTTATGAAATTGAAACCCTAGATCTGTTCTACATCAAAATCCAATCATATTGATATGATTTTTGTTCGTTTTAATCCATAATACAAGCCTAGATCTAAGTTCAAAGATTCGGTTCATCCGAGTTCGTATGAGTTCACGAAATTTGGTTCAATTAAGCATCACTCATTACCTTTCCCATGATATAAGTTGTACTAACCAACTTATACATGGATTCCGAACACAGAACACAAGATTACAGGCTTGAAATCAACGAAATCGATCAAATCACTCAGATCGCTCGAAGGGTGTGTGTTTGGTGCGGAGTGAGGACAGAAAAATGGTTTCATGCGATCTGGTCTCCCCTTTATATAGAGGGATCCAGTTCGCACGCGTTGATGTTGAGGCGGTGTGGCCAGCTCGCACGAGTTGGCATTTTGAAACGATCTGACCAAGTTATTACAATATGGCTAGTTCGTGCGAGTTGGTTACTTCGTGTGAACCTTTCATTTTTTCAAAATCTTTGAATTTTTCAGCTTTTTATCTTTTTACCAACACACTCAGTTAACCAAGTCCAATTTAATGACCCTGGTCAACTGTTTAGCCTACCAAGTCCAAGTAAATGACCTTGGCTGACCAAATTATGATCTCGCTGACAATTTTGAAACATTTTAAGTTCAAATTAATGAACTTTTAAACATTTTGAGCAATTACCAACACTTTTCTCAAACTTTTCTTATCCAACCCAAATGATCCAACTTGTTTAGCACTGTTAGACTTTGATCATCAGATCCCAACGTCTGTTGTCGAAAATAAGATGAAATGACAAATCTTTTTGAATTTTTCAACATTTTAGCTAAACAAACTTAAAATCTTTTTGGATTTAAGAAACTGGAAACTGTACAAACATATATACAAACAATTTTTGTGAGTTTGTGTAAGAGGATCATATCAGTTTTTGAGACATATCACTAACACCGTTGACCTTGATTTAACTTTAAGTCTTTAAACAAATTCACTTCTGATTGTCAGTATTGTTGTCCACTTAAACTTCTACACAAGTTTCAATTGATTCAAGATACGAGATTAGATGTATTAAGGACTAACTTATTCGCGTGTCCCACCTCAGAATATACTCCTGTATCCAGACTCCTATATTCAGTCTTACAGGTGAGTGCACACTAATGATATCTGTAAGGGGTAAATACGAGGCCATGAGAGCTTAGGCTAGAACTTCCGTTCAATCAGAGAGATGGTGGCTCGACTTTAGGTGGGTCCCCCTTGGGGATCTTCTTTTCAACATCACATGATTAGCATTTTTCAATGTTTCATCATTTTTTATGCTGAGGGTGAGCTTTAAGAATAAAGCAGTGCAAAGTATTATACGAGGACTAGGCTATTGCTCCCGCAAAATCAGAAGTCCTGGTATAATACCCCAGATATCATCACGTACAAAGACCTAGTGTGTCAGAAATAGTAAGCCCTTCAAACAAGATTTCGGGGGTTACCCATATATCCGAGAGATGTTCCCCACGAAATAAGCAAGTTATTTGTTATGTTTATATCTCGAAATCAATCTACTAATTGTGTGAAGTCTACTGGAACATCACTAGTGAGACTCGTTTAAAAACATTTTGACTTTCCATTTCTCTAGCATGTTGTGATAGTCCACTGATGTACTATCATTTCCTCTTTTTTCACACAAAACTCATTTTTGATTTTTCAACGTTTTTGTATTTTTTGGAATTTTATCATGTTTTTGTATTTTCTATAAACTTTCTCCCCCTAAAATCAAAAACATATTTTTGTGTTTTTTGTTTTATCAAAAGCAGTAAAGAAACTGTACAGAAAACATGACAACTAGACGCAGATCACTTCTGATCGCCGTCTACCTCGGCCACACACTCTACCACCCTCCCAGAAAACAAATTCTTTAACCCGTTCAATTTTAAAAGATAATTAAATCTTGTTTTATCAAAGGGTTTAGTGTAAAAATCAGCTCTCTGATCATCAGTGTGAATATAATCAATTCGAATCATTTTTTTCTCGTAGCAATCACGAATAAAATGATGTTGAATCTCAATATGTTTTGTTTTAGAGTGTTGAACCGGATTTTTAGTGATATTAATGGCTGCCTCGTAGTCCATAAAAATTGGTGTGTCTAAGAATTGCAAACCATAGTCCCTCATTTGCTGTTGGATCCAGAGGATCTGAGAACAACAGCTGGAAGCCGAAACGTATTCAGCCTCACAAGTCGAGAGAGCGACTGTGGTTTGTTTCTTACACCTCCAAGTGATTAGCCGAGTTCCGAAGAACTGGCACCCAATAGTTTTGGACTTAGCGTTCAACTTACAACACCCGAAGTCAGAGTCAGAATATCCAGTTAGAGAGAAGTCCCCGGATCGGGGATACCACAAGCTGGAGCTTGGGCAACCTTTGAGATACCGTAAGATTCTCTTCACTATCGTCATGTGTGATGCTCTGGGACTTGACTGGTACCGGGCGTAGAGGCAGGTTGGATACATGATGTCCGGTCGTGATGCTGTCAGATACATTAGCGATCCTATGATTGACCGATAATGCGTTTCATCCACTTTCTCACCACTTTCATCCGGACAGATACCATGATTCAAAGCCAGGGGGTTGATATGGGAGATGATTCGGACATATTGAATTTGTCCAACACATCATTCACATACTTGGTTTGGTGTATGAAGATTCCATCGGGCAGTTGCTCAACCTGAAGCCCGAGAAAGAACTTCATCTCCCCCATTGAACTCATTTCAAACTTCTTTTTCATGACCTTCTCAAATTCTTTACACAACTCATCGTTCGTTGATCCGAAAATTATATCATCAACATATATTTGCACGATCAGAAGATGTCCTGCAACCTCTTTAGTGAACAGGGTACTATCGACAGTCCCTCTGGTGAATCCGTTGGTCAGCAGATGCTGGGAAAGCGTCTCGTACCAGGCTCTCGGGGCCTGGTGTAATCCGTATAAAGCCTTGTCGAGTAGATACACCTTGTCTTTGTGTACAGGATCGGTAAAACCCGGTGGTTGTCCGACATACACTTCTTCTTTAATCTTACCGTAGAGGAATGCAAATTTGACATCCAGTTGATAGACCTTGAACCCCTTCCATGACGCGAACGCCAAGAAGATTCTGATTGCCTCAAGTCGAGCAATGGGAGCATATATTTCAGTAAAGTCAATCCCTTCTTGCTGACTAAATCCTTGGACTACCAACCGTTCTTTGTTCCTTACTATAACCCCTCTATCGTCTCTCTTACATTTGAAGACCCACTTGGTCTTGATCAACTTCTGATCTTTCGGGAGATCAACCAACCTCCACACTCCAAGCTTTTCAAATTGTTGTAACTCTTCTTGCATTGCATTTACCCAACTCTCTTCGGTTAATGCTTCTTTGTAGGTTCTCGGCTCTACCTGCGAGATAAAACATTTTAATGAGAAGTCTACTTGTAAAGGTGCTACAGATGAGTAAAAACATGTAAGCCCTTTGTTTATTTGTTCGCGGGTTTTCACGCCGCTTTGAAGGTCACCAATGATTTACTCTGACGAATGGTAAGATAACGTTCTTGGCATGACTATATCCGGTACGCTCACTTCCGATTGCAAATTTGTTATATTCTGATCACCCGTGTGATCAACAGCATTTGAAGTCGCAATAGTTGGTTCCTCGTCATAAATCAGATCGGCTTCCGATTCTGAGTCATCAGATTGGTCAAATATTGGAGCTGTTTCTTTTGGAGGTACATGTGCAGTTCTACTAGGACCAGCCTCATGATCATTTGAACCCACGGTGGGCGAGGAAACTACCAACGGTCTCGGCACTTGTTCTTGTGAAAGAGACTGCTGTTATTGGTATAAGAATTCCAGTTCCTCTTCATTCGGCTATGTCGGTAAATGGAATGACTCCCAAAGATTTTCGTAATCAAATAGCAACATGTTTCCGGGAAGTTGACTCGGAGCGGTAAACTATTGACAGTCAACGTGTTGAACTTGTATGATCTTCCCCAAACTCGGAACAAATACTCTCTTTAACGGACTAGCATAACCTACAAAAAAACCTTCATTAGCTTTCGCACCAAATTTACCGTCTGGATCAATAAATGTGCATGGTGATCCAAATGGTTCTAAAAATTTCAGATTCAGTTTGTAAAGATGAAGCAATTCAAAACAAGTTTTCTGGTACTTCTTCACCGTAAGAACCCGATTGAGTGTGTAACATGCCTTGGCAACCGCTTCACTCCAAAAATATACCAGTAATTTTGAATCTGCTAACATGGTATGAGCTGTTTCGATCAACGTACGATTTTTTCTTTCTGCGACACCGTTTTGTTGAGGAGTATACGGTGCGCTGAATTCATGAAGAATGCCCTTATCGTTGCAAAATTCGAGCATACGGTTGTTCTTGAATTCTGTTCCATTGTCGCTTCGAATACGTCTAATCGACAGTTTGTAAAGATTCTCCATCTTTTTTAATAGCTTCATCAAAGAATCAAACGTTTCGTCTTTTCTCTCTAGAAACAACACCCAGGAAAATCTTGTAAAGTCGTCAGTGACAACTAAACAATATAGATCTCCACTTATGCTTTTCACATTTACCGGTCCGAAAAGATCCATATGGAGTCTTTCGAGCGGTAATTTGATGGAGTTCAAGAGCTTTTTCGGGTGTGATTTCTTCGTTTGCTTCCCTTTCTTGCATTCAATACAGTCATTGTTAAGATGGAAGCTTTTTACATTAACACCGTCTACAAGATCATTATGAACTAAAAAGTTCATCTTTCTCAAGTGAATATGACCCATTTTACGATGCCACATGATGGATTCTTTTTCCGTCGCCTTCATCTTACTCACAAAACATTGTGCCTTTTTATTTTTCATTGTTGCAACGCTCATGTCTAGTATATAGAGATCGTGTTCACGAGGAGCGCGCATCAACACCATTTCTTCTGGAATTTTAAACCCTGGTTTGAGAATCATACATTCATCTTTTGTGAAATGAACAGTGAATGACTTGTCACAAATCTGAGAGATGCTCAACAGATTGTTTTCTAACTCAGCAATGTAATTCACTTTATCGAATGTTACGAATCCGTTAGTAAGTATTCCTTCTCCAACAATTCTACCTCCTTGAGTTCCAGCAAACCCGACATAACCTCCATTGATTGATTTGACGTCGTATAACAGTGCTAACATCCCTGTCATGTGTCGTGAGGCGCCGCTATCCATTATCCATTTAGAAATGATAGACCTTGGAAGTCCCTACACACATCAAAAGACATTTACTTAAACAAAGATACCCAAGATTTTTCAACATTTGGTATACTACCAAAGACAATATCATGAGCTACTATGTCAACTTTTGGAATGTTAAAAACAACATTTGGAACATCAGATTTTGTTTTTGATTTTAGAGCTCCTTCCTTGATAGGTGGGAATTCTTTAATCAACTTATCTAACTCAAAATCAATTTTCTCATCAGTGGTTGCAAAGATTTTCTACTCAGATTTTAAAACTTCTTCCATTTTCTTTTCCTCAAACGACTGTTTAGGTTTCTCCACCCATGATTGACTTTGGGAAGTCTTTGTTTTTGGATAAATCTTTGAAGTCTTTTGTGATTTTGAAGATTCACCAATTTCAAAAGTTGATTTTGGTTTATCCTCTGACTTCAATGATTCACCGTGTTTAAGAATACGCACAGGGGATACTATAGGTGATTTTCCCTTAACATCTTTTGAAATTTTTTGTTTTGGTTTATGGAAAACTGGTTTTATCATCTTTTTGACACATTGTTTGGCCATGTGACCGATTTTATTGCATCGATAGCAGATTCTTTTGTCATATTCAACAAAAGTGGATCTGTTGGTCTCGTCTCTTATCTTTTTGGCCACAATAAAATCATCAATTGCTTGCTTACTAAAGATATAATCCTTTTCCACTTCAGTATTATTACCAGCCACAAACACATCACTCAATTTTTCTTTTGGCTTAACATCTTTCTTAGCCATTTTCTTTTCAAAAACCAACACCTTTCTTTTTGTAATTATTACCATGTCTCTTGTTATTACCATTGTTACCCACCCATTCATTTTTCTTTCCCGGGTTGTTTATCGGTTGTTTAACAAAAGATTTTTTCGGTTTTGATAGAAACGAATTGTTGTTAACTTCTGAAATATCAATTTCCATGAGTTTAAAAACTTTTTCAACCTTTTCCCGGTTCGCATTCTGAATCGGGTACTCAAAATCAGTATACAGTTTGTCAGTTCCGGTCATCGTGTAAACCACAATGATCGAATCGTCATCCAAAACTTTATCTGACTTTGGAATGAACTTATCAAGAAAGTTTCTGTCATCTTCAGAATCTGAACTGGAATTCTCAAAATGAGTTTTAACCGTTTCGAAATCAGTGTTATCATTTTCTTCATCCAACACTTGGTCTACAACTGTTTTAACCAGTTGTGACTCGTTGTCGGTGTCAGACGGAGAGAATATAACATCTATGTTTTCCGGTAACTCATTCTCTTATGTTCTCAGTTTGAGATTCAATGCCTCCTCCACCCCGTCTGGATATTTCTGAGAATAATGATTCCACATTAGGGGTGGAACATTTTTGAAAGATGGTTTAACTTCAGCTTGTTGAGGAACAATCTGATCAACCACATATAAAGATGAAAGATAACTGATCAACTTTTTGTCGACTCTTTCTGTCTCAATGCGCATCAGTTCAAGTTCCTTCTTTAAAGATGCGATTGTGTCTAGATGGATGTTAATCGACATTTGCTTATCCATGACCGTAGCTTTGAGCAAATTAGCAACTTTATCATTTTCTTTACTCTCAGTGTGAATCATTTTGATTGATCGTGACAGAGTGTTACAAGCTTCTTTAACATCATTAAAATCAAATTTTAATTTGTCGTCAAACTTTTTCAACTTTTGAAACTGTTTGTCTTTTTCAAAACAATCCATGCATGGTTTTAAACAGTTTTCGCATGGTTTTTCAAGAATTGGATCAACCTTTTCAAAAACGTTTTCTTGTTTATCATTTTTACTTTCCGATTTACCAAACTTTCCGGACTCAGACTCAGATTTCTCTCCGGATTCGGACTTCACATTTTCTGATTTGTCATCGGACTCGGACTTCTCTCCTGACTCAAACGTATCACAAGTCTCGGTAATTGACTCCTTTTCAACAGACAATGACTCTTGAGTTGCATCTTTGGTCTCATTGTTATCAGAAGATGGTTTAGTTTGTTCTACCTTTTGTAGCTTGACCATAAGAGCTTTGTCTGCTATTTCTTTCAAAGTCTCTTCATTCATTTCCCTTGAGACATCAATGATCTCTTGAACCGGAGTTTGTTCAATTTCGTACTGTGGGCAAAAACCCGTAGTTTGTTCACTAAAGAAACCAGTAAAAGAATTGAACACATTAGAAGGCATTATAGATTTAAATGCATTAGTAATAACCTCATGTTCAGACTGTTAATAGTAGACCGCTGCTGCCGCTTCTTCTAGATCTGCATAACTTTCTTCATTCACCATTTCACTGACTTCTTCAACTTCAGTAATTTCAGCCATCATTGCAAGACCACCTCCTGGAATGTACTTATCCCAACTGAAGCCTTCTGGAAGCTTTTCGTCATCTTGATTCACCAAAAGAGCTTTTTCTGATTGTTTAGATGGACTGTTCTCGATTTGAGGTCTTGGATTGAATGGTTGTTAACTGTTTTTATGATAGATGGCCTGTCGATAATAGTCATTGGTGAATGGATTCTGGTGGTTAGTAACTTCTCTGTTCGGACATTCGTGTTTGAAGTGTCCTTTTTCTTTACACTTGAAGCAAGTCACCTTTGATTTGTCGAATCCAAGTTTAGGATCAGGTCCTGCGAGACTAGTTCTTCCGGTAATTTCCATGAACCTTTGAGCTCTTCTCATAATGCTCGCCATACTCCATTTTATGTCTATGAGTTCTAGTTCCTCGGGATCAATTTGATCGTAATCTTCTTTAGTCATGTCTGGGTTACCAATTCGTCTGGCTACTAGACTCTCGTAAGACTCAAGTACTGAAGCTAGAAGTGCTATATGTTGCTTTGCGGCTGTCTCAGTAAAATCTTGACCGTTTTTTATATTAACAGCGATATTGCACAATATCCCATGACTATAACTCTGATTGTTCGAACCTGAAGAACTTTGAGAAGAAACCTGTTCTTGAACATTCTGAACCTTAGGATTCGGTTCGTAATTTGGAAACGGTGAACAGTTGTTGTTAGGCATGCTTTGTGGTACTCCCAATGAAGAATCTACACTGAATGCCGTTTGAATCTTTGGACTCGGAGTAGATGTGGCAGATGAGTTTCCTTTGTAATAAAGTTGAACATCTTGCTGTACGTTTGCAGATTTCATTTTTCTCATCTATCGAAGTTCAAGCTCATGACCTTCAATTCTCTTAATAAACGTACTCAAGTTGAAACCCACGTATTCTAAATTGTTCTTCAAAACCAATAAGAACGTGCCCCACTCTTCTTGTGGTAGTGCGTCAGCCAACTTATCAACCCACTCTTCGTCTGTTTTATCTATACTCAAACGTTTCATCTCCACTACCAAGTGACAGTACCTCTCAATCAACTCTTTCATCGATTCTCCACTGATAGCAGTAAATATGTCGAATTCTTTTTTCAGTAACGCCTTTTTGCTTTTGATCATTGACGCACTTCCAAGAAATTTGAGTTTAAGAGCATTCCAAATAGATTGTGCGTCATTCTGATGCTGTAACAGTACCAAAATATCTTCCTTAATTGCTTGTTGCAATATACTAACCATCTTCTTCTCGGCTTTAAAGCTTTCTTGTTCAGCCGGAGTTAACGAGTTAAGTGTTTTCGAAAGACCAGCATCATTCATAGGAACTACATATTTCGTTTCAACTTTCATCCAACACTCGAGGTGATTCGCCTGAACCCACGTGCGAAATCTATCCTGCCACCCCGAATAATCTTCAATGTTAAGCAGTTTCGGTGGTTTTTGCATGGTTCCTAGCTCGTTCTCCATATTCACATTCTAAGCTATACTTGTTGGAGTTTGAGCTGTCATACCTCCTCCGAAAAATGCATTGTAAAACTCTTGATTATCCATTTTATACTTTGAAAAATGTTTCGAAAAATTTATAAGTTTTGAAAAATTTAAGTTTCAAGCGACCTGACTTCCAAACGATCTGGACTTTCAAACGAACTGAATGTATGTTTCAAACGACCTGAAGTTTCAATCTATTTGAACTTTCAAACGACCTGGATTGCCATACCGTGCGAAGTGACAAATAGTTGTTAAAAGAAATTTTAGTTCGTACGAGCTGATGAACTCACACGATCTGGACACTCAAGTCGTGCGATCTGGTCACACGGTGTGAGAATTTCACACGATCTGGTCCAATTCGTGCGAACTAGACACAATTTTCAAACGATTTGACAAAAATTCAAATGACCTGGCTCATTTCACACGATCTGAGCATCATTTTCACACGATTTGACATTTTTAACATTTTTGGATCAGTTTTAGTGTGATTTATGGTTTGTAACTTTGTATGATTGTTCAAAATGATGTTTTACACACAATATCTAAAATTCAGTCCATTTTGTCCGTGAATTCATCTGAAAATCCAAGAAAGAGTAGAAGTGTATGATTCTAAACCATTCATAACACTGATATCAACGGATTTGACTCATCCTGAGCTCTGATACCACTTGTAGGATCGAGGATTCGTCCAATACGAGTCAATCTGAGTCAAATCTGTTTTATAGAAAGGCGGAATCAGACTAGAAACCGTCAATCAGTGTTAGAATAGGAGTAGAAGAGTAGAAAGTCACTTTAAACATGTTCTTCACTGATTATAAACATTTTCATACAGAGAGAATCCGACAGCACTTCGTGACAAAATTCTCTGGAAAGTTTCAAATGAAAAACACAACTTGCCTATTTATAGGCTTCACCAGATCGCACGAGATAACTATCCCACTTCGCACGAACTGGCAACTCCAGTTCGTGCGACCTGACCTATCAACATCAGTTCGTGCGACCTGGACCAAAATACATATAAAAGTTAACTATTTTCAAACAATTACATATAATTGACACGACATAGACTGATGACGTAGGAGATAGACATTATGCATCAACAATATATACCTCATAGACAATTATTGAATGTTGTCTCACCTACCCCATACCTTTTTTCCAGAAGAAAATGCCGCTCAGACAAGATACATACACTAATACGTTGCCAAGGACTGAAGCAGAGCTGCAAGAATGCATCTCACAAGCTATTGCCCCAGCACGAGGCCAACCGCTCTGAGCATAGCGGTGGTACCTCTGGAAATAGCCCCCTAATCGGTTGTACCTACAAGCAATTCTTGGATTGCAAGCCCCTTAACTTCGATGGCACTGGGGGTGCTGTCACTTTCGTACGTTGGGTAGAGAAAACTGACTCTGTATTGAGAATGAGCAAGTGTGTTCCGGAACAAAGGGTTACCTATATTTCTAGGTTGCTTCTGGATGGAGCGCTTTCATGGTGGAACCTCCAAGTCCAAACACTGGGCGAAACTGCTGCATATGCATTAACATGGGATGAGCTAAAAGAGTTAATGCGCAAAAAGTATTGTTCTCGAGCAGAGATTCAGAAATTGGAAACGGAATTCTGGAACTTAAAGATGGATGGTCCGAAAATAGCCGAGTATATCCAGCACTTCCATGACTTATCAATGGTCGTCCCCTATCTCGTTGAGCCGGAATTCAAGAGAATTGAGCGGTTCATTTGAGGACTTGCGCCTCAAATCCTAAGCATGGTTACTGCCGCAAAGCCTCCAACCATCACGGAGGCTATCGATTTGAGTGTTACGCTTACTGAAGAAGCTCTTCGCATGGGAAAGTTTCCGGGATCTGAGACAAACAAGAAAGAGACTCATGTGGAGTCAATGGGCGACAATAAAAGAAAGTTTTTGAACCTGAAGAAAGGCACCCAAGTCAGTTATGACAACTCTAATGCAAACAAAAGAGGGGAAGAGAACCCGCCTCGTGGCATGAAAGCATATGGAGCCACTAATAAGGCCGGTGTTAAGGTTTATTTGGGGACTAAGATGAGATGTGACGAATGCAAGTTTCACCATGAAGGTCGATGTCTAAGGCCTAAGTGCTCCAATGTGGAAAAGAAGGACACACTAAGGATGCATGTTGGGCGAAATATCCCAAACAAGGGGGAATGATGACTGCAACCAAGATGGAAACAATAATGGTCGAGTTCCAGGTTGTTTCAAATGTGGTGACGTGGGGCACTTTAGGAAAGATTGCCCTAGGAAGAACCAAGCGAGGAAGAGTCTTCACGATCGGAGCTCGTGAAGCACGCCAGGATCCAAATGCGGTTACGGGTACGTTCCCTACTAACCAACTCTATGCATTCCTTTTGATTGACACTGGCGCCGACTTTAGCCTTGTATCCATAGAACTTAAGAACCTACTTGGCCTAGCTTCAAGTAATCTAGACGTCCCACATTCCATAGAGTTAGTAAATGGGAAATTTGTCAAAAAGGGATGAAGATATTAAGGGTTGTACCTTGGAACTTGGAGAGCGGAAATTTTCTATTGAACTCCTACCTGTTGATTTGGGAAGCTATGACGTTGTAATCAACATGGATTGGCTATCCAAAGATGGAGCTGAAGTTGTTTGTGATGAGAAAACCATTCGCATCCTTCTTACGAATGATGAAACGCTTAGTCCACGGCCTTCATGCAGTTGATGCAAGGACACTGGGCCCCATAAGGCGGTGAATTGCGACATCCCACATTGGTCATAAAGACACAGAAGCGCCTCCGAATAGGGCGGCATAGCCTTCCTTGCTCATGTTGTCGATAAGGAGACCAAGGAGCCAAAGCTCGAAGACATCCCCGTTGTGAAGGAATCCCCAGAAGTCTTTCCCGAAGACTTGCCTGGGTTACCTCCACAACGACAAGTGGAGTTTAGGATAAACCTAGTTCCAGGAGCGGCATCTGTGGCAAAGGAACCTTACCGAATAGCTTCGTTTGAGATACAAGGACTAACGACTCGACTACAAGAACTGCTTGAACGAAGGATCCATCAGACCAAGCTTCTCGCCTTGGGGAGCTCCAACGCTATTCGTTAAGAAGAAAGATGGCAGATTCCGTTTGTGCATCGACTTCAAGGAATTGAATAAGCTAGCCATCACGAATAGGTATCCCTTTGTTTGACCAATTACAAGGCTCTAGTTACTACTCGAAGATCGACTTGAGGTCAGGATATGCTCAACTGCGAAAACAAGAAGAAAGTATCCCTAAAACGGCCTGTAGGACTCGATATGGACATCTCGAGTTCCTTGTCATGCCGTTTGGCTTAACAAACACACCAACAGTATACATGGACCTCATGAATAGGGTGTGCAGGCCATACCTGGATAAGTTTGTGGATATGTTCATTGATGACATCCTTTTTACTCGCGAACCCAGGAGGAACATGAGCAACACCTGATGTAACAACCCTCGGTAAAACCAACACCCTCATAATATTTTAGACGCCTTAGTATATTATAAAATGTCCCAATATGTCTTATATTATACCCCTTATGTGAAAACCAAGCCCGATCTATGTTATAATTATAAAATAAATCAAAAACATGAAATATAGGGCTGAGGCGGGCCGCGTAGACCAACCTTAACCACTCACGCGGGCCGTATGAGAGTGTTGACCGGACTCCGCTGAATTCTTAAGTTCAAGCGGGCCGCGTAAGCTTAAGCTTACATTAACGCGGGCCGCGCGGACTCATAAAACGCGGATACACCCAGAGGCCGACACGTGTCGTTATCGTGGCGGTCTAGTGAATGACTGAGCTAAGCTATATGTTGACCGTGTGGTTGACGCGGGCCGCGTAAGGCTTAGCCTTACCTTACGCGGGCCGCCTGGAAGTCAGAATCCAGCAATATAAATAGATGGCATCGGTTTACGTTTTTCGTCGCTCACATTTAAATTCTAAAATCTCACTTTCTGTAGTAGAAGCATTATAGTCGGGTACTATACCCCTAATTAGCGAGGTTCTGCTCCATTGTAAGTATTATAACCCCAGTTTCGTAATAGTTACGCTGTCCGATTGATTTAGGGTTCCGTAACAACTGTCGTGGTTCTGCCCGACGTAGTTGTTGGAATGCCGTCTCGGGGAGGGTACTATTAATAATTTCAAAGGGTTATGATACTAACCAATGTACATTTGTATAAATTATAGATTATATCCAGGAAAACCTTACAAGAAGCCTAAGATAGCAATGTGAGTTGATCCACTTTTTGTAAACCTTTTTATGAACTGTTTTACAAAACCTTACATATCTTTCCATGCGAACAACATTATTGAGTATTTGTAAGGATATAATTATAGTGGGTATGTTGGGGTTTTGTATACAAAATTTGTTACCACCTGGTCAAGGAGTAACATTTCCACAAGTTGAGTATGACAGTACCACTGATGTTAATTGTTATATCTTGGAAACAAATGTAATTGTGGATGTGCCCTCAATACTGTACACTGTGACTTTTTATTTAAACTTGATTAAACTGGGATTTACTCACCAGTATTTCCCGCTGACAAATGTTTTTAAAACGCGTTTCAGGTAACCCAATGTGACAGCCAATTAGTAGAAAGCCAGCTGGAGAGCACTAAAGGCTTGGGGATAATGTGGCTATAAAAGTTACCAAATAAACGGTGTTTTAAATTTAAATAAAATAGGGTTCATACCTATAAATGTATTGTAATAAGAAACTTGGGTTTTACCCATGTAATTATTAATATTAAATGAGGTGGTTTTACTCTGATAAATATTTCCTAACTACGGTCCTGATGAAAATTCCGCTGCAAGATTAAACAAACTGATACCACCAAACTCTGTGCTCGCGTCCGCCCGTTCCCGGGAATCGGGGATCGGGGGTTGTGACACCTGATTGCTACCCTAGAACTTTTGAAGAAGGAGTAGTTGTATGCGAAACTGTCGAAGAGCGAATTTTGATCTCGCGAGGTGCAATCCCTAAGTTACATGGTAATAAGAAGGGAATTCACAACGACCCTGCTAAGAAGGAAGCAATCAAGAATCGGGAATCCCCAAGGACGCCAACTACGATACGACAATTTCTGGGGTTAGCAGGCTATTACAGATGATTTATATGGGACTTTTCAAAGATTGCTCAACCGCTAACAACCCTAACCTAGACAGTACCCATCTTGCCTCTACCTGGCAGTATCAAGGGATTAGTGGTTTATTGTGACGCTTCTTAACAAGGTCTCGGTTGTGTGATGATGCAATGAGACAAATTCATCGCGTACGCATCATGTCGATCGAAGGATCATGAGAAGAACTACACCACGCACAACCTTGAACTAGGTGCGGTGGATTACACGTCGAAGATTTGGCGTCATTACTTGTATGGAAAACGTTGCATGATCTTTACTGATCACAAGGGTTTCCAGCACACTTTTGATCAGAAAGACTTAAACATGAGATAACGAGATGGAATGCTCTATTGAATGATTACGACTGTGAGATTAAGTATCACCTGGACAAGGCGAGCGTTGTAGCAGATGCCTTGAGCCGCAAGGATCGCGCAAAGCCTCTAAGGGTGCGAGCCTTAGAAATGACCATACAGATGAATCCCGCTACTCGGATTCGTGAAGCTGAGCAAGAGGCGCTCAAGCCAGAGAACCTACAAGCTGAAGCATTATGTGGAATGGGAGTGCAATTATTGCCTAAGGTAAACGGAACATTATACTTCATGGAACGACTTTAGGTTCCGTTTCGCGACAATTACGTATGCTTATTTTGGGCAAAACTTAGAAGTCAAGGTACTCGATCCATCCTGGATTCGACAGGATATACCAAGACTTTTATTGGCAGCCCAAGATCAAAGCCGATATTGCTAGATATGTTGGTAACTGTCTTACTTGTGCCAAAGTTAAGGCAGAATACCAGAAACCGTCAGGACTACTTCAACAACTTGAGGTTTCCGTGTGGAAGTGGGAACAAATATCAATGGATTTCATTACAAAGCTACCAAGAACCCAAAGAGGCCACGATATGATTTGGGTGATTATTGATCAACTCACCAAGTCTGCACATTTCTTACCGATCAATGAGGAAGACATCACAAGGAAATTAGCAGAGATTTATCTTAGAGAGATTGTGGCACATCATGAAGTGCCAGTTTCTATTTTATCCGACCGAGATGGTCGTTTTGTGCCAAGGATAAGGCAGACGTTTCAGAAGGCGTTTGGGTTATGGTTGAACCTTAGTACTGCATTTCACCCTCAGACGGACGACCAGAGTAAACGAACGATACGGACTTTGGTAGACATGCTACGTGCTTGTGTGATGAACTTTGATAAAAAGTTGGAATACTCACTTGCCTTTAGTGGAGCTTTCCCACAATAATATTTATCACACCGCCGTTTAGGCCGCCTCGTGTGAAGGTATAAATGAACATAAGTATCGGTCCCCTTTTGTGTTGGGCGGAGACCGGGGATAAACGATTTACTGGCCCCGAGTTGGTTCAAGAAACTACAGACAGGATCGTTCAGGTACGTGATCGTATCAAGTCAGCACATGACATACGGAAAAGCCACTCCAACAAGCGGCGGAAACCGTTGGAATTTGAGTTTGGAGAGATGGTATTATTGAAAGTCTTGCCTTGGAAAGGCGTGGTATGATTTGTAAAAGCGTGGGAAGTTGAACCCACGGTATATTAGACCTTTCAAGATCCTGGAAAGGATCGGAACCATTGCTTACAAGCCGAAACTTCCAGAAACTTAGCAGTATTCACGACACGTTTCACGTGTCTAATCTTAAGAAGAGTCTGACTCAAGAAACAGTCGTCATTCCCGCAAACAAGATTCACATCAACGAAAAACTCCAATTTACTAAAGTACCTTTTAAGGTTACGGACTGGAAGTCAACAAAACACGGAGAAGTCGTTTTAAACTTGTTAAAATTCGTTGGAATTCACATCATGGCCCAGAAATTATTGGGAGCATGAAGACCAAATCAAGTCTAAGTATTCATATATGTTTCACAACTCCCCTACAACCAATAACACCGCTTGAATTTCGGGACGAAATTCTTTTAACGGGTGGAGAATGTGACAACTAGCACTTTTCCATGTATTCCGTACAATAATGAACAATAATATGTGCTTTAATGATTGTGCGAGATTAAATTAACAAGACGAAGGATTTCCTGACCACTGTCATTTACATACAAAGGCATTTCATGTTGCAAGATTATCTATCTTTATTACATGCAACACAGTGTAGTTCACTTAATGCACATAACAAAGTTAGCACAGTTATCAGACAAACTAGAAGTACTGACGGGGGTTCAGTACTCAGACAGACATGATATTAAGACACAGAATGTGCCCCTGAACCAAGTGTTACACTAGAATAGTGTGTAGGAAAGTAGGGATTACAAAACTGCCTTCCTAGTGATGATCTAGGTGCCGGAAAGTGCTAGAAACACACTAAAACTGTAGAATTCTGCATAAAATTGTGACAACGGGCACAAACCGGTAATTTCCGTACACTTTAATCATTAGTTAATGATTTCAATTATGTGCTTAATTGTCAGCAATGTCTGAACACATGATTAAACAAGTGAATTCATGCATGTTGTATACTACAAAATATTGCTTTATGCATAAACGAGAGCGTTGCGTCAAAAATAATAGTAAACTCACCGGTAAGACACAATGTGTCAACAGAACTGCAGAAAGCAGTCAGACAATAAAATTGGAGCCTAGGTGTAGGTCCGGCAACAAGAATGCATTAAAACCCAAGAGTACATACAAGGGTTAATATATACGCAATACGAAAGCAAAAATAAGCACTAAAAAGCACCCGAAACGCACTTTAAGTGCAGAATTTATATAATTCAGCAATAAAGCAGCATTTAGACATATAAATATTATGCAGAAATAACCTTCTGGGGTAGCCCAGTTGGCCAGCCTCACCCAGGCCTCTACTTGAGGTCACCGGTTCGATTCCCGGCAATGCCCTTATGGGGTGTTGGGGCACTTCACCGTGGGTAATCATCGCCAGGCAGCTATGGGGCTAAGCTAGCTTGCGGAGTTGCAATACTCTGGCGGATGGGAGGTCCGTGCAACTACCCCCCCACCCCCCCCCCCCCAATATTATGCAGAAATGTCGTTTTATTATCCAGAATATTTCCCTAAGTGTCAGGAATTGAAAGGGTACAAGAAAGGTACTTAAAAGACACTAAAAAGTGTAATTTAGCAGTTTAACGAATCAGTGTCTAACCGAACAACCGGACAATACCCGGAACACCAAAATAATGCTAGAAGCATTGTTTTTATTTTGCTAAACTAGTTAGGGTCCCCGAACACCCTAACACACTATATATTTCATAACACACTTAACTAGTACTTGTAATTAGGAATTGGAAATTACACTTAACCCCCCCCCCATGTCCTTCACGGACATTAGGGGCCCCCACAACACAAGATTTTTCTAAATCTTACAAGATCTCTTCCATGATCATTCATGGGATTTGATGAGCTTTGGAGGTACTATAGGAAACATATGGACTCTTGGGCAACACATTAACATGGTTATAAGAACCAACCTAAAGATCATAACCCTCATTCCTTCCAACACTTCAACACACACAAACACCTCCTCTTTCTCTCCCTTGGCTACGGCCTCAAGCCACCACCACACCATCACCATTATCAATCATCATACAAGCATTCCAAGCATATACAAGGGTGTAAGAAGGTCACTAACGAAGCCCGGTGCAAGCGGATCTTGAAGGACCTTCACCATTTGCTTTTATCCACTTCATTTACCCTCTTGAACTTCCCTAGCCTTGTGCTAGTAGTAAGTACTCTAAAACACCATCTTGTTCTTGTTTATGATGGTTAATAGATGATTTAATGGCTAAAAATCATGAACACTAAAGATCACCAACTAAAAGTCTTGTAAAATGTTAAACTTGTTGGATAAAAGCTAAAGAGTTGTGTAAATCTTGTAAGACTTGTTTTGTGTATCTATTTAGGGCCGATCTATGTTGTGGTAGCTCGGATCATCATCTAACCCGGATTGGTCATGTTCATGAAACATGACATAGGGTATGTTCAAGTGTAAAAGGGGTTAAATGATGAAACCCTACCACACACTAATCATGAACTTGTGTAAAAACGATTTTCTTATGAAATATTGTTCAAAATTAGTAGATCTACAAGTGGTATTTTCGAAAGACCGACTGAAAGACAAAACCATGTTTTAAAACCGGATCTTTCATGAAGTAGAGGTGTTTTCATGAACAAACAAGTGTGTGGACACTGGTGTAACAAAAGTTTTAACAAAGAAATAATTTTCGTAAAAACCGACTAGAAGTTGTGAAACTTCATATTCTTTAAAAATAAAGTTTTTAAGAAATTAAACTTATTTTTAAAGATAACAAGACTTACTAAATGTGATAGTAAGTTACTACACATTTTGTAAATATTCAAGTTCATGAAATAGAGAAATTAGTGATTGTTGTTGATGATTATTGTTGATAATTGTTGTTGATGATTGTTGACGATTTAAAAGAAAATAAACACATGTTTTGAAAACATGGGAAACCTCCATTTTTAGGGGAAACTCTGTCAAAATTTTTATAAATTTTGACACTTAGAAAAAAATATAAGTTTTTGAGAAACTTATTCCCTAAAAATGTATTTAAAAGTATTACCAATGTTTCCCTAATTTTTGATGATAAGAAATGGTGATTTCTTCAAAAATAAAAATGGATATTATGTATATATATTTTGAGAGAAATATATATATTATGTTATCACCAGCTTTTGTGCTAACTGTATATAGTATGTGTTATACGTGCTAGTGTATTAAGACTTAAAAATACACTAAATACTCATGAGGAGTATAAACATAAAAATACACATACAACATACAAGATACATAATTCGGGTGCAAAGTGCAAAACACAAAAGACTTATATTTATTTTTGAGAAAATAATATAAGTAGGATACTAAGTTAAAAATATAGAATATTTTTAACACAAGAATATATACACAACTGAAAGTGACTGTACTTGTGTGACGCAAGTCTAGTGACTAACGTTAAGGAAACGCGTATAGGTTACGACGTTATTTAAGCAAATCCGGTGAAGTTTACGACGCTAGGAACGCAAAGTTGTGAGTTCATGCTCCCCCTTTTCTCTTTAACTGTTTTCAGTTTTTATAACTTCGGGGGTGAAATACATGTACAAAAGTACAATATTTATAAATGGTATGATATAAATACAAGAAGTACACTTGGTGAGAACGAGAACCAAGTGTGACAAAATATAAGACAATAAGAAACGCGCTTGGTGAGGACGAGAACCAAGTTGGACGCGTTATGAGAAATGATAAAAAGAAACGCGCTTGGTGAGGACGAGAACCAAGTAGGATGCGTTATGAGAAATAGTGTCACGAATAGGGTACAGAAGCACCATTAATCGTGTACATACTTAGACCGCAGAATAAAAGGTTAGATCTAACGGGTGCCTGGCAGCCACACTCTCGGTGAGGGCGAGAATCGAGTAGTGCTTTTGTGTCTCAGAATATACCAATTAAATGCCTTAGGTTTGGTGACTTCCTATGCCGTGCCACATGTTAATGGCTTTGCAACCCATTAACAATCTGATAATTACAGAAATACTGTATTTACATAAAATTCATACCATACTAAAATTGATATATAACTTGAAGTACGTGGGGTACTCAAGAGGATTGATATATATAACTTGAAGTACGTGGGGTACTCAAGAGGATTGATATATATAACTTGAAGTACATGGGGTACTCAAGAGGATTGATATATATAACTTGAAGTACGTGGGGTACTCAAGAGGATTGATATATATAACTTGAAGTACGTGGGGTACTCAAGAAAAGATTGAATTATACATGGGTACGTGGTGTACACATGAAACTGGATTTATATATGAAAACTTGATTTACTCACAAACTATGTTTTCATACAAAGTATACAACATGAAATACAAAACTGCATGAATTCACACCAACATTATGTTGACGTTTTTCCAAAACTCACATGTATTTCAGGTAACTAGGATGGATGTGCGCGCGGTCTTACTCATGCTCGTGGATGTCGCTTATGTTTATCTTTAAATAAAGTTGTAAACTTTTAAGACAATGCTTTATGCGACTTAGCGATGTAAACGCTAACGTATGTTTTCAAATTATGGTATTTGAAATTATTTTCTTGAGCATGTAGTATGTTTACTCTTCGTATGCAATGAGAACCTTTCATGATCACACCTCGTGCTTCCGCCGTAGAAAGGGGTGTGACAGATTGGTATCAGAGCTGCGATTGTAGTAAACCAGGATTCCTTCTCGAGTCTAGTCTACAATCTCTAGGATCCATTCACGAAAACAATTTTCAAAGAGTTTTCATTGCATAAAACGTCCCGCGACATCCACTGCCTGAAACTGTCTACATGAGTCTAGAAAAGACACTACGAGACTTAGAGTGCACTTGAGTAGCACTTGTCGTTGGCTAGAAATTACTTGCAATTATGTGTGATAATTAGCATGTACTAGAAGTAGAATGTCACAAGTATACGTGACTTTACCTAAAAGCGATGGCCCATCTGAAGGAAGAGATACGAGGATGAAACGAACTATGCGGACTGTGCAAGGAGTTACGTAATTATGGATGCATACATAATTATGGAATTCAGTGCACAGAAACCACAGCAAGTCTTGTCACGTATAGATTCCCTCAGTGCAAGCCTACTAAGTACTCTGCTAGAGTAATAATTGTTTGATGTCACTTATGTGGTATATATACCTGTGAATATATATGATACTACTGTCTAGTGTGACGATATCAAACAAATGATTAACCCTGTTGTGTTATGTTCTGTCAGAACATGGCACCCAGGAAAGCTGTGAATGCTCGCAATGACGATCAACCTCCTCCTCCCCTACTGCCAAGAACTGCTGAGGAGCTGAACGCCCAACTGGAGGAAAGGATCTCCGCTGCTATCGCCCAGTACGAGGCGAACCGAACTCAAGACAGTGGAGGACCAAGCAACGCTAGGCGTAATGGGAACGGAGATTCATCTGGAGGCAATGCAGCTCAAGGTAACCTTAAGACACTGTGCTAAGCATGAGGAAATTTATGAACGGTCTTTGTTTCATTATTTCTTCGATTGCTCACATGTGAATTGGTTGAATCAATTCCAGGCTGCACTTTCAAGCAGTTCCTCGACTGCAAGCCGATGAACTATGATGGCACAGGAAGTGCAGTAGCATTTGTGCGCTGGACGGAGAAGACTGAAGCTACTATCCGCATGAGCAAGTGTACCGCGGATCAACAAGTCACCTTTGCTACTGGATTGTTTGTCGATAAAGCTCTGACTTGGTGGAACCTGCAAGTCCAACTTTGGGTGATGATGCCGCTTATGGCCTAACTTGGGAGGAACTGAAGGAAAGAATGAGAGAGAAGTACTGCTCTCGTGCCGAACTCCAAAGGCTGGAAACAGAGTTCTGGCACTTGACTATGGAAGGTGCTGACATCAATGGTTACACTCGAAGGTTCCACGATCTGTCAAGAGTGCTTCCCTACATGGTGACTCCTGAATTTAAGCGTGTGGAACGCTACATTTGGGGACTGGCCTCAGAGTTTCGTGGCTTGGTGACGTCGGCCAAACCACAAACAATCATCGAGGCTGTAACTCTGGCTGTCAGCCTTACGGAAGACTGTGTTCGCATGAAGAAGCTGTCACTGAACCCAACAGAAAAGACCGAGACGCATGCTGAGTCGTCCGGAGACAAAAAGAGAAAACATACAAGTTTGAATCAGGCAACTCGTAACAACAAGGGTTTCAGCAAGAAGCGTGACGCTAACCCGTCTCAGGAGGCGAAGACCCTTGCAACCAAAGCATACCAAGGCTCCATACCTAGATGCCAAAAATGTAAGTATCATCATGAAGGAGCTTGTCGCATTCCAAGGTGTGACAAATGTGGTAAATTGGGTCATCAAACAGAAGACTGTTGGGGAAAAGGAAAGAACCGAAATGGGAACGGTGCTGGTAGCAAGAATGGTAACGGGAAAGGGCAAGGATGCTTCAAGTGTGGAAGCAATGATCATTTCATGAAGAACTGCCCAGAGAGAAACAACGCTCCAGCTCGAGCATTTGTGATTGGAGCAAGAGACGCACGCGAGGACCCTAACGTGGTCACCGGTACGTTTCTCATTAACAATCACTTTGCATCCATATTATTTGACACTGGCGCCGACTATAGCTTCATGTCTGTGGAATTTAAATGCATACTCGGAATAGAATCTAGTAGATTAGAAATTCCTTATTCCATAGAACTAGCCAATGGCAAACTTGTTGAATCGGGCGAAGTTGTTAGAGGCTGCACGCTAGAACTTGGTGAACGAAGATTTAGCATCGACATCTTACCTATTCAATTAGGTAGCTTCGATGTAGTGGTCGGAATGGACTGGTTGTCCAAGAACAAAGTGGAAGTCATTTGTCATGAGAAAATCATTCGCATCCCTCTGGCGAATAATGAAACTCTCATAGTACATGGAGAAAGACGAAACGCGCCTCTACGAATCATCAGTTGTATGAAGGCACAGAAGTGCTTAAGGAAAGGATGTGTTGCTTTCCTAGCACACGTTATAGACAAGAAGGCTGAGGAGCCGAAACTCGAAGACATTCCTGTGGTGAAGGAATTTCCTGATGTGTTCCCTGAAGATCTGCCAGGACTACCTCCGCAACGACAAGTCGAATTCCGTATAGACTTGGTTCCAGGAGCTGCTCCTGTAGCCAAGGCACCCTATCGACTTGCGCCATCCGAGATGCAAGAGTTATCTACCCAACTCCAGGAGTTGTTGGATAAGGGATTTATAAGGCCAAGCTTCTCACCCTGGGGAGCTCCGGTATTATTCGTGAAGAAGAAGGATGGAACACTGCGGATGTGTATCGATTACAGGGAACTGAACAAGCTCATGATCAAGAATCGGTATCCACTACCGAGGATTGATGACTTATTTGATCAACTACAAGGATCAAGCTACTATTCCAAGATCGACCTTCGATCGGGATACCATCAGCTGAGAATCCAAGAAGAAAGCGTGCCAAAGACTGCATTCAGAACACGCTATGGGCACTACGAATTTCTTGTGATGCCATTTGGATTAACGAATGCGCCAGCGGTCTTTATGGACCTAATGAACCGCGTATGCAAACCATATCTCGATAAATTCGTGATTGTATTTATCGATGATATCCTGATTTACTCGCGAACGAAAGAAGAGCATGAGCAACATCTCAGAACTATTCTGGAACTACTGAAGAAAGAGAAACTTTATGCAAAGTTCTCGAAATGCGAATTCTGGATTCGCGAAGTACAATTTCTTGGTCACGTTGTGAATGAGAAGGGCATTCATGTAGACCCGTCCAAGATTGAAGCAATAAAGAATTGGGAAGCTCCCAAAACCCCAACTGAAGTTCGACAATTTTTGGGCTTAGCGGGCTATTATCGGCGATTCATCGAGAATTTCTCCAAAATAGCTCAACCGCTAACGACCCTTACTCAGAAAGACAAGAAGTACGACTGGAGTCACAAACAAGAAGAAGCCTTCCAGTTACTGAAGAGCAAGCTATGCGATGCACCCATACTATCACTACCCGAAGGCACTGAAGACTTCGTGGTATACTGCGACGCCTCACGACAAGGCTTGGGTTGTGTGCTTATGCAACGCCAAAAAGTCATCGCTTACGCTTCAAGACAGCTGAAGGTTCACGAGAGAAATTATACCACTCACGACCTGGAGCTGGGCGCAGTGGTATTCGCCTTGAAGATTTGGCGACATTATTTATATGGTGCTCGATGTACAATCTTCACAGACCACAAAAGCTTACAACACATATTTGATCAGAAGGAATTGAATATGCGCCAGCGACGTTGGGTTGAGCTGTTGAACGATTATGACTGTGAGATTAAGTACCATCCTGGAAAGGCAAACGTTGTAGCAGACGCGTTGAGCCGAAAGGAAAGGGTTAAGACCCTAAGGGTTCGAGCATTGGAAATGACGATTCGAACGAACCTCACTGCACGCATTCGGGATGCACAACAAGAAGCTCTTAAAGAAGAGAACCGTAAAGCTGAATACCTCCGGGGTGCATTGAAGTACATGGCGCCAAATGAAGAGGGAGCCTTATACTTTAAAAAGCGCATTTGGGTTCCGCTCTATGGTGGCCTACGAGGAGTCATCCTTGATGAAGCGCACAAGTCAAGATACTCGATCCACCCAGGGTCGGACAAGATGTATCAAGACTTGAAAGAATATTATTGGTGGCCGAGACTCAAGAGCGACGTTGCTGTCTATGTTGGAAAATGCCTAACCTGTGCTAAGGTTAAGGCAGAATATCAGAAACCGTCCGGCCTACTACAACAACCAGAGATTCCCGTGTGGAAGTGGGAACAAATATCGATGGACTTCATAACGAAATTACCCAGGACCCCGAGAGGGCACGATATGATATGGGTAATAGTTGATCGATTGACGAAGTCTGCGCATTTCCTACCAATCCGAGAGAAGGATAGCACTGGAAAGCTTGCAGAGATATACTTAAGGGAAATTGTGGCACGTCATGGAGTGCCAATCTCAATCATTTCAGACAGAGATGGACACTTTGTCTCAAGAATTTGGCAATCATTTCAGGAAGCCTTTGGATCTCAGTTAGATCTAAGCACGGCATTCCATCCGCAAACAGACGGCCAGAGCGAACGGACTATACAAACGTTAGAAGATATGCTTCGCGCATGTGTCATGGATCTAGGCGGCAGCTGGGATACTCATCTACCTTTAGTTGAGTTTTCCTACAATAACAGTTATCATACGAGCATAAAAGCCGCGCCGTTCGAAGCTCTGTATGGCTGCAAATGCCGATCGCCCTTATGTTGGGCAGATGCCGGAGATAAGCGTATGGTTGGTCCTGAACTTGTACAAGAGACAACCGACAAGATTGCGCAGATCCGAGAGCGCATTAAGGCGGCTCGAGAACGACAAAAGAGCTACGCTGATCCTAATAGAAAATCAGTAGAATTCAAGGTGGGAGACAAAGTGTTGTTAAAAGTCTCACCATGGAAGGGCGTAGTCAGGTTTGGAAAGCGTGGAAAGCTGAATCCACGATACATCGGACCATTCAAAAATTTTGAAGAGAATTGGTACCGTGGCATACAAGTTGGAGTTACCGGAAGAGCTTAATGGAGTACATGATACGTTTCATGTATCCAACCTGAAGAAGAGTCCAACACAAGAAAACGTGATCATCCTGATGGATGAAGTGCATATTGATGAAGCCCTCCGATTTACAGAGCAACCCGTTGAGGTTACCGACTGGAAGGTCAACAAGACCAGGAGAAGCAGTGTGAAGCTTGTCAAAGTACGTTGGAGCTCTAAGCACGGACCCGAGTACACATGGGAACGTGAAGACCAGTTCAAGAAAAAGTATCCCCACCTATTCAAGAAGACTCCAGCGAGAGTGAGTTAGCCTGAATTTCGGGACGAAATTCTTTTAACGGGGGGAGACTGTGACAACTGGCACAAACCGGTAATTTCCGTACACTTTAATCATTAGTTAATGATTTCAATTATGTGCTTAATTGTCAGCAATGTCTGAACACATGATTAAACAAGTGAATTCATGCATGTTGTATACTACAAAATATTGCTTTATGCATAAACGAGAGCGTCGCGTCAAAAATAATAGTAAACTCACCGGTAAGACACAATGTGTCAACAGAACTGCAGAAAGCAGTCAGACAATAAAATTAGAGCCTAGGTGTATGTCCGACAACAAGAATGCATTAAAACCCAAGAGTACATACAAGGGTTAATATATACGCAATACGAAAGCAAAAATAAGCACTAAAAAGCACCCGAAACGCACTTTAAGTGCAGAATTTATATAATTCAGCAATAAAGCAGCATTTAGACATATAAATATTATGCATAAATGTCGTTTTATTATCCAGAATATTTCCCTAAGTGTCGGGAATTGAAAGGGTACAAGAAAGGTTAATATGTCGTTTTATTAGCACTTTAACGAATCAGTGTCTAACTGAACAACCGGACAATACCCGGAACACCAAAATAATGCTAGAAGCATTGTTTTTATTTTGCTAAACTAGTTAGGGTCCCCGAACACCCTAACACACTATATATTTCATAACACATTTAAATAGTACTTGTAATTAGGAATTGGAAATTACACTTAACCCCCCCCCCCCCCCATGTCCTTCACGGCCATTAGGGGCCCCCATAACACAAGATTTTTCTAAATCTTACAAGATCTCTTCCATGATCATTCATGGGATTTGATGAGATTTGGAGGTACTATAGGAAACATATGGACTCTTGGGCAACACATTAACATGGTTATAAGAACCAACCTAAAGATCATAACCCTCATTCCTTCCAACACTTCAACACACACAAATACCTCCCCTTTCTCTCCCTTGGCTACGGCCTCAAGCCACCACCACACCATCACCATTATCAATCATCATACAAGCATTCCAAGCATATACAAGGGTGTAAGAAGGTCACTAACGAAGCCCGGTGCAAACGGATCTTGAAGGACCTTCACCATTTGCTTTTATCCACTTCATTTACCCTCTTGAACTTCCCTAGCCTTGTGCTAGTAGTAAGTACTCTAAAACACCATCTTGTTCTTGTTTATGATGGTTAATAGATGATTTAATGGCTAAAAATCATGAACACTAAAGATCACCAACTAAAAGTCTTGTAAAATGTTAAACTTGTTGGATAAAAGCTAAAGAGTTGTGTAAATCTTGTAAGACTTGTTTTGTGTATCTATTTAGGGCCGATCTATGTTGTGGTAGCTCGGATCATCATCTAACCAGGATTGGTCATGTTCATGAAACATGACATAGGGTATGTTCAAGTGTAAAAAGGGTTAAATGATGAAACCCTACCACACACTAATCATGAACTTGTGTAAAAACGATTTTCTTATGAAATATTGTTCAAAATTAGTAGATCTACGGATCTAGAAGTGGTATTTTCGAAAGACCGACTGAAAGACAAAACCATGTTTTAAAACCGGATCTTTCATGAAGTAGAGGTGTTTTCATAAACAAACAAGTGTGTGGACACTGGTGTAACAAAAGTTTTAACAAAGAAATAATTTTCGTAAAAACCGACTAGAAGTTGTGAAACTTCATATTCTTTAAAAATAAAGTTTTTAAGAAATTAAACTTATTTTTAAAGATAATAAGACTTACTAAATGTGATAGTAAGTTACTACACATTTTGTAAATATTCAAGTTCATGAAATAGAGAAATTAGTGATTGTTGTTGATGATTATTGTTGATAATTGTTGTTGATGATTGTTGACGATTTAAAAGAAAATAAACACATGTTTTGAAAACATGGGAAACCTCCATTTTTAGGGGAAACTCTGTCAAATTTTTTTATAAATTTTGACACTTAGAAAAAAATATAAGTTTTTGAGAAACTTATTCCCTAAAAATGTATTTAAAAGTATTACCAAGGTTTCCCTAATTTTTGATGATAAGAAATGGTGATTTCTTCAAAAATAAAAATGGATATTATGTATATATATTTTGAGAGAAAAATATATATTATGTTATCACCAGCTTTTGTGCTAAGTGTATATAGTATGTGTTATACGTGCTAGTGTATTAAGACTTAAAAATACACTAAATACTCATGAGGAGTATAAACATAAAAATACACATACAACATACAAGATACATAATTCGGGTGCAAAGTGCAAAACACAAAAGACTTATATTTATTTTTGAGAAAATAATATAAGTAGGATACTTAGTTAAAAATATAGAATATTTTTAACACAAGAATATATACACAACTGAAAGTGACTGTACTTGTGCGACGCAAGTCTAGTGACTAACGTTAAGGAAACGCGTATAGGTTACGACGTTATTTAAGCAAATCCGGTGAAGTTTACGACGCTAGGAACGTAAAGTTGTGAGTTCATGCTCCCCCTTTTCTCTTTAACTGTTTTCAGTTTTTATAACTTCGGGGGTGAAATACATGTACAAAAGTACAATATTTATAAATGGTATGATATAAATACAAGAAGTACACTTGGTGAGAACGAGAACCAAGTGTGACAAAATATAAGACAATAAGAAACGCGCTTGGTGAGGACGAGAACCAAGTTGGACGCGTTATGAGAAATGATAAAAAGAAACGCGCTTGGTGAGGACGAGAACCAAGTAGGATGCGTTATGAGAAATAGTGTCACGAATAGGGTACAGAAGCACCATTAATCGTGTACATACTTAGACCGCAGAACAAAAGGTTAGATCTAACGGGTGCCTGGCAGCCACACTCTCGGTGAGGGCGAGAATCGAGTAGTGCTTTTGTGTCTCAGAATATACCAATTAAATGCCTTAGGATTGGTGACTTCCTATGTCGTGCCACATGTTAATGGCTTTGCAACCCATTAACAATCTGATAATTACAGAAATACTGTATTTACATAAAATTCATACCATACTAAAATTGATATATAACTTGAAGTACGTGGGGTACTCAAGAGGATTGATATATATAACTTGAAGTACGTGGGGTACTCAAGAGGATTGATATATATAACTTGAAGTACGTGGGGTACTCAAGAGGATTGATATATATAACTTGAAGTACGTGGGGTACTCAAGAAAAGATTGAATTATACATGGGTACGTGGTGTACACATGAAACTGGATTTATATATGAAAACTTGATTTACTCACAAACTATGTTTTCATACAAAGTATACAACATGAAATACAAAACTGCATGAATTCACACCAACATTATGTTGACGTTTTTCCAAAACTCACATGTATTTCAGGTAACTAGGATGGATGTGCGCGCGGTCTTACTCATGCTCGTGGATGTCGCTTATGTTTATCTTTAAATAAAGTTGTAAACTTTTAAGACAATGCATGCTTTATGCGACTTAGCGATGTAAACGCTAACGTATGTTTTCAAATTATGGTATTTGAAATTATTTTCTTGAGCATGTAGTATGTTTACTCTTCCTATGCAATGAGAACCTTTCATGATCACACCTCGTGCTTCCGCCGTAGAAAGGGGTGTGACAAAAATAACCACATTCGGCAATTTTCAGCACTTTAACAACTAAATGTAATGCATAAATGTGGTTTAATGGTCCAGATTCCTAAGTGTTGGGAATCAAAACTGTCATAAAAGACAACATAAAGTACACTAAACTACGCAATTTAGCACTTTAACGAACCAGTAACCAACCGAACAACCGGAGAGTACCCGGTACACCAAATTTTCACTAAAAGCATTGTTTTAACATTTTCGAGCTAGTTATGGTCCCCGAACATCATAATTTATCCTAAAACATTATAACACCTAAAACACTAAACTTTACACTTAACACCTAACTAGATTAACTAACTTACATTTACAACCCAACTAAACCCCCCCCCCCCCACTTACGGTTATGGACAAGGGACCCACCACCATGATTTTCTTTTAATTGTTTATTAGATGTGTTGAGCCCTTGAGGAACATTTTAACCAAAGGGTTAACATATGTTGGAAAATTGTTGATATAAACCACAAGACCCAAATCACTTCAACATTTCACCATCTTCACAACATAAAGCACCTCCTTCTTTCCCTCTTGCTCTCGGCTCCAAACACACACCCACCCATATCCATTTTCAAGCCATCTTCAAGCATTCTAAGGTGATTCCAAGGTGTAAGAAGCATAACTAAGAAGCTTAGAAGCATTGGAACTTGAAGGACCACTTCCTAGAGCTTTTATCCACCTTGTTCATCATCATCTTCATCTTCATCTTGATCTCTTCCCTAGCCTTTGTGCTAGTAGTAAGACTCTTGTAACTTGATTTTACTTCTTATTTTGATGGTTAAAAGAATATGTAAATGGTAAAACTTAAAGATCATGAAGAAACAAGAAGATAATCTTTCACATAAAGCTTAAAATCATAAGAATCTATGTTGTTTTAGTGTATGTATGAATCTTGATGATTGATTTCTTATGATTATGATGTTGATCATCATAAGAAGCTTGCTAGATTGTGATTAAACACATGATCTAGCAAGTGAGAGGATGATCTTGTGAAAAATCAAGATGATCATTCTTTATGTTTCTCATGAACTTGATGAAGATGATTTTGTGTAAGATGATGATGAATACATGTTATTAATCTTGTACATGGATGATTTCAAAGATGATTTTCTCAAGAAACCAAGTTTATATATAAGATTTACATAGTCATGATTTCTAAAGAAACTAACCATGTTTTTAGTGTTAAATCAAGTATAGAAACATGTTTATAACCAGAAAAGTACAAAAGAATCATTTTTAGAAAAATCATCTTATAAGTTGTGAAAGACTAAATTCTTCAAGAATGTGATTTACAAACAAATAACCATGTTTTAAAGGGTAACTAAGTCTACTAAATAACATAGTAAGTTACTACAAGTTTTTACAAAATTTCAAGTTCATGATGTAGTGTAAATTGTAAAATTTTGGCACATGGTAAGTGTTGATTGAATTGTTGTTGATTGGTGATGATTTTAAAAGAAAATGATATGCTTTGAAAGCATGGAAACCTCCATTTTTAAGGGAAAACTATGGCAAAAATTTTCTAGAATTTAAACACTTAGAAAAATATTTTTAAACAAGTGTTTACAAATAAAATTTTAACCATGGTTTTTCATATAAAAATTTGCCATAAATTTTGTTACAAAAATTACAAATGTTGGAGGTTGTTTTTGATAAAAAAAAAGTGACTAAGTATATATTTAGGAAAATATATACTTAGATGTCACAATATGTGTGATTACTTGTATATTATGTGTATTGGTTATATAATTTTTGGACTTGAAATAATATAACTTACCAAACTACCAAGAATTATGATACAAAATATTACCAAAATTCCAAGAAAGCAAATATATAATTTATACCCAAAAAGTTGACAAACCGATCAAGGAATACGGATTATATATATATATATATATATATATATATATTCCGGGATTAAGTTCATATATATTTTGACAAATAAATTAAACGGTATTTTGGAAACCAAGGAAACGACAATTATAATCTTTACAAGTGTTACAAAAATATATCACATTTTTGTCAAGTAGAAAATACATTATTTTTTAATAGAGAAATGATATATATATATATATATATATATATATATTCTTGAATTATTAGAATATATATTATTATGAAGAAAATATATTTTCTTAAAAGAATTTAGAATATATTATTTTGGGGGAAAATGAATTTATAAATATTTTCTAAGTTAATCTTGAAAATATATTATTTTTGAGATTTATATGAAAATATAATTATTTTTGCCAAGGGAAGAATTATAGATAATTTCCTATAAAAGTTTTCTTAAAATATATATATATATATATATATATATTAAGAATGTAAATTGGTGATTTTTATTGCTTAAAAATAATATTCCGGAAATTTAAATACAAAAAAAATTAAGTATAAGAATACTTAACAAATACAACAAAATACGTATCCTTGTACGTAGAAATACACACCGGAATACACCGCGAATACTTGGCAAAATACACAAGTGTAATTATACCCATACTTGGGAAATGTTCATGAAAAGAGTTACAAAATGAACTAGGGCAAGAATATATTATTTTGACAATATTCCAAATAATTGGATGAATTTAATTCTAGTTAAAATATTATTATTTTAACTAATAATTATATACTTTGGAATTATACAATGTACATCAAAGACGTAACTCAAAGGATACTAAGTCTTAACAAACAACTAAGACTAAAAGTCGTTACACGACCTAAACGTCTAATAAAACATGGCACGTGTGTAGGTAGTTGTACGACCCGTAGAAGGACCTTTGAGTACACGAGACAACAGGACGCAAAATTGTGAGTTCATGTCCCCCTTTTCTCTTAACTGTTTTCGGAATTTATAACTCTCGGGGGTGAAATACATGTTACATATGTTTCAATGGTATGACTTGGCTATGAAATGAACTATTAGATCATGTGAGCATAGGCTGAAACTGAAATGCCAATAACTCTCATAAGAATCATGGACAAAGGTTAGATCTAACGGGTACGACCGAGCCCCACTCATGGTCCTTGTGTGACCACTTAGAGTGCTTTAGTGTCCCAGTCGAGGTGATTCGACAGCGGTCAAGGGGATTTGACACAGTCAAGGTGATTTGATGCAGTCAAGGGGATTTGACACAGTCAAGGCGATTTGACACAGTTGAGGGAATTCGACACATACAATAGTTTACTCAGGATGAGTACTCCCTATGTCTTCACATACATTAATTTCCTTGCAAAACATTAATTGATCTGTTCATAGACGCTTTTCATACCTGTTTTCAAAGGAGTCTCTCAAATGTTTACAAGTTTATCAGTACTCACACAAAACGCATGAACTCGCTCAACTTTTGTTGATGTTTTCAAAATTACATGTATTTCAGGAAACAAGTTGGATCCTGGGCGCTGGTGTTGTTTCGGGATGTAAATTTCAAGTTTAGATGTCATCCACTTTTGTTGGTTTGTAACTTAATCAGAGGTTGTGTTGTTTGAAACTTAAATGACTGGTGTTTGTAATGTTTTGAAACTTTATGAATGGATGAACATCATGTTTTAATCATATAGTTGTTTATTATAATTTAATGCAATGATATTGAACAAGTCACACATCATACGCTTCCGCAAAAGTCAGGGTGTGACATTTAAAAAGTTTACCCGTTGGGTATACCCGACCAAAACCCATCGGGTAACTACTAAATGTTACATTTAGTATTATCACTAAAGAAATATATCAAATAACTATAATGTATACGGGATAAAATACCTATGTGTATTGAAAAAAAGATGTATTATATATTTACATATTTAAAAGAGTTAAATGCATGGTTGGTCCTGTGGTTTGTGAAAATTGCAGACTTGCTCCCAATGGTTCACTAATTACAGAGTTGGTCCTAATAGTTGTAATTTTTGCACTCGGGTGGTCCTTATCAGTAACCTAAGTAAAATATCTCAGTTAAGTGTGTTTGAAATGTCTATGTTACCCCTTAAGGTTAAAAAAAAATATAAATAAGTGACCCCACCCCATCCCACCCTTCCTCTTCCCTACTCCACCACCCACCACCACCATATCCCCAAACCACTGAACACCCACCCCTACCACCACTATCTCATCTCCACCACCAAACACCCACCACCACACCAGTCACCGCCATTGCAGCCCTCACCACCACCACACCATCTGCTCTGGTAAACTCTATCTGTCATCCTCATCACTTCAGAGTGAGAACACAGAAACAAATCTATTTGTTCTGTCAAACCTTATCTTTCATCATCATCACTTCATCTCCTTCACATATACATACATACATACATACATACATACATACATACATACATACATACATACACCTGTACGTCAAAAGAAATAACTAATTCACTGCAAACAGTTACCGAGATTCAATAGAACACTCCAATTCACAGCCATTGGATTTGCAATTCTGCACGCAAATCGTCTTAAAGGTTGTAACAGCTGAATTTCGCAACATGATTTAAGTTTAGATCGATTAAAGGTATTTGTTATTTGATTGAATTAGTTTTACCTTCGTATTGTTTCAATCGAAGTGGGTTCTATTTATGTTCTCAGTGAATTTGCTATTGAATTTGTTAGAGGTGAATTATGATTTATGAAGAATTGATATAGTCTATCGCGTGCCGCTAACATTACGTTAATTTATGTAATTCTATCAATTTCGCAACAGAATATGAGTTTAGTTCGATTGAAGTTGGTGATGGGGCGGTACTGGTTTCAAGTGGTGGTTCGCGGTGCTGGTTTTAGGTTGTGGTGGATGATAGCTGATGGTGGTTAGTAAACTCATATTCTTCTTCACCCCACCATCAGCTATCATCCACCACAACCTAAAACCAGCACCGCGAACCACCACTTGAAACCAGTACCGCCCCATCACCAACTTCAATCGAACTAAACTCATATTCTGTTGCGAAATTGATAGAATTACATAAATTAACGTAATGTAATTCATCATCTTCTTCGCGGTGCTGGTTTTAGGTTAGTAACCACTGGTTACTAGTGTTTCAGAGACTGAGAGAGAGAGAGGAGGGTGAAGAAGATGATGGGGGTGGGCCCATCTCCTTTTGTTTCTTATATTTTGTTTTTAATTGTTGAGGGCAATTTGGTCATTTAACATCAATTTAACCGAGATATTTAACTTAGGTTAGTGATAAGGACCACCCGAGTGCAAAAATTACAACTATTAGGACCAACTCTGTAATTAGTAAACCATTGGGACCAAGTCTGCAATTTTCGCAAACCACAAGGACCAACCAGGCATTTAACTCTATATAAAAATATAAAATAAATTATATCGGGTATACAATCGGGTAAACGATTTACTTGATCGGGTAATTGGGTCTGGTAAATGGGTATATCACCAAATCCCAAACCCATCCCAAACCCGCGAAAAAAATAAAAACTAGTCATAAACCCGTCCCAAACCCAATTAACCGACCCCAAACCCGTCCCAGATGTGTCGGGTTTACCCATCGGGTTCGGGTTCGATTGCCATCCCTAGGAGAGAGAGAGGGTGTGTGGTGGGGTCCATTTCTTCTCAACAACTCACACATTTTTTTTAAATAGTTTACCTACACCCCATTAGGTAAACCACCGCCAACGTTTTTTAGTATTAGATAAACAATTGACATGATGATATGTGATTAGGCGAATTGAGAGTCCATTATACGAGTAATTTTAAACCACATCCTTGTGTAGATTTGAACTCAAGATTTTTCATCTAAAAACATGCGTCTCTGCGGCCCAAAGTGGAAAAAAAAGTAATGGTACTAGTCATCGTATAGTGAAATCACCAGGCAAGAAAAATAGTGGATTTGAAAAGGCTCAAACTATTCAGACACCTTATCTGCCTATTTAGACACCCTTTGCCTCGTATAGGCCTATACGAAGCGTATAGGGTTACATCAAAATCAGTGTCTGACTCATGTCACTTCTGGTTTGACTGCTTCAATACGCCTCGTATAGGCCTATACTGGGCGTATAGGACCCTTCGTATAGGCCTCATATATGACCCTTTGTCCCTTATATGCCTCGTATAGGCCTATACTAGGCGTCTTGAAGGGTTTTTTTTTTTTTTTTTTTTTTTTTTTTACAAACATTTTATACAATATTAATCGTTTTAGCAAACTTTTATACAAAAACAAGTTTTTTTATTTTAAATAACTAATATTAGGACCCCGCGTTGGTTTTTTTTAGTTGAAAAATGGATGTTTTGGTAGGGTAATTTGATTGTTTTTTGAGGGTGATGTTTTTTGAGTAAAAAAATAGGTGTTTTGGTGGGGTATTTTGAGTTGTTTTTTAAGAAAAGTTTTATTTTTTTATGAAAATATTTTACCGTTTTCAAGATCGGCCTTTAAAAATATTCAATCGTAGAAATATTACATTGTTTTTAACATATAGTGTAGTATAGGTCTCGTATAGGTCCCTTATAGGTCTTGTATAGGCCTATCGTATAGACCTATATGGGACCCATACGAGACTTATACTATACACTATACAATACAATACCATACTATACGATACAATACAATACGATACTATCGTATCATATAGTGTAGTATAGGTCCCTTATAGGTCTTGTATAGGCCTATCGACGTATACGGGTGTTGTATCGTATCGTATAGTGTATAGTACCCATATAGGTCTTGTATAAGCCTAGGCCTAAACGGGACCTAAACCACACCTATAGTCCTATACGAGTGTTGTATCTTATCCAATGGTCTAATATCGTATTGTATTGTATCGTATCATATCGTATCGTATCGTATAGTGTAGTATAAATCTCGTATAGGCATTATATGGGCCTATGGATGTGGTATCGTATCCTATAGTATCGTGTTGTATCGCATCGTATCGTATAGTATAGTGTAGTATAAGTCTCGTATAGGTCTTGTATAAGCCTATCGTGTTGTATCGTATCGTATAGTATAAGTCTCGTATAGGCATCGTATAATTAATATTAGTGTTATTATAATTAATATGAGTTTTTTATAATTAATATTAGTGTTATTATAATTAATATGAGTTTTTTATAATTAATATTAGTGTTATTATAATTAATATGAGTTTTTTATAATTAATATTAGTGTTATTATAATTAATATGAGTTTTTTATAATTAATATTAGAGTTATTGATATTAATATGAGTTTTTTATAATTAATATTAGTGTTATTATAATTAATATGAGTTTTTTTATTGTTATTAAGAAAAGTTTTAAAATATTTTTATAAAAAAATAAAACTTTTCTTAAAAAACAACTCAAATTACCCCACCAAAACGCCCATTTTTTTACTCAAAAAACATCACCCTCCAAAAACAATCAAATTGCCCTACCAAAACATCCATTTTTCAACTAAAAAAAACCAACGAGGGGTCCTAATATTAATTATTTAAAATAAAAAAACTTGTTTTTGTATAAAAGTTTGCTAAAACGATTAATATTGTATAAAATGTTTGTTAAAAAAAAAACCCTTATATACGCCTAGTATAGGCCTATACTAGGCATATAAGAGAGGCAAAAAAGACCAATTTACCCCCAGTATAGGCCTAAATCAGGGGCTAAATGGTCTTTTTTCGCCTAGACGCCCAGTATAGGCCTATACGAGGCGTATACGAGGCAAATAAGACAAAATATGACATAATCAGAGATTCTCTTGGAAATTGAAAAAGGCTATACGCCTCGTATAGGTCTATACAAGGCGTCTTGAAAGGTGTCCAAATAGACAACAAGGTGTGTAAATATGTAGACCCTTTGAAAATGTTACTTTCGGCAAACGTGGAAAACGGTATGTAGTGACGTATTTAACTACCGTAATTGAATACGAAGGGGGCGTGGGGTCAGCAGAGAGTCCAATAAGGAACATCCACCACCACATAGTTTTGATGAGCCCCAAACAACACTAGTCCTCTGGTGGTCTAATGTCGTCGTCCGCTGCCGTCTTCTCCGTCTCCACCGCCCAACCCCGCACACAACACCTCATCACATCCAGACTCTCACTACCATCCCCTTCATCTTCGCCCTTCATCAGACAACACCACCCGATTCTTCGGTCAATCAATCATGTCCGTAACCGTAACACTAACACCACAACGACTTTCAAACCTCAACGATCTACTGTCCTCATGGAATGGCAGGACTGCACGTACTTACTTCTCTTCTATTTTAAACCTTAAATAATGCGATCGCTTTTTTTGTTTAATCTCCACATTAATGAATTATGCAGGGTAAAAATGGAAATTGATGTGCCAATTTCGGTGGCCTATAATTGTTATCTTGACAGAGAAGCAATTCCTAAATGGATGCCTTTCATTTCAACTGTTAAGGTGCGTTACAGTCTGTTAATCAAATGGTTGCTTACTACTTTGTTTTAACCACTGGTATTGTTGCGTCTGTTTGTGCCACTTTGAATTACCTATAGATCCAGTGATTGCGTATGTTTGTTGAGATTATTGGCATAAATGAACTAACCTGAAGATTATTGGCAGTTGTTGTTGAGAATCGATGTTGAGATCCAGTGATTGCGTATGTTTGTTGAGAGTTTGAAAAGTCTCTTATAGATAGAGGCTGAAATACAAATCTTAAAAAAAAAGTAACAATTACTTACCCCCCACACGCATTAAATGCCTTGGAACCCGAAGCGGCGTTTTCCCGCCCTGCGCATTATTTGCGCCTAGGCGCTCGCTTTAATAACTATGTTTAATATATAAATTACCTACATGTACAACCTAAAAAACCTGATATACAACATGCTTACAAAAAATGCGCCTCACACTTGTGCCTTATGCCGATTTATGCCTGAAATGCGTGCCTCACATGCACTTTTTAAAGCAAGGATAAGATCCTATCAAAACTTGTTATGCTTTTGTTGTTTCTATACTCCCTCAATTCCTCAAAACTTGTTGGAGTTTGTTGATAAAGATCAGTAGTGCTCTCTAAGTTGACTCTTTATCAAGAAAAAAAATTGCCTGTTAAAGTTTATCTTGATGATAGGGTCAAATAATTTATAACCCTTTGACTAATCAAAATATGATCATCCAACGTCTTTCTTGTTGCATCTAAATACAAGCATAAGAAAGTAACAAACAACTGGTTTGCATCAACAAGAAATCTAGCCAATTTACTCAAAACTAGGATTTTACAGCACATAAACAAATCAAAAAAGAAAACACACGATAATGTTTATTCTCAGACGTCATGTACACGGGCCACAGAAAACAAAAATGGAGTATGGATACAGGGAAAAGAAATTGTTTCAGATATTAGCTTCCTTTGACATGTATAGTGATTATTTTCTAGTATTTAAACAATTGAGTCAACTGTCTTCAGATATTAGAAGACAAACCTGAGTTGTCACGGTGGTCTCTCAAGTATAAAGCATTTGGGCGTGATATTGAATTCTCTTGGCTTGCTCGCAATATGCAGGTAACATCAAGTAAAAGCGTATCCGTTGTATTCTCTGATATCTTAATCTCACATTGTTGAATCTTACAGCCAATCCCAAATCAAAAAATCCACTGGAGATCCTTAGAAGGTCTTCCCAACAGGTAAATAAAAAATATGCTATATCTATCTTACTTTTCTTTGGCAACCGTGAAGGCAATTATACTTAAGTATAAGATCTTTGAAATGCTTGTTTTCTTATTGTTACAGAGGAGCCGTACGGTTTTTTCCTAAAGGTTCTTCGTCATGTTTAGTTGAAGTAAGTCTCGTTTGCTCAAAACCCATTTTAATCATATTTTAATTTTGTATAAGGCTATAATGGAATTTTTTTGTTTTATAGCTTACAGTTTCATATGAAGTACCTCAATTACTGTCGCCTGTGGCATCTGTAAGTACTTTCTTTTTGGCATCTCATTATACGTTCAGGTTGATCTAAGTATCTAACCATATTTTTCTTTAATATCAGGCGTTACAACCTTTCCTTGAAAACTTGTTGGGGCGTGGCTTGGAAAGATTTGCAAATTATGCAAAAACATACCAAACGGATGCGGCCTGAGTTCTCACATATTATTTTGTCGACTCGTCCATATATTGGGCTAATCTGTAGAAATTTAAAACAAGAACATGAAATGTTATTCGCGTTATGTACATACAACAAAAAAAATCCCTCTTCCATTTATTTACAATCATACACAAAATTTGAAAATGTTTATTTATTGAGCAAACTCTTGAAACTGTACAATGCCTGTGTAGAAAGGCCGCAAAATCGTTTCGGTCGCGGTGTTGTATCTCTTTGTTGGTTTTTGGCAGTAAAACAAACAACTATGACTGTGAGATTATCATACGTGCTAAGACGTAGGGCCTCTCTTACAAGATCTTTAGCACACTGTTCAGGGTCACCATGGCGGCGTAAGCCACGGGTCACAATTTTGACCGCTTGCTGACTTGACATTACATCCCAAATCCCGTCACACCCAATTATCAGGAACTCGTCTTCCTCAGTGAGAATTATTTGCTGAATTTCTGGCTCTGATGTTAATGGTGATGCAGACCCCCGAGGTAACTTCATGTCCCAATCACCTAAAGCCCGGGATACAGAAAGAACACCGTTAAGATATCCATCTTCCACAAACCCGCCAAGCTCCTCCACACGCTTTCGTTCTGAAGGATGAGTTGGTCTATGGTCTTGTGACATGTTAATTGCTGTACCTTTTCTGCAAAGAACGGCTCGACAGTCTCCTGCATTCGCTACCACAAGAAGCCTGCACGTAAACAAAGCATTTATCGGGTGTTAGGCATTGCATCTTAAAAGTGATTATAGTGTCATCTGGTTTTTAAAACTTGTCCGACCAGTTGATCAACCTGTTTGATAACCACATCACGCACACAACAAATGAACCGAGGCTATAAGAAAAAGAATGTACCTTCCTAATAGTAGAGCTGTCAATGCCGTAGTCCCAGTGGAGCTGCTGACGCTAGGTTCTTCCGCCAAAGCAATATCAGCTGAACGAAACGCCTTCCTGAGATAATCCTCAACTTCATCTGCGTGCGATATTTGAGGATTCCGAAGAAATAAACGCTTCACATTATCCTTAACATAGGCAGCCGCTTCAGGTCCTCCATGACCATCAAAAACCTGCAACACCAACCGAATATTTACCGTATCATTATTCCAAAATCAAGTAACATCACACATGGTGTATGTTCAATGCAAGACTCATTAGACATACTCCATAAAAGGCGCTCGGATTTGGTAGAGAGCCTAAGTATGCAGACAAGTCATCTATTCTGATATGTTCATCTTCCATTGATCTTCGAATACCGATATCCGCATAGCTTCCAGATCTAATGCTTGGAAAACCTTGCGGATCAACAGATTCTGGTACCGGTAGTTTATTAGTTTCATCCTGAATAAATCATTGACCAAATTATTATTATTAATATGAGTGAGCCTACTCTAGATGAAAGAAGATACAAATTACTAATTATATTCATGTCATAAGAAAAGAATGACTAACGAGATGAGTAAGAACGACGTCGTTTGCAATGTCTTCTGCCATCTCCTCTACTGCTGCAGCTGCTTTGGTTATCATCTTGTTCAACAAATCAGATTAAATGAACTAGCAGGTTGTTTGAATGTAATTTTGACTTTCTGGTTGTAATTTGTATGTGAATATATAATATATTATGTACAAAACAAAATAAAAGTCGTTGGACGCGTTTCTTATTTTTCTAAGTTCTAACCAACCATAATACCATATCACCGCCGTCTGCCCTTGGTTTTTGTTTAATATTCTGGTCTATGTACCAACTCACAAATATATAATATATTAGTTTTTTGATTAGACCGTGGGGTATGGGGCGGGGGTTTGGGCGTGGGTTGGGGAAAAACGCCCAAGCCACCACCCTGGGTGGGTTTGGGTTTGGGCGTGGCCTTGGGGCTTGGGTTTCAAGCCGGGCGTGGGGCGGTCTGGCTAAGCTGACATGGCGGGCTCTCACTGGACAAACCAAAGTAACCGTTGGGCTAGCCGTTGGCCAACGGCTATCTTAAAAAAAATATTATTTTTCCACTATAAAACTCACTTTTTTCTTCCATTTTTTACCACATTCAACCACATCTTCTATAATCATCTTCAATTCTCCTTCTACAAAACGAAAAAATGCATCCTCATAACCGTCCTTTTGACCCGACCAACCCGTATGCATTCCAAGAAAATAATCCTAGCCCACCACCCATTCGTCCAATGCCGCGTCCATTTTTGAAAAAAATTAAACATTAGGAATTGGTTTTTATGTAATTTTCTTTAATTAAAAATATTAAAAAAAATTAAATTTGTTGTTTAACAAACAGCCCACCGGTCAGCCCAGCGAAGCCCACCAAACCCACGCCCCAAACCCCCGCCCCACCATACCCTGTTTAAATGTGAGTTGCCCCATGTCTGCCCCCCCAAGCCACGTGTCACCAAATGCCCTAACCCACGCTCAACCCCCGCCCCACCATACCCCACGGTCTTACATACAGACTTTTAAATAATTAAATATAGAAACAATTTTAATATTCACGTATAAACACCTTTACCAATTGTTTAAACTAGTGGGATTCAACCCGCGTGTTGCGGCGGGACGTGGCGGGAGTTCGTGCATGATCGGTTCGGTTCATTACAGTACCGACACACGCGATAGTTACTTAAAGAGAAAACCTTAAGAATAAAGTTATAATATGATTAAAACGATATTTATACGTGTCAGTACCGACACACGGTATTATATCTCTGTACGATCGTTTGAAACTGATTGTACACATATTTATTTTTATAAAATATTTGGCCATCAATTCATCGGTGTGAATATTTTAATCACCGGTTTTCTTGCTAATTGATTTACAATTTCAAAAGTAAATCTTTTACGTTTAGCGGTGAAATCAAAACTTTTCAAATAAAAGGGTCACATTATAATGATCAAAAGTAAAAATATATTGCACAACTACACAGGATAAAAATAGTTATTCTTTAGAAACAATAGGAAGTTAATTTGGCTAGGAAGGCTAGGAAGTGATCTTGATCATCCATTTAGTTAATCAAGGGCTAAGATTAAATCAGTGAAATTGAAAAGAAGAAAAGAGACGCGTGAGTTTGTTTAGGGGCATTCTAGTCAATCCAAGCCAATAGTTTCTCTCTCCTCCGATTCCCCCCCATTTTTTAAACGTTAATAACTCTTTCATACGACATTATTTTTTTATAAAAATTGCACAAAAAAAACGAGCGTTTTTTTATCTTTAAAACGAGTATACTATTGCTATATTTAAAAAAAAATTTAAACCCAGTTGCGTAAAACGCAATAGAAAAACCCCCAGTTACGTAAAACGCAATGAAAAAAAAAACCCTAAAAAATGACATTTTTCTAAAACGCAATGCACAAAAAACACAAATAAATGACTTATTTGTAAAACGCAATGGCCAGAAAACACAAAGAAATGTCTTATTTCTAAAACGCAATAGCCTAAAAACTCAAAAGAAAATGTACCTTCTAAAACGCAATGGACTAAAAACATATAAAAATGTGTTTTACCTAAAACGCAATGCACAAAAAACACAAAGAAATGTCTTATTTGTAAAAAATGGCCAGAAAACACTTAAAATGTCTGTTTTCTAAAACGCAATGGACTGAAAAGATATAAAAAAGTGTTTTACCTAAAACGCAATGCACAAAAAAGCCAAAGAAATGTCTTATTTGTAAAACGCAATGGCCAGAAAACACTTAAAAATGACTCATTCTAACACGCAATTGATTAAAAAACAAAAGAAAGTGTTCTCTGTAAAACGCAATGGACTAAAAACACCTAAAAAAGTGTTTTACCTAAAACGCAATGCACCAAAAACACTTCAAGAATGTGTTTTTTTAAAACGCAATGGCCAGAAAACACCAAAGAAAGTGAATTGTCTGTGTTGTGAACTGTCTGGACCAATGCAGCTCAACCCCAGCCAGGGGCTGCCGCCCCTGGGACCCCGCTACCAGGGGCGCTGCCCCCGGACCCCCGCCAAGATCGTAAAACGCAATGACTAAATCAAAAACCCATATCGTAAAAATGAAATTAAAGAATTTCTTACATGGATCGAAGTGATTTCTTCAACAATTGACGATTTTTGAATGATTGAAACACTTATCAGCGCTCGAATCGAACGGATCGAGTGATTATCTTCAAAATCACCGGAAAAAACGAGATTTTGTATGAAATTAAACTGGGTTTTCTTCAAAAAAGCTGAAGAACACGTTGATCGGGTGTTTGAATCATTGATTGGTGATGAAAATCGCAATATAATGTAGTGATTATTGAGATAGAAAGTGAAGAAATGGTTGAAGATGGTGGGTTTTGAAAATGGTGGGTTTTGAAGTTACTGGGTTTTAAAAAGGAAGAAGAAAAGGGTTGGATTGACTAAAATTCCCTTCTTCTTTATTTTAAATGTTGCCACATGTCCTAATCCTATTGCTTCCTAGCCAAAATAAACTTCCTATTTGATCTTTTCCCTAAATATATATTATTATTTTGAGACCGGCAACAAATAATATTATTAGGAGTTTAGGACTTATGTTACAACTTAAAATTATTTAAAAGTTAAAAAGTTAATTGCCAAAATCGTCTCTAAGGTTTGGGCATTTTTGCCATTTTCATCCAAAATGATTTTTTTTGTATCAAATAGCCCCCCACGTTTGTAACTTTTTGTCATTTTCATCCAAATGCCTAACTGGGTTAGAAACAACCATTTGATGAGTGAGTTTTTTTTTTTTTTGAAATTTCACAAGTACAAGGCCTGAAATGTAATTTCTTTTTAAACTCTAACTTTATAAAAGTAAGATTTACATGTAAAACAAATTGTAGAATTATATAAAACAATTGTGGACATAAAATAAAAATACTTAATTAATATCCATGGCGATACTCCTTCTTCATAGCTTGAAGGCTTAAATTGTAACGCCCCATAAATCGGTTAATATTAAAATAAATGAAAGTGAACAAATAAACTAACTTAGTTGACGGGTTATGATAAGATATAAGTTAAAGTTGGAAAAAAATGCTTGAATTAGATATTTATTAAACTTGGAGGGGTGTAATGTGAAAGTTTTATTAATTAGGGAATTAAAAGGTAGAAACCCAAAAACACACCCCTGGGTGCGTTCCTGGGATCGATCGAACAGAAGAAACAGGGTGAAAACCCTTGCCATTGCTAATCTACTCAATTGATCAAGAAATTCAAGTCTAATCAGTTGCATGTCTCAAGTTTATCGATTATCCATGCATACATAGTGAAAGGGTAAGTTTAATTTCTTGAAAAGATGAATTTTAGAGTAAGGGGTTAAACCCAAATGCGATTTCTTGTATCTATTGTGGGAAATCTGAGTTAGAATTGCTTCCTAGGACAAGAATCATGTGTGATTTTAGGTTGCATGAAAGATTGTAGTGAAAACCCACTTTGTGAAATTGTGTTATGATTAAGAAGATCATAATGAATGTGATTGTATATTATCTTGATATATGATCTAGTTTGTAACGCTTGAATGTTAGATAAATTGATGTAGGAGGAATTAATTATGCAAAATTAGAATAAATATGAATGTTGGGTGATGATGAACTAGTAAAGATGTGCTTTAGAGACTTGTACCTTATACCTTAATTATGGTGCCTACCAAGTGTTTGATGAAATGCTTAAGAGATGAATTTATGAGTAACTTGGAAAAATGGTAGAATGAAGTAGTTGAACTAAATGAATGAATGAATGTTGTAATGTAGACGTGAAGGAAGAAGGTACAAGCACTAAGAAAACGGAAGGCACGCAAGACCGAGGTATGTTCCATTGCATACAAAATCTTATTTCAAGTTTGTTAATAATTATGATGAAAAATCTTAGTTATAATAAATACGGTTTATAGTAAATGAATAACAAACTCCTTGTGGGTTTGATTATGTTAACGAAGGTTACGATAAGCTATGCAAGTCGACCGGTTCGAACTGAACAAGTCGAGTAAGTATAAGGTACCACTCGTTTAGAACGGGTGGTCATGAAAGCAACAAAGAATGTATGAAGTTCAATCCGGTTAATGGATGGAACGAAGGATTATGTTGAAAGCAATCAACCCGATGTTACCGGGTCGTATGTGTACTATTGCATCTCATTATGAGAGCATATGCCAACTCATTTAGTTGGGTAAATCGGATGTGCAAGAGAAATGAAAGAATATGAACGAATGGTTTTATATTGATGTTGTTATAAGCGAATCAAGTATTATGACTAACTTTCAAAAGTTTGTTGTGAATGTAGGTAAATCCTCATCTTAGGCGACTTGGAGAATTGGAGCGAGCACGTGTTCTTGATATGTCATGCCAATCGCTTCCGCTAGTTGTTTTCATGTTTTGTGTCAAATACTTGTCTATTTTGCATAACTTTGTTAGTAGTCATACCTTTCAAAACTTGTTTTGGTTTTAGTAGTATGTTGTCAAACAAACCGTAGTGTTGTATTTAGTATGATTATGATTCTAACAGGGGTATGCTCGTCTTATGAACGGGTCATGCCCAAATTTTGTTAAAAGATTTTATGAATGTTATAAAATGCAAAGTATTTAAATCATTAAGTTGTTATTTTATTTAATACGATTAAGCGTTCCTTACAAGTTGGTATCAGAGCCAAGGTTTGAGGGATTCGAGCTTTTAACGCGATGCTTGAACTCAAACCGATGGCTCGTTCGAAAGTGTGCTCGCTCCAAGATCATCAATGAGGTAATAATTTAAGTTTCCGATGAATGCTAGTATGTGTAATGAGTTTGAGATATAAGGTTAAGTTAAGGATGTGAAGTAATAATTATGGGTGGCGAAATAATGAATTCCAGGGACCATACGGTTGGAAACGGACCCGAGAAAGAGTTAAAACGCTAAAAAACGAAGCTGCAGCGCATTGACAAATGGCTGGCCGTCGTCGACGGCCAGACACCCGTCGCCGACGCCCCCCCCCCAACCGACGCCTTAAATTCCTGCTTACGGGGTTGCTTGGCCGACGCTACTTTAGAAAGCCCGTCGCCGACGGGTTAGTCAGCCGTCGCCGACGGCTTGTGTATTTCAGCCCATGAAATTTCTTTTTTTTATTTTCCAAATTTTATTAAACGATATTTCCTGGGGGCCTGATTTACGGTTTGTCGGGTCATAGTAAAGTAAATTAAGTATGTAAGGAGTAAGTAAATGATGGCTATGGTATAAAACCATTAAACGTTAAATGGAATGTATACACGGGTATGAAATAAACGACGAATGTATGGAGTTAAGCTCGAAATGTAAGGATGTGAATAAGTACTACGGACTAATGAACTATGATATATCGAAAGCTTATGATCTATATTGAATGTATACATGACATTGTGTAGATGGCTGATGCAAGCAACGTTAATGATGATGATGATACTGCTCGTCAAGAAGCATTGTACAATAAAGTCACGGAAGTGGCAGAAGGGGTTATGCAAGCTAATCTTCCACGATTAGCTCAAGAAGTAGAAAGTCGGGTGTTGGGAGTTGTGGATGCCATGATGACTAGCAAGATTGAAGAACTGAAAGAACTGATAGAGGGATCTAAGAGCAAAAGCAAAGAATGACGGTGCACGTATAAAGATTTTATGGCGTGCAATCCCGCAACGTATGATGGTAAAATCGACCCGATTGCATGCCAAAGATGGATTGCAAATATAGAAGCAGTATTTATTCGAAGTCGTTGTGATAATGAAGATAAGGTGATGTTCGCTACTGGCCAACTCACTCTTCAGGCGAAGGATTGGTGGGATGCACACAGTAAAGAAATAGGGGAGGATAGACTCCAATTGATGACTTGGCAAGAGTTTAAGGAGCCCTTCATGAGATATCATTGTCCTCAGTCAGCTATTGACAAGATTCAGGAAGATTTCTTACGCCTCAGATAGAAAAAAGAGTCAATAAACGAAATATCAAACACCTTCATGGATAAGATGAAGTTCTGTGGGGATTTTGTGAAGACTGAAATGATGAAGATCAATCGTTTCTACGGAGTGTTAATGGCGGAATTTAGGGAGTTCATTACTCCTTCGAAATGTTAGACCCTTGATGAGCTCATCAATCTGGCAAGGGATAGAGAAATCGAAATTAAGAGGCAAGAAGAACGTGGGGAAAAGAGATCAAGCGAGAAAGGTGCAAGTTCGAGTCCATCCAAAAAGGGAAAGTATCAAGAGCAAGGAAGGAAAGAAAAGTCGAAGAGTGGTATCACTCCTTGTAAGACTTGTGGAAAGCTTCATACTGGGGAGTGTCTGTTAGGCAAGAAGGGATGCTACAAATGTGGTAAGGAGGGACATTCGTCTTATCAATGTCCAAATAACCCGAAGACTTGTTTCAACTGTTTCGAAAAGGGGCATGTTAAATCAGAGTGTCCAAAACTCCAACAAGGATCAAAGAAGGAGGGAAAGAATGAAGAAAGCTCTAAAGCGAAAGGGAGGATGTTCCAAATCACCTCCGAAGAAGCTAAGTCTCATCCAAATGTGGTTTCAGGTATCTTTCTATTAAACACCATACCGGTTTATGTTTTGTTTGATACCGGGGCCACTATGTCGTTTATTTCAAATGAAATCATACGACATCCTTCATTTAAGATCGAACGAATGCCGATGCCTTTAGAAGTAGAAATAGCTGATAGTAAGATTTATATGTTACACGAGATTTGTAAAAATTGCAAATTTACCATAGAAGATGAAGAATTCGACATCGACCTCATACCTATGGTTTTGGGGGAATTCAAAATGATAGTGGGTATGGATTGGATGACCCGACAGCAAGCGGGAATTAATTATGAAACTAAAACAGTACATGTCCGGTCCCCAAGTGGAAAACAAATAACTATACAAGGCGAGAGAAGGATGGAAGCGAAACTTTGTACCCTCGTTCAAGCCGCTAAGTATACACTTAACGGGGGTAGGGCATACCTAGCTTACGTTATAGATGTTCAACAAGGTTTCCCGAAGCTTGAAGACGTGGAGATAGTGAATGAATTTCCGGATGTATTTCCGGAGGAATTGCCGGGACTTCCCCCCGAAAGAGAAATAGAGTTTCGCATCGAATTGGATCCGGTTGCGAAGGCTCCTTATAGATTGGCTCCCACCGAGATGCGGGAGCTAATGACACAATTACAAGACTTGTTAGACAAGGGCTTTATACATCCGAGTGTGTCGCCTTGGGGAGCGCCTGTCTTATTTGTTAAGAAGAAAGACGGGTCGATGCGTATGTGCATTGACTACAGGGAATTAAATAAGCTAACCGTCAAGAACCGCTACCCTTTACCTAGAATTGACGATCTTTTTGATCAATTGCAAGGGGCGAGTTGGTTCTCCAAGATAGATCTGCGTTCGGGGTACCATCAAGTTAGAGTACGGGAAGAAGGTATTCCGAAAACCGCGTTCAGAACCCGTTATGGGCATTATGAATTTTTAGTCATGTTTTTCGGATTGACGAATGCGCCGGCTGCGTTTATGGACCTTATGAACCGGGATGCCGACCCATGTTAGATAAATCTGTGATTGTGTTCATAGATGATATTCTAGTCTACTCGCGAAGTAAGGCCGAACATGCAAGACACTTGCGTGAAGTACTTGAAGTTCTCCGTAAGGAGAAACTTTACGCAAAATTTTCAAAATGCGCCTTTTGGCTCAGAGAGGTGCAGTTTCTGGGTCATGTGATTAATTCGGAGGGTGTTTTAGTAGATCCGTCAAAGATTGATGCCGTAATGAAATGGGTTTCTCCGAAGAACCCGACTGAAATAAGAAGTTTTCTAGGCCTCGCAGGATATTACAGAAGGTTCATACAGGATTTTTCGAAGATAGCTTTACCCTTAACAAAACTGACAAGGAAGAAAGAGAAGTTTGTGTGGGGTAAAGAACAGGAGGAAGCCTTCCGAGTATTAAAGGAGAAATTATCATGTCCCCCGGTCTTGACATTACCGGACGGAACTGAAGACCTGGTGTTCTATTCAGACGCTTCACACCAGGGTTTAGGTTGCGTTTTAATGCAAAGGGGGAGGGTTATTGCATATGCTTCACGACAACTGAAACTGCATGAAGTAAACTACCCAACACACGATTTGGAACTAGCAGCGGTAGTATTTGCCTTAAAGATTTGGAGGCATTATCTATATGGCGTGAAATGCACAATTTACTCGGATCACAAAAGCCTTAAATATTTCTTTGAGCAGAAAGACTTAAACATGAGGCAACGGAGGTGGTTAGAACTTATCCAAGATTACGATTGTGATATCCTTTATCACCCGGGAAAAGCGAATGTGGTAGCCGACGCGTTGAGCCGAAAAGAGTATCCGTTTCCCATTCGAGTAAAATCCATGAAAATGATAGTTACGCCACGATTACTCGAGACGATACGTGATTCCCAAATAAAGTCGCTTGGAGCGGAAGATGTAAAGAAAGAAAGATTGAAAGGTGTAACCGATAAACTAGAAGAAAATTCGATCGGACTCAAGACGAGATTCGGCCGAATTTGGATACCTCGTTTCTGTGAAGTCAAGACTGCGTTACTTGAAGAAGCTCATAAGTCACGGTATTCGGTTCACCCCGGAGCTACAAAGATGTATCAACACTTGAAAACCAATTATTGGTGGCCGGGCATGAAACGTGATATCGTTAAGTATGTCGCGAAATGCTTAACATGTTCCCAAGTGAAAGCAGAGCATCAAAAACCATACGGGGAGTTGCAACCTCTAGAGATCCCGGTATGGAAATGGGAGGAACTAACGATGGATTTGGTAACCAAGCTTCCCAGAACGAAAAAGGGGCACGATACAATATGGGTAATCGTAGATCGACTTACGAAAAGCGCTCATTTTCTACCTATCAAAGAGGCTTACTCTTCCGAGAAAATGGCGGAAATATATATGAACGAGATCGTATCTCGACACGGAGTGCCCGTGTCAATCGTCTCGGATCGAGATACTAGATTCACCTCTCGTTATTGGCGAAAGTTTCACGAAAGTGTGGGCACGAAACTTCACATAAGCACTGCCTACAACCCTCAGACTGACGGTCAGTCAGAAAGAACCATTCAAACGCTTGTCGATATGTTAAGAGCGTGTGCCTTAGATTTTGGGGGAAACTGGGATGACCATCTACCCCTAGTGGAATTCTCTTATAATAAGAGTTACCATAGTGGCATTAAAATGGCTCCTTATGAACTTCTGTACGGGAGAAAATGTAGAACTCCTGTATGTTGGGGTGAAGTGGGGCAAAGAGAGCTTGCGCCAAGTGATCTGATAGCAGTAACAAATGAGAAGATAAAATTGGTAAGAGCTCGACTGAAAGCGGCCCAGGATCGGCAAAAAGCTTACGCAAACAAGAAAAGGCGACCTATTGAATTTCAAGCCGGAGATTTCGTTCTGCTGAAAGTGTCCCCATGGAAGGGTATAATCCGTTTTCGCAAACGGGGCAAATTAGGTCCTCGATATATTGGACCGTTCAAAGTCTTGGCTAGAGTTGGAAGGGTCGCATATCGATTAGAATTACCGCCTACTCTAGACGGGATTCATAATACCTTCCACGTGTCACAGTTGAGAAAGTGTCTTGCAGACGAAACAGCATTAGTACCTCTCGATGACATCGAGTTGAAAGAAGGGTTGAATTATGTCGAAAGACCAATAGCCATTAAAGACGTTAAGGTGAAGAATCTCCGCAACAAAGCTGTTAAACAAGTGTTGGTTCAATGGCAACACCGAAAGGGGTCGGAACTCACATGGGAAGCGGAAGATGAAATGAGGAAGCACTATCCTTTTCTGTTTGGTATGTGCGCCTTAAATTTGTTATGTACCTAGGTTTCAGGGACGGAAGCTCTTTTAAGGGGGTAGACTTGTAACGCCCCATAAATCGGTTAATATTAAAATAAATGAAAGTGAACAAATAAACTAACTTAGTTGACGGGTTATGATAAGATATAAGTTAAAGTTGGAAAAAATGCTTGAATTAGATATTTATTAAACTTGGAGGGGTGTAATGTGAAAGTTTTATTAATTAGGGAATTAAAAGGTAGAAACCCAAAAACACACCCCTGGGTGCGTTCCTGGGATCGATCGAACAGAAGAAACAGGGTGAAAACCCTTGCCATTGCTAATCTACTCAATTGATCAAGAAATTCAAGTCTAATCAGTTGCATGTCTCAAGTTTATCGATTATCCATGCATACATAGTGAAAGGGTAAGTTTAATTTCTTGAAAAGATGAATTTTAGAGTAAGGGGTTAAACCCAAATGCGATTTCTTGTATCTATTGTGGGAAATCTGAGTTAGAATTGCTTCCTAGGACAAGAATCATGTGTGATTTTAGGTTGCATGAAAGATTGTAGTGAAAACCCACTTTGTGAAATTGTGTTATGATTAAGAAGACCATAATGAATGTGATTGTATATTATCTTGATATATGATCTAGTTTGTAACGCTTGAATGTTAGATAAATTGATGTAGGAGGAATTAATTATGCAAAATTAGAATAAATATGAATGTTGGGTGATGATGAACTAGTAAAGATGTGCTTTAGAGACTTGTACCTTATACCTTAATTATGGTGCCTACCAAGTGTTTGATGAAATGCTTAAGAGATGAATTTATGAGTAACTTGGAAAAATGGTAGAATGAAGTAGTTGAACTAAATGAATGAATGAATGTTGTAATGTAGGCATGAAGGAAGAAGGTACAAGCACTAAGAAAACGGAAGGCACGCAAGACCGAGGTATGTTCCATTGCATACAAAATCTTATTTCAAGTTTGTTAATAATTATGATGAAAAATCTTAGTTATAATAAATACGGTTTATAGTAAATGAATAACAAACTCCTTGTGGGTTTGATTATGTTAACGAAGGTTACGATAAGCTATGCAAGTCGACCGGTTCGAACTGAACAAGTCGAGTAAGTATAAGGTACCACTCGTTTAGAACGGGTGGTCATGAAAGCAATAAAGAATGTATGAAGTTCAATCCGGTTAATGGATGGAACGCAGGATTATGTTGAAAGCAATCAACCCGATGTTACCGGGTCGTATGTGTACTATTGCATCTCATTATGAGAGCATATGCCAACTCATTTAGTTGGGTAAATCGGATGTGCAAGAGAAATGAAAGAATATGAACGAATGGTTTTATATTGATGTTGTTATAAGCGAATCAAGTATTATGACTAACTTTCAAAAGTTTGTTGTAAATGTAGGTAAATCCTCATCTTAGGCAACTTGGAGAATTGGAGCGAGCACGTGTTCTTGATATGTCATGCCAATCGCTTCCGCTAGTTGTTTTCATGTTTTGTGTCAAATACTTGTCTATTTTGCATAACTTTGTTAGTAGTCATACCTTTCAAAACTTGTTTTGGTTTTAGTAGTATGTTGTCAAACAAACCGTAGTGTTGTATTTAGTATGATTATGATTCTAACAGGGGTATGCTCGTCTTATGAACGGGTCATGCCCAAATTTTGTTAAAAGATTTTATGAATGTTATAAAATGCAAAGTATTTAAATCATTAAGTTGTTATTTTATTTAATACGATTAAGCGGTCCTTACATAAATAAGCCATGAATAGACACTGTAACTTTATAATTCAACTCGAACATATTAATAATTAATGAAAATTTATTAAGACCTGCTTAAATCTAACACTCGTAATGAAGATGGCTTTAGATCTAACACTCATTACAGAGATTCCGATTCAAATCATAAAGTTTCCGTTCTAATTTCCGACGAACCATGCGATGGATTCAAAACATAGAGTTTCCGTTTTGATTTCCGACGAACCGTGCGGTGCCGATTCAAATCATAGAGTTTCCGTTTTAAATTCTGGCGAACCGTGTAGTGTCGATGTATGTCGTTTGACCGCACAAGTGACGACGACGACCTTTAGCAGGCGGAAATTTGTTGAACGAATCTGGTCAAAAGTTGTATCACAGTAGAGATGAGATCCTCCACCGGATTTGTCACCGCCAAACTCATCAACGGCCGGAAGTTCTTATGAATTTCACGTGTTGATCTAGCCTTCTTCTTCTGATTCTGAACATGATATTTCCATCTCGTTCTTCAAGCTTAGAAGGTGACATTCCAGTTACCAAAAGCCCTTCAAACTACAAATCACAAACAAAAATACACAAAACAATGAGCATTACATGACGGAGATGAGTAACGGTGTGAGTGGTAGTTGATGGCTTGTTTTGAAGGTTGTAGAAAGAGAAAGCAGAGGGTGATGGTTTTAGGTTTAAAAAGAAATTACATTTCAGGTCTTTTACTTGTGGAATTTAAAAAAAAAAACCTCATCAAACGGTTGTTTTTAACCCAGTTAGGCATTTGGATGAAAATGGTAAAAAATTAGAAACGTGAGGGGCTATTTGGTACAATATATACATATATTTTAGGTCCATCCCCCATTTCCATACCTCCATCCTCTTTGCCCCATCCTCATACCCGATCTACGTGGCGCCTACGTGGCGGACCATCCTCCAAGGGAGGACCATCACCATACCGCATAACCTTACCCAAACAACCACTCTCCTCTCACCCCAAATTCTTCAATTCCATCGAAGATCGACGAAACACCATTTATATGTTTCAATTTACTCCACATTTTTCAAACACAAAATCAAACATCATGTTGTTGTTTTCGAAATCATACATCTTTTTTACTTCACTCCACATTGTTTGCAGGAGGCGGAGGTGGCGGCTCTGGTGGGTACGGTTACAACTGTGACCTCCGGGGACCCAAAATATTAGCTAAACGATGGATGATAATTGCATCTGGGTTTACATTGGCAATTGCGTAACCTATTTTCGCGTTTTAAGGTCGTCCCAGTCCCGATCTAGCGTTGCATGTGATTGCATCGACCTGGTTTGTGCCGGCTAGCAGGGGCATAGCTTAGTGTGAAGTGGGGGGTGCACCCCCCATCCCAATGTTTCGGTTAGAAGTGTAAAATTTCCTATTTTTCGTCCGAAAATTTTAAAATTATATAGGATTATCCCCCCAATTATTTTGCCTAAATATTTATACAATATATAAATTGGGTCCCATGACTTTCCGCCCCCTCAGAGCTTTTGGTCAAGCTCCGCCACTATCGGCTAGGGTTTCACTGTAAGCTTCCGACCTCTTTTCCGTTTTTCCAGCTACATTTTTTTCTTTTCTGGCCTTTAACGACATTCCCGGTCGTATAAGTGATTATGTTTGCAACGATGAAGTGTTGAAACCATCCAAGTCTACCATAGTTCATATGGAAAGACTTGTGCTTTGGTGAAGGTGTGAACCTTGGAAACCTTGGCTATCCTAACTTGTTTCACCACCTCACTTGATGTTTTTATTCATATTCACTAAGTAGTTTCCTAGCCCCAAAGTAAGTTAACCCCGCCTCGCCTCCAACATTTGCCATGTTGGGTATGACACGCCCGGGTTGTTCTTATTTGGTTACTTGATATGATAAGGGATTAGTTGTGTTTACTTTCATTCACGACCAACCGGGTTTACCAACTAAGTTGGTAAACTTTGTGCTTTGGTAAATCATACAATGTGGTGTTCATACCTCCATGCTTGACTTAAATGTTATTTATGACATTCATGATGGACTTATTATAAGATATACTATATAATATATAAAAAATATATATAGTCAAATTCATAATGCTAATCGGTTTGTGGTTATGTGTTATGAACTTAGGTTATTTTATCTTTGTTCTAAGTTCCTCGTTTTTTTTTCTAATGGGCAAGTTAGGACCCATGAAATCACTTAAAAACTTAGTGTCAAAACGAGTACTTAGACAAGATATATTTTCATGAATACATACTTTTGTACTTAAATTCCAATCCGAATCCTTCGTCAAAATCCGAATACTCATACACCTTCGTTTCCCCATTGTAGGGTAACCTTGGTGTTCCACACTCTCGTTCGTTAACTCGCGGACTAAAAAGGAAAGTTTCGTAAAACCGTGAGTATACTCGACCCGTTTACTTTTTACACTTTTGGGTGCAATACGTTTCATGCTATAAAACACACAACTCACATACTTTATGCTTAAAAACAAAAACGAACATTCCAACATACATGCTTATACGTTATACGTGAACTCATACATGCTAGACTATTCTTATGCTTTATACTTGTCATTAACTTCATACAAGCCTCCCTTAACATGTGTAGCTATATAGGAGTAACGCATCGACCGTATTCTTGAGGTCATGTTAAGTAAACAAAACAGTCTATTTATTGCTATGATTAGATTACGCTAGCGGTAATCTTTAAGTTAACGAATTTGCCATGTGGATTGTTTCAAACTTTTATACTTATGCTAGTACTTGAAACTTGTATACTTGCCAATACTTTTTGTATTGAACTATACTTTGAAACGTGTTGCAGGAATTTGAGGACAGTGATGATGATGAAATCTAGTAGGATTGATTAGAAACACACTTTAGAAATCTAGTTTTGTTATTGTATTGTTTTATGTATTTTGTTGTAATGTTTCATGAATCTTGTTGTACTTTGTTTTAATGTTGAACTTGAATATTTTGAAATGAAATGAAATTCGAGTTTATTAAATATTGTCGTAAAAAATAGTGTTATGAAGTCTTTTACAATCTCGTTTTCGTCTCACTCTGATGTTTCCGCCATTGGTTGGGGTGTAACAAATTGGTATCAAAGCCATAACTATAGGGAATTAGGAAAAAGTTGCTTTGATTTACCTAGTCTATAGTTTAAGTACAAAACTTGACCATTCTTGATTTCATGCTTAAAATATTTAAATTCTTCCTATTTGTTTCTATCTCATCGTTTTGTCTTAAATTATACATAAGTCTTACCTAAGACATTTACACAATACACACTTGAAGACGTGAAGACACTCGTATTATACAAACGAGACGATTTCACCAAAATAGGCATGAAACCCTCACTTTGGTGGAAGACTCTTAATCCGCGTTATTCGTTTTTACATGAAATTACGCCATCAAGTTAGGAGTGAAATCCACATCTTGATGGAAAAATTTCCTATTCTCATCTAGTGGACCCTTACCAATGAGTCAGAATTTAATTTCTTGACCCGTTTGGTAAGTACCAACCACACTTAGGGTACGATGTTTCCAAATTTGGGGTGCAACCCACATCTTGACAACTAGTCCCACTCCTTGATTTTCAATCCCGCCAAAGTCTCGAATTTTCGATCGACTAGGGACATGTAGTAACTAGAAGGGTAAAATACCGTTAACGGCTTCTCGGTGAAAGTATTCTACCTATTAGGCCAAAGCATGTTTCCCTAACTCGGAAGAACTTTTGATCCACTTTGGAATAGTATTAGTTTCGTTCCGAGTCACTCCAAGTTTTATGATAAATCTCTTTTATGTTATATCCATTTTTATGTGTTTTATACTTGATACTTCGTTCATTTCAAAACCGAAGCACAACTCGTGCGTTCCCGCAATCTAAAACAATAACTAATACTCGTGAACAAACTAAATTCATACACCTTTCGTCTTTATAAGTGATTTTACATTGAGAATACTTGCTATACTTGTTCAAATACGTGAAACTTACATGCTATGTGAAATACTTATATGCTCATTCATGCAAACAAACGTGATTTTCATAAACATATTATGATCAAGTCTCATCCTTTATCCCTCTATTTTCAACCTTTTAGATGTCTTCTTCCGCTCGTCGTCACGAAGAGGTTTAAAGTCTAGCGTCAAGCCCAACTCCGACTCGATGTCAAAGAAAGATATGATGAAGATCATGGCCAAGCAAATAGCCAAGTTGATTCCCGATATCGTCATCAAGGTCCAAACCCCTAAGAACACCGAATCCCCTCATGACTCGGTTGACTCCAAAGTCGACCCACCCAACCACCTTTACCTTTAAGCAATTCAACTCTTGTAGCCCTATGCCATTCACGGGCGAAGAGGGAGCAACCAAGATGCTTTAATGGTTCGATGCCATCAAAGTCACGTTTCGCCAAAGTGGGTGTCCCGATCACCTGCGTTCTAACTGCAACAACCCGCACTTTCACGCTTGTTACTCTCGTTACGCCTAGCACCAAAGATTCAGATCATAATGTAAACTATATCGCAAACTACGCTACTTCGCATATTTTTGCGCTACATCGCTTATTACACACGCTATATCGCACATCACAACGCATACGCTTACACAATAACATCACGTGAGTATCTAAACTACTCGCTCTCGCTCATCACAATGCAAACTCAATGCAAAATCGAAACGCAGTTACTTACACTATGACCTATTATATTATAATAATAGTTAGATACAAATATCTAAGTATTAAAACTTGTTTAAACGCGCACACGCTGGCATGCGCAACTCAATTCACCACACTGAAACGCAACATAACACAATCTCACTAAAACGCCTAAAGCACCCACAATGATTAAACACAACGCGACGCTTAACAAACGAACAAAAAGTTGGAAAACTAACAAACGCAACACGGCAGTCCGAATGGGCATCCGTTCGAACGGACATCCGTCCGGATGACCATCCGCTCGGATGACCATCCGTCCAGATGGCCATCCGCCTGAACGCTGCCTTTTGCATCGGCTTAACTCTCGCCCTTACCCGATAAATACTACCCGTACACCTCTCTTCTCCGACTTTGACACTTCCATCCGCTCACACGCCCTTAGTCGCTCTCAATCGCGAATCAAGGCCATTTGTAAGATTTTCTTCTCATATCTTGCACAATCTTCATCTCTAATCACTTCTACATCATCTCCTTCATCAAAATCACACACAAACACTAACTTTCTTCTTGAAATCATCTGATTCGGACCTCTTGAAAGTGGCTTCCACCGTTTTTCTTAGGTAAACTGTTGTGGAACACCATTTGATCGAGAATGGTTCTAGATCTAAAGGATTTCACACTTTTTAACTTAAAGACAACAAGATTTCAACACTTCTTCATCTGTTTTCAAACTTTTCTTCAACTTTCACACAAAATCGATGGAATCTGGGCTCATGCAGACTCTCTACTCGTTTCTTAATCGAGAGCCGGCTTGAAAACGGATTTCCACCGGAGAGATGGACCGATTAACGGGTCAGGCATGAATCTTCATCAAGAACAGTGCGTTTGTTCGAATGGGCTCAGACCATCCGACCAGGTGAACTGGACTTGGTGTATTCCCATTGATTGACACGTCGTCATGCCGTCTCCGTTAACTCAGAAACTCTTACTTAGAAATTTTTTACAAAAACTTCGATTACAGATCAACCCGTTCGAATGGCCATCCGTCCGGATGACCATCCGCTCGGATGACCTGCCATTTATATATTATCCATTATTTAAACGTTTTGACTAAACTCCGAATTTTCAAAGTTTCGCAAACAATCAAGTCCTATTCGAATGGCCATCCATTCAAATAGACTGTTCAACACTTGAACCGCTCGATACGCTGTTTACACTCTGCTCAAAGACTTACGCTTCTGTTTCCATGCTCAGGCTAGCTCAACGCGCTCCCTTCAATTCAATCTAGCTTGTGTTTACTTGATAAACACACACTGTGAGTATACTCGAACCCATTTTCATTTAACGCACTTTTGGGTGTTACATACGTTCTATATCAAAACACAACACATAACGCAAACACTTTCTAAACGCAAACCGCTCCCGCATGCTATACATGATTTGTTGAATGCTTGTACTATGCGTATACAGTGTTACACTAGACCGCCTCTAGGAACGATAGTACTATAGTTTGGACTCAGCACCTGTCATGGACAGGGGTTGCTAGGGATCACACTACTTTACTTCACGTGTTCGCTGAACATGTGTCGCGCATACTCTACAACGCAGTCTCGTGGTTAGGTTGTAATCATTGGTTGATAGTTACATGCTTCGCCCGTTACGTGTTACACGCTGGTTATGCATAAACGCTTTCTCATACTACTATTATTATGCAAACTTGTGTACTCACCTTTACTTTATGTATTGACTTTATTTTAACGTATGTGACAGGTTGATTTGATGGAATGTTATGCTGAAGTCAAGATAGGCAGTCTAGAAACTCATCTGATAGAAATCTAGGTTGTCGGACTTGTTTTGCTTTTGAGAACTCGCTGTTTGTAATAATTATGCATTGAATATTTGTTCGTTGGTATGGAACAATGAATGTTAAAAATATTGGTAATGGATAGTTGTTATGGATTCTCTTGAGCAATCTGGTTCACCTAATGTCGTGCCCCGATGATTCCGCCATCGTTTGGGGTGTGACACTACCAATGCCACTGGCGTCTTCCGATCGAGAGCCCTCGATTGGTGGACCCCAAACGCAACGCACGTGGCGATGATGTTGCTTATGCACTAACCTAGACTGAGCTAAAAAATCTCATGAAGGACGAATTTTGTCCTCCCCATGAGCACCAACAACTCGAAAACGAGTTTTGGAATCTAAAGCAAGTCGGGAGTGACACTGTCGGCCTTATTGGTAGGTTTAAGCCGCTGAGTGCCCTTTGCCCTGGTCAAGTCGATTCCACCGACAAGGCTATCGCAAAGTACATTCGAGCCCTTCCCCCCTCTGTTTCAAACTTCGTTGAGTCAACTCAACCTAAGACCCTCAAATATACTTTTCTTTGGTAACCAAATTTGTCACACCCCAACTGATGGCGGAAACATCGAAGTGAGATGAAAACGAGATTGTTCGAGACTTCATAACACTATTTGCGACAATATTTAAATAAAACTGATTTCATTTCATTTCAAATTGTCAAGTTACAATACAAGATAAGCAAAGTACAACATTTGTTTTTGAAATACAACAAAGCATGAAACAAATATAATCCAGAATTGATACAACAACAAAATCTAAATTTAAAGCGGGTATCTAAAGCATCCTCACTAAGCCCATTTAATATCATCAACCTGCAAATATGTTTAAAATACATGGTTCAAAACAAAAGTATTGGCGAGTACACAAGTTTAATACATAGGATAAGTATAAAAGATCTAAACAAATCCACATGGCAAACTTAGTTATCATGATTAATGTATAAACTAGCATGCAAATATTCTAGTCAATCCTCTGATTACCACAAGTATTTAATTTAACATGACCACAAGTCTACGGGCGGTGCGTTACTCCTATGGCGCTATACATGTTAAAGGGAGGCACATATGATGTTAATGACAAGTTCATCACACAAAAGAATCATCCAGAATAACGAATCAAGGTTAACGTATGTATGCATGTATTGGATTGTTTGTGCATTTGAATAAAGTCTAAGTGTAACTATGTAGGTTTAATAGTAAACATATTGCACCCAAAGTGCGTTAAATGAAAATGGGGAATTTATTAATCTTGAATGAGAGACTAGAGTCTTGTCACTGGCGGAATATATTAATCTTGAAAACTTTTGGTTTTCTATGATGTAATCTAGTTAATCTTTTACCAAATAATACACAACGCTTAATCTAACTCGCAAAACGAATCAAAGATGGGAATGCGGAAAGGATGGATTGGCCGAGTGGCAATCCGATCGGATGACCATCCGATCGGATGACCACCCAATCAGATGACCACTCGATCGACCAGCCACCCGATCCGTGCCACAATGCCTCAGCACCCTCACACACTATAAATAGGCCTGTCACATCACCAAATTCCTTGATGTGACAGCCCCCACTCGAACAGACGCACGCACACTACTTTTCCTTATTTTCTTGGCGATTTCGGTACATTTTATACTAGATTCCTGTACTTTCTTTATCTACACTTCATTCTCTACGTGATTCACCTCTGAGATCACACTTTTCACCATGAAATCCCTCGGATCTAAGCTCTTGAGGATGATGTCATCATGGCGGTTTGTACAAACTGCCATATGATGTCATTCCTGACAAGATCTAGCTTGGATCGAAGGAATTTCAGGTGTTTTGCACCAAATCTAAGCTAGATCTAGGTATTTTCATGATAAAACTTAAGTCTCCTTCATCTTTTCTTCAATCTTTCATTTTAAACGGTGGAATCCGGGCATAAACGGACTGTAGACTTGATGGGTAGTCTAGAGCAGGTTTGGAAACGGATTGTTGCCGGAAAAGACGACCATGGAACAGATTCTGACATAACCGTTGTAAAACAGACGACTGATCAGACAGGAGTGATTCCCATCCGATCAGAACGGCTGTTAGATGATGAGTTACCATTGTCTCATTACGTCCCGTGCCGTCATCGTTAATCTAAAAACTTAGAAATTTTACAAAGTTACAAACGGGACAAGGATCACTCGATCGAGTGACAATCTGATTGGATGACCATCCGATCGAACAGCCACTCGATCGGGTAACAGTTGTCTAGCAATTTTAAACACTCGAGACTTAGAACTTTTTAGAAACCTGGAACTTGGGAAATCTTAATCGAGTGGCAACCCGATCGGATAGCCATCCGATCGAACAGCCATCCGATTGAGGTAACCAAAACACTTAAGCAGCAAACGTGAAATTAACACTTGAATCGAGTGACTATCCGATCGGACAGCCATCCGATCGGACAGTCATCCGTTTCCTCTCACATTAGCCACCCGATCGACTGGTGAGCCATCCGATCGGACAACCATTCGATCCAGTGACTGTTCCAACACTTCGTGTAATCCCGTTATTCTGCCCGATTCTCATCTGTTGTAACCTAATCAGGCTAACTCTAAAAAGAGCTCCCTTTGATCCAATAACGGTCTATACCGTTAAGCAATCACTGTGAGTATACTCGATCCCTTTTTATTTTAAACTTTGGGATGTAACATGTATTCTATTAAACTACGATACTTGAGACTTTGCAAACTAAACTCTATCCTACGTGTTTGTGAAACTTGTGCATTCTAGTATTCTATTTTTGCTATGTGACGTTTAATCCAGGGTGTGTAGTTCCGCCTTAACAATAATAGCGCTATAGGAGGATTCTAGTTTACCTTGAGTCTTGGGTAAACACTAAAGCATCGGGATACTTGGGCTATCACTGCGTGAACTGCGACACTAGCACGGCTGAAACTATTTTTATTCTTACACTGTGGATATGAGTTGATTTAATCTATTATGCTATTATTCAAACTTGTATACTCGCCGGTACATTTTTGTACTGACCCTATTTTAATACATGTTACAGGCTGATAGGATGCTGATAACATGGAACCAAGCTAGGATGAAGCTTAGAAACTCACCTAGCTAAATTTAATTTATGAACAATGTTTAACACTTGATGTTTTGTTGGCACTTGTGATTTATTTTGGGTATTGACGACTGTTAGACAATTTTCCATGAAATCTATTAATCTTTATTGAGATAATAGTGTTATGGAAATCTCATGAGCAATCTGAACGCTTAGTGCTCGCACGCTGATGTTTCCGCCATCGGTTGGGGTATGACAGATTGGTATCAGAGCCATAACTATAGGGAATTAGGATAAGTAGGAATACTTGCCCTAGTCTATAGTTCTAGGAAATCTCGACTCGTATTTGTTGTTTAAGACTTATGCATTCTACCGTATATGCTTCCTAGCAGCATAATTCCTGTTAAACTTACATGCCTTTCCTAAGGCTAACATAATATACACTTTATACTTTGAAAACACTGTTAATCGGTGTTCGCATTTTGCACGAGATTTGATCTCAAGTCAGGAGTGACATCCGAACCTTGATGGGAAAATCTCCATAATATTCTAGTAGGTCTTGTCTGCAGATAAGTACCAATGCTATTTAGGGCACGATGTTGTCAAGTTAGAGGTGAAACTCAGACCTTGATAACTAGTCCCACTCCTTGATTTTATGTCTCGTTAAAGTCTCACGACTTCCAATCAATTGGGAACGTGAAATGACTAAAAGGATGAATATCGTAGGCCTAACATCGATGACGTATTTGTCTAAGTAAGTCAGGACACGTTACCACAATTCGAAAGGGGTTCGAATCACTTTAGTTAGTCGATGTTCCTCTACCCGGAACAATCCTATGTTTTATAAGCCTATCTTTTATGTTATTTTGATTTCATGTATGTGGTTTTAAACTCGATTCTTCGTTCATTTTGGTATACTTATACACGAATCGCACGTATGTCCGCAATCTAAAACGATTAATCCTTCAGGATCAAACTAAATTTACAAAGTTTATCTACAATGTTAATCAATCTATGTGATATTGTGATTGCAAGGCACTAAAGGTAACATGGCATGGAATACGAGGGAAAAGTGACGTGTCCGAAGCATGGTGGATACGCCACTGGTACTTCCTATATATAAGTGTTTCTGACATGTTGCCAGCCTCCGTACCAAGTGCCATGCGAAACTTAGTGTCTGTAGATCAGTAATGATATTGTTAAATTCTAAAACTACGGAAGGACTACTTGTAAACTCTATGTGAAACCTATGTGAAATCTATCGTGTACTCTAGTGAAACCTAAGTGTAAACTACGTATGTGTGGGTTGAGAAACAAAATACGAAGCGTAGCCTAGTGCCGAAGACGAGGAGGAAGTGGCATGTCCGAAACATGGTGGATACGCCACTGGTACTTCCTATATATAAGTGTTTCTGGCATGTTACCAAACCTTCGTACCACGCGCTAAGTGAAGTTCATAGTTTTGTAGGCTCGGGATGAAGTTGTGAAGTCTATTTGGTTTAATCTATGCTGCTGAATCTATCTGATCAATCTATGTGGAAATCTTGTGGTAAATTCTAATGTTGTGGTTAACGAAGCATGACACCGATGACGAGACAGACGTGGCATGATCGAAGCATGGTGGATACGCCGCTGGTACTTCCTATATATAAGTGCTTTTGTCATGTTGCCGAACTTTCGTAGCACGTGCCATGTGAGAATTTGTTGGTTGTGGATTGTTAACGCTAATCTACTGAGGTCTATTAAAGTCTATTGAAATCTATTGAAGTCTATTGAAGTCTATTGAGTTTATTGAAGACTATTTGAAATCTATCGTAATCTATTGAAATCTATGTGAATCTATGATAATGATGATGAGTATGTTTTGCGACACGTAACATGACACTGAATACGAGGCAGAAGCGATTGTGCCCGAAGCGTGGTGGATACGCCGCTGGTACTTCCTATATATAAGTGTTTCTGACACGTTGCCAAACTTCGTACAACGTGCCATGCGAAGGTCGTGGTTGCGGTATCTATGTGAACCTTGTGAACCTTGTGAATCTTGAGTCTTAGTCTATCGTGTGTAAATCTATGTTAACCTATGTCAATCTATACTTATACGATCCTTTTGTTGGATCTTTTAGATGTCTTCTCAAAAGTTATCCAACACTCTCAAGAGATCTAGGGAGAAGTCTTAGAAAAAAGGTGATGTCTTTCATGGCCGACCAGATTGCTCGAGTCGTGCCAAAGATCGTCTCTGAGCTCCAAGGATCAAACACTCCTCCATCCTCTGTGGACTCAAAGGCCGAAAAGCAAAATTCTACTAAGTTCAGCTACAAACATTTCATCTCCTGCAACCCTAAGCCTTTCACGGGCAGTGATGGGGTGACGGCTATGCTAGAGTGGTTCGCCAGCATCAAAGTTACCTTCATTAACAGTGAATGCCCATATCACCTAAAGACTAGGAGTGCGACTGGAATGTTCCAAGGCAGAGCATTGGAGTGGTGGTCGAATGAGAGAAACATCCGTTCTAATGAAGAAGCCTATGCTCTTCCATGGGCTAAGGTGCGAGAACTCATGATGCTCGAGTTCTGCCTTCCTCATGAACAATTGAAGCTTGAAGAAGAGTTTTGGCATTTGAAGCAGGTTGGTGATGATAACCTGGCTTATACTACCCGATTCAAGAAGTTGAGCTTGATCGTTCCTCACTTGGTTTCTACTCCTAAGCGAATGATAACCAAGTACATCAATGGTCTACCTCCTGCTATGCGTGATTCAGTTGAGGCAGCTCAACTCGACACCATTGAAGAAGTCTATCGTTTGGCAGCAAGTTTGAACAACAATCGTGTGCGTGATAAGCAATTTGCTACTCCTGCTACCTCCAAGTCTGCAAATCAAGTCACCCAGCAGCCGAGTGGCAGCAAGAACAAGAAAAGGAAATCTCAGGATTTAGGGAGCAATGCTATCATCCCTGCTGTGAACCCTGCTGCTAAACCTGCTCCTGCTACTGCTGCTGCTAACCCTGCTGTTCCAGAAGTTAACAAACAGTACACTGGGTCTTATCCCAAGTGTGCAACTTGCAACTTTCATCACCCTACTACTTCTGCATGTCGTCTGTGTACCAACTGTAATCGCTATGGTCACACGACTCCCTACTGTCGTCAAGCTAACCTAGCCCAGCAAGCTTAGCAAGCCCCAGCCCAGGCAGCTCTACTAGCACCTCTGCAGAATCTGGGTCTAGTTAACGCTGTTCGGGCATGTTTTTAGTGTGGTGATACTACCCACCTTCGTAATCATTGCCCCCAGCTAAATCAAGATCAACTAGCAGCCGCTCATGGATGAGCATTCAATCTCAATGCTAATCATGCTCGCAACAGCAATGATGTGGTGAATGGTATGTTTCTCATTAATAATCATTATGTTTCGATCCTATTTGATACTGGTGCCGATAAAAGCTTTATGTCCGTGGAATTCAAATCTTTGATAAAATGTACACGCTCTAAGTTACCTGAGTCGTTCTCTATTGAGGTCGCCAATGGTAAGTCGATTCTTGTTAATTCTATTGTGTGTGATTTCTCCCTGACTCTTAACGATCACGTGTTCTCTATTGATCTCATACCCATGCGTTTGGGTAGTTTTGATGTCATTATCGACATGGATTGGTTGTGTAAGAACCAAGCCAAGATTGTTTGTCATGATAAACTCGTTTGTCTTCCTCTTCCATCTGGTGATACTTTGAACGTCTATGGAGACCGACCTTCAAAAGGACTGAGGCTGATGTCATGCACGCAGGCGAGCAGATGCTTACGTAAACAAAACTTTGCCTTCTTGGCCCACGTGGTGGAACAAAAGGGCAAGGGGAAGAACATAAGCGACGTTCCAGTGGTGTGTGATTTCACTAACGTCTTTCCTAAAGATCTTCCTGGTCTTCCTCCTCCTAGAACCGTTGACTTTCGTACTGATCTCGTACCTGGCGCAACTCCTGTCGCTAAGGATCCTTACCGTCTTGCACCTTCCGAGATGCAAGAATTATCTAGTCAGCTACAGGAACTGCTCGAAAAAGGTTTTATTCGTCCAAGTGCCTCTCCATGGGGTGCTCCTGTTTTGTTTGTCAAGAAGAAGGATGGATCATTTTGTATGTGTATCGACTATCGTGAACTTAATAAGCTTACTGTAAAGAACCGTTATCCACTCCCTCGTAATGATGATCCATTCGACCAATTACAAGGCACGTCCTGCTTCTCTAAGATCGACCTTCGATTGGGGTATCATCAGTTGCGTGTTCTCGAAGATGATATCCCTTAGACCGCATTTCGTACTCGTTATGGACACTGTGGTTATGCCTTTTGAGCTGACCAACGCACCCGCTGTGTTCATGGATCTTATGAATCGTGTGTGTAAGCCCTATTTGGATCGTTATAGTCATTATTGATGATATTCTCATTTATTCTAAGTCTAAAGCTGATCATGCTCGTCATTTACATCTTATGCTCGAACTCTTACGTGGTGAACGTCTGTATGTTAAATTTTCTAAGTGTGAGTTTTGGATCGATGAAGTGCAATTTCTTGGTTATGTCGTTAGAAAGCAAGGTATTCATGTTGACCTGTCTAAAATCGAAGCTGTGAAGAATCGGAGTACGCCTAAACCCGCATCCGAAATCCGTTCTTTTCTAGGATTGGCTGGTTATTACCGCCGATTCATTTCGGACTTTTCTAAGATTGCTGTACCTCTCACCTCATTAACTCAGAGAGAAAAACCTTTTGCTTGGGGTCCTGAGCAAGAGGAATCTTTTCAGACTCTTAAGACCCTTCTGTGCAATGCTCCTGTACTTACTCTACCCGATGGGAATGACGATTTCGTGGTATATTGTGATGCCTTAAACCGTGGATTGGGCTGTGTGCTCATGCAGCGGGACAAGGTTATCGCTTATGCTTCTCGCCAACTCAAGGTACATGAGAAAAACTATACTACTCACGATCTGGAGCTTGGTGCAGTTGTCTTCGCGTTAAAGATCTGGCGACACTACCTATATGGTACAAAATGTGTGGTCTTCACCGACCATAAGAGCCTTCAGCATATCTTTGACTAGAAGGAACTGAACATGCGACCGAGACGTTGGGTGGAACTACTTAACGATTACGACTGCGAAATTCGCTATCATCCTGGCAAGGCGAATGTAGTGGCCAACGCTCTTAGTCGTAAAACTCATTTTAAGGCTATTCGTATCTCTAGTGATCTCCATGCGTGTATTCATGAAGCGCAGTATTCGTCAGCTAATGAAGGTAATCTAATGGTGGAAATTCGTGGTGCTAGTGTGGATCAGCTAGAAACTAAATCTGATGGTCTTCAGTACTATCTTAATCGCATCTGGGTGCCAGATTGCGATAACCTACGTGAGCTCATTATGAATGAGGCTCACAAATCTCATTACTCTATTCATCCAGGTGCCGATAAGATGTACCAGGATCTGCGTATGACTTATTGGTGGCCTGGCATGAAGAAGGACATTGCTGTGTATGTTTCTAAATGCCTTACTTGCTTGAAAGTGAAGGCTGAACATCAGCGCCCTTCTGGACTTTTGGAGCAACCTAAGATCCCAGTTTGGAAATGGGATAGCATTGCTATGGATTTTATTACCAAACTACCTCGTACGCCTTTTGGTCACGATAGTATTTGGGTGATTGTTGATCATTTGACAAAATCGACCCACTTTCTTCCTATTCGTGAAGATTATAAAGTGGAGAAACTTGCTCGAATCTATACAGATGAGATTATATGCTGTCATGGCATACCTCTCAACATAATCTCTGACTGTGATGGTCGTTTTACTTCGTGTCTTTGGCAAACGTTTCAGTCCGATATGGGTTCGCACTTGAATCTTAGCACGGCCTTTCATCCTCAGACGGATGGACAGACCGAGCGTACTATTCATGTGATAACTGTCAAATTTGCATACATCCGTACAATTATTAGATAATGATTAGTGCTTAATGACTATGCTAAATTACAATTTATTTACTTGAATTGCTTCTGATTATTACCATATTCATACATGTGCATCATATATTGCTCAGAGTCATGTCATTATTGCATGAGAACTTCATTGACTCAAAAGATGCACGAAACACAGTAAGCACAGTTATCCAAAAAAAACCAGAAAAATGCTGACAGACTTCAGTAGATAGACAGACATTGTATTGAGACAAAAATGAGCCAGAAACCAAGTATTACACTAGTATAGTGTGTAGGAAAGTAAGGATCATAAAACTGCCTTCCTAGTGATAGTTTAAGTGCCGGAAAGTGCCTAAAAACTCTCATACACTGCAGAATTCAGCAAATTCAGCAAAAATTCAGCAATTTAACAACTTAATATCATTCAAAAATATGGTTAAATGGCCCAGAATACTTTCCTAACTGTCGGGAATCGAAACTGTCATAAAAGGGTACATAAAGCACACTAAACTGCGAAGTTTATCACCTTAACGAACCAGTAACCAACCAAACAATCGGACATTACCCGAAACATCAAAATTACACTAGAAAGATTGTTTTAGTGTTACCAAGCTAGTTATGGTCCCCGAACATCATAAGACACCATAAAAATATCTAATAACTAATACATATGACCAACACTTGGAAATGAACTAGATGATAACCAATTAGTTAAAACCTATGCTAGCCCCCCCCCCCCCCCCACTAGTCTACGGCCAACACATGGCCTATTTAATAGATTTTATTTCAATATTAAATAAGATCTTGTCTCCTACTACATGACATATTATACAATGGATAAATGAATGTTGGTGGACAATATATATGACCATAAGTGCCTTAACTCAACATTCTCATCTTAACACTCCACACAAAACTCTCTCCTTCCTTCCCCATAAGCTACGACCGAGAATCCCCATACCAACACCATCATCATCACTTCATCTCATCCAATTCCATATACAAGTGTATCTTAACCATGAGTTTTCCATATAAACTTTGCCATAATTTTTGTTACAAAAATAAAAGTGTTGGAGGTTGGTTTTTATAAATAAAAGTGGCTAAATATATATATTTAGAATATATATATACGTTAAAGGCACACATGTGTGATTACTTGTATATTATGTGTATTAGTTATATTATTTTGGTGCGTGAAATAATATATCTCATCAAAATATCAAAAAAATTACAATCTGAAATACTACCAAAATTCCAAGGAATAAATATACAAAGAATACCCGAAATACCGGTAGAACCGAACAAAGGAATATAACTCACAAAATATTCCAGAAATATTATTCATGTGTATATTTTGGTAAATAATATTTTGGAAATCAAGGGAATGAAAATGGGATTTTCATGATTACTACAAGAATATATCATATTTTGACAAGGGAAAAATATATTATCTTTGGCATGTATGAATATATATTTTTCTTGAAATCTTTAGAAGATATATTATTTTTAAGAAATATATATTTTCTTACACACACACAAAATACAATATTTTGAGGTGGAAGTTATATTCTCTCAAATAAATATGAAGTATGTCATTTTTGTAGAGAATGAATTTATATATTTTCTATGATAAGCATGAAAATATATCAATTTTTGAAACTTATGAGAAAATACAAATATTTTTCCAAAAGAAAAATTATAAATAATTTTTCTAAATAATATTTATTACAATATATATTTTGGAAATATATATTGATGGACTTTTGTTAAAGATAATATTCTGAAATAATTAATATGAAATTAAGTATAAAGAATACTTAATGAATACAATAAAAATACGTATCCTTATACGTATAAACACACACCGGAATACGACCCCAATACATGACAAGACTAAACAAGTGAAAGATACCCCATCCTTGGGAAGAAAATACTAGTATAAATGCTTGGGAAGTATTAAGTTAATATATATTGTTGTAACAATTATTCCAAAATTTAATAAATATAATTTAAGTTAAAATATTTATTATTTTGACAAATAATTATATAACTTGGAATAATAATGAAGACACTATGAAACTTAACTCAAAGACACTAATCAATACTAAGTCAAGGCACGATCCGCTCGTCTAATGGACCATAGTACGCATGTAGGTAGTCGTGCGTTCTAGAGGAAGCTTTGAGTTACATCGGATACAAGGAACGCAAAATTGTGAGTTCATGTCCCCCTTTTCTTTAAACTGTTTTGTTTGTTAACTTCGGGGGTGAAGTACATGTTTCAAATGATTACAAAATGCTTACAGACAAATACAATTGGTATGGTTAGCTAAGGAAAGTACAGTAGATCATGTGAATGGGTAGGCGCATACTTAAGGCCATTAATCCTCGTAGTAGGACCGGGGGACAGGAGTAATAGATCTATTTGGGTGTAGCGAGCCCCACCCATGCGCCCGCCGAATGAGCCATATGGTGACTATGTCTTACAGCCGGAAGCCCGGTGTGAAATTTGCTAGGTTTGAGTCTTCCTGCACCATGTCACGTATATTAATGTATTAGCTACGCATTAATTGATCTGTTTCCTTGTTGCTTTCATACCAGATTTCAATTACATACAAACATACTTACAAAGGTTTCAAAGGTTTATTCACAAACACACACATGAACTCGCTCAACTTTTGTTGATGTTTTCAAACTACATGTATTTCAGGAAACTAAGTATGGATCTGGCGGGCGTTAAAGTTTCAAGTGTTGTCTGGATTAAAAGATGTCATCCGGTGTCGAATGGCTTAGAGTGTGTATCTTATACTGGATAGGTTGCATGTTTCAAAGCTTGGTTATCATTAGTGTCTTTTGAAATGTCCTTATGAAACTTAAAACCTGTTGGTGTTGTATTCTGAATATGAAGTCTGTGTTTTTGGGGTTAAACCAATGTTGTCGTAATGTTTCAAAACTTAATCAATGGATGAACATCTTGGATTTACCATATAGTTGTTTGTTATGGTTGAATGCAATGATATTAAGCAAGTCACACCAAATCACGCTTTCGCAAAAGTCAGGGTGTGACAGTTTGGTATCAGAGCTTCGATTGTAGCGAACTAAGATTCCTTCTCGAGTCTAGACTACAATCATTAGGGATCTCACGAAAGTATTTTTACAACATGTTTTCATTGCATACACGAAACGCCCAGATCCAAGAAACAAAACACATTTCAAGGATTATGGCTGTGGTTCAGTCTGAGAGACTGGGTGTTTCAGTCTGAGAGACTGGTTGGTTCAGTCTGGGAGACTGGTTGGTTTAGTCTGGGAGACTGGTTGGTTTAGTCTGGGAGGCTGGTTTGTTTAGTCTGGGAGGCTGGTTGGTTTAGTCTGGGAGGCTGGTTGGTTTAGTCTGGGAGACTGGGTGGTTTAGTCTGGGAGACTAGGAAGGATAGAAAGTTTCATAAAGAATAATGTGAATACATGATTATATGATGAATTGTCTTTGCTTGGAATACACTAAGTGTTAGTGATTACTATGGATATACATGCTATGACTATTATGTACCGGCACACATGTCACCTTCTTCAGAGAGCGAGTTGTTAGATGTTGACGACCCTATGGCCACCGCCACAGATAATGAGACTACACCTGCGCCAGAGATATTTACGTCAGACACTGAGAGTGACCCTGATATGCTGACCAAGGACGAGGACGACTTCCAACCATTCGCGCTACCAGATCTTGGTGATGATTTACCCTTGCTGATGGCTCCCATGACGAGGATCCTTTTGTCACTCTTGTTTCGGTCCATGACCACCCCATCACTGGTCATTCCGATGGTGAGCCTATCATGGCTCCGATCCCTGACGCCGTACCTCTCGTGGTCATTCCTCCCGAAGATCTGCCTTTTGACGATTTGTTTATGTAGGTCCCGTTTTTCCGGTGAGGATCGATAACGAAAACCTATCCTTGTTTATCACAAACACGGTAACGGGTGCGGGATCCCCGTGATGGTGCAAACCAAACACAGATAATAAAGAACACGGATTAACCAATGAAACACACTCTATTGATTAAACGGGATGAGAACCGATTACAAACTGATACAAACACAGTTTTGACAGAGTTTCTTTAAGGGTATGCTCTCATCTGTTTCACACAGAAACAATGAGGGGTATTTATACTAGACACAGACTAGACTACGACGAAACGCATAAAGGCACGACGAAACACTAAAGTCGACGAAACACATTCTGTTTCGTCGACAAACATATTAATTCTATAAGTTGTTTCGTCGAGTTGTGTTGAAGCCCAATCCAAGTCAAAAGTCCACACAAGTATTCGCGGCCCAAGTTGAAAGTTACGGCCCAGATGATGTTTCTGTTATACACTTTCACCATTTCAACATAAGACAAAGATAGTGACATCACCATGACATCACAATGATGATGTCATGGTGAGGTGTAAACGGGAATGGCTTGCGGCGCTCCGTGCCTCACGTGTCGAACTCTGGGGCGCACGACGGAGGAATGTCGTGACGTTGGGCTGGAGCCGGACCTAACCGAGTCGACCCGAACCGAGTCGAGTCGCGTCCACATAAAGTGTACCAACAAACTCCCCCTTGGACGCTACTCATGAGGTTCGTCTTCTGTGATGGTTTGTCTTCTGTGTCTTTCATGTCGGAGGATCTTCAAAGTCTTCACGCGTCGTAAGAAGAAAGTGTATCAACAAACTCTCTTCTCATTTCGAAAGTGTGTTAACAAACTTTCCCTTAGATTGAACTCTCCATTGAGTCATGCTCGTGAATCTTTTGACTTGTCAATTCTTCAGATCCTTGAGGTGTTGATGAAGGGTCAGTGGCAACTCGATCATTTTATCCTTCGAGTGCCTCCACTTCGTGTCTTCATTCCAAAGCTTGTCATCGAACATGTTCTCCTCGCCTTTAGCATCTGCACAGTCAAGAAAGCTAAACGCATAATGAGAACAACCGCTTGGAATATAGTTAACATTTAAACAAATGACACAAATGAGATCAAATCTCAATCAAACACCGACCGACAATAGTTTGAAAGTTTAGAAAATGATTAATTTTAATCCTTTAACTTTCAAAACTTGTTAACTTCGACAGTTTATGAAGGTGCAATTGTTTTCCGGCTTACGATCAGGATTTTGGGTAGGATAGACTCGAGTTCCAACATCAGTCAATCAAAAATAAACTAGAAGCAAAATCTTTTTGACTTTTATAAAGTTTAGATTAAAACACACCTAAAATCTTTTTGGAATTTTTCATTTTTCAAATGTAAAGACGGAAAGCAATAAATAAATATATACAAAGATACAGAAACTAAACGCAGTAAACAAATATTTACAGACATTCTTTTTGCGAGTTTCGAGGGTAAGAGAATCATATCAGTGTACGGTCATGCCAAAACGCTCTTTTTGTTCAATTTAACAATTTGATAAGCATCCTATAACGATTATCGGTATTGTTGTCCACATAAGCTCAACTTATCAGATGCAATCATGTTTTGGGGATACGTTAAGGTATGATTTATACTTACCGACCGGTGTTCATCCACACACGACACATTCCCGTATCAAGGTATGCACGAGAATTCATCTTACCGGTGAGTATACCGATTACCATCTGTTTGACCGTATAAAAATGTGAGAAACTCACTTATTTTGATTGAAAACAAGCCCTATGTGATAGAATCACTTATTGATGAGGAACTTGATTTTCAGATGCATGAGGGCACAGGAGCAAGTCCGTGAACAGGTCAGTACTTTCGTACAGCAAAGAGACGAACTTGACTCCCGCAAAGAATCTGTGATATATTATCACTTATTTGTTTGGACATGTGATTGTTGATCACTTATTGAGGTCGAATGCAATATGTACACGTATGTATAGTATCATGGAAGATCTTAGACTTCGTCTCCGTTATTTTTACGGTTTGATATAACCATGATACCCAGATGATAAGCAGCATAAAGACCGAATATCTCAGAACCTCGGCAATCTCTAAAACGAAATTTTGGTACCAAGACCATATGCCAATGTGCGGTTCCCACCTGATCTTCAGTCGATTTAAGATTTATATCACCCTGCACACTTTAATATGATTGTGAGCCTACCGATACATCTTATATAGAGCTGCTTAACATTTTTCATTTTGCATTTCAGTTTAAAGAGATTTCAACAGACCACTGATGTACTATCATTTTCTCTTTTTCTCGTCAGGAAACTCATTTTTGTTTTTCAATGTTTTTGGGTTTTGAAATTTTTCACTGTTTTTGAATTTTTCAAATTTGGATTTACTCCCCCTAAAATCAACAAACTATGATAAATTTAAAAGACACAAAGAGATTTAAAACGATTTCCCGATGTCAGTTAACTCATGTTTTACCTCAATGCCATTTACCAAACTTAATTTTAATCAGAAATGATTTATCGAATTTTGGAAAAAATCAGTTAGCATGTCGGTAAGCGGTGCGGACCATGACAACATTGACGAGTTTCATAGTGAAACAATCACGTGTGAGGTGATATTCGAAATCAACGTGCCAGGTCAAAGAGTGCTGTATGAGAGGATAAGAATTTATAAAGCAGCTTAAATATCGACAAGTATAGGAGATTAGAAATTTAAAACCGTATCCTGCAACTGCTTCGTGCATTGCAATGAATCTGAGTGCTCTCTCAAACTGGATATCCACCCGGTGTGGATTTCAAAGTCGATTTTGTTACTGAGAAATCTCTTCACAGCAACAAGATCAGAAACCTTTGGGTCCGGCTGGTCTTCCACATTGCACCAGCGAAGGTCTTTGTCTTTCTATTTCAGAAGTAGTGTGCGGTTGTTCAATCCATGCCAAGGCATCCGCACACCCGGTTGGTTTGTTCAACAAACATGTTTTCTTCAATCACACCGCGAAGAAATGTACACTGCACGTTCATCTTGTTGATTTTGAACATCAGACGTGCTGCAGGCGCGTACATTTTGATTGAATCTATCCTGGGGACCCGATTAAAGCCTTTAACAATCAAACTCTTGGAATGATTTTCAATTTGTCGAAGCTTTCAATCTCTTTCGACAGACAATTCTGTCTTCTTTCCTTTTTCTTTCCAACAAAAGCAACAATTTCTTCTGTCCCCGATCTTGTGCATGAATATTCCACTATCAATAATCCTATGACTATCGAAAGTTCCTCCTGGAACATCCTACACACTCACTCAGAGATTAATTGGAGAGGGGGACCCAAGCCTTCATAGACTTGGGTTGCCCCTGAGAATCAAGAAATGTAATTTCAATTTCCTGATGATTTGGAAATTTCACGCCTCCCCCTGAACCTTCACCTGTTTTCGGTTTCCAAGCTTGTTTCCATTTACCAGATTGTGTATTAATTACAATTTCTGGTTTTAACGGTTGCTGTGAACTTGGTTTCCTTTTAACATTTTCCTGTTTTAACGCCTTTTCGATCACCTTCACATTCTTATGTCGTTGTTTTGTTTCCTGTTCTTTAATAGTGCGTTTATCATGTTTTGGAGAAACAGGACGACTTTGTGAGTGACCGTGTTCAGAAGGGGCTCTTTCTACAAAATTTGGTTTTGGAGAGTTTGTGCAATTTCTGATAATGTGGCCAAACTCCCCGCATTTGAAACATGATCTCCTCTCAACAAACTTGGGAGATCCTGTTTGACTTTCACGTGTTGAACCTGTAGACCCAGAGGTACTAGCTTCACACCCATTTGTGTGTTGGGTGTAATTGTTATTACTGTTACGCTTTAAAATCTTGACTTGTTGGACAAAATCGGTGTTGGATTTGTTTTCAAAAGTCTCAATTTTATCAGTACCTTTTGAGGCCACAAATTTAACGTCTTTTGCCTTCTTCTTGTAACGAGCTCCTTTTGTTTCAGCCTTTGGTTGTGTAACCTTAGGCTTTTGAGCTCGTTGTTGTTGTTTACCCTTAAAAGCGATAGGTTGTTGCTTCGTTGGTGATTTTTGATTTCCAAATTTTCTTTTAACTTCAGCTTTTGGAATCGGATCACACTGAGTTACTGAAACTCTCGGGATCCCCTTTTCCAAAAATTTACTGGTAGTATCTTCAAACACTTTATCAATCAAAGATTGATTGACATTTTTAATTGGAAAAGCTGTGTTTGAATTAATTTTGTCATCACCGACTAAAGTATACAACACGTTATCACTTTTAATGGTAGACACTGTCTCAGTGATAGGATCTATCTCTTGTTTAGCACCAGTTGATTGCACCACAGGAGTAGGAGGATCACACAGAATGTGATTCTCAAAAGGCACTTCTACTCCTCTGTTCTTCTCAAGAGATTTATCCTCATCACTCGAATCTGGTTCATCATCGGACGAATCATAGTCCTCAACTGTGGGAGGACTTTGATTTGAAGCACATGATGACTTTTCTTTCCAATCAGATGAGCCCTCCGATGAATTGTCCGTTTTGAACCCTAAGCCAGTTGTAACTTCCCCATAATTAAGAGGTACAGTTGGCTCAAAACGAGGCATATCCTCTTCATCGGGCATTCGAGTATAATTTTGTCTCAAAGGGGGCGGACATTTCTTATACCCAACACCGCTCACATTTCCCTTTAGTTGTTGAACGTCAATAATGTGCTCGAGCACAAATCGGGAGTTAGAATAACTCTCCAATTTTTGCTTGATAGCATCATGCTCGCATTTGGCAATGGCTAGTTCCTTTTTGGTTTCCTCAACGATGTTAATGTAATTGTTAATACTAACTTGTTTATGATAAACAACTTTGGTCACTTCGGAAACACTTTTCTTTAAAGTTTCAATTACAGATTTAAAATCCTTTTCGTTTCTAACCAGAGCCATATTTGCCTCTTTGCACTTTGACATCTCAACAACCAAACTTTGATTGTGACCATGAATTGTGTCACATTCAAGTTTCACTCTATCACATTCCTGTTTCATATAAGCACAATCAGTACATATTCTAGGAGTTTCAGATGTTACCTGACTCGAAGAGGCTGAAACATTTGCCATAAATGCAGTTTGAAAAGAAAAAGATCCGTCTTCAGAGAAGAACTATGCCAAATCAAACATATAAAACAGTAACGACACAGTATTAATCAATGAAACACACTCGATTGATTAAACGGGATGAGAACCGATAACAAACTGATACAAACACAGTTTAGACAGAATTTTGACAGAGTTTCTTTAAGGGTATGCTCTCATCTGTTTCACACAGAAACAATGAGGGGTATTTATACTAGACACAGACTAGACTACGACGAAACGCATAAAGGCACGACGAAACACTAAAGTCGACGAAACACATTCTGTTTCGTCGACAAACATATTAATTCTATAAGTTGTTTCGTCGAGTTGTGTTGAAGCCCAATCCAAGTCAAAAGTCCACACAAGTATTCGTGGCCCAAGTTGAAAGTTACGGCCCAGATGATGTTTCTGTTATACACTTTCACCATTTCAACATAAGACAAAGATAGTGACATCACCATGACATCACAATGATGATGTCATGGTGAGGTGTAAACGGGAATGGCTTGCGGCGCTCCGTGCCTCGCGTGTCGAACTCTGGGGCGCACGACGGAGGAATGTCGTGACGTTGGGCTGGAGCCGGACCTAACCGAGTCGACCCGAACCGAATCGAACCGAGTCGAGTCGAGTCGCGTCCACATAAAGTGTACCAACAGTTTAATGATGACATTGATTTGTTTGTTGATGATCCTCCTGTTGACGCCCAGGGTGATGGAGAGATAGCTGATGATGTCGTTGCTATTCTACCTCCTGAGAATCCTGCCATTGAAGTATCCTCTGCTTCCATTTTACGCTCGATTTCAGACTCCTTTGGGCCTGTGACATCTGCAGCCTTACAGACGGACGGATTGCGTCTTTTTACTACTGACTTAGATGACGACACCGCTAAGACTGCTGTACTATCACCTGCTCGAGATCCCACACCTTCACATGACCCAGAGCATGCTCCTGAGCTAGCTTTTGTTCCTTTTGGGCCAGCCTGATGATGCGCCTATTGATCTTGAGCCGATTCCAGATCCCAACCATGTTTCTTTTGGTTTACTAGACATTGCACCCCTTGTACCAGACCCAGTACCTGCACCTGTTGATCTTCCTTTTGTTGAGACATTTCCTGCTGCACCTGCACCCGCTGATGTTGCTCGTTTTCCCCTATGGAGACCGACGTCCAGGGCACCGACATGCCTAATGCTTTCTTTCAGGACATACCCGCACCCCGGGAAGGGATTTCTGGTCAGTACCCGCGTGACACTACCCCATGTTGATATACAGACCCCTACCATCCCTCACATTATGGAGGCTACACGCGGGATGAGTTGCCCCTGTTACTACAGCTACAGTTTGAGGTTTTGAGTTATAGAATTTTGGAGCCTGAGTTGACACCACGTCCTCCACCCTGTCTATGCCAGTATACTTTGATCCTCCACATTCATCACTGTCTCCTTCTGCACTCTCACCTGCTGCTATTACACCATTCCAGGTTTTGATGCTCGTTTCTTTACTATCGAGCAGCAGATCAGTTAATTACTTCAACGTGAATACAAGCTTGAGAAGGAGCTCGCACATGTTAAGCAGTTTGCTTTTATTCCCTCCTCCACCTCAGACACCAGTATAGTTGGCTTTTGGTTTTATGCGGATTGCATTACTTTTGGGTAAAGACACTACTAATGAGCCGAGATTGTGGAGACTTTTTGAAGACTACTTTTGACCACGTGATTTTAATACACTGATAGACTTATTGGACAAGGGTAGGGTGACCCTGTGACCCTTTTGATGTGATACACTTTGTAGACACTGTGACTATGGTCAGTAATTTACGAAAGCTCAATCGTCATATTCTTATTAAACATGTAAATCATCAACGTGATTGCCTGTTATGTTCTCATTAAACATGTTCCTATCTACAAGTTGTGCTATAATTGTGATGTTATGTGATTGATTGTTATAACGATTGCTTATATATATATACACACCCCTAGGTCTCATTCGTTAAGTAGATGTTTTTGTGCTTATGTCTTTAATGAGACCTGACCTATCCGATCTTCTTCTTAGAAGATGTCGATTCAAGGGAACACTGATACCAACAACTCTCTGCCGACAACAGAGGCAGAATTACAAGAGCGCATTTCACAGGCCATCGCACAGTACGAGGCCCTTCGCTCCGAACGCAGCGGAGGTACCTCAAGAAATAACCCACCTAACGGTAATGTTTAGGCACTTAAGACGCATTACAAAACGTTTGGACATTTCCAAGGGTGCTTTGCTAATGTCTTATGTGAATGATGTTGCGTATGTCGCAGGTTGCACCTACAAGCAGTTCTTGAGCTGCAAGCCCCGAGATTTCGACGGCACTGGGGGTGCCGTAGCATTTGTGCGTTGGGTTGAGAAGACGGATTTTGTTTTGAGTTTGAGCAAATGTGCTCCAGAGCAACAAGTCATGTACATATCTGGATTGTTTCTAGATGGGGCTCTGTCATGGTGGAACCTTCAGGTTCGGACGTTGGGTAAGACTGCTGCGTATGCTTTGACGTGGGACGAACTGAAAGAACTGATGCGTAAGAGATATTGCTCGAGGGCAGAAGTCCAGAAGTTGGAGACTGAACTGTGGAACTTGAAAATGGAAGGTTCAAAGATAGCTAAGTATGTGCAGAGATTTCACGATTTATCGCAAGTTGCTTCGCGTCTGGTGGAACCAGAGTATAAGAGGATCGAATGCTTCATCGGGGGATTGGCACCTCAGATTCTAAGCCTGGTGACAACATCTAAACCTCCAACGATCACCGATGCTATCGACTTAAGTGTGGCGCTCACTAAAGAAGCGGTTAGACTAGGAAAATTTTCCACTTCGGAAGAGAAAAAAAAAAGACTTCTGTAAAGCTATCTGGAGACAACAAGAGAAAGTTCACAAACTTCAAGAAGGAAACTCAGGTGAATAGCAAGAACAGGGCCAAAAAGGGGAAATAGTACATGGGTATCCTACATAAGTGCGACAATTGTCGACGTTATCATATTGGGCGATGCAGATATGGAAAATGTGAAAACTGTGGCAAAGTGGGGCATGTCAAGGAGACTTGTAGGCAAGGTACTGAACGTGGTAATGGAGGCCAAGATGGTAGCGAGAATCTCGTAGGGAACAACGACAACAACGACTATCAAGGCAGGAAGGGTGACAAACGAAAGTGTCACAGCTCCCGACCCCACCCTGGGAGCGGGAGCCGTGAGCCAGTCAGATGGTATCGGTGTTTATTAAATACGCAGCGGAAAAGTTTTCATCAGGATCGTAGTTAGGAAATGATTTCAGAGTTTGTAAAACACCGAACTTTTAATATTAAACAAATGGGCTAAAACCCATATTTAATTCAATTGTTTTTATAGGGATAAATCCAAATAAATAAAACATAAATTTCTTCTTTTATTCATGTATTTATAGCCACTTTATTTAAGCCTTCAGTGCTGCATAGCTAGCTTCTATTATCTTTACAGCAAATTACCTGAAACGTGTTTTGAAAACATTTTATCAGTAATAAATACTGGCGAGTTCATTCTATTTTTATAAAATATATTGTTATACTTTACAGCATTAAGGGTTTTTATATTTGTTTATATTTACCCAACTCAACCAGTATTTGTCACATGGTGGCAGTTCCGAAGTGACAATGGTCATATCACTCATTGGCTCACTTTTGTCCAATAGTGAATTTATCAAGTAATTATATTTTACTATTATTCAAAGTATCTGCCACTCGGCGATTCCTGTGACGGTGGTCAAATCACTGTTGATCATTCTTTCAACTAGTGACGGGGGTCGTATCACTGTTGATCATTCTCTCAACTAGTGACTCTGGTCATATCACTGTTGATCATTTTTTCAACTAGTGACTATGGTCAAATTTCTGGTCATATCACTGTTGATCATTCTTTCAACTAGTGACTCTGGTCATATTACTGTTGATCATTCTCTCAACAAGTGACTCTGAACTAAATAGTGTCCTATGACATTACTTTGTCAAATATATTTTCTTTGGCACAAATCCAATTAGCCCAGAAAATGAAATATATCATTTTCTGTCAAATTAATAGCTATAACTTAATCAAATACAATATATTAATTAAATAATTATGATATTACTCTTTAATATATTAACGTAACTAAGATTAAAAATATAATATTAGTAAATTAAAATTAGAATATATTATATTTGACCTATTTTATTATGATATACCTTTATGTCAAATATAACATGTAATAATTTAGTATATTACATATTATACTTGTAGAAAATATATGACGTTTAATAATATATTTAAGCCTTTTTCTTTTTTATTATTTATATTTAATTTTATTCATCATGTCAACTTTTGTTTGACAAACTTAGCCTAGCTTGATGTCCTTACCCAAATGCATAACATTGCTCCTTCACAACAATCAACTTATGTTGACAGACAATTATAAATAAGCTAGCTATGTAGCTTGTTCATCAATTATCAAAACACTTGTCTTTGTAATATAATATGTAATAATAAGTAATCTAGTATATATTTAAGTAGATTACATTCAAGTTACAAGATTTATAAAATATGACGTTTAATAATTTAATATAGTAATATAAAATAATATTAGTTATAAGCTATGGCTACTGGGGCACAATTTCCCCATGCTTGTGGTCATGCTACTATAGGCTAACTTTTTGGCCTATAGTAACGAGGGTAAAGTAATATATAAAAATCCCACATAGTGGCAACTATTGTATAATATAAAAACTTAATCACTGTAAGTATATCTAATAAACATTTAGGGTTTTAGAAAAGCATTTTTAAATATAACTGTATTGCAAAAATGTGATAAAAGAAGAATGATTCACAAACGGTGAGAAAAGTAGAATGGACTCACTTTGTAACTTTAGGGTTCAACTAGAAAGTCTCCTGGTAGAATCTTGGGTATAACTTCTAAGCTATTTTAAATATATATATATATATATATATATATATAGGGAGAAGATCATGCGAGAACCACCTCTTATTGCGAGAACCGCGAGAACCAATGTGAACACAACCAAAAATGCCTAAAAATAGCTAAAAATCACACAATTTTTTTTATATTTTTTATATAAAAATCGCTACTTTTCGAAGCCAAAATTTTTTTTTTTGCCACTAAAAGTAGCGATTTGAGCATAAAAAATATTAAAAAAAAATTTAGATTTTTTTTTTGATATTTTTAGTTTTTTTTAGGTTTTTTGGGGGTTTAGTTTTTAGCATTTTAGCTTGGGGGGGTTTAGGTTTTTGGGGGGAGGGGGGTTTAGGTTTTTTTTTTTTGGGGGGGGGGGGAGGGTTAGGTTTTTTTTAGGTTTTTTGGGGGTTTTAGTTTTTAGCATTTAGCTTGGGGGGGGGGGGGTTAGGTTTTTTTAGCTATTTTAGGTTGTGTTCACATTGGTTTTCGCGGTTCTCGCAATAAGGGTGGTTCTCGCATGAACTCCTCCCTATATATATATATATGCACTCGTGTTAAGTATAGTAACCCTAATTCAATCTTATCCCTATGTCACGAGATAGAACCCCAACGAACTTAGTCGGCCAGAGCTTTGACATGCGTTATGGGGATCCAGATCAATCTGAAAGGGTATCAGTGATCGGGAGGTAAAACATTTAAAACGGGGCATGATTTTATTATTATTATTGGGTGACTTAAAAAACTAAGTATATATATATATATATAGACAGAAAGAGATCGAGAGAACATATAGAGAGTTGTAAGCAGTGTGAATGTTGTAGTGAGAGTTCTATTTATACAAATTCCTACTAACTTGGAGCTTACTCCATTATGGCCACGTAACACATAACATTGAATGTCAAACATACACGTCCACATATTCAATTAATTCATATGTGAGGACTATTACTAGTCCACGTACACACATATATATCAAATAGATTTTGATTATTATTATTATTGTAGTATTAATTTATATATTATAATTAATTTAACTGCTTCACTTATTTGACGCGTATAACTTCTAAAATATGACGTTTTATAAAACAATGAATATGTCTTTAGAACGAGAATATTTGTATCTACATTTTAAACCAAGTTTCATTAAAAACGGAGTAGGTTCAAATATAATGTATTTTTATAATATAATTTAATTATTAAACGGTTCCTAGGTCCGTCTAGGTACTTCATATTTCTAACGGTCAACTTACCCGTAATCTACCCGTCTAATAATATAAGTTTTATATACTTTATTTTAATATAGAAAATAGAAATGTCACACATATACAAGCCAATTAATTAGTATCACATTTCAACCAATTATATATAAAATAGTTTCTAAAACTATATGGGTCGAATAATTATATTAAAAATAAAACTAGTTACTAATGGTTAATAACTTTAAACAAACTAAAATTCTTATATATAAAAAAAATTGATATGTTACATCCTCCCCACCTTGTTTTAAATCTCGTACTCGAGATTTGGGCTACAATGTCTCCTTTAGGGTTATGTCAGTCAATAAGAATAGTATTAAGGTAAATGACACAGAATCAAGACATGTTTATATTTGGTGGATATGAGTTTTGCAATAATTAGGACTCAATGGTTCAACTGAATTAGTTTCAGAAATCGCTATTAAACGAATGAGATGAAATGATATAATTTCCAAGGTGACTAGGTTCAAGCCTAAAGAGATATATGGTCAATAGATGTCTAAATTGAATGTTTACAAGTTGTGAATGACTTTTAGAATCAATAAAATTCATTGTCAAAAGAAAACTTACATTGATTGTGAACTGAGGAAGACTTAGGATCAACAAGCTCAAAATGAAATAGAAGCACGAAAATGATTTGTCAACTATCGAACCATGACATAAGAAAAATCACAGTGTTGGCATTTACTGAATTGCAAGGATACACCGAAAATATAATGGAATTTAGTGTATCATTGTCTTAAAACATAATTGCATTAAGACTATTTTCAATGATGAGTCAAACGAAAGACATACATGGTTTTGAATGATTCGTATTATTATGATTAGCCCAAGCTACAAGTTTATACCGACGCCGCAAGGTGTCGTAATGATTGAAATAGTTTAATAATTACGGCGACCGAACAAATTCACCGTGTAATCAACTGAAATCTTTAATGAAGTAAATTTGGGAGTAAATTACAAGTTTTGTCCTTTATGTTTACACCAAATTGCAGGCGCTGTCCTTTTTTCCAAAAGTTTACAGGCGGTGTCCTTAACCTTTCCAAAATCTTGCAAGTTATGTCCTTTAGGCCAAACCCAGTTAGATTTTTTGGTTAAATCTGGTCATGTGCAATGCACATGAGGGTATTCTTGTCATTTCACCTTCCCAGGGGTTATTTTGTATGGAACTTCTATTCAGGGGCCATTTTGTACAAACTTAAAAGTAAAACAATAGATAAACTCTCTCTCTCTCTCTCTCTCTCTCTCTCTTCGATCTCTCTAAAATATGTAACTCCTCTCTCTAACAGGTTCAAATCTGGACTGAATTGAAGGTAGACGAATGTATGGTGATGAAATCAGTACACTTAATTCATATTTAACCGTACCAACTATACGATCAATCTGAAAAATTATACACCTATCCATCAATTTTGACTAGTCAAATCTGTGTGTGCAGGTTTTACCAAGATGCAAGTTGCAATTAAAACACCATAAATCAATAACAGACTGATAATACCAACCACACACTCAATCTGCTTTAATTTTAAACAAGCATTGGTCAACATGAGTTAGAACATCTAAAATCCTATTAGAAACAACCATACTTGTTAGATAAAAAGTGCTTACCAGTAGATCTTTAAGTGGTAATGTTAACTAGGGTACAAACAACAAAAACTTGTGGGTTCAATTAAGTGGAGGCATTTGAATACAAAAACGACTGAATTTTTTTTACCTATTTTCAAGCTTTAATGGCGGAAATCGGAGATTTGTTTGCCAAGAGAAAGATCTGGAAGGGATTCGTAGTGTTGACGATTTATGGTATTTTAATTGCACTCACCGTCACCACCGCACCCACCGTCACCACCCACCCACCACCTCATCGCAGTGCAAATCACCATCACCCCATAACCACCACCGCACCTGAAACCCCATCCACCTCACCGTCACCACCGCATCCACCGTCACCACCCACCCACATCCTCAACGCAGTGCAAATCACCATCGTCCCACAACCACCACCGCACCTGAAACCCCATCCACCTTAATTTCAGATCTTCGAAGAGAGAGAGGGAGAGAGTGAAGGGAGAGAGAGAGAGTGAAGAGAGAGAGAGTGAGTGAAGAGAGAGAGAGACTGGAGAGAGGGTGAAGAGAGACTAGAACCAGAATTTTTTTAATTAAATGGTTAAATTACTCAAGTACCCTCATGTGCCTTGCACATGACTAGATTTAACCAAAAAATCTAACTGGGTTTGGCTAAAAGGACAAAACTTGCAAGATTTGGCAACATAAAGGACACCGCCTGTCAACTTTTTGGCTAAAGGACAACGCCTGAAATTTGATGTAAAGATAAAGGACAAAACTTGTAATTTACTCTAAATTTGGATATTCATTTCGAATAGGATTTTCAATTGATGATGAAAGGACCAAATGAATATCATAGAATTTTCAATGAAAGAAGTAGAGGTACACAGGAATATAATACGAATTTGTGTACTCTTATCTTAACATATAACTGTATTAAGACTGTTTAAGATAATGAACCAACAGAAAACAAATCCGTACATCAGGTGTGAAAACGAGATTAGCTCAAACTTCAATTTAATGAAAACGCCACCACAAGGTGTCGTAACCAAATAAATTATTTAATGAAAGTGAAGACCAAACAATTTTATGGTTCTGAATAGATGAAGTATTTTAAATGATGCATTTATTTATAAATTTTTATTTATACTAGGGTTAAATAATAACTTAACTTAGATATTACATATCAGCGATTACGTCTGGAATCATTTCTGCTTCATGCACAGTAAGTACGAATGCTCGCGCGTTCTTCTTAGCTCCGTTTGTTGTTCTGGCCTGTCGGGTGCTTTAGTCAGTTTCGGGCAATATGGTTTGATGTGTCCTGATTCTCCGCAATTGAAACAAATATTGGTTTTCCTTCTACACTCTTCCTCTATATGCCCGGTCATCTTGCAGAAGTCACAGTAGGGTGTTTTCCTAAAATGGCATTTTCCAAAATGCTTTTTGTTACAGTTTCTGCAGGTAGGTTGCTCCAATGACGGTTCAGTTCCTTTCTTCTTGAATTCTTGGGAAATTTTCTGGGCTAACTCTTTCTTCTTGTTTTCTTCTCTTGTGCGGATTAGTCCATCAGTCAGGATGTTAGCGAGTTCAACTGTTTCTTCAATAGTCTGTGGTCTAGCGGCCTTAACCATGTCTCGGATTTCGCTCACTAATCCTCAAATATAACGAGAAATTAGTACGGGAACGAGAAATTAGTACGGGTTCTGGCGAAGCCAGAGTTGGTACCATTCTTGCGTATTCGAAGAATGTTGTCGTATATTCACGACAATTCACATCTATCATTTTATGATTTAGGAACTTGTTAGCCATTCGTTCTTTTTCATAAGGTGGACAAAATTTCCTTTCTGCCATTTCCTTGAATTTTTCCCAGCTCATGGCATAAGCCATGTCACTTCCTTTTGCCTGAAGAATTGTATTCCACCATTCTAAGGCTTCTTCCTTAAAGAGGTTGGAAGCATACATCACCTTATCTTCTTCGGCACATTTGCTGATTTTAAGAACAGCTTCCGTCGTTTCCAACCATCACAGAGCAGCCGTGGCTCCTTCGCCGCCTGCGAATTCCGTTGGTTTACAAGCTAGAAATTCTTTGTAGGTACACCCGAGAGTCATCGCCTTCATTTTCTTAGGAAATGGGATTTTAATAATATCATCATTGTTTCCATTGACACTATGGCTAAAACTGTCGTCACGAGTATGCTTGCTACTCACAGTTTTGGTGTGTTCTACGTGGTTTTTAACAGCTTTAATTATTAAAGGTATAGCTTTAGCTATTCCTTGGGCTATCATGTTTTCTATAGTATTTTTATCCAAAGAATTTTCATTATTAGCATGAACTTCTGGATTATGTGATACTTCATTCGACATCTGAATTACAAACATTTTCAATTATTGATATCAAAGAATAATTAAAACAAAACAATACTTTCAGGAATCATATGTGCACATATACATATATTTAAATCTACAAAAATAACACATAGGTTACTTTGTATTAATTTCCTAACTTTATTGTTTAAGTTTAGGTATTAAAAGAACACCTAAATAGCTTAAACAAGTGGCTCTGATACCACCTTCTGTCACAGCCCCCGACCCCACCCTGGGAGCGGGAGCCGTGAGCCAGTTAGATGGTATCGGTGTTTATTAAATACGCAGCGGAAAAGTTTTCATCAGGATCGTAGTTAGGAAATGATTTCAGAGTTTGTAAAACACCGAACTTTTAATATTAAACAAATGGGCTAAAACCCATATTTAATTCAATTGTTTTTATAGGGATAAATCCAAATAAATAAAACATAAATTTCTTCTTTTATTCATGTATTTATAGCCACTTTATTTAAGCCTTCAGTGCTCCATAGCTGGCTTCTATTATCTTTACAGCAAATTACCTGAAACATGTTTTGAAAACATTTTATCAGTAATAAATACTAGCGAGTTCATTTTATTTTTATAAAATATATTGTTATACTTTACAGCATTAAGGGATTTTATAGTTGATTATATTTACCCAACTCAACCAGTATTTGTCACATGATGACAGTTCCGAAGTGACAGTGGTCATATCACTCATTGACTCACTTTTGTCCAATAGTGAATTTATCAAGTAATTATATTTTACTATTATTCAAAGTATCTGCCACTAGGCGATTCCTGTGACGATGGTCAAATCACTGTTGATCATTCTTTCAACTAGCGACGGGGGTCGTATCACTGTTGATCATTCTCTCAACTAGTGACTCTAGTCATATCAGTATATCACTGTTGATCATTCTTTCAACTAGTGACTATGGTCAAATTTCTGGTCATATCACTGTTGATCATTCTTTCAACTAGTGACTCTGGTCATATCACTATTGATCATTCTCTCAACAAGTGACTCTGAACTAAGTAGTGTCCTATGACATTACTTTGTCAAATATATTTTCTATGGCACACATCCAATTAGCCCAGAAAATGAAATATATCATTTTCTGTCAAATTAATAGATATAACTTTATCAAATATAATATATTAATTAAATAATTGTGATATTATTCTTTAATATATTAACGTAACTAAGATTAAAAATATAATATTAGTAAATTAAAATTAGAATATATTATATTTGACCTATTTTATTATGATATACCTTTATGTCAAATATAACATGTAATAATTTAGTATATTACATAATATACTTGTAGAAAATATATGACGTTTAATAATATATTTAAGTCTTTTTCTTTTTCATTATTTATATTTAATTTCATTCATCATGTCAACTTTTGTTTGACAAGCTTAGCCTAGCTAGATGTCCTAACCCCAAACGCATAACATTGCTCCTTCACAACCATCAACTTATGTTGACAGACAATTATAAATAAGCTAGCTACCTAGCTTGTTCATCAATTATCAAAACACTTGTCTTTGTAATATAATATGTAATAATAATTAATCTAGTATATATTTAAGTAGATTACATTCAAGTTACAAGATTTATAAAATATGACGTTTAATAATGTAATATAGTAATGTAAAATAATATTAGTTATAACCTATGGCTACTGGGGCACACTTTCCCCGTGCTTGTGGTCATGCTACTATAGGCTAACGTTTTGGCCTATAGTAACGAGGGTCAAGTAATATATAAAAATCCCACATAGTGGAAACTATTGTATAATATAAAAACTTAATCACTGTAAGTATATCTAATAAACCTTTAGGGTTTTTGAAAAGCATTTTTAAATATAACTTTATTGCAAAAATGTGATAAAAGAAGAATGACTCACAAACGGTGAGAAAAGTAGAATGGACTCACTTTGTAACTTTATGGTTCAACTAGAAAGCCTCCTGGTAGAATCTTGGGTATAACTTCTGAGCTATTTTATATATATATATATATATATATATGCACTCGTGTTAAGTATAGTAACCCTAATTCAACCTTATCCCTATGTCACGAGATAGAACCCCAACGAACTTAGTCGGGCAGAGCCTTGACATGCGTTATGGGGCTCCAGATCAATCGGAAAGGGTATCATTGATCGGGAGTTAAAAAATTTATAACGGAGCATGATTTTATTATTAATATGGGGTGACTTAAAAAAATAAGTATATATATATAGACAGAAAGAGATCGAGAGAACATATAGAGAGTTGTAAGCAGTGTGAATGTTGTAGTGAGAGTTCTATTTATACAAATTCCTACTAACTTGGAGCTCACTCCATTATGGCCACGTAACACATAACATTGAATGTCAAACATACACGTCCACATATTCAATTAATTCATATGTGAGGACTATTACTAGTCCACGTACACACATATATATCAAATAGATTTTGATTATTATTATTATTGTAGTATTAATTTATATATTATAATTAATTTAACTGCTTCACTTATTTGGCCCGTATAACTTCTAAAATATGACGTTTTATAAAACAATGAATATGTCTTTAGAACGAGAATATTTGTATCTACATTTTGAACAAAGTTTCATTAAAAACGGAGTAGGTTCAAATATAATGTATTTTTATAATATAATTTAATTATTAAATGGTTCATAGGTCCGTCTAGGTACTTCATATTTCTAACGGACAAATTACCTGTAATCTACCCGTCTATTAATATAAGTTTTATATACTTTATTTTAATATAGAAAATAGAAATGTCACACATATACAAGCCAATTAATTAGTATCACATTTCAACCAATTATATATAAAATAGTTTCTAAAACTATATGGGTCGAATAATTATATTAAAAATAAAACTAGTTACTAATGGTTAATAACTTTAAACAACCTAAAATTCTTATATATAAAAAAAAATTGATATGTTACAGAAAGCGTGCTCAAGGTTGTTTTAACTGTGGAAACAAAAGGCATTTTAGAAAATACTGCCCTAAAAACACTCAGGCACGTGGATGAAAGCTCAACACCGGAGCTAGGGAGACACACCAGGATCCAAGCGTGGACATCTGTACGTCCCATATTAGTCAACATTATGCATCTGTACTGCTAGATACTGTTGCCAATTTTATCTTCGCATCTCTAGAGTTTGAAAGTACGCTTGGTTTAGTAGCAAGTAAATTAGATAGCCCGTACTCGATAGAACTAGCTAAAGAGAAGCTTCGACGTGGTAATTGGGATGGACTGGTTGTCGAGCAATCAAGCGGAGATTGTTATCCGCATCCCGATGGCGAACGAAGAAACGATTTTGATTCATGAAGCAAGATACGCCCCTACGGATTATCAGTTGTTTAAAGGCACGGAGGTTTTTGTGCAAAGGATGCAACGCCTTCTTGGCTCATGTCGTGGACAAGAAGCCGAAGAACCTAAGCTCGAGGCCATCCCTGTGGTAAGGGAACATCCTGAAGTCTTCCCCAAAGACTTGTTAGGATTACATCCTCAACTAAAGTCGACTTCCACATTGGCTAGGTACCAGGCGCCACGCCTGTAGCCAAGGCACCCTATCGACTTACACTTCCTGAGATACAAGATTAGTCAACGCAACTTCAGAAGTTGCCAGTTTGGGAAATTATAAGGCAAGCTTTTTGCCCTAAAGAGTTTCAGTACTATTCGTCAAGGAGAAGGACGATGATTCTCGGATGAGCATCAACTACCAGGAGCCGAACGAGCTAACCAACAAGAGTCGGTAACTCTTGCTGAGGATTAACGAAATTATTTATTTAGCTAACTGTGAGGATCCAACTACTATTCTAAGACTGATCGTTGATCGAGTGTCAGTAGTTGTGAATTCAGGAAGAAAGTATACCGAGGAATTGTGAGACAATAACTTGCTTTAAACATACACTAATGTTGTGTTTTACACACGATACGCAAAACAGTTATACACAGAGTATAAAACTTTAAGATTCTAGGAAAGCGTATTTAGGACTCTCGGGGACTTATGTCAAAGTCCATTAGAGATTTCCTCGTAAAAACCACGTCTATTAACTCGGACAAACACTATTATTTTGTCATGTAAGCTATTTTACTTAACCGAACGGGTAAAGTACTCGAATTTCTTTTATTGAAATTTCCACTCTTGCTTCTAGCAAGTAGATTTTTACATCTCTACTTCTCTTACTGGTAGTTGCATCACGACAATTTTCTTCACTAGAGCAAACACTTTATTGCTTCGGTACTTGGTCATTTCTTCACTTTAGCAAATACTCATTGTATCATTTCTTGGAAATTCATACATTACGCATGCACCCTTTGTTACGCATGTGGTTTCGTTTTGAATAAGCGCTTCGTCAAAGTTCAAACATTATTTTGCTAAATCTAATTATTGATTTGTGATTCGAATGACCTACATTATTGTAATTGTTGGCTCTCTTGCTATCAAGTCAACATGCTTTCTTGAAACTTCTTTTATTTCAAGTTGCATTCATGGTGTATCTTTGTAACCATGCCGAGATTCCCTTACCGATACCTACGTTTATTGTCAGATTGGGCTGAAACCAAGTTCAATTGCTTGAACTTATCTATTTCGCATATTCAATTCAAAACACCATATGATGTATCGAGAGCATCACATTCGAATTCATTTTTGCGAAGATTTTCACTTGTTCCAAGTCGTAGTAAACTTGTTTGGTCTATAGCTCCATTGAGTCGTTGGCTGATATTGACACCTTGTGGTGGTGTTTTCATTAGATTGAAGTTTGCGCTAGTTTGGTTACTCACTTCATACACGTATTTAATTGTTTATTTATTAACTTGCTCTAAATCCGTCTGGTTTATCACGATTAAAGCGGTCTCAACACAGTTGTGTGTTAAGGCAATGGTACATAGATTCATTTCATATCACGGTGTACCTCCTAACGATTCTTTAATTATTGATCAAATGCCCTGCAGTAATTATTGCTTTTTCACTTTCGACTAGAAACGGTAGTTCTTTGGTATTCTATATTCAATTGAAAGGCCCTACAATGTCGTTTGAATCAAATTTTCAGGCTTGTTTTAGTACACTTTCATTTGATTTCAAACACGGTGGACTTGTTCAGTCACCACTATATTTGAATTATGTCATTACGACACCTTGTGATGTCATTACAAGTTTGTAGCTTGTGCTAATCATGGTCAACTGTTTCACACAAAACTACACATACTTTTGTTTGACTTCCCATTTAAACATACCTAATGCAACTACAAATTAAGACAATGATACACCAGATTCGCTTGCATTTCATTCGGTGTACTTCCGCAATTCAAAAATGTCAACACACTAATCCTTATCATTTATTTATTCAAAAAAAAAATCGACAGATCATTTTCATGTCACTGTCATATTCGAGTTGTTGATCTTGAGTTCATAGCGGATGCTATGGTTTGTGAAAACTCGTTTGCATATTGTGACCGATTGTTTGAGAAACCATTGGTCAAAACTCCTTTGTTGCACCCTGGTTAACTAAGTTACGCTAGATTATACATCTATACATCTCGTGTCCTTTGACACCAAATGCTAGAACACATACCTTTTAACTATTGTGTTCTTGTTGTTGGAATATATCCCTGGATTCACCTGATATGAATAAGATTTGATTCGGATTTGTGGTTATCTATCTCAGTATTATTCATATACATACACGCATAATGTAACCCTAAGGAGTTAAGGTAGTATAAATTTTGAGGACGAAATTTTCTTAACAGGGGGAGAATGTGACAACTGTCAAATTTGCATACATCCGTACAATTATTAGATAATGATTAGTGCTTAATGACTGTGCTAAATTACAATTTATTTACTTGAATTGCTTTTGATTATTACCATATTCATACATGTGCATCATATATTGCTCAAAGTCATGTCATTATTGCATGAGAACTTCATTGACTCAAAAGATGCACGAAACACAGTAAGCACAGTTATCCGAAAAAACCAGAAAAATGCTGACAGAGTTCAGTAGATAGACAGACATTGTATTGAAACACAAAATGAGCCAGAAACCAAGTATTACACTAGTATAGTGTGTAGGAAAGTGAGGATCATAAAACTTCCTTCCTAGTGATAGTTTAAGTGCCGAAAAGTGCCTAAAAACTCTCATACACTGCAGAATTCAGCAAATTCAGCAAAAATTCAGCAATTTAACAACTTAATATCATGCAAAAATATTGTTAAATGGCCTAGAATACTTTCCTAAGTGTCGGGAATCAAAACTGTCATAAAAGGGTACATAAAGCACACTAAACTGCGAAGTTTAGCACCTTAAGAAACCAGTAACCAGCCAAACAACCGGACATTACCCGAAACATCAAAATTACACTAGAAGCATTGTTTTAGTGTTACCAAGCTAGTTATGGTCCCCGAACATCATAACACACCATAAAAATATCTAATAACTAATACATATGACCAACACTTGGAAATGAACTAGATGATAACCAATTAGTTAAAACCTATACTAGACCCCCCCCCCCCACCTAGTCTACGGCCAACACATGGCCTATTTAATAGATTTTATTTCAATATTAAATAAGATCTTGTCTCCTACTACATGACATATTATACAATGGATAAATGAATGTTGGTGGACAATATATATGACCATAAGTGCCTTAACTCATCATTCTCATCTTAACACTCCACACAAAACTCTATCCTTCCTTCCCCATAAGCTACGACCGAGAATCCCCATACCAACACCATCATCATCACTTCATCTCATCCAATTCCATATACATACAAAGGTGTAAGAAGCTTGTTTAAGGAGCTTGGAGCTTACGGAAGTTCAAGGACCTTCACCATTTGCTTTTATCCACTTGTTTTCTCCTCTTGATCATCCCTAGCCTTGAGCTAGTGGTAAGAACTATGATCTCTTCATTTTACATCCATTTTAAGTGGTTAAAAGATGATATAAGATGATAATCTTGAAGAACACTAAGAAGCATGAGAAGTAAACTTGAACATAAGCTTAAAATTATAAGAAATCATGAAGAAATCATGTTATTTATGTGATGTTATACTTGATGATTGTTGTTTGTTTGTGTAAATGATGTAGATCATTATATGATCTTGCTAGATCATGATTAAAAACATAATCTAGCAAGATGAGAGGACGAAAATATTAGAGATTTATGAATCACCCTCATGCGAGACATGAACTTGAAAGAACATGTTGTTTTCTTGAAAAATAATGATTAATGTGAGTAATAATACTTATAGATCAAAAGATTTATGGAGGATTTCTAAGGAAACAAAGCTAAAAATATAAGTTTTGCTAAAACTTGATTCTTACAAAAACAAATCTTATTTTTAGTGGTTAAACAAGTGTAGAAACACTTGTGTAACAAGAAGAATATATAAAGAAATATTTTTGAAAAATATGATTACAAGTTGTAAACATCCAAATCATTCAAGAATGATGTTTTTATATAAACAACCACACTTTAAAGGGTAACTAAACTTACTAAACACACTACAAAGTTACTACAAATTTTTACAAATATTCAAGTTCATAAAGTAGTGAAATATGCATGATTTTGGCAAGATAGGTAAGTAAAGGTTGTTTGTTGATAATTGTAAATTGATTGTGATGACTTTTAGAAAAGAAAATGATATGCTTGAAAGCATGGAAACCTCCATTTTTAAGGGAAACTATGGCAAAATTTTCTAAAAATATTAACACTTAGAAAAAAAAATATTTTAAACAAATATTTACAAGTGTAACTTAACCATGAGTTTTCCATATAAACTTTGCCATAATTTTTGTTACAAAAATAAAAGTGTTGGAGGTTGGTTTTTATAAATAAAAGTGGCTAAATATATATATACATTGAAGACACACATGTGTGATTACTTGTATATTATGTGTATTAGTTATATTATTTTGGTGCTTGAAATAATATATCTCCTCAAAATACCAAAAAAATTACAATCCGAAATATTACCAAAATTCCAAGGAATAAATATACAAAGAATACCCGAAATACCGGTAGAACTGAACAAAGGAATATAACTCACAAAATATTCCAGAAATATTATTCATGTGTATATTTTGGTAAATAATATTTTGGACATCAAGGGAATGAAAATGGGATTTTCATGATTACTACAAGAATATATCATATTTTGACAAGGGAAAAATATATTATCTTTGGCATGTATGAATATATATTTTTTCTTGAAATCTTTAGAAGATATATTATTTTTAAGAAATATATATTTTCTTACACACACACAAAATACAATATTTTGAGGTGGAAGATATATTCTCTCAAATAAATATGAAGTATGTCATTTTTGGAGAGAATGAGTTTATATATTTTCTATGATAAGCATGAAAATATATCAATTTTTGAAACTTATGAGAAAATACAAATGTTTTTGCCCAAAGAAAAATTATTAATAATTTTTTCTAAATAATATTTATTACAATATATATATATTTTGGAAATATATATTGATGGACTTTTGTTAAAGATAATATTCCGAAATATGTTGGTGCACAAATGTCTGTTAACTTCGTCTTTATCGAGTCTTATGTCAAGATAGGATAAACTAGCACACAACAGGTTAGAAACTAGGGTTTGTATTGTAATTGGGTGATTTCGCTTGAAATGGTACTGACCATTTCAAAAGAAATTAAACATTCTAATTTCGCATGAAATGGTCAGTGACACTTTCAAACGAAATTAGCTCAACTATAAATAGGTGTGTTGCTAGTTCATTTGTAACTTTTCCGATTCAGAGTCGAGGTGCTGCCAGTTTGTCAAACGATCTGTAAAAGCTTTGGAATCAATAATAAGAAGATAATTAAGGAGAATCAAGCTGTTACACGTCTATTTCTCTGATTCCGCCTTTGAAATAGATCGTAAACTCTTCTGATTGACTCGTTAGGGTCACACATCGATCCAACAAGTGGTATCAGAGCTCAGGAAGAAGAGTTTAACCAATTCAGCTTGTTTTCATCACTTCTACACCTTCTTTTCAAAATTAAACGAGATTTAACGGACAAAATGGCTTAATTTTCTCACATTACACGCGAAACACTATTTTAAAGAATCCTTGAAAGAATTGGACCAAAATTCGAACTAAATCTGGATCAATTTGACAAAATGGTGGCCGAAATGATGATGTCATCATAATTTCGTTTGAAAGTGCACTTGTGATTTCACACGGAATTAACCTTTGTGATTAATTTCGTTTGAAACTGCTGCTGGTTTCACACGAAATCACTAATTCCGTTTGAAAGTACTGTTGTTTCACACGAAATCACTAATTTTGTTTGAAATTGCCTTTGATTTCACACGAAATCAGATTCCGTTTGTAAGTTACAAATGAAATTAGCTATTCTGCTCCAAAGTGACTTAATTCCGTTTGAAACCAAGCTAATTCCGCACGAAATTAGATTTCGCTTGGTGATTTCGTTTGAAAACACTATCTCGTGTGAAAATCCTGATTTCGTTTGAATTGGGTATTTCGTGTGAATAGCTATTTTGCTTGAAAGGCTTATTTCGTGTGTAAAGCTGATTCCGTTTGAAGTGATTTCGTTTGAAATTGCTTTTGTCAAAATCCAAAAATTTTCTAAGTGTTTGTTGATTGTTTCAGGTAAGTGAAGATGGATGAGTTTATGAATCCTTTCAGTGACATGTTTGCTTTCACGGGAAACACCGGAGATGATACATCAAACAACACAAATGAAAATGTTTCAAATCTGAGTGCGAAGAAAACTCTTTCTGATGCTTTAAGTGTGGAGAGTGCATATGGTACATACAACAAACCTCCCAGACTACTGGCGATTGAAGAATACAATAGATGGGCTAAAAGGTTTGAAGAATGGCTAAAAGCGTTTGCATATCCAAGTTGGAAGATGTTGAAGAATGGTTTCACTATGGGAAGATCGGATTATGAAAATATAACAGAAACTGAGGAGATAGAGAGATATGTTGCTGAACTAAAGTGCATTGCATTACTTCATCAGTCTGTGAGAGACGACATAATATCATTGATTGAGTACACAAATTCGAAAGATCTATGGGAGAAATTGAGAGTGAAATGTGTGGGTAGTGCCGAAATAGTTAAAAACAGAAAGAAGTTGTTAAAAAAGGAGTTTGATTTGTTTGGATGTTTGAAAAACAAATCTGTGTCAAAAATGATTGAAAGATTCGGGCATTTGAAGATGGAGCTTCCAAGACATGGAGTCATATATACTCGAGAAGAATTGGTTGACAAATTGTTTGACTCGCTGCCGGATGATAAAGACTGGCAATACTTTGCCTTGATGCTGAAAAACACAATCAAGTCAGAGGATCTGACGGTTGAGTTGCTAATCGAAAGATTGGAGAGTCATGAACTGGAGATCAAGAAATCAAACAAAGTCAACAACTCCTCGTACCAGCAGAATGTAGAGTTGTATTATCGAGGAAGTATGATCCCGAAAACCATGTCACTAAAGACAGCTTTCTCTGCAGAAAATGTAAACATGACAAGTCAAGAAAGTACAAGCAGCGGCTATCATGGAGGGTCATCATCAACTGCTGCAAGTCAACAACAACAGTCAGCTTCAAAGAATCTGTTTCAATGTAATATTGCTGTGGATCTGAAGAATGCACAAAACTTTAGTGAGGATTCCGCAAAGCAGCAAATGGTGTTTTTAGCATCTGTCCTTGAATCATATGAGAGCCTTGTTGCAGGCAAGATTGGAAACACTAACCTCACCAAGGAGGATTATGACCAGATCGACCCAGAAGAGATGGAATTGATTGATATCAGGTGGTGTGTGGCTAGTGCAGTTAGACGAGCTCAAAGGTTTATAGAGATTACAGGCAGACATTCTATTGGTGGACCTTCCACAAAACTTGGTTTTGATAAATCAAAGGTTACGTGTTTCAGATGTAAACAAAAGGGACATTTTAAACGTGAATGTCGAAACGCACCTGCTGATGATACTGCAAATCCATTCAGAGAGGATTACTACAAAAGAGCAATCTATCATCAGAACAAATCTGAACCTCCCAGAATGAAACAGCTTGAAGATACCCCCAAAGAAAAATCAAGAGCTCTTGCTGTTATTCATGATGACGAGGGATACGATTGGAGTGAACTGCTATCAGAAAAGGATGCAGTGGGCTATGCGTTTGTGACAAAAGTTGTTCCTTTCAGAGATAGCGGAAATGAATAAGAGAAATACATCAACAGAAAGATGAAAGCCCAAGACAGGATGATTAGAATGGGTCAGATATACAAAGAAGCACAAAGGGCGAAAAGATGGGATGCTGATAGAGAATGTTATCTTGATCCCAAAGGAAACATTGCTATTGATCCAAAGTCTCTTAATGTTGAAACTCTCACCCAACAAATTGCTGAAGAAGAAGAATCCAGACAGAGAGAGTGGTGGGGAGGTGGAGAAGCTGAAGAAAAAGCTGATGAAAAAGTCAAAGATAAGGAGAAAGAGCAGCAGTCAAAGAAAATTGATGATGGGATTATTGACAGGTCACAAGAGTTTACTGCTGAAAAATTGAAGAAGATGGCTGACAAAGTGTTTGCTGCGAAAGAGCTAGAGGTAGTTTCTGGTTCTGGCACTGAGTCTAAAAGCAAGGTCAGTCAGAATGATGCAATCAATGAGTCAGGTAAGAAAGCTAAAACTGAGAGCGACTGCAAAAATTGCATGAAAGACTGCAAAGTTTGTAGTACAGTTTCTTACCTTAACGTTAAAAAGGTTGAAGAACTGACAGGAAGAGTCAGAGATGTTGAAGATCAGATCTTAAACCGTGACAAAATGTTAAAGGCTTCAAATGAACGAGTAAAAGAATTAACTGAGAAAATCAAAAATGATAAAAGTGACGTAGAAAGAATTAGGAAAGAAAACGAAAAATTAATTCATGAAAATCGTCAACTTTCAGAAAATTTTGAGAAGCTAAAACGAACGGTAAAAGATTCTGATGAGAGAAATGGTAAGACATACAAAGAAAATGTTCAATTGTCAGGAGTTCTTAGAGTTAAAGAAGAGTTAATCAATCAGCAACTGGATGAAATTGCTAAGCTGAAGCACAAGTTTCAAGAAGCTAAAATTGAAAATGAACGCATCCAGTTGAAATTGAACAGTTACAACTCCGCAAGTTTTGTTCTTCAACATATCGTTCCTAAACCAATTGGGAAGAACAAAGCAGGCGAAGATGTATACTTTGATGGAACAGGGGTTGGGTTTCATCAGGTTCCACCGCCAGTTTTAAACAATTTTTCAAAGAGAAAATCAGGGTTGGTTAATGATGAAGAAGAAAGTGAAGTTAAGCTTCCAGACACGATTGATGTCACATTTACTACATCATCTGATGAAGATAGTGTATAATCTAAAGTTGTGAAAAGCATGGTTGAAAATGTTTTAAAGTCTGAAAGTGACACTACTGAGGATGATGAATGCTTTTTGGATAAATACATTCCAAAATCAAAATCCAAAAACAACTTAAATGAAGAACCTAGTCTTGTGATGTACAAGATGGCGGGATATGATAAGTTGTATTCGGATCATGATTTTCCTTTAGAGAATGTGAATGTTGGTAAATTGAGAAATGTGTTCAAGTTGGTTGAGATTGATGTGTCTGAGATCGAAGGTTTGAAATGTTCCAAACGGCAATTAAATTTTGAAAAAGATAAAGCTTACTACAAAAAACCCGTTATACCACCACGTTTTTATAACAACAATGAAAACAATTGGTCGGGTGGTTATAAGGGTGGTAAGAATTATCAAAGAAGGAATTTTCAAAACAAGAAGTTTATTGAGAAAAAGGTGTTCGTAAAAAGCTCGAGTTCTCATTTGCGAGCAGGAATCTGAGATTTTTTCAAAAACAAATGAAGAATTTTTTGAAGAAAAGGCCTCACAGCCTCAGACCAAAGGCACAAGTCGGGTAGTTGATACTCGTACATGCTTTAAGTGCAACAAAGTTGGACATATTGCACGAAAGTGCACCAACTTAAAGCCTAAGTCTGAAGTTGTTGAGTTTCAGAAAAGGAAAGCTGATGCAAAAGGCAAAGCTCCAATGGTTGTTGAGAAAAAAGTTTTGAAAAATGAAAACACCAAGATCAAAACTAAACCTGTAAAGAATGTGGTAACTAAAAATGATAAATTTTATAAACGAGTTGCTTCGCCTCAACAAGCATGGAAGCCAAAATCAGTGGAAAAGAAATCAAGTTCTCTAAAACCAAAGGTTTCTGAGAAGGAAAAACAATCTTCTTCTACCACACCGGTAAAGATGAATGTTCCTTTGGATTACTATGAAAAACTTGAAAAACAAGAGTCTACTACTTCTGAAAAGAAGTATGTACAAAAGAAAGACCAATCATCTGGTCAACCTTCTCAAAATTATTTCTTTTTATATAAAAAGGTTGAGATTGGGTCTGAGGAAAGCTTGAAGATGAATGATAAGAATTTTCCGCCACTATACACTGCAAAAACTCACATCAATGTCAAGTTACCCAAGTCGAAAGAGGCTTAGGTGGCATCAACTTCTAACTAAATGTTTGTGATATGTGCAGGAGCTTCCAAGATCCGTTTCACGTTGGATTATGGATAGTGGAGCTTCTCGGCACATGACGGGGAAGAAGACCCTATTGTACGATGTTAGAGGGTTTAATGGAGGTTATGTGGGATTTGCAGGCAATCAAGGTGGTCGAATAGTTGGTGAAGGAACTCTATCGAATGGAATTGTCACGTTTGAAAGAGTAAACTACATCGCCGAGCTTGAAAACAATCTTCTGAGCATCTCTCAGATTTGTGATCGTATGTATACAACGCACTTTACAGACAAAGAATGTTTGATCTTGAAACCAGGATTTGTTGTTCCCGAAGAATGGGTTTTCATGAGAGCACCCAGAGTCAATGATCTGTACGTGTTGGACATGAGTGTAGCAACTACTACCACGGGTCAGGCTCACTGTTTTATGTCAAGAGCAACGGAAAAAGAATCACAATTGTGGCATCGAAAGATGGGCCACATTCACTTGAGAAAAATGAATCACCTGGTGCATAACGACTTAGTAATTGGTGTTCATGTGAAAGGTTTTCATCTTGAGGGGGAGTGCATAAGCTGCATCAAAGGCAAGCAAAAGAAGAAATCACATCCTCAAAAGAAAGTTAACTCAGTCTCAAGACCATTAGAGAGACTTCATATGGATCTTTTTGGTCCAGTGAACGTCAAAAGCATAACTGGAGATCTCTACTGTCTAGTAGTAACAGATGATTACTCTAGATTTTCATGGGTATCATTTCTGAAAACTAAAGATGAGACGTTTGAAAGTTTGATGGCGTTGTTCAGAAAAATTGAAAACTTGTACCAAACTCGAATAAGAAGAATCAGAAGTGACAATGGTACTGAGTTTAAAAACAACAAGATGGAAGAGTATTGTGATGAGAGAGGTATATTGCAAGAATTTAGTGCTCCTTACACTCCGCAACCAAATGGAGTAGCTGAACAAAAGAACAGGACGCTAATTGAAACGGCTAGGACGATGCTTGCTGATTCGAAATTACCAGTCAACTTTTGGGCAGAAGCAGTGTCAGCCGCTTGCTATACACTCAACCGGGTTCTCACAGTAAAGAAATTCAACAAGGCGTGTTTTGAGTTGATCAACAACCGCAAACCAAACCTGAAGTATTTAGAACCATTTGGGTCTCCCTGCACAGTTCTAGAGCCTTTTGGAAAGTTTGGTGCAAAGAGCATTGAAGGAATATTTGTGGGTTACTCAAGTCCATTAAAGCGAGTCTTTGTTCCAAGCTTGAAGCGGATTATTGAAGCACACAATGTTGAATGCCAAGGTTACACAATGCCACCGCAGAATCCAAGTGACTCATGGTATTTTAATTACGATACACTGTGGGATTCGTTTGACATAGAAGAAGAACCGGATTTCTTTGACGAGTTAGATATTCTGAGAGAGTATGAAGAATCACAAGAAAGATTCCCAGCTGAGTATTCTAGACGTCAATTTCAAGCTTCCAATGACGACGAAGCTGGTCCTAGTAATGCTGGAGAACATGATGATATTCAGCAAAATCTTGATAATCAGATGGCAATCAACGATAATCAAGAATCTGATGATAGATCTGTATTTGATCATGGTGATTCAGATTCTAAGGGGGTGCAGGTCCAGATTTCAAGTCAAACAATTCCAATCAGTGAACAAGGTGCAAATCAGAATGTTATAAATTTGGAAGGCGAGGTAGATGTTCCAGGCGAGGTGATGCCGAGAACTCTTTCGTACCATCCAGAAGAATTGATTATTAGAGAATTACAATCAGGCGTTCGCACTAGACGACAAATTGACCAAGGCCTTACATGTTTTTATTCTACGGTTGCTCCGTTACAAACTGAGTTTTCACTTAGTTGTTTTATTTCGCAGATTGAACCGCGAACATACAAGCAGGCACTAACTAAAGATTCTTTGGTCAACGCAATGCAAGAGGAACTAAGTCAGTTTGAGAAGTTAGGAGTGTGGAAATTGGTAGATTTGCCTGATGGTCACAGGAAGATAAATACCAAGTGGGTGTTCAAGTGTAAGAGGGACGATAGAGGGGTTATTATTTGTAACAAAGCTTGACTCGTAGTCCAGGGTTTCAGTCAGCAGGAGGGGATAGATTTCACTGAAGTATATGCTTCAGTTGCTAGACTTGAAGCAATCAGAATCTTTTTAGCATTTGCATCTTGGAAAGGTTTTAAAGTTTATCAGCTAGATGTTAAATCGGCGTTTCTCTATGGGAAGGTAAAAGAGGAGGTATATGTCGGACAGCCACCGGGATTCACCGATCCAATCCACAAAGACAAGGTTTATTTACTGGATAAAGCGCTGTATGGTTTACACCAGGCCCCGAGAGCTTGGTACGAGACTTTGTCTCAACACCTGCTAGTCAACAGCTTCATCCGTGGAAAAGTGGATGCCACTCTCTTTACCAAAGAGGTCGACGGTCATCTTCTGATAGTTCAGATATACGTGGACGACATCATATTTGGGTCTACAAATGAAAATCTGTGCAAAGATTTTGAAAGAGTTATGAAGCAAAAATTTGAAATGTCATCGATGGGTGAGATGAAATTCTTCATGGGACTTTAGGTTAATCAACTGCCTAAGGGAATTTTCATACATCAGACGAAGTATGTTCATGATATCTTAGAGAAATTTGGGATGTCAGGTTCTACTCCAGCTTCCACCCCGTTAGCGACGAACCATGGGATAAACCCTGATCTCACCGGAGAGAAGGTAGATGAAACGTTGTATTGTTCCATGATCGGATCGCTGATGTACTTGACAGCTTCTAGACCCGATATTATGTATCCAACCTGCCTCTCAGCAAGATTTCAATCTAACCCGAGAGCTTCGCATATGGTGATTGTGAAACGGATATTACGCTACCTGAAAGGAACTCCATCACTAGGGTTGTGGTATCCAAGAGAAGGAGATTTCACGCTCGAAGGGTATTCCGATTCCGATTTCGGATGCTGCAAAGTTAACGCTAAATCAACAACAGCGGGGTGCCAATTTTTTGGATCACGATTGGTTACCTAGCAATGCAAGAAGCAGACCTCTGTAGCTTTGTCCACATGTGAAGCCGAGTATGTATCTGCTAGCAGTTGCTGCTCTCAGATCTTGTGGATCCAACAACAGATGAGAGACTAAGGTTTGCAATTTCTTAACACCCCTATCTTTGTTGATAATCAGGCAGCGATAAACATTACTAAAAATCCTGTTCATCACGCTAAAACGAAACACATTGAAATTCGTCATCACTTCATTCGCGAATGTTTAGAGAAGAAGTTGATACGAATTGAGAAAATCCACACTGACGAGCAAAAAGTTGATTTACATACCAAAGCGTTTGATAAAACTCGTTTTCAATATTTGTTAAAATTGAACGGTATGAAGCTTTTATCGGTGTTGGAGGAGATTCTTGGCGTTGATGAAGGAGACATTGTAGATGACGTTGAAAAGCAATCTGCAATGGTTTGTCGATTTTTAACTTGTTTTAGTATTTAGGGGGAGTATAGGGTAATATTTTCAGAAAATACAAAAACAGTAAAAAATTTCAAAAATCCAAAAACTTGAGATATTTTCAAAATACAAAAACAATAGAAAACCGGAAAAGAGCTTGTGTAAAAAGGGAAAATGATAGTACATTGGCTTGATAGTTACAGTATGCTAAAGAAATGTAAAGTTTAAAAGGTATTAAACAGTCTCGCTGATGATATGTCGATAGGTTTTTGCACATTTAGTATGTTTGTTCGGGATATAAATCTAAATCTTTACTTGCTTATTTCGTGGGGAACACTACTTGGATATATAGGTAACCCCTGAAATCTTGTTTGAAAGATCCCTCTTTCTGAGATACTATGTCTTTATACTCAGTGATATCTGGGGTATTATCCCGGGACTTCTGATTTTGCGGAAGCAATGGCCTAGTCCCCGTATAATACTTTACCGCTTGCTTGAAATATAGCACCGCCCTCAGCATAAAAAATGATGAAACATTGAAAAATGCTAATCATGTGCTGTTGTAAAAAAGATCCTCTAAAGGGGACCCACTGAAAGACGAGCCATCATCTCTCTGCTGAACGGAAGTTCTGACCTTAGCTCTCATGGCCTCGCATTTAACCCCTTACAGATATCATCTGTGGTATACTCACCTGTAAGACTGAATATTGGGATCTGGATACGGGAGTATATTCAAGAGGTGGGACACATGAATGAGTTTAAGTTCTTAATTCACCTAATCCGTATCCTGGACAGATTGAAAATTGTGTGAGAATTTAAGTGGATCAGTATATCGACAATCTAAGTGAATTGTTTAATTCTGAGTATGAAATTAAAGCTTAACGATACTTGTAATTTGTCGAATAGCTGATATGATTCCCTAACACGCTCACCAAAAATATGTTTGTAAATAGTTTACATTTACTGCATTTTATTTTTGTTTAGCATTCTAGTATAGAAACTTTATTCAAAATCCAAAAAGATTTTTCATTTCTGCTTTATTTTACGACAAATCAAAGTGGAAAGCTGATCTTTAGATTCTCAATTTGAAGCTGATGCAGGAAGTTTCTGAGCTGGAAGATGAGTTGTGAGCTTATCATGTTAAACCATTGAATTTGAAAAGTTAAAACAAGTTCATTAATTTGAAACTTGTAAATTTCAGAAAAATGTTGAACAAAATGCCAGTGTGCTTTGTCTCAGGTCAACCAAGGTCATTAAATTGGACTTGGTAGACAAATTAAGCACTCAGGGTCATTAACTTGGACCTGAATACTTAAGTGGATTTCTAAATTCTGACAAAACCAACAAATGAAGTCAAATGGTAAGTTTGGATTTAAATTGTCATAATCATAAATCTTATGTTAAGGTAGAGATTGTGCAGGTAACAAGTTTGTTATTGAGAAAACAGCAAAGCAAAATCCAAGCTAACTGATAGGGGGAGTTTAAAGACTTAAAAGTCATATACAGTTCCTGGATCTACATTCAAGGGGGAGCTTGAAGGTTGTTAAAGATATAGTTTCTGTGATTCATGCTAGCTGTTGATAGTGTAGGATCGATTTGACCGACCAAATGAGTCAATTTGAGTTAATACACACTATTTGAGTGGCGGAAACACTCAAACAAATTAGAATCAGATAGAATGGAGTAGAAAACAGATGTAGATCACTTTAACACTTGTTTCTCATTCAATAATCACATGAAAATCTGGCAGTACCTTGTTACACAAACAGCCAGTCCGTTTGAAACTGACATGACCCAGTTCAAACGGTCACTACTTAAGCCTTCCGTTTGAAAGTGACAGGCCACTCTTCAAATGGAATCCCTTGAAAACATAATAAAATTCTATTTCATGCACTGTTTCATGTTTCGTGATGTTTGCTATGATGATGTCATATTATGATGTCACATGGATGATGTCAACATCAAGAATGATGACATCATTCTTGTTCAGATCTGCAACGAAACTGAGACTCGATATAAGACGAAGTCAACAGACATATGCACTAACAGTCTCCCCCTTGGATGTTGACGGAGTCTTCAGTACGAGACTTTAGTACGTTAAAACTTCAGTCTTAATCAGTCTTCACGCTTTCCACAAGCAGTTTACTGGCCCTGAAATCATTCAAGAGACAACGGATAAGATTCTTCAGATCTGTGATAACTTGATCAAGGCTAGGAGCAGACAAAAGAGCTATGCTGATGTTAGGCGTAAGCCTCTGGAATTTGATGTTGGTGACCGAGTTCTTCTCAAGGTGTCTCCCTGGAAGGGAGTAGTTCGTTTTGGAAAGAAGGGAAAGCTTGCTCCTCGCTATGTGGGTCCTTTCATGATACTCGAAAGGATTGGCAAGGTGGCGTACAGACTCGACTTGCCACAAGAACTAAACTTCAGGTTCCCCTTGAGGACTTGCAAATAAATGAAGCTATGCAATTTGTGGAGAAACTGGTCGAAATCATGGATCAAGCTGTCAAGCGTCTGAGGCGCAGCAAAATTCCCATTGTTAAGGTTCGATGGGAAGGAAAGCGTGGCGCCGAATTCACTTGGGAATTGAAAAGTGATATGAAGGCCAAGAATCCGCAGCTCTTTGAACAGTCTTCTTCTAAGATTTCGGGGACGAAATCTTCTAAAGGAGGGGAGACTGTAACGCCCAGCGTCCCAAAACTTTAGGCTATTGTCAAAATTAGTCCCTGAACGTTATCTAATTGGCATGTCTAGCCCCTGTACTATATGATGTGTGATACTTTGATATCTTGGTAAATCTATATACTTTGAATGCCTAAATCTATGATTGGAATGTCTAAATCTATGTACTTGGAATGTCTAAATCTATGTTTGTGTTGGATCGTTCTACGACCTTGAAAAGTCAGTCAAGGCAGTTCATCTTTACATGTAAAGGCGGAAACAATGCATGCAAAGTTACAACAGCTATTCTCTTTAATTTCGTCTCTTTTATTGCTTTCTGATTACAATTTGACAGAGTTTCGTTCCACAAGCAATGATCCAAGTCTGTTACAAATGAAACACACAACACCCTATTTATAGTATTGATGATTTCGCTTGAGTTGGATTCAAGCGAAATCTTATGTTGTTGATTTCGCTTGAACTGGTTTCAAGCTAAATCATCAGATGTTGATTTCACTTGAACTGATTTCAAGCGAAATCTTCAAGTTAAACCAATACAAACCCTAATTAAGACCCTGTTGTGTGTACATTCAACCTATCTAGACACAAGACTTGATTATGACTTAATCAACAGACATATAGTGCACCAACAGACTCCCCCTTGGATGTTGATGAAGTCTTTGGCTTCAAGTCTTTGTCTTTATCATTCTCTAACTCTCTGTCTTCACATCATAAACACTCTATCTTCACAGGTTTAGGATCACAACCTGACTCCATCTTCAAACTCCCCTTTGATTGTTGATCCAGACTCCCCCTTTCACAGACTCCCCCTCTCGATATGCTAGAATCTGAGGTATCTGGTTCAAGCTTTGACATTTAGCTTCCGTGGGAATTCCTGAAACCTGCAATCACTCATCCAACTATAAGAAACAACATTTAAAACTTCCAGATATCATAATCTGACAATTTAAACTTTCTAAACCACTTCTCATGAATTTATAAGTTTCATCAAAACGTATCGGAAACTAACTCTATAACAATATAAGCATCCAAATCCCCCACAGTTAATCATCCAAGTCCAACTTAATGACCTTGGAGATTTTACAAACTGTTTTTGAACTTTTAATTTTAAAACTTCAAGTTTCAAATTAATGAACTTGTTTTATTTTCAGAAACACGATCAGCTTACTTAGATTTTGAAACTCAGCACTCAGACATCAGTTGTCGAAAATAAAGCAGAAATCAAAATCTTTTTGTAATTTCTGAAAATATAAAGCAATAAAGAAATATGTACAAACATATTTACAAATAATATTTTTGTTTGAGTATGCGTTAGAGAATCATATCAGTTAATGACAAGTCACAAGTACCGTTAAGCTTCATTTCATACTCAGACTTAAACAATTTACTTCGATTGTCGATATACTGATCCATCTTAAATTTCCACACAAATTTCAATTTACTCAGGATACGATTTTGATGAATTATGAACTTAGATCATTCATGTGTCCCACCTCTTGAATATACTCCCGTATCCAGAATCTCAATAATCAGTCTTACAGGTGAGTATACTACAATGATATCTGTATATAAATTAGGTATGCGAGGGCCGAGGGATCTCAGGTCGATACTTCCGTATACGCAGAGAGATATCAGCTTCGACTTTTCGGTGTGTCCCCTTTAGAGGATCTTTTTGCTTACAACAGCAGCGACTATCAATTTTATTGTTTCAGCATGCTGAGGGTTTAATGCTGTGTTTCAAGCATTGCAGCAAGTATTAGCCAGGGACTAGGTCAGAACCACCGTTCAGCAGAAGTCCCGGAATAATACCCCAGACATCATTGAGTATAAAGACCTAGTATATCAGATTAAGAGACCTTTCAAACGAGATTTCAGGGGTTACCTATATATCCAAGTAGTGTTCCCCACGAATTCACAAGTTTGAATAGGTTTATATCCCGAATAAATCTACTAAATGTGCGAAAACCTATCGACACATCATCAGTAAGATTGTTTAACTCTTTTATACTTTACACATCTTTAGCGTACTGTAACTGTCTACTGATATACTATCATTTCCTCTTTTTACGCAAAACTCAATTTTTTAAATTTTTATCATGTTTTTGACTTTTTCAAAATTTTCAAATGTTTTTGGATTTTCTAATAATATTTCTCCCCCTAAAATGCAAAACCATTTTAAAAAAATTTGACAACCAACACTGATAGCTTTATCTCGCCATCCATTTTCTGCTTCAAGTGCTCTGATTTGCAGAAAATATAACGTACCCCCATGATTTACAACCCATTGATCTTAACAGTTTGAAAACCGTGTTTCAATCTGATAAAAGTAATCATTTTTGTTATTCAACCAAACCAGGGTCCTGCAACGTCTTCCTGTGCCAGGTTGCTCAAACTACCATTCTCACAATCTTCAGCTTCATTGAGCACCTGCACATTCAAACTTTATCAATCATTTGAACAATTTAGCCCAGGTCTGTTGGACCTTAGGCATTTCAACACAATAATGTTCATTCAATTTTGGAAACTCTTTGTCATTTAAAACGTTTTCAATTTTGACTTCAACTTTCTCATCTTTTACCGACATCACTTGTTTTTTAGCACTCCACATTTGACCTTCCGGAGTACCTCTTTTGTAAAAATTTGTCTCTTTTTGAACCTTTTGTTTTTGAACAACATTTTTAGGTTTCCAAAACTCTTGAGGTTTTGTCATATCAACAGATGTTCTCCAACTCTGTGTTGTTCTCAATCTGGGTGTGTGAGAATTCCAGGTCTGTCTTGAATCGAACCTGTTCGGGTTTGATTTCCAATTTTGATTTGAAGCAAACTTGTTTGTATTGTACCTCCAAGTTTGTTTCGAATCAAATCTGGTTGACCTTGATTTCACAGCCTCAGATTTCTATTTTTCAACATCAACAGGCTTTGGATTTGGACACTTCCGTGCAACATGTCCAATTTGATCACATTTAAAACACACTTTCTTTGAAACATCCTTGGCCTGTTGTTGTTTCTTTTTCATAGCATCAAACTCCTCATTAGACTGTTGTCCAAATTTGAGTTTTTCCTCTTCTTTCAAGCTTTTCCCTTGAACAAAATTCATCTTTTGTTGCAAATCCTGTTTTTCACTTTGATTCCAATTCCGTTTCTTTTTATAACCCAAACCAGCCTTCATGTTTTTCTTCTTAAAACCAGGTTTGTTATAAAAAGATTTATGACCTTTACCAGCAAACTTTGGAATCTCAGACTTCTCAATCTCAACCATTTTGAAAACTTTATCGACCTTCTCTGAAATCACATTCTGAATCGGGAATACAACATCTAAGAATAATTTGTCCGATCCAATCATGGTATAAACCAATCCTTTTGAATCATCATTCAAATTTTTCTCGGATTTTGTGTTTTTCAGATAACCATCATAAATATTTCCTTCATCTTCATCCTGTGATTCAGACTTACCTTTTGTAGACTCATCTTTCAAAACGCTTTCAACAACCTTACTTACCACCTCTGAATCATTCGCATCATCAGATTTGGAGTAAGTCACATCGATACTTTCAGGTAACTGGTCAGCTATGTTCAAACCCTTTGCCACCTTTTCCTCATCATAAAAAGTATAATTGTTTCTCAATGGTGGTGGTACCTGATGAAACTCTGAACCAATACCCTTTTTGCAATTTTCAGTATCTTTGTCATCTGGTGTGATGTTGAAAATGCGTTCGAGAATGTACGAAGAGTTATGATAACTTTGAAGTTTGGTAACAACCTTTTCTTTTTCAGCCAAGACTTGTTTAAGATTTGCAATTTCATCAACACATTTGTTTAATTCAATTTGCTTTTCTTTAAACTGTCTCTCATGCATTTATTTGGTTGTTAAAGTTTCAGACAATCTTTGATCAAAACTTTTGACTTGGCTCTTCAAAGTATCATAAGCTTCTTGTACTCTCTGACTCGACCACTTTAAAGAATCATATTGTTTTTGTAAATCTTGAAATTTAGATTCTTTTTCAACACAATCGACACATTTTGTAGAACACAGTTGTCTATAAACATCATTATCCTTTTCAAGACCTTGACATTTCTGTGTCAAATTTTCAACTTTTAGTTTCAAAATTTCTTCTTTTTCAATCATTTCTTTACATTTTATTGTGAAAACATTTTCAAGTTTAACTATATCATTGTCTTTTGTTTTTATGATGTCATCTTTTTTAGTACAGACTTTGCACATTTCTATGCAATTCCTGCACTTGTTTTCTTTTTCATCAACCAATTCAACATTCGATAAATCAGAAGATTTTCTAACCTCAGTCTCATTCAGCACCGATTCTTCTGACTCAACTTTCTGATCTTGCTCTTTGTTCTCCTCTTTCTGAGCTTCCTCTATCTTCTGTTCTTCTTCAGCAAGCTTTGCAACAGTCTTCACTTCTTCAATCGTCTTCTTCAATTCTTCTTCTTTTCTTTTCTTCAGTTCTACCACCTTCGGTAAACTTGCTTCAAAAACTTCTTTTAACTTGTTCATCAAATTTGGCAAATAACTTTTATCAGAAAGCCTTCTTGTGTTGAAAGTGCCTTCACTTGGAAACACATTGGTTATAGCATCAAAATCCACTTTTGATGGATCAACTACTGGATTACCCTGTGGATCCATGTAACACTCTAGTTCTTCATTCCATCTCTTGGCTCTTTGTGCTTCCTTAAATGGTTCATACAATTTGCCAATCTCCCATCTCGCACTGTCTCTTCTCCACCAATTATCATGATCATCATTTGCAACAAATGCATATCCAACTGCATCTTCTTCAGGGCAAACTTGACTCCAGTCGTAACCTTCATCGTCATAGATAACTGCAAGAGCCCTTGATCTTTCTTCTGGTTGCTTTAACCTTGGTGGCTCAGACTTGTTCTGATGGTAAATCGCCTTCCTGTAGTAATCTTCATTGAAAGGGTTCTCCGATTCATCAGCATAAGCGTTTCGACATTCTCGTTTGAAGTGACCCTTCTGCTTACACTTGAAACAAGTCACCTTCGATTTATCAAACCCCAACTTAGTAGATGCACCACCAATTGACTTTCTCCCCGTGATCTCCATGAACCGCTGTGCCCGACGAACCGCACTGGCCATGCACCATCTTATATCCATTAGTTCCATCTCCTCGGGGTCAATCTGATCGTAATCTTCTTTTGTCAGATTTGTGTTGCCAATTTTCCCAGCTACCAACCCTTCATACGATTCCAACACCGATGCTAAGAAGATCATCTGCTGCTTGGCCGATTCCTCATCAAAATTCTGAGCATTCTTCAAATCAACTGCGATATTACACTGGAATAAATTCTTTGAAGCAGATTGATCAGAAGTTGTTGAAGAAGATCCACTGTGAAAACCACTGTGAAGACTTTCATTGTTCACTGAACTTGAACTTTCTGCAGAAAATGCTGTTCTTGGAGACCCAGCCTGCGGTACATTTCCTCTGTAGTAAAGCTCGACATTCTGCTGATAAGCTGGATTGTTGACTTTAGATCTCTTTATCTCCAACTCATGACTTTCAAGTCTTTCAATCAGCAGATCCAATTGTAAATCTTCAGGCTTGATTGTATTTTTCAACATTAGAGCGAAGTATTGCCACTCTTGATCATTTGGCAATGAATCAAACAATTTATCCACTAGCTCCTCTTCAGAAGGTAAGATTTTGTGTCTGATCAGCTCCATTTTCAGATGTCCGAATCTCTCCATCATTTTACAAACAGACTCATTTTTCATACAGTTGAATAAATCAAACTCTTTACGCAACAATTTCTTTTTGTTTTTAAAAATTTCATTACTTCCTACACATTTTCTCTCTAACGCTTCCCACAAACTCTTTGAAGTCTTTTCTTGTTCGAGCAATGAAATAATATCCTCTCTTACTGACTGTTTGATCAATGTTATCATTCTATATTCAGCCACAACATTTTTTATATCTTTTTCTGTAAAATCTTTTGGATCGATTAACTCTCCTCCCTCTTTTACAGGTTTATTGTATCCATCTGTCAGTTTTAACCAGCTTTCAGTAGCAAAAGCTTTTACCCAACCCTCAAATCTGTTTTTCCACCAGTGATAATCTTCCACTTTCATTAACTTTGGTGGCTTCTGTTGACTTCCGTACATGTTCTCAAACTTCAAATTCTCCGAAATCTCCTTCGAATATTCTTTCATCTCAGATCTTCTATCTGACGATTCGGAAGTGAACACGTTGTAAAAAGTATTATAGAACTCTTCACCGTTGCTTGACATCTTCAATTACCTAGAGACGAACAAAACAAACACAATCAGAACAAACGGACTGAATACATAACAATGAATTACCGAGGACACTTAGGCAAATTTTTAGATTTTGAAGAAACAACAAGTTCAAGCGAAATCTTATGTTGTAAATAGCTTCAAGCGAAAACAACTCTATATAACTGTTCAAGCGAAATCTGATCCAAGCTATGTTTCAAGCGAAATCCAGCAATCCAATTTCGCTTCAAGAGTTTCAAGCGAAAACTAAGACTAGTTCAGATTCAAGCGAAATCCACAACACAATTTCGCTTCAACTAATATCAAGCGAAAACCGAAACCAGATCTGATTCAAGCGAAATCTACAGATAATCAATTTCGCTTCAACAATTTTCAAGCGAAATTCTGTTTTAGGTCATTTTTAACAAGTTTTAATCTGAATTTTAGTCCGAATCTTTGTAGGCTTTGTTAAAACTACGTTATACACGATATACTCGAAAATCAGATCATTTCGACCGTTGGAACTTGTTCAGATCTGAAAAATATAAAAAGAAAAGAGTAGAAAGAAGAAAATCCGCTGCTATGGTATGAACTCCTCGTCCTGAGCTCTGATACCACTTGTTGGATCGTTCTACGACCTTGAAAAGTCAGTCAAGGCAGTTCATCTTTACATGTAAAGGCGGAAACAATGCATGCAAAGTTACAACAGCTATTCTCTTTAATTTCGTCTCTTTTATTGCTTTCTGATTACAATTTGACAGAGTTTCGTTCCACAAGAAATGATCCAAGTCTGTTACAAATGAAACACACAACACCCTATTTATAGTATTGATGATTTCGCTTGAGTTGGATTCAAGCGAAATCTTATGCTGTTGATTTCGCTTGAACTGGTTTCAAGCTAAATCATCAGATGTTGATTTCGCTTGAACTGATTTCAAGCGAAATCTTCAAGTTAAACCAATACAAACCCTAATTAAGACCCTGTTGTGTGTACATTCAACCTATCTAGACACAAGACTTGATTATGACGTAATCAACAGACATATAGTGCACCAACAGTTTGGAATGTCTAAATCTATTTGGTGCTTGACTCTTTAGACTCGTGAAACTTGAATCTTCGTTGAGCGAGAGACTAGAGTCTTGTCACTGGCGGAATCTATTAATCTTGAAAACTTTTGGTATTCTATGATGTAATCTAGTTAATCTTTTACCAAATAATACGCAACACTTAATCTAACTCGCAAAATGAATCAAAGACGGGAATACGGAAAGGATGGATTGGCCGAGTGGCAATCCGATCGAATGACCATCCGATCGGATGACCACTCGATCGACCAGCCACCCGATCCATGCCACACCGCCTCAACACCCTCACACACTATAAATAGGCCTGTCACATCACCAAATTCCCTGATGTGACAGCCCCCACTCGAACAGACGCACGCACACTACTTTTCCTCATTTTTTGGCGATTTCGGTACGTTTTACACTAGATTCTTGTACTTTCTTTATCTACACTTCATTCTCTATGTGATTCACCTCTGAGATCACACTTTTCACCATGGAATCCCTAGGATCTAAGCTCTTGAGGATGATGTCATCATGGCGGTTTGTACAAACTGCCATATGATGTCATTCCTGACAAGATCTAGCTCAGATATAAGGAATTTCAGGTGTTTTGCACCAAATCTAAGCTAGATCTAGGTATTTTCATGATAAAATTAAGTCTCCTTCATCTTTTCTTCAATCTTTCATTTTAAACGGTGGAATCCGGGCATAAACGGACTGTAGACTTGATGGGTAGTCTAGAGTAGGTTTGGAAACGGATTGTTGCCGGAAAAGACGACAATGGAACAGATTCTGACATAACCGTTGTAAAACAGATGACTGATCGGACAGGGGTGATTCCCATCCGATTAGAACGGCTATTAGATGATGAGTTACCATTGTCTCAATAGGTCCTATGCCGTCATCGTTAATTTATGAACAATGTTTAATACTTGATGTTTTGTTGGCACTTGTGATTTATTTTGGGTATTGAAGATTGTTAGACAATTTTGCATGAAATCTATTAATCTTTATTGAAATAATAGTGTTATGGAAATCTCATGAGCAATCTGAACGCTTAGTGCTCGCACCCCGATGTTTCCGCCATCGGTTGGGGTGTGACACAGGGGGTAAACGAAGGCGTGAGTTGTTGGAGTTTGAACGGAGGATTATGATACGGAATTAAAGTATGTAGTATAGTATAAAAGTATAATAGAACATAAAGTATATTCTTTCCGAGTGCTTGAGAAAGAAACTGTAACAAGAATTGCGAAAACAGAATAAGCGGAAAACCGAAACACAAACTGTTCGAATGAAAGACCCTGTTGGCACGACAAGAGCCTTTCGCGCGAGTGGGACCACCCTTTCGCGCGAGAGGGACTGTTTGGTGAATCGATCTTCGTTTGAAGGTTTTAACTATCAACCAGTTAAGTTCGTGAGTTTAGTTAAGTTATTTAGTTATAGTTTAGTATAGTATCAGTCCATAATATTCATAGAGTTCATAGAAGTCATGCATGGAGGTATAACCTCGTCATTGTTCACCAAAGCACAAGTTAGCTAACTTAGTTAACTAACCGGTTGGTCATGAATATAGAAATGGAAATAACGTAACGTAAATAATAGCCAAACAACCGAACAAGGACAACCCAGGTGTGCCAACTCGTCATAGAAAGAATGAACTAAGTGTCGGAGGCTGGACAAGGTTAACTTGTTCTAGGGGTAACGCCCCGCTTTTTAGAACTTTCCTTATTTAGAAAGTTTGTCCTATATTCTATTTATAGAAACTCGTGTTCTCTTGTAATCGTATTTCATTCCTAATCTTTGAAATCGGAGGCTTTAACCGTAATAAAACTTGGTTATTTTACTTAAATTATACATTTATTATACGCCTTTGTTTTACATGTATCTTATTCACATGTTTGGTGCATCTTCATCGTTCACGTAAACACATACTTATTTTACTTACAAACTATCGTAAATACATGTTTTTATACACTTTATACATGCAAATACTTAATTATATAATCTCAATACTTAATCTGTACTTTTATACGTGTTCACTACTAAATTATATGTTAATTATACAAATAACACCATAAAATATGCTAAAAACCAAAGTATAGGGGCTGTTCTTGTCAAATATTGAAACTTGGCCCGGATGGTTAGCCCCGAGACACGCGGCAGAGATACCCTCAGCCCCTGCATGTCGCCTACGTACCTGATCCACAGCCAGGTCTAAAATATGCACTGATTGGTCCATTTTTCATCTCTAACTATCACCTAACTTCTTTTAAAACATCATTAACACTTAACCTAACTTCCCCACTATAATTACACCATCCCTAACCCTCATTTTCACTTTCCAAACACCAAATTCACTCTTAAATCCTCTAAAAAAGACTCAAGAATTCTGATTTTTGGCAGAACGTTTGCAAGACTTTTAAGTGAGTTCTAGCTCACTTCACTACTTGTTTCTTCTTGTTTCTTCTATCATTTTACTTGGATAACCTCTAGGAAGGTTTTCACAAGTTTGCCATGGCAAACTAAGGTGAAAACTCACCATATTTGTGGTCCAAAGTAACATGCAAATTCTGTTTTTGTTCAAGTTCTTGTACACACCAAGCTCACAACTAAGTCCATAGTTGTGGGTTTTGTGTTGAGGTTGATTTCCACCAAGAAGTGAGTTCAAAACTCTTTTACCTTAAGTTATACATGTCATATTCCAAGTGTTGAAACCATCCACGATTCACCATCTTCCATATGGTCGAACTTGTGTCTTGTAAAAGTGTGAACCGTGGGCTTTGGCTTTCCAACCTAGTTCCACTACCTCACTTGTGAACCTTGTATATGAACACTATAGTAGCTTGCTAGTCTCAAAGTAACATAACCTCGTCTAGCCTCCAACGCTTAGTTAACTCTTTCCATGTTGTGTTGGCTCACCCAGGTTAGGTCTTAATTGGCTACTTGATGATGTATTAGTTAGTTGTTTATTTCTTTTCATTCATGACCATCCGAATCATCCTTGTGATGATTTGTGTACTAGTGAATCATACAATGAGGTTAATCCTCCATGCTTGACTTATATGACAATTTATGAAACTCATGATGGACTTAGCTTCGGATTATTATTATAACTATATATATATATATATATATGTATAGGGTGAGAGTTGGCTACAAAGTCTATTTTTCCTACAAAGTGTAAAAAGTCATTAAACACCATATGTTAACCATAAAGCACACTCAAAACCCACAAATAACAAAGTGAAGATTACTAAAACGCCATATTTGTGGGTTTTGGTTGTATTTTGGCTGATAAGGCTTTGATTATCGAAGGACTAACATTAGTGTGTTTTATGTTGATTATCATATTGTGTTTTATATTCATAGTTCTACGATGGTGTGTTTGAAGTTTTTATTGACTGATAGGGTTTGGATATTGTGTTTTAGTGATCTTCACTCTGATATTTGTGAGTTTTAAGTGTGTTTTATGGCTGAAATTGTGGTGTTTTATGACTTTGTACACTTTGTAGGAAAAATGGACTTTGTAGCCGAACCCCACCCTGTATGTATATATAAACATGGCTGAATTTATGATGATATTTGGTTTATAATTATTTGTCATGAACATAGGCTACTTTATCTATGGTGCTAAGTCTCTCGTTGTTGATTCTAATGGGCAAACTAGGACCCATGAAATCACATACAACTTAGTGTCAAAACGAGTACTTAGACTAGATATGCTTTTATGAATACATACTTTTGTACTTGAATTCTAAATCCCGTATCTAACCACTCCATAAACACCGTATGACCTTACCTTCGATTTTCCATCTTCAAACAACTCATCACTCACGGATAATCGGAAAGCTTTAGCAAAGTTGTGAGTATGCATGACCCCTTTTTCCTTTTACACTTTTGGGTGCAATACATTATTCTATTTAAACACACGAAATCATACTTTATGCTTAAATTACAAACACAACAATCCAATCATACATGCTTAAATACGTGATACTTGATTTATATACTTGGATGATTCTTTTGTGTGATTTACTTGTCATTAACTTCGTACGAGCCTCCCCTTAACATGTATAGCGCTATAGAAGTAACGCACCACCCATATTCTTCAGGTAATGTTAAGTCTTTAATACTTGCAGTAATCAGAGGATTGGCTTGTATAATTGCATGCCATGTTTACATTAATCTCGTTAACTATTTTTGTCTTGTGGATTGTTCAAACTCTTATACATATATGCTAGTACTCAAAACTTGTATACTCGCCAATACTTTCGTATTGAACTATACTTTAAAACCTATTGCAGGATTTTGATGATGATGATTATGCACGAATCTAGTAGGATGCCTAGAATCGCACCAAATTTTAATTCGTGTTCATTAGCTTAGTCATTTGATAATTGTTGTAATTCATTTTGTTTCAAATTCGATGCATTCAATTTCAAATACTATACTTGATGTTAGCAATGAAATGAAAATGTTTGTTAAATACTTGTCATCTTTAGTGTTATGAAGTCTCGAGCAATCGTGTTTGTCTCACTCCGATGTTTCCGCCATCGGTTGGGGTGTGACAGATTGGTATCAGAGCCATAACTATAGGGCATTAGGAAAATTGCCATGCTTTTGACCTAGTCTATAGTTAAGTACCATACTCGACGATACTTGATTTATGTGCTAAATTCTTGAAACGCCTTTTATGTGCTCATAACTATTTTCCTATTTCAAAACATATGCCTTTCCTAAGCAACTTTACACGATTATGTTAAAACATAAAAACACTCATATTATACAAACGAGAAGACTTTACCAAAATAGGTGTGAAACCCACAATTTGGTGAACGACTCTCAATCCGCTAATTCGTTTTTGTACGAAATTTCGCCATCAAGTTAGGAGTGAAATCCTCACCTCGATGGAAAATTTCCAATTCAAACTCTAGTGGACCCTCGTCAATGTGTCGGAATTAACTTTCTTGACCCGACGAGTACTAACCACACTTAGGGTACAAGGTTGTCAAGTTAGGGGTGAATCTCGCATTTTGTCAACTAGTCCCATTCCCCGATTTTCAAAATCCCGCCATGTCTTGAACTTTCGATTGATTAGGGACATGTAGTAACCGGAAGGGTGAATACCGTTAACTGAAATTTCGGCGAGAGTATTCTACCTATTAGGCCAAAGCATGCTTCCCAAACTCAAAAGAACTTTTTGACCGCTTTGGTTTAGTCAAAGTTCCGTTTTGGAACAATCCAAGTTTTAATCAAACTTCCATTCTACTAGTATCAATTTTATGCTTAACACGATTCAAACTTTCATTTTCAAATTTCAAATTATTTTTACAATGGTTACACACACATCATACTAAATCTTTTCATATACCTATACGTTATTAACATGCATGATTTCAAAACGTCACCAACAAGACTTACACTACTCATAATCCCAAAATGGAGGTATATCATCAAGATAGGAGTGATTCCCTTACCTTGACTATTAGCACCGCTCATTCCCTTCTTAAAACGACCTCACCAACGGGCTAGGGGTGATTCCCTTACCTCAGTGATCGTTACCAACTCTTATTTTTTCAAAGAAACTTTATCATGCCAACCACACTATCAAGTCTTATACTTAAACCTTTTATCATTAGTCAAAATTATACTTATGGAAAAATCTCAAATCTCATTGTTTTATCAAACGTATTTCTTACCCTACAGTCTATTTTACATAAATCACATGCACGAAATTCCTAATCATACCTTAAATGTCATATTACCCGATTTTTAAAATCTTATCAAATACTACCTATCAACCTAGTCGGTCTAATGAATTTCTTGCCCACAAATTTCATATTCGACCCAATCGCTGAAACACACTCACATTATACTATTAAACCAAAAACCTTTTGTTCCCAACAGGGAACCAATGAAACTTTTACTCACATACCCACAAATCTTATAGATGTCTCTTCATTAACCTCACTCAGTTGATAAACATGATCGATCCATAGACAACCTAACCAACAAATGCAAATAGCCTATCCATACACCCTCGAGACTTCAATTTTCAACAACATATCCTAACTTAGTACTAACTCTCCTACAAGAAAATCCATCGATACCTTAGCACAAGAATCTTACCACCCTCGCCTATACTCATAAACACAAGAAACCCGATACGAACCATACCTAGGGAACCTTCCAATACCCATGACCGGTAATCCACTCGTGCACCATACCGTTAAACACCAAGCATCATACATATAGGTATTAGTCGGAACCCGACATTTTACCATCAATCTACCGTTCAATCAACTAACCACATCATATTACCGACCAAACTAACTCCCAATACACATGCTAGACATAGTAACCCTACACCTACACGACTGTACCAACGAAGTTCGATTATCTATAAGTTCATTTTGCTAAAATTCTATCAAAACCAAAGTTTTCACTAGAATTTTTGAAATACAACTTTTCTTATTTTCAATACAAGATACTTTAAATGAAGTAAGCTCACTATTTTCAAAAATCTTTTCAGACATCGCTAATACACAATTCTAAATGCAAACACGTGGGCAAGGAAACTTCATAGGAGCAGACAATCTCCAACATGTGTAAATACCATTCTTTTTTAAACAAAAGTAGCATTTTCTTCTTACAAAACACATCTCGCATAACAAATTGATACTTTATATTCTCTTGACATTCACAAACCTGATTCTCCACTTCCGACAAACTCAATCTTTTTTTATTCAATAAACGCAATGATTTGCTCAAACAACTACACATGTATATCCTCGTACACGTTTTAGTTAATATTTCATGACAAACTCACACATATTGTCATTACACTTCATTTTTACACACTCAAAATTTCATGATCATTTTATATGCTTAAACTCGTTATGTTTCAATTTATACTATATACACATTTGTCATCAATCATACTCATAGTCATACATACGCACTACTTGGTAGTCATGCTTGAAACCTATACAGGAGTGTAATGTCACACCCCGACCATGTAAAACAACAAACCGCGACGGAAACGTCAGGGAGTCGAGTAATAGAATTATTGTTTCACAACACATGGTACTTAAAGTTTGGTTTTATTAAGGTAAAAGATTAGATTGTCTTTGTTTAAACGAAAACAGAACATAAATTAAACTTGTCTTGCTTCATTTTAAGTCACTAATGCCCGAGTCCGCCTAAGTGTAGCATGATCAACCTCAAACATTAGCTCCTGAAACACATGTGAAAATAGGTATGTCAGTATAAAAAGCATGTGAGATACATAGGTTTTGTTGATGAAGGATTCATGACTTGAAAGTTAAAAATAAATGTTTAACGAAGAATAGTCATGAACCTTGTAAATTTTTTTCTTTTATAAAATCATATGAAAATCAAATGATATAAAAGAAAGGTGTTTGGTTAAATAAATTGTCACACCCCGACCACGTAAAACATCAAATCGTGGCAGAAACGTCGGGGAGTGTTGTAACAGAATTAATTGTTTCACAACCATGGCATACAAAGTTATGTTTATTTATCAAACAAGAGTGTTACATTGTCTCAAAACAGGAAATAAAGAGTTCAGAACATAATTAAACTAGTTCTATCTTTATTTTATGTCTCTAAGGCACAGGTCCGCCCTAGTGTCACGATCATCATCCTAAGCAAAAGCTCCTGAAAACACATGTGAAAATAGGTACGTTAGCATAAAAATGCCTGTGAGATACATAGGTTTTGTGAAAATAAGATTCATGACTTATAAGTTTAGAAAAAAAATTGTTTAGCAAAAGTCAGTCATGAACCTTTTAAATTGTTTTGTTTTGTAAATCATTTAAAAAGCGATAAGATCAAATGATATGTATAAATAAAAGAATAATGTATGGTTAAATGTATAACCAAGTAAAATGAGTTGTATAAATTAAATTGTTTGTAAACCAAAGTCTTGTGAGAATCGTGTTACTTGTGTAAAATGTATAAGTCCAAATTGAATGATTTAAATAACGCTATGATATGTAATATAATACAAACACTTATATATAGGATGTACTAGCGGCGTATCCACCATGCTTGTATCATATTACTCACATCTCGTTACTTAAGTCACTTAAACAAACCAACAATGTATAAAGTCTATGTTTAAACCAATCGTCAAAAGTCCTTGTATGAATCATATCAAATGTTAATAGTCCAAATGTAGTCAAGTAATGTGTAGCAAATGTTATGTCTGGTAAGTAGTGTGTTGTTACATAAACCAATTGTAAAAATGTACAAAACAAAGTATTTTGAATATATCAAAAAGTTATGTTTTGCAAAGTAATGCATGTTACTTTGATACAAACATTTATGTGGTAAGTTAACGCATACATTCAAGCCTTGAGACAGTCGGATAACCCTAAGTCAAGGTTATCAAAAGAAATGTTTTCGGATTCAGTCATTCCTTACATCCAAACAAACCCGGGATGTCAGGAATGGGATTTGTAAAGTCCTATGGTACCAGTACTTACTACCGAGCGGCGTAGCTAATGTTAATGAACGTATATAAGTCCCGTTTGTGCAAACTAAATGTCATAGCAAATGTGAACATGTTATATGAAAACAATGTACTAAGTATGCTAAGTTAACATACGAAGCAGAAAAGTCATGTAAATCAATGTGCTAGCATGCTATCAGTCAACATACATAGCAGAAATGGAAAGTAAAACAATGTACTAAGTATGCTCACAATGGACATACATAGCATGAAATGTAATGTAAAACGATGTACTAAGTATGCACACAATGGATATACATAGCATAAAATGTAATTTAAAACAATGTACAAGGTATGCACACAATGGGAATACCTAGCATAAACACAATGAAATCATGTACTATAATGTACTAATGAACATAACAAGCATATGATATGAAAGCATGAAAGTAACAAGTAGGCACATGTGTTTCACCCCAAAACAGTTTGAAAATAGTAAAAGAGGGGTCTATGTACTCACTTGAGATTGCTTAGTAGTCCATGAGTAACAACCAAACAATGCTAGAGATCACGGATATCAAACGGCACCTAATATAGGTAACTATGTTAATAGTAAAAGAGGGGTCTATGTACTCACTTGAGATTGCTTAGTAGTCCATGAGTAACAACCAAACAATGCTAGAGATCACGGATATCAAACGGCACCTAATATAGGTAACTATGTTAATATACCGGACCTAAATCGGAGGATTGGATAGAATGAGGGTTCGTAAACCAAACTAGTATGGAGACTCGTGTAATATGGTTTAACAAAGCCCACATACTAAAATGGAACCTAACCTAAGTGCTTACGACCCATTATGACCCGTTTAGGTAGCTTATGCTACTTTAACGTGTCGTTCGCGTAAAACGCATTCGGAACGCCTAACTAGTCCTATGACAAGTAAAATATGCCTTAACATGTCTAATATTGTTACCAAATCGGTTTAGATACCAAAAGTTATGTTACATATGCTTAAAATGAATTTTGGCGTTAAAAAAAGGCATTTTGGTAATTTACCTAAGGCATATAAACTACCTATCATACAACTAAATAAACGTCGTGACCCTAAGGTATAACCTCGAAAGGTTATTCCCTATACAACTATGGTCACCTAATGTGTTTGTTCGGATCCTAATGATCGACCAAACGGGTCGGGTTCGAAGGTATAAGCGATTGTTTAGATCGCTTACCCTTACGACCCTATGTAAGCACTAAACTAAAAGTGACGAGCTAAGCATGTTAGAACATGCTTAACTAAGTTTAGAAAACAGGTTTGGTATCAAAACAAACGGTTTTGATACCCAAGAGTAGTTTGGTTACAAAATACGCAATAACACGCATTTTGGCCGAAACTACGACTCGTCACTGAGCCAAGATAACGTGGTAATCAGTAGGTATAGTCACTAGAGCCTATAACCATCGTGATTACGCTCACGTTATGAAGTTCAAACGAACTTCGCATTGACCATAAAATGGTCAACGCAGAAAGTCAAACAAAGTTTGACTTTTAACGCTAACGAATAAAAGAACGAAGGAACACTTACAAAGGGTCCCCGCTAGTAAAACTTGATCGAATAGCTCAGGTATGAAGCAATCACTTCAACTTAGAGCTTTGAGATCAGATTTGTGGGTTTTGAGTTGAATGGGGTTGGTTATTTATAAATGGACAACCATTAGGATCGTTTATCGAATAACGTGCTTTGATCTCGTCCATACACTTGTCGAAACCTTGTGGTGACTCAAAATTTGCCCCTGATTTTCCTGAAGAGGCAAGTGCAAATTGGCCCCTCAATATCCTGAAGAGGCAACAGCTGTTTTTCTGCATTCTTCTGTTCTGGAGAACCCTTACGGACCGTAAGGAGATGGCTTACGGTCCGTAAGCCATCATCTTTGGCAGAATTGCAGTTTTGGTCCCTGTTGTGTAATAAGGCCATTTCCGACGCGTTTAAGGCCCGTTAACCCCATTTCAAAGCTCTAAAATGAAGTTAAAGTATAGGGAACTTAAAATGTGCTAAAAAATATCTCGGATGTCGGTTCGTTTGGTCGTACGATCGCGATTTTCGGTTAATTACGACGGAATGCGCATAAGCGCGAAAAACGACCCAAATTGCATGACAAATGGATTTTTGACAAGCCAAACACTAAAGCATAATATTATAATGCTTACATAAATTTTTGGATGTCCGGATGTATTCAGAACGTAAGATATGCGCGAAAGTGCAAACTTATGCACTTTTTGACACTTTTAGTCCCTGAATGAGCCAAAAGTTTATTTTAGCACACCGAACCCCTCAAAGCCTATTTCTAAGCTATGTAAAGGTTATTTTAGGTGTGTTTAACTTATGTTCATGTTCCGGAATGTCTGTTACAGTTCAAATTGGCATACTTTCGCAGTTTGTCAAATTTAGTCCCTGTAAGCGAATTAACTTGTTTTTGCCATACCAAAGCCTTCAAAACTTATTTTTAAGTTATGTAAAGGTTATTTAAGGTATGTTAAGTATATGTTGATGTTCCGGAGTATTTTTCGCATTAAACTGATTACGTTTACGCACCATTTTGCGTATAACTCTCCAGAAAGCGATATAGAGTTTGAAATTGAACAAAAGTCAAAACATGAAAAATGTCAAACATAAACAAACAAACATTGGGATCAAATAACATTTTTTATTGATAATTGAACTATTCACAATGATTACAAGCACAGATGTTACAGTCTCCCCTACTTGTGGAAATTTCGTCCCGAAATTTATTTAGAGGAAACTCGTGGAAATAGATGTGGGTACTTCGCCTTCATTTGATCTTCATGTTCCCAAGTAAACTCGGGTCCATGTTTAGATTCCCAGTGAACTTTGACCAAAGGAATGCGCTTGCGTTTAAGCCACTTGACTTCACGTTCCATGATTTCCACAGGTTTCTCGACAAATTTCAGTGTTTTATCAACACGAATTTCTTCAAGTGGTATGTGGAGGTTCTCATCAGCTAAACACCTTTTGAGATTGGACACGTGAAAGGTTGGATGACCATTTCCAAGTTCAGGAGGTAACTCAAGTCTGTAGGCTACCTTACCGATTCTTTCGACGATCTTGAATGGTCCAACGTATCTAGGTGCAAGTTTTCCTTTCTTTCCAAATCTGATCACACCTTTCCAAGGTGAGACCTTAAGTAATACACGATCACCGACTTGAAACTCCAAGGGCTTGCGTTTTGGGTCCGCGTAACTCTTTTGACGGCTTCTAGCTGTCTGAAGGTTATCACGAACTTTCTTAATCTTGTCAGTTGTCTCTAAAATGAGGGCAGGTCCAGTAAGCTGAGCCTCGCCGATCTCATTCCAGCAGACTGGTGAACGACATTTTCGACCATAGAGAGCCTCGAAAGGAGCCATGTTGATGCTGGATTGATAACTGTTGTTGTAGGAGAATTCAATCAACGGAAGATGTGAATCCCAACTACCACCAAAATCGATCACACAAGCTCTAAGCATATCCTCCAGAGTCTGGATTGTTCTTTTAGATTGACCATCCGTTTGCGGATGATAAGCTGTGCTCAGATTAAGTTGGGTCCCTATAGCAGATTGCATGGTTCTCCAAAATAAGAAGTGAAACGAGCATCTCTGTCAGAAATGATGTTCAAAGGAACACCATGTCGAGCTACAATTTCATCCACATAGATTTTAGCAAGTTTGTCAGCAGAAAAATCCTCACGGATTGGCAAGAAATGCGCTGACTTAGTAAGACGATCAACAACTACCCAGATGGCATCATGACCTTTCTTTGTGCGCGGGAGTTTAGTAATGAGATCCATAGTAATGTTTTCCCATTTCCAAACTGGGATCTCTAGTTGCACCAATAAACTAGAAGGACGCTGATGTTCAGCCTTAACCTTAAGACAAGTAAGGCATTTTAATACATATAAGGCAATGTCTTTCTTCATACCAGGCCACCAATACTGAATACGAAGATCCTTATACATCTTGTCTGAGCCAGGATGAATAGAATAACGAGACTTATGGGCTTCATCCATAATCAAGGTGCGAAGGTTATCTAGGCTTGGGACCCACAAACGGTCCATGAAGTAATACGATCCATTTTCCTTCAGTTCCAGATCAGGTGTTATGTGATAGGGAAATTCCTTATCCATCAAACCTTGTGAAACACAAGATTGTTGAGCCTGAGAAATGCGTGCTTGGATATTGGATCGAGCTTGAATAACAGATTGAACACGAACACAATGAAGCTTAGTACCTTCCTTACGACTCAATGCATCGGCTACGACATTCGCCTTACCAGGATGGTAGCGAATTTCGCAGTCATAGTCGTTTAGAAGCTCAACCCAACGTCGTTGCGTCATGTTAAGTTCTTTCTGATTGAAGATATGCTGAAGACTTTTGTGGTCCGTGAAAACCACACATTTTGTACCGTACAAATAGTGTCTCCAGATCTTAAGAGCGAAGACAACTGCACCTAACTCAAGATCATGAGTGGTGTAGTTTTTCTCATGTATCTTCAACTGCCTCGATGCATATGCTATGACTTTGTTCCTTTGCATCAGAACACAGCCGAGACCCAATTTAGATGCATCGCAATAAACGACGAAATCATCATTGCGCTCAGGCAAAGTCAGAACAGGCGCGTCACAAAGCTTCTGCTTCAAGTTTTGAAAAGCTTCCTCTTGTTAGAATCCCCAATCAAAGGGCTTGTTCTTCTGAGTTAGAGTAGCTAGAGGAACTGCAATCTTTGAGAAGTTCTCAATGAAGCGGCGGTAATAACCCGCAAGTCCATGAAAAGAACGAACCTCAGTAGGAGTAGTAGGCGTATCCCAATCCTTAATCGCGCTGATCTTGGAGGGATCTACATGAATACCTTGTTCGTTGACAATATGTCCTAAGAATTGAACCTCTTTAAGCCAGAATTCACACTTGGAGAATGTGGCGAAAAGTTGCTCTTTCTTTAGGAGTTCCAGAGTAAGACGAAGATGTTGCTCATGATCAGCTCGCGTCTTAGAGTATATCAAAATGTCATCAATAAAAACAATGACGAACTGATCCAAATAAGGCTTGCAGACCCTATTCATTAAGTCCATGAAAACAGCAGGAGCATTAGTCAAACCGAATGGCATGACTGTGAACTCATAATGCCCATAACGAGTGCGGAACGCTGTCTTGGGAATGTCTTCTTCATGCACCCGAAGTTGATGATATCCAGATCGCAGATCGATCTTCGAAAAATAAGAAGCACCTTGTAACTGATCAAAGAGATCATCGATGCGAGGTAGGGGATATCGATTCTTGATGGTAAGCTTGTTAAGCTCACGATAATCGATACACATCCTAAAAGATCCATCCTTCTTCTTGACAAAAAGAACGGGAGCACCCCAAGGTGAAAAGCTAGGACGGATAAAACCTTTGTCAGAGAGTTCCTGAAGCTGTTTAGACAACTCTTGCATCTCAGACGGTGCAAGACGATATGGAGCTCTGGCAATGGGGTTTGCACCAGGTACGAGATCAATACGGAACTCGACTTGGTGTGCTGGAGGTAGACCAGGTAACTCTTCAGGAAATACTTAAGAATAATCCCGAACAACAGGAATATCTTGAATAGACTTACCTTTGCCTTTATCTGCTGTGACATGTGCCAAGAAGGCCACATAATTCTTTCGCAGATAATTCCGAGATTTAAAACAAGACATGAGTTTGAGACCACCAACAGGTTTCTCACCATGAACCTGTAGGATCTCGCCTGTCGAAAGTGGCACACGAACGATCTTCTCAAAACAAACTACCTCTGCGTGATGCTTGGCTAACCAATCCATACCCACAATAACGTCGAAGCTTCCAAGTTGCATAGGCGTGAGGTCAATAGGAAAAAGATGGTCGTTAAGGTTCAACTGGCAGTTGCGAAGAACAGAATCAAGAACAATGGGTTCACCACTAGCAACTTCTACTGTCAAAGGTTTTCCTAGTTTCATTCTAGACACTCGAAGCAATGGCTCAAAAGATAATGACACAAAACTCTTATCGGCACCCGAATCAAAAAGAACAGATGCGGGCTGATTATTAATAAAGAACGTACCGTTTACCACTTCATTGTCTGCTTGTGCCTCTTGTGCATTCATGTTAAAGACTCGACCTCGAGCCTGAGCCTGATTCTGATTTGGATTCTGATTCTGGTTGGCTAGCCTTGGGCACCGGTTTCTGTAGTGGGTCAGATCCCCACAATTGTAGCACGAACCAGGAGGAAAATGAGGTCGTGCAGCTTGACCTTGTTGCTGAGCAAGAGGTTGAGCAACTTGTTGAGCCGGGTTCTGAACTGCCCGATTCTGATTGGCAGGGATGCGGCAGGTGTCAGCAAGATGACCAGATCTTCCGCAGTTGGTGCATTGATGACACTGGAGGTGTGGTTGATGATGGCCGTTACACCTGTTGCACAAAGGTGCATTGCCAAGATAAGGCTTCTTGGCTAGTGGTTGCGCAGGCTGATTTGGTGCAGCTTGGGCCTGTGCAGTAACGGCATAGTTTTGGGAAGCCTTTCGCTTCCTAGACCCCCTTGAGGAACCAGAATCCTTTCCCTTCTTGTTTTGACCTTTCTTGATATCTTCTTTGTCAGTCACTTGTTTCTTACCCTTGTCACCCTTTTTGTGCAGCTTTCCCTTTCGAACCTGCGACTCAGTCAATGTCGCTGCTAACTCAATCGCCTGACGGAGTGTGGTAGGGTTACTACCAGTAATGATGTCTTGCACTGAGTCAGGTAGGCCGTCGATGTACCTTTCGATAGCCTTGTCGAGTGGGGTAACCATAGTTGGGCAAAGCAGACTCAACTCCTCAAACCTATCAGTATACGCCCTGTGCTCGCCACTGTCTTGTTTCAAGTCATCAAACTCTCTCTCCAAGGCTCACTGTTCATGACGAGGACAAAACTCCCTCATCATAAGAGCTCTAAGTTCAGCCCAAGTCTGTGCTAAAGCAACTTCTGCACCCCGGTCTCTCATAACCCCGTTCCACCACGTAAGAGCCCTCTTCTGAAACACACTCGAAGAAAACTCGACCTTGCGATTGTTAGGACACTGCACGTGACGGAAAGTATTCTCAATGCTCTCGAACCATTGAAGAAGCCCAGTTGCTCCTTCAGTACCACTAAACTTGAGTGGTTTAGCCGAGTTAAAATTCTTGAAATTGCATGGAGCATTGTTGTTGTTGTTGGCTTGGTTCCATTGAGCAAAGAGGTTTGGGAATTGAGCAGCCATTTGCTGCGCAATGATTTCTGCCAGTTCGGCAGTCGCTATCTGGTTTTCGCGTCGAGGAGGCATTCTAAAAGAGGAAAACATGAAAGGAAACGAGTGAGATGATTGGATGAAGAGAATGAGATGAAACAAAATCAACAAAAGCAAAGATGGTGGTCATTCGTCCGTATCGCAAAGCAAACAAGCGACACGCAGTGACTAATCAAAGTAAATGGGTCAAAAATAATGTATCGCGAAGACATGCTCGCCTATAAGTGAACACTCACCCCAAGAGTTCCCAGGTAAGAGTGACTGGTCCGATTATGTGGATTTGTACGAACACTCTAGCCTTAGATAGAAAACCCAGGGTACAGGCATTCACTCTTCCAGTTTGCACGTGTTCACACTATTTAGAACCCAAAACTTTGACGAAAATTTGAAAATTTGAAAGGCACAAGGCCAAAAATTAAACTAGAAGGTTTCAAAACCAATGAAACTTTCACTCACATACCCACAAATCTAATAGATGTCGCTTCATTAACCTCACTCAGTTGATAAACATGATCGATCCATAGACAACCTAACCAACAAATGCAAATAGCCTATCCATACACCCTCGAGACTTCAATTTTCAACAACATATCCTAACTTAGTACTAGCTCTCCTACAAGAAAATCCATCGATACCTTAGCACAAGAATCTTACCACCCTCGCCTATACTCATAAACACAAGAAACCCGATACAAACCATACCTAGGGAACCTTCCAATACCCATGACCGGTAATCCATTCGTGCACCATACCGTTAAACACCAAGCATCATACATATAGGTATTAGTCAGAACCCGACATTTTACCATCAATCTACCGTTCGATCAACTAACCACATCATATTACCAACCAAACTAACTCCCAATACACATGCTAGACATAGTAACCCTACACCTACACGACTATACCAATGACGTTCGATTATCTATAAGTTCATTTTGCTAAAATTCTATCAAAACCAAAGTTTTCACTAGAATTTTTGAAATACAACTTTTCTTATTTTCAATACAAGATACTTTAAATGAAGTAAGCTCACTATTTTCAAAAATCTTTTCAGACATCGCTAATACACAATTCTAAATGCAAACACGTGGGCAAGGAAACTTCATAGGAGCAGACAATCTCCGACATGTGTAAATACCATTCTTTTTTAAACAAAAGTAGCATTTTCTTCTTACAAAACACATCTCGCATAACAAATTGATACTTTATATTCTCTTGACATTCACAAACCTGATTCTCCACTTCCGACAAACTCAATCTTTTTTGATTCAATAAACGCAATGATTTGCTCAAACAACTACACATGTATATCCTCGTACACGTTTTAGTTAATATTTCATGACAAACTCACACATATTGTCATTACACTTCATTTTTACACACTCAAAGTTTCATGATCATTTTATATGGTTAAACTCGTTATGTTTCAATTTATACTATATACGCATTTGTCATCAATCATACTCATAGTCATACATACGCACTACTTGGTAGTCATGCTTGAAACCTATACAGGAGTGTAATGTCACACCCCGACCGTTTAAAACAACAAACCGCGGCGGAAACGTCGGGGAGTCGAGTAACAGAATTATTGTTTCACAACACATGGTACTTAAAGTTTGGTTTTATTAAGGTAAAAGATTACATTGTCTTTGTTTAAACGACAACATAACATAAATTAAACTTGTCTTGCTTCATTTTAAGTCACTAATGCCCGAGTCCGCCTAAGTGTAGCATGATCAACCTCAAACATTAGCTCCTGAAACACATGTGAAAATAGGTATGTCAGTATAAAAATGCATGTGAGATACATAGGTTTTGTTGATGAAGGATTCATGACTTGAAAGTTAAAAATAAATGTTTAACGAAGAATAGTCATGAACCTTGTAAATTTTTTTCTTTTATAAAATCATATGAAAATCAAATGATATAAAAGAAAGGTGTTTGGTTAAATAAATTGTCACACCCCGACCACGTAAAACATCAAATCATGGCGGACACGTCGGGGAGTGTTGTAACAGAATTAATTGTTTCACAACCATGGCATACAAAGTTATGTTTATTTATCAAACAAGAGTGTTACATTGTCTCAAAACAGGAAATAAAGAGTTCAGAACATAATTAAACTAGTTCTATCTTTATTTTATGTCTCTAAGGCACAGGTCCGCCCTAGTGTCACGATCATCATCCTAAGCAAAAGCTCCTGAAAACACATGTGAAAATAGGTACGTCAGCATAAAAATGCCTGTGAGATACATAGGTTTTGTGAAAATAAGATTCATGACTTATAAGTTTAGAAAAAAAAATTGTTTAGCAAAAGTCAGTCATGAACCTTTTAAATTGTTTTGTTTTGTAAATCATTTAAAAAGCGATAAGATCAAATGATATGTATAAATAAAAGAATAATGTATGGTTACATGTATAACCAAGTAAAATGAGTTGTATAAAGTAAATTGTTTGTAAACCAAAGTCTTGTGAGAATCGTGTTACTTGTGTAAAATGTATAAGTCCAAATTGAATGATTTAAATAACGCTATGATATGTAATATAATACAAACACTTATATATAGGATGTACCAGCGGCGTATCCACCATGCTTGTATCATATTACTCACATCTCGTTACTTAAGTCACTTAAACAAACCACCAATGTATAAAGTCTATGTTTAAACCAATCGTCAAAAGTCCTTGTATAAATCATATCAAAAGTTAATAGTCCAAATATAGTCAAGTAATGTGTAGCAAATGTTATGTCTGGTAAGTAGTGTGTTGTTACATAAACCAATTGTAAAAATGTACAAAACAAAGTATTTTGAATATATCAAAAAGTTATGTTTTGCAAAGTAATGCATGTTACTTTGATACAAACATTTATGTGGTAAGTTAACGCATACATTCAAGCCTTGAGACAGTCGGATAACCCTAAGTCAAGGTTATCAAAAGAAATGTTTTCGGATTCAGTCATTCCTTACATCCAAACAAACCCGGGATGTCAGGAATGGGATTTGTCAAGTCCTATGGTACCAGTACTTACTACCAAGCGGCGTAGCTAACGTTAATGAACGTATATAAGTCCCGTTTGTGCAAACCAAATGTCATAGCAAATGTGAACATGTTATATGAAAACAATGTACTAAGTATGCTAAGTTAACATACGAAGCAGAAAAGTCATGTAAATCAATGTGCTAGCATGCTATCAGTCAACATACATAGCAGAAATGTAAAGTAAAACAATGTACTAAGTATGCTCACAATGGACATACATAGCATGAAATGTAATGTAAAACGATGTACTAAGTATGCACACAATGGACATACATAGCATAAAATGTAATGTAAAACAATGTACTAGGTATGCACACAATGGGCATACCTAGCGTAAACACAATGAAATCATGTACTGTAATGTACTAATGAATATAACAACCATATGATATGAAATCATGAAAGTAACAAGTAGGCACATGTGTTTCACCCCAAAACAGATTGAAAACAGTAAAAGAGGGGTCTATGTACTCACTTGAGATTGCTTAGTAGTCCTTGAGTAACAACCAAACAATGCTAGAGATCACAGATATCAAACGACACCAAATATAGGTAACTATGTTAATATACCGGACCTAAATCGGAGGATTGGATAGAATGAGGGTTCGTAAACCAAACTAGTATGGAGACTCGTGTAATATGGTTTAACAAAGCCCACATACTAAAATGGAACCTAACCTAAGTGCTTACGACCCATTATGACCCGTTTAGGTAGCTTATGCTACTTTAACGTGTCGTTCGCGTAAAACGCGTTCGGAATGCCTAACTAGTCCTATGACAAGTAAAATATGCCTTAACATGTCTAATATTGTTACCAAATCGGTTTAGATACCAAAAGTTATGTTACATATGCTAAAAATGAATTTTGGCGTTAAAAAAAGGCATTTTGGTAATTTACCTAAGGCATATAAACTACCTATCATACAACTAAATAAACGTCGTGACCATAAGGTATAACCTCGAAAGGTTATTCCCTATACAACTATGGTCACCTAATGTGTTTGGTCGGATCCTAATGATCGACCAAACGGGTCGGGTTCGAAGGTATAGGCGATTGTTTAGATCGCTTACCCTTACGACCCTATGTAAGCACTAAACTAAAAGTGATGAGCTAAGCATGTTAGAACATGCTTAACTAAGTTTAGAAAACAGGTTTGGTATCAAAACAAACGGTTTTGATACCCAAGAGTAGTTTGGTTACAAAATACGCAATAACACGCATTTTGGCCGAAACTACGACTCGTCAATGAGCCAAGATAACGTGGTAATCAGTAGGTATAATCACTAGGGACTATAACCATCGTGATTACGCTCACGTTATGAAGTTCAAACGAACTTCGCATTGACCATAAACTGGTCAACGCAGAAAGTCAAACAAAGTTTGACTTTTAACGCTAACGAATAAAAGAACGAAGGAACACTTACAAAGGGTCCCCGCTAGTAAAACTTGATCAAATAGCTCAGGTATGAAGCAATCACTTCAACTTAGATCTTTGAGATCAGATTTGTGGGTTTTGAGTTGAATGGGGTTGGGTATTTATAGTAAATGGACAACCGTTAGGATCGTTTATCGAATAACGTGCTTTGATCTCGTCCATACACTTGTTGAAACCTTGTGGTGACTCAAAATTGGCCCCTGATTTTCCTGAAGAGGCAAGTGCAAATTGGCCCCTCAATATCCTGAAGAGGCAACAGTTATTTTTCTGCATTCTGCTGTTCTGGAGAACCCTTACGGACCGTAAGGAGATGGCTTACGGTCCGTAAGCCATCATCTTTGGCAGAATTGCAGTTTTGGTCCCTGTTGTGTAATAAGGCCATTTCCGACGCGTTTAAGGCCCGTTAACCCCATTTCAAAGCTCTAAAATGAAGTTAAAGTATAGGGAACTTAAAATGTGCTAAAAAATATCTCGGATGTCGGTTCGTTTGGTCGTACGATCGCGATGTTCGGTTAATTACGACGGAATGCGCATAAGCGCGAAAAACGACCCAAATTGCGTGACGAATGGATTTTTGACAAGCTAAACACTAAAGCATAACATTATAATTCTTACATAAATTTTTGTATGTCCGGATGTATTCAGAACGTAAGATATGCGCGAAAGTGCAAACTTATGCACTTTTTGACACTTTTAGTCCCTGAATGAGCCAAAAGTTTATTTTAGCACACCGAACCCCTCAAAGCCTATTTATAAGCTATGTAAAGGTTATTTTAGGTGTGTTTAACTTATGGTCATGTTCTGGAATGTCTGTTACAGTTCAAATTGGCATACTTTCGCAGTTTGTCAAATTTAGTCCCTGTAAGCGAATTAACTTGTTTTTGCCATACCAAAGCCTTCAAAACTTATTTCTAAGTTATGTAAAGGTTATTTAAGGTATGTTAAGTATATGTTGATGTTCTGGAGTATTTTTCGCATTAAACTGATTACGTTTACGCACCATTTTGCGTATAACTCTCCAGAAAGCGATATAGAGTTTGAAATTGAACAAAAGTCAAAACATGAAAAATGTCAAACATAAACAAACAAACATTGGGATCAAATAACATTGTTTTATTGATAATTGAACTGTTCACAATGATTACAAGCACATATGTTACATAAATAACCAAGTGAAAATGGATTATATAAAACATGTCATTTGTAAAACCATGTCATTTGAAATATGTGTCATTTGTATAAAATGTGTCATGTCTTTGTCTTTGTTGAAGTTGTTTAGATAACGCCACGATATGTAATATCATAAAAGCACTTATATATAGGAAGTACCAGCGGCGTATCCACCATGCTTTTATCGTATTACACACACCTCGTTATTTAAATCACTTATCAATACCCACCAAAATGTCTTGCTTTAACCAAATGTCAACATGTTATGTGTAAACGATGTCCAATGTCGAGTGTAAACCATGTCTTGTATAATCAAATGTGATGTATGGCAAGTAAAAAGTATTTACTCAAACCATATGTATAATGTAAACATGTAACCAAATGTCATGTATGGTGAATAAAGAGTATTTACTCAAACCATATGTAAAAATGTACAAAACAATATCTTTGAATAAACCTAAGTTTAAATCAAAAGTTATGTTTTGCAAAATCAATGCTTTATGGATACAAACATTTATGTAGTAATGTTTATCGTATACATTCAAGCCTTGAGACTGTCGGATAAACCCTTAAAAAGTTAAAGGTTCATCAAAAATATTTTCGGATTCTGTCATTCCCTCCTTCCAAACAAACCTAGGAAGCCGGGAATGGGATTTGTCAATTCCTATGGTACCATTACATACTACCGAGCTGTGTGATCAATGTTAATGAATGTATTATTGTCCCGTTGAACATACCAAATGTCATAACCGATGTAAGCATGTCATGTGAAAACCATGTACTAAGTATGCTAAGTAAACATACGAAGTAGAAATGTTCATGAAATCAAAGTTCCCATATGCTGAGTAAACATATGCAGCAGAAATGTATTGTAAATCAATGTGCCCACATGTTGAGTAAACATATGCAGCAAAAATGTTTATGAAATCAATGTGCTAGCATGCTCAGTCAACATACATAGCAAATCATAATTAAAATCATGTACTATATGTGTACTAGTTGAACATAACATGTATATGTCATAAAAGCATGAAAGCACAAAAGTAACAAGTAGGCACATGTGTATCACCCCAAAATATTTGAAAGCGGTAAAAAGGGGAACTATGTACTCACATAATCACCTTGAAAACATGTAAAAAGAGAGGTCTATGTACTCACTTGAGATTGCAAGGTATCCTTGATCTAGTGAACTATCAAAGCTCGGGAAGTCAAGGAATCAAGTGGCACATAGTATTGAATCACTATGTTAATAATCGAGGCCTAAATCGGAAGATCGGATAGAATGAGGTCTTGTAAACCAAATGAGTGTTGAAACTTATATAATATGTTTTAACAAAGCCTACATTCTGATTTGATACCTATCCTAAGTACTTATGACCCGTTAAGGTAGTTCACGCTACTTTAACGCGTCATTTGCGCAGAAGCGCATTCGGATAGCCTAACTAGCCCTATGACAAGTATTATATGCCCTAATATGTTTAATAACATTTCATAATCAGTTTAAGTGTAAAAAACTTGGTTAGATATGCTTAAATTCAAATTATGCATGAAAAGGGCATTTTGGTCATTTTCCTAAGGCATATAAACTACCAATCATACAACTAATTAAACGAAGTGACCATAAGGTATAAACTCGGAAGGTTATTTCCTATACAACTATGGTCACAAAATATGTTTGGTCGGATCCTAATGATCGACCAAATGGGTCAGGTTCGAAAGTCTAAGCGGTTGTTTAGACCCCTTGACTTACGACCCTAAATAAGCATTAAACTAAGAGTGGCGAGTTAAACATGTTTAACTACTTTAGAAAACTGATTTGGTATCAAAACAAAGTGTTTTGATACCTGAAAATAGTTTCCTCACAAAATGCACATAATCTTGCATTTTGACTGAAACTTTGACTCGTCACTTTGACTAGTCAATGTGGTAATCAGTAGGCATAGTCGCAAGTGACTATAACCATCGTGATTACGCTCACGTTGCAAAATTCAAACGAACTTTGTCTTGACCAAATCATGGTCAAAGCTGAAAGTCAAACATTGTTTGACTTTCATGCTTGAAATAAATAAACAAGCATGAAAGAACACTTACAAGTGTTCTTGGCTGGAAAAAGGAACTAGAATGCTCAAGTATGAAGCCTCCAACTATGTGTGGTAGCCTCAATTAGAGCAAAGATAAGAAACGACGGAAATAAGCAAGGAATGAAGCAAGAGGACCTTGCTATTTATAGTATTATTGGATTAACTAGATCATGCCAAGTGTTTATGTGTTGCCCAAGGAAGAATCAAGGCCACACACTTGTTAGAACCTGATTCGGGGACTTGGTGATCACACAAACCAGCACACAATTTGAAGAAACCAGGAATTAAATCAAATACAGCAGGCTGTTTAGAAATTTATGGTTTCTGCTGATCTGGGACAATCTTACGGACCGTAAGGTCCTAGGTATACGGTCCGTATGGACCTTGCAGACCAGCAGGTTTCGAAAACTGACAGTTTCAGTCCCTGTGTGTGTTTTGTCGCGTTTCAGCACTTCTAACACCCATCAAACCCATTTTCAAGCTCCATGATGAAGTCAAAGTATATTTAACTTGAATTATGCTAAAAAAATGTCACGAATGTCGGTTCGTTTGGCTGTACGGTTGCGTTTTTCGGTTAATTACAACGGAAATCGTAACGGACGCGAAAACGACCCAAATTGCGAAACGAAAGGTATTTTTGCATTTCTTTCACTAAAATACAATATTTTAATGTTTAAAATTTTTTTTGGATGTCCGGATATGGTTAGAACGCAAGATATGCACGTAAATGCATACTTTCGCAGTTTTGACGCTTTTAGTCCATGTGGTCAAATAAGCGTATTTTCGCATACCGAACCCCTCAAAACTTATTTCTAAGCTATGTTAAGGGTATTTAGGGTATTTTAAGCTTATGATATTGTTCTGGAGTGCACGTTGCTATACGAATCGGCAGACTTTTGTAGTTTGACGCAAATAGTCCCAGTGATCGAATAAACTTGTTTTTACCATACCAAACCCTTCAAAACTTATTTCTAAGTTATGTAGAAGTTATTTAAGGTATGTTAAGCTTATGTTGCTATTCCGGAGTGTATGTCGCATTAAACTGATTACATTTACGTAACAGTTTGCGTATAACTTTCAAGAAAGCGTTTAAGAGTTTGAAATCGAACAAAAATCAAAACGTGCAAATGTCAAACATAAATAAACGAATATTGGGATCATAAAACATTGTTTTATTGACAATTTAATTGTTCAGAGTTGTACAATGATTACACAAGCACAAATGTCCCGTGTAACCCGAGTGGTTCTCTTACTTTGGTCAAATACATACTTAAACATAATCATGCTTACCTACTTAATTTTCATACGCTATCACACGCACACATTCTCATTTTTAATGTTACTGCATAACCTGACTCATGTACTAATAGTACAAACTATGCGGATCATGCAATGACTAATATAATCGCGGGTGCACACGGGATTATAGTGGTAGGCGCATGAAAACCATAGGGTGTTCTACTGTGTATCGTAAGACACGAAACGTAACATGACATCGAATAACAAAACAACATGGTTAGAACATGGTGGATACGCCGCTGGTACATCCTATATATAAGTGTTTCTACCATACTACCAAACTTTCGTAAAACGTGCCATGAGAAATTCAGTTTTTTCCTATACCTTATTTTAACGCGATTAAACAAACTTTAGTAACTCACAAACGCACTGCGAAACGCGCGATGCCCGATTATCCATGACGAAACCTCTTCCTCCACATTTCATATTCGCATTATATCCAATAATCATACCATTCCTACCCTTGCATTGATCTACAGAATCGTTCATTCACTCTCATAGCACGATTATTTCTAATTATTCTTTTTGACATTTTATCCAAACCTTAATTACAATAAATCGGTCTAAACGATTCAATCCCTAAAATACCTCTTTAATTTTTAAAACTATCTTTAATTCTTCATTACGCACGAACTTTACTTAGTCGGCCCATTACCACCAAAATCTTTTGAAATAATATATACATACCATCCCAGTTTCTCGCCAATAAGCAATTTTCTACAAACATGTAATTTTTACTAATACGCCTTAAAACCGATAAAACTTCTCTTACAACCTACAGTGCGGGCCGCACTTTTCGTCAAAATACATTCTATTTTATACGAAACTTTTCATCTTAAGTAATATCCTTTTAAAATACTTGCGAAAAACTCACCTTACCAATGCACACACCTGCACGTTTTACTCATACTTACGATGGATGCCTCAAACCACCTTAGTCAAACGAACTACTTTTACAAACCTACCCTTTTTGCTCCTTAGAATTTCCATGCATTTTCAACACGTTTCAAACTGAAAAATTTCGATTTTAGGCAACCATTTTAGCCAAAATGCCTTTTTCCAAAGTCTTCCTCTTGAACAAATTTTGGAATGAAATTTCCTAAAGGAGGGGAGACTGTAACGTCCCGCTTTTTAGAACTTTCCTTATATACTATTTATAGAAACTCGTGTTCTCTTGTAATCGTATTTCATTCCCAATATTTTAAACCTGAGGCTTTAATCGTATTAAAACTTGGTTATTTTACTTAAATTATACATTTATTATACGCCATTGTTTTACGTTTATCTTATTCACATGTTTGGTGCATCTTCATCGTTCACGTAAACACATACTTATTTTACTTACAAACTATCCTAAATACATGTTTTTATACACTTTATACATGCAAATACTTAATTATATAATCTCAATACTTAATCTATACTTTTATACGTGTTTACTACTTAATTATATGTTAATTATACAAACAATACCATAAAATATGTTAAAAACCAAAGTATAGGGGTTGTTCTTGCCAAATATTGAAACTTGGACCGGATGGTCAGCCCCGAGACACGTGGCAGAGACACCCTCAGCCCTCGTGTGTCGCCTATGCACCTGATCCGCAGCCAGGTCTAAAATGTTCGCTAATTGGTCCATTTTTCATCTCTAACTCTCACCTAACTTCTTTTAAAACATCATAAACACTTAACCTAACTTCCCCACTGTAAATACAACATCCCTAACCCTCATTTTCACTTTCCAAACACCAAACACTCTCAAATCCTCTCAAAAACACTCAAGAATTCTGATTTTTGGCAGAAGGTTTGCAAGACTTTTAAGTGAGTTCTAGCTCACTTCACTACTTATTTCTTCTATCATTTTACTTGGATAACCTCTAGGAAGGTTTTCACAAGTTTGTCATGGAAAACTAAGGTGAAAACTCACCATATTTGAGGTCCAAAGTAAGATGTAAATTCTGTTTTTGTTCAAGTTCTTGTACCTTTTGTGTCTTTGGTTAAGCTTGGTGAAATCTTGTACCCACCAAGATCACAACTAAGTCCATAGTTGTGGGTTTGTGTTGAGGTTGATTTCCACCAAGAAGTGAGTTCAAAACTCTTTTACTTTAAGTTCATACATGTTATATTCCAAGTGTTGAAACCATCCATGATTCACCATCTTCCATATGGTCGAACTTGTGTCTTGTAAAGGTGTGAACCATGGAAGCTTTGGCTTTCCAACCCAGTTCCACTACCTCACTTGTGAACCTTGTGTATGAACACTCAAGTAGCTTGCTAGTCTCAAAGTAACATAACCTCGTCTAGCCTCCAACACTCAGTTAACTCTTTCCATGTTGTGTTGGCTCACCCATGTTAGGTCTTACTTGGCTACTTGATGATGTATTAGTTAGTTGTTTATTTCTTTTCATTCATGACCATCCGAATCATCCTTGTGATGATTTATGTATTGGTGAATCATACAATGAGGTTAATCCTCCATGCTGGACTTATATCACAATATATGAAACTCATGATGGACTTAGCTTAGGATTATTATTATAACTATATATATATATATATATATGAACATGGCTGAATTTATGATGATAATCGGTTTATGATTATTTGTCATGAACATAGGCTACTTTATCTATGGTTCTAAGTCTCTCGTTGTTGATTCTAATGGGCAAACTAGGACCCATGAAATTACATACAACTTAGTGTCAAAATGAGTACTTAGAATAGATATACTTTTATGCATACATACTTTTGTACTTGAATTCTAAATCCCGAATCTAACCACTCCATAAACGTCGTATAAACTTACCTTCGATTACCCATCTTCAAACAACTCATCACTCATGGATAATCGGAAAGCTTTTATAAAATTATGAGTATACATGACCCCTTTTTCCTTTTACACTTTTGGATGCAATACGTTATACTATGAAATCATACTTTATGCTTAAATCACAAACACAACAATCCAATCATACATGCTTAAATATGTGATACTTTATTTGTATACTTGGATGATTCTTTTGTGCGATTTACTTGTCATTAACTTCGTACGAGCCTCCCCTTAACATGTATAGCGCTATAGGAGTAACGCACCGCCCGTATTCTTGAGGTCATGTTAAGTCTTTAATACTTGCGGTAATTAGATGATTGACTTGTACAATTGCATGCCATGTTTACATTAATCTCGTTAACTACGTTTTTCATGTGGATTGTTCAAACTCTTATACATATATGCTAGTACTCAAAACTTGTATACTTTCCAATACTTTCGTATTGAACTATACTTTATAACGTATTTGCAGGATTTTGATGATGATGATGATGATGATGATGCACGAAATCTAGTAGGATGCCTAGAAACGCACCAAACTTTAATTCGTGTTTATTAGATTAGTCAATCGATAATTGTTGTAATTCATTTTATTTCAAATTTGATGTATTCCATTTCAAACAATGTACTTGATGTTTGCAATGAAATGAAAATGTTTATTAAATACTTGTCATCTTTAGTGTTATGAAGTCTCGAGCAATCTCGTTCGTCTCACTCCGATGTTTCTGTCATCGGTTGGGGTGTGACACTAGGTCTAGGAGATTGTTTGGGTGTTCATTTTACAAGTTCAAGTGAGGTGGTGGAATTAGATTGAAAGCCAAGGCTTCCACAGATCACACACAGATATTACAGAGTCGTCTATATTGAAAATAGGGTTCTGAATAATCATACAACACTTTGAAAATGTCGAAACGTAGTGAAACAGTCCCATTCGGATGACAGGAGCCTCCTTTCGCGTGAAAGGGTTAACCTTTCGTGCGAGAGGGCTACCTTTTCGGGTGGCTGGTACTATTTCGAGGTGAAATCAGCTCGGTTTTGGTTGAACTGCTCATTCTTTCAGCTAGAATCGACCCTACTGTTAATCCATAGCTAAGAACTAGCTTGCGAGCTCAATGGGTCTGTGATTCTGCCAAAGACGAAATCAGAGTGTTTGTTTTGTAAAAAGTTGGAAGATTAACCTCACTTAATCAGCTTGGTCTTCACTATGGAGAGTTCTAATCATAATGCCAAGGCAGATCCATTTAACTGAGTGAAATGTTGTGAAGAATCATGTAAAAAGTTAGAAAAGTAGAAGAAATATAGAAGAAATTAGGTGTTAGTGAGTTGAAAACTCACTTAGAAAGTTGCTGGAACAAGCTCAAAGGAAATGCCCGAGTTCAGGTTTTGAGAGAAAGTTTCGGAGTTGTGAAGGTTGGAAATGAAGGAAGTGGGCTGGTATTTATAGGCTGAAACTGAAGTTTGGGATGACTAGTGATTACGGGAGAATGGGTATTTGGGACGGAGGATCCTCTCATGTGAGAGGGACCTTTCCCTTTTGTTCAAAATTCAAGTTTGTGTAATTTGTCGGTTTTAAGCGTTTTAAACGTGTAGGTGAAATGTATAAGTGTAATGTATGATAAATGAATGTATAAGTGAATTTTGCATGTATAAACAAGTATGAATTTGCGTATAAATTGTATCAAGTATGCACGTATGATGAATGTCTAACAAACATTTACGTATTATGAATAACACAAGTGTATAAGAAGATCGAGTTTTCATTATGATTCAAGTCTCGGATTACAATGTTTGAAATGAAGTATGATTACAAAGAGAATACAAGTTTTTGTAAATAGAAATACAATCAAGCTTGCTAAATAAGGAAAGTTACAAAAGCGGGACGTTACAAAGTTTAACCACAACCGCATCTTGGATGGAGCTTCGACATTAAATGTTCTTCCAAGACCGCACACCAAGCTACCACCGAACCCACTGTTGAACCCACACCATCAAAACCACCCACCAAAAACAACATCAATGGTAAGAAGCGGAAGGCTTCAAACCGAAATTTTATGGTTGTTACTCCGCAAAGCCCTCCCCAACAATAACTCGCTCTCACCCAGAACCCTGATCCGGCGAAACGAGCCTACACTGGGACTCATCCCATGTGTAACACCAATTTGTACCATCACCCGACCTATACACTGTGCCGCCTTTGCACCACATGCAATAGGTTTGGGCATTTTAGTACCCAATGCCGAAGTAGCCAAAAGCCACAAGGTAACCAAACCCAAACCCTTGCCCAAAACCAGCCTCAGGCGAACAGCGGTCGCACCTACTTCAAGTGCGGTGACCCGGATCATTTCAGCAATGCGTGTCCGCAACGTAACAATCAGCAGCAAGCTCCACGCGGATGAGCCTTCGTGATCACAGCAGCTCAGGCCCAGAATAACAACGACGTCACCAAAGGTACATTTCAAGTAAACGATGTTTATGCTTCTTGCTTATTTGATAGTGGCACGGATAAAAGTTTTGTATCCGTTGAATTTGAACAATTGCTTAAGTGTAGACGCTCTAAGTTACCAAAATCTTTCCCGGTTAAAGTCGCTAACGGTAAATCTGTAACTATCGATTCTTTTCTCCTTAATTGTTCTCTCAATCTCAACGATCATAAGTTTTCGATTGACCTCATACCCATGCAATTGGGTAGTTTCAATATCATAGTAGGAATGGATTGGCTTAGGCGAGTTTGTGCAGAAGTTGTTTATTCTGAGAAGTTCATTCGTCTTCCCCTTCCTTGTGGTGATTCGTTACATGTCCATGGTGAGAAACCTTCAAAGGGTCTCGAGCTTATGTCATGTTCTCAAGCGAACAAGTACTTGTGCAAGGATTACTTTGCTTTTCTTGCCCACGTTGTGGAAAAGAAGGACAAGGATAAGAGCATGAGTGATGTTCCTGTTGTTTGCGATTTTCCCGACGTCTTTCCCGAAGATCTACCTGGTCCTCCTCCCCGTTCTATTGAGTTTTGTGTTGATCTCATCCCTGGCGCTACGCCTGTTGCTAAATCTTTGTACCATCTCGCACCCTCGGAAATGCAAGAGCTATCGAGCCAACTTTAAGAGTTAGTTGATAAAGGCTTTATACGCCCTAGTACTTCTCCTTGGGGCGCACAGGTCCTTTTTGTCTAGAAGAAAGACGGATCTTTTCGCATGTGCATCGACCATCAAGAACTCAACAAGCTTACTGTCAAGAACCGTTATCCTCTTCCCCGCATCGACGACCTCTTCGATCAACTTCAAAACACGACGTGTTTCTATAAAATCGATCTTCGTTCTGGCTATCATCAACTTCGATTCCTCAAAGAAGATATTCCTAAAATCACCTTTCGTACTCGATCTTGTCACTATGAGCTCATGGTCATGCCATTCGGTTTGACCAACGCACCCGCGGTGTTCATGGATTTGATGAGCGGAGTGTGCAAGCTTTACTTGGACCGTTTCATGATCGTCTTCATAGGTGATATCGTTATCTATTCCAAGACACAAGACGAGCATGAGCAACACTTGTGTCTAATCCTTGAACTCTTGCGAAGCGAACAACTTTACGCCAAATTCTCCCATTGTGAATTTTGGCTAAAAGAGATTCAATTCCTTGGTCACGTCGTAAATGAGAAAGGTATTCACGTCAATCCCGCGAAAATCGAAGCTGTCAAGAACTGGGTCGCTGATATGCACAAAATACAACATATAAATCATATCAAATGAGGTATAAAAACAACTCTTTTTTAGTACTAATGTTGGAAAAAATGTGTTCTTTGTTTACTTTTGATATTGAGGATTAAAGAGCTTAAACAGACAAAAGGAACAAATTAACAGCGAAAATCGACATATATACGAAGAAAAGAAGTTGGCTATATCACGCCCTCCAAGCTTCACCCCAAAGACAAAATAATAAGACCAGAACCCAAGCACGGGGCCGTGCAAGCCGGGCATGGGCCGTGCCCCTACTCAAGATTCCCAGAGAATAAAGACAGATAGAAAATGACAAGGGACACGGGGCCGTGTCCCCTAAGCACAGGCCATGGTAAACTCTCAGATTCGTAAATCTGGGTTCGTACAACAAGTACAGAAGACACGGGGCCGTGCCATTGACACACGGGGCCATGTGTGCAGAAGAGCGAACACCAACATTAAATTAAGATAGAGAAGGGAAGGACACGGGGTCGTGTGAAGCTAATGTTTTCAGGTATAAAAGGAGGTGCTTGGCTCATTTGCAAACCATCCCTTGGCAATCCACTTCTCTCACACTTACCACCACTCCACCACCACAATACCACCATCATCCATCATTGTAACACCCCGAAAACGGGTTTGGTGATCAAACCCCGTTAATACTAAAAGGTGGGTAAAATACCGTTAGCGGTAAAAGTAATCTGGTAAATATTAGGATTTAAATAAATAATCCTAATATTTAAATAAAAAGTGAATAAAAGACTTTAAGAAGGATGAATACTTTGAGAAAACAAAGTATATAAAAGGCCCGACTTAACGGGACATAAAATACAACGGGTTATGACTTCCCGAACCCATTAAATTAACTAGGAATAATTAACCTAGTAAATAATATGTGATTAAGTTACAAATAGTGGATTATAGCTTAAATTGATCGAAATAAAACTTAAGGGACTAAAAGTGGGCAAATTGGAAACAAGTTTATAATTAAAACTTAAAAACACCAAAACACACACACATGTGTGTGTTTGGTCGACGTCCACAGGAGAAGAGAAGGGGGTTCTCTTCAAGAACCCTAAACACTCAAAATTCAACAAAATCAAAGAGAGATCAAGCTGGAAAATTAGGGCTTTTAATAAAATCGTGATCACCAAGCTTAGGAGATCACAAGGTATGTTGAATTTTGATGTTTGGTGATATTTCGAATTTGTGATAAACATGCATGAATGAAATTCTTGTATGAATGTTGAATGTTATAGTGATATTGATGTGAGTATGAGTCTAGGAACAAACCCTAGATGCGAACTTGTAGAATTGTGCCATAAACTAATGATTAGTCAACTAATCAAGTATGAGCTAAGTGGGTTTTGGATGAATTGACGAAATTAATGTTCTATTGGTGTTTATAAACATCATACTAACTCATATGAATGAACTACTTGAACAAATTAGAGATTTTGTTAAGAATTCATAAGTGACTAGAAGTGGGCCTTGACATAAGAGTTAAAGCCATGATTATGATGGTCAAAGTGTGTATATGCTTATAATAATTGAAATTACATGTTGATTTATTATTACTTGAGGTAGGAATTGGATGACATGTTAGTTAATTTGGCGTCTCAAAAGATGATGCTCACTAAGTGTTGATAATGTGCCTAATTGAGCCTTGTGAACTTGATAGTGCAATCATATGTGTTAATTGGCGATTTGACTTTTAAAAAGTCAAACCGACCTACATTATGATGAATACTAAATTTTATACGAAAAACGTAAGGTGGGAATAGTCATGATTGATAATGACTAAACTAACCATCTTACGAATTATGATGATAGTTTGACGCTTAACGAGCTAGGTGGAGGCTTGTGGAGGAAGCGGGTCAAACGGATCAAGTACAAAAAGAAAAGCGTGGCTTGGATGCGAGGTAAGTATAGCTTACACTAGTCATATACTTTAGAATGTTCTTTTGTCCTATTGATTACGAATAAAACAAATCCCTAATTGAGATATAGTGTTCCGGCGTGTAGTCGTACGGAACAAGATAACCAAATAGGATAAGAAACCGTATTGATGGTTAAAAATGAGTTAAATCGGTAACTCGATCATATTATGACGAATGAAACATGTACTTTTAAAGGTTACCACATAAGGTAAATCATGATAACCAATAAGAGTAAAATTGTAATTTGGTCACTCGTTGACAATAATTGTTGGTTTTGAAAGATACTTATTTCGTAAGCCTTAACAGGCCAAAAAGCGTTAAGAGATGATTTATAATTAAAACGACCATGCGGTGAAAACCGGAGCGAGTCGTGTAAACGAGATGGCAATAAGCTTCATCTCGCCAATATAATTAGTCATTTAGACCAAACGGGTCAAAAGGTGAAAATATCACTCTTTGACGATATCGACTAATGATTTGTTGAGTTGTATGATTACAGAAATAATTATCGAGCGGATATTTACATCGCTATTACTTAGCGGCTATTGAGGCAAGGTATCTAAATGCGTCAATATAATGGTCTGAGCCAGGTATATATAATAGAATAACTCTCATTTAAACGTAAGGTTTAATGAGAGTTAATCGGAGTCTAGAATAGATTTTTGGTTACTTCAATAGGTAAACCGAATGTTACAAACGATGGTCATTACGTTTGAAAGGCCTAATGACTTTTCAAACAAAATCAAAGTTAAAAAGAGGGCTTATGGGTCAAGCATGTTTAGAAAAATCTCTCATTGTAATGAAGGGTAAAAATGGACCAAAACGCCCTTATAAGTTAAACTGAGCAAACAACCCTTAAGGGTTGCGTGGAAACAATTTTTATGATTAGATAAATACTTAGGACGAGTATAGAAGTTGAATGATGTGATACGTTAGTCAAATGGCTCTATTTGAGTCCTTGCCGTAAAATAATGAGTCGAGGGGTAAAAATAGGTTTATATAGATTACCATAGTAAACCCACCATAAATACAGTGGTGGTGGAAAATTATATGATAAGAAATGTGGTAACGTAATGCTAGAAGCAATCGAAAGCGATTTTAAGCTAGAAGGTGCTTAAATACTCTAAACGGGTCAAAATAAGAACTTGAGCGTAAACGGGTTTTATTATGTAAGAAACCCGTGATTTGAGATTAATATGATAGGAGATATGGAAATTATGAATTTCATGAGTTTAAGGATCAAATAAACATGTTGGTTTGATAAAAATCGAACGGGTCAAAATTTGGTAAAAAGGGTAATAAGCCGAAGACTTAAAAGTCTAAAAATTTGTTAAACCAAATGTTGGATTTTAACTCCATAAGGTGGAGAATCAAATTACAATCACGTAGGAAGAAGCGGTAGGTCAAACGGACAAGCGGATTAAAAGTTATGAAGGTTTTTCGTTTGAGCAAACGGCAAACTTGGAAAAATCCTGCAGAGGCCACCGTAAGTTACGGTAGCTACCGTAACTTACGGTAGCCTTAAAGTCTTTACGCCATATACCCACCGAGTTACGGTGGAAAATTCAACATTCAGGGGCTACCGTAAATTACGGTAGCCACCGTAATTTACGGTAGACCCTGTAATAAAAAAAACTTTATTTTAATTAGTTTCGTTTCCCAGACTCGTTTAGACACGTTTTAATCCCCGTATGACTAAAGCATTTCATGTTTATGAAATGTAGGTACATTTTGGATGCCGAAAGACGATCAAGCTCAACGAAGAACCGAACACGATAAAGATACATGCTTCCTCACATTGCCTCGTCGTAAATTTTAAACGACGAATTCGATCACGTTGTGTTGAATAACTTATGATTTGTAAAAGTTTTAATAAACCCGTATTTTTATAGTATGTGTAGTCTTAACTACACATCAAATTGTTGGTATTTACATGTAAAACCGTTAAATAGTAACTAGGGTCTTACAAGTTGGTATCAGAGCCTTGGTTTAAGAGATTCAAGTATGGTGGGGAAAACCATGCTTGGACTTAAACCTTCTGCTCTTGACAAAGATTGGTGTTCGGTTCGAGGCTTGATCGCAAATCCGGTAAGTGCATGTATGTTAATGATTTAGCGTATTAAAATGTTGTAAACAACACATAGGGTTATCTTGTAATACACGTTACCCCAATTAAATGATAGATATAGCTAACAAAATTATGTGCGTTGACACATATAGTAGAAAAGCCTTGTATTATGATGCGGGCGTTTAGTAAAGTTGACATTACTAACTTTTGTGAATGTCTTAATTGAAGGACACTTGCATTTAAAGATGACAAGGGTTAAACAAATTACGGATATGATAGAAGAACGGTCCGAAGTATGACAAGAGGAGCATGCTCACCAAGGACTAAATCGCGTAACAAACGCGAACAAGGTTAATGGCAAGAAATGCCCGTCAGGGCAAGCATTACCAGGTGCGTGCTTTTAATTATAATCGCACAAATAACAATATGCAACAAACTTGTAGAGAATGATTGTTGCATATGTAAATTAGAAACTTGGGAAACCTGAATAGAATACCTATCCAGGATACTATTTCCAAGAAAACTAAATAGAAGTGTTAGTTACATAGGGCGTGATGTGAAAACTATAAAAAGGTCATGTGTGTCATGTGTTAATCGCTTACTCTGGCCAAGTAAGTAGTGGCATATGATACCATGAACTTCTTATGACGGACACATCTACGTCCGATGTGGTAAGGACGTGATCAATGGGACGAATCGAAAAGGTACTCAAAACGGATCAAATAAGTAAAATATTTGATAATAAACGTAAACGCAAGCCTGAAGACGGAAGCGTATTACGTTAGTACAACGAGCCCAAGGGAAGGGACAACAACCAAGTAAATGAAAATACAAACCGACCACTAAGAATGCTAAGGCATAGAGGATAAAGTTGACTATCAAAAGTGGTGAAACTCACACGAACAAGTTAAACGGGTTAGATAAAACGTAACATTGGAAAGGATAATGAGCCCGGTAATGGGACGAGATTGAATACAAATATGGGCGCAAACTGAGTAAAGGAAAGCGCGAGATGTTAATGGACCCATGTAATGGGTCGGAATTAAATATGAAATGATTGCAGACACGAATCATAGTCGGAGTGAACGAAATTTTGATGCGAAAACAAATGATTTTCGAACATAAAAAGGACGATCTACGGGATCATTATAACCTTTGGGTTATAAACAGTGTAAAGGTCTACGGGACTAAACTGACCCACGGGTCCTGAATAAAAAAAAGGAAAAGGATCATAAAGGCAACCCCCTAAAGAGGTGAAAGCCTAAAGAAATAGCCTACGAGGCTAAGTGAAAGAATCTACGGGTTACTTAGACAAGCGAGGGAACCAGTAGAGAATCCCCGCATAAAACTAAGACTGTAAAAGAATAAATTATGGACTGTCAATATCCTGGTACGGATAATTGACAAAAGATAAAGAGAAGATCCTAAACTAAAACTTCGGTTTTAGTAAGAAATAACGTTTTTAGAAATATAAATTCTGATAGGAATTCATATAGTAAACATGAAAGATACAAGTCTTGACACTGATAGGCGCAAGACGATATATTCGAAAAGTGATATTTTCAAAGATGAAAGGTTGATATAAATTAAACATGATGTGACACGACCACGGTCAAGAAATGCAATGTGAAGTAGAATCACGTTATAACCAAGCGAGCGGTAAAAAGTAACTGGACTAATAAGTCTAGTTAATGAGACCGGTTAAGGTCATTTAAATAAATTTGAAAACAAAAGAAATTGTTGTTAAAAGTGAAGGATTTCACTAAAGACCTTTAAACGGGTCAAAGTAACGGATTCATAAAGAATTCGATAGTATATGAAAGCGATGGATATCGCTAAGTTAACTAAACTAGTGGAAATAACGAGATTACGTTATTTCAAGTTACACTATGTCGTATGAGATACATAGACGATTAGTAACCAAAAAGATATTACCATACTTTTTTGGTAATACTAACAATTGGTTAAAGTATAAGTAATGTTTTAAAGATTCTCGGAACAAATGCATTGAGTTAAACTCAATGAATTATGTAAGAAAAGGTTTCGAGGACGAAACCTCTTTAAGGGTGGTAGACTTGTAACACCCCTAAAACGGGTTTGGTGATCAAACCCCGTTAATACTAAAAGGTGGGTAAAATATCGTTAGCGGTAAAAGTAATCTGGTAAATATTAGGATTTAAATAAATAATCCTAATATTTAAATAAAAAGTGAATAAAAGATTTTAAGAAGGATGAATACTTTGAGAAAACAGAGTATATAAAAGACCCGACTTAACGGGACATAAAATACAACGGGTTATGACTTCCCGAACCCATTAAATTAACTAGGAATAATTAACCTAGTAAATAATATGTGATTAAGTTATAAATAGTGGATTATAGCTTAAATTGATCGAAATAAAACTTAAGGGACTAAAAGTGGGCAAATTGGAAACAAGTTTATAATTAAAACTTAAAAACACCAAAACACACACACATGTGTGTGTTTGGTCGATGTCCACAGGAGAAGAGAAGGGGGTTCTCTTCAAGAACCCTAAACACTCAAAATTCAACAAAATCAAAGAGAGATCGAGCCGGAAAATTGGGGCTTTTAATAAAATCGTGATCACCAAGCTTAGGAGATCACAAGGTATGTTGAATTTTGATGTTTGGTGATATTTCAAATTTGTGATAAACATGCATGAATGAAATTCTTGTATGAATGTTGAATGTTATAGTGATATTGATGTGAGTATGAGTCTAGGAACAAACCCTAGATGCGAACTTGTAGAATTGTGCCATAAACTAATGATTAGTCAACTAATCAAGTATGAGCTAAGTGGGTTTTGGATGAATTGACGAAATTAATGTTCTATTGGTGTTTATAAACATCATACTAACTCATATGAATGAACTACTTGAACAAATTAGAGATTTTGTTAAGAGTTCATAAGTGACTAGAAGTGGGTCTTGACATAAGAGTTAAAGCCATGATTATGATGGTCAAAGTGTGTATATGCTTATAATAACTGAAATTACATGTTGATTTATTATTACTTGAGGTAGGAATTGGATGACATGTTAGTTAATTTGGCGTCTCAAAAGATGATGCTCACTAAGTGTTGATAATGTGCCTAATTGAGCGTTGTGAACTTGATAGTGCAATCATATGTGTTAATTGGCGATTTGACTTTTAAAAAGTCAAACCGACCTACATTATGATGAATACTAAATTTTATACGAAAAACGTAAGGTGGGAATAGTCATGATTGATAATGACTAAACTAACCATCTTACGAATTATGATGATAGTTTGACGCTTAACGAGCTAGGTGGAGACTTGTGGAGGAAGCGGGTCAAACGGATCAAGTACAAAAAGAAAAGCGTGGCTTGGATGCGAGGTAAGTATAGCTTACACTAGTCATATACTTTAGAATGTTGTTTTGTCCTATTGATTACGAATAAAACAAATGCCTAATTGAGATATAGTGTTCCGGCGTGTAGTCGTACGGAACAAGATAACCAAATAGGATAAGAAACCGTATTGATGGTTAAAAATGAGTTAAATCGGTAATTCGACCATATTATGACGAATGAAACATGTACTTTTAAAGGTTACCACATAAGGTAAATCATGATAACCAATAAGAGTAAAATTGTAATTTGGTCACTCGTTGACAATAATTGTTGGTTTTGAAAGATACTTATTTTGTAAGCCTTAATAGGCCAAAAAGCGTTAAGAGGTGATTTATAATTAAAACGATCGTGTGGTGAAAACCGGAGCGAGTCATGTAGACGAGATGGCAATAAGCTTCATCTCGCCAATATAATTAGTCATTTAGACCAAACGGGTCAAAAGGTGAAAATATCACTCTTTGACGATATCGACTAATGATTTGTTGAGTTGTATGATTACAGAAATAATTATCGAGCGGATATTTACATCGCTATTACTTAGCGGCTATTGAGGCAAGGTATCTAAATGTGTCAATATAATGGTCTGAGCCAGGTATATATAATAGAATAACTCTCATTTAAACGTAAGGTTTAATGAGAGTTAATCGGAGTCTAGAATAGATTTTTGGTTACTTCAATAAGTAAACCGAATGTTACAAACGAGTATAGAAGTTGAATGATGTGATACGTTAGTTAAATGGCTCTATTTGAGTCCTTGCCGTAAAATAATGAGTCGAGGGGTAAAACTCGGTTTATATAGATTACCATAGTAAACCCACCATAAATACAGTGGTGGTGGAAAATTATATGATAAGAAATGTGGTAACGTAATGCTAGAAGCAATCGAAAGCGATTTTAAGATAGAAGGTGCTTAAATACTCTAAACGGGTCAAAATAAGAACTTGAGCGTAAACGGGTTTTATTATGTAAGAAACCCGTGATTTGAGATTAATATGATAGGAGATATGGAAATTATGAATTTCATGAGTTTAAGGATCAAATAAACATGTTGGTTTGATAAAAATCGAACGGGTCAAAATTTGGTAAAAAGGGTAATAAGCCGAAGACTTAAAAGTCTGAAAATTTGTTAAACCGAATGTTTGATTTTAACTCCATAAGGTGGAGAATCAAATTACAATCACGTAGGAAGAAACGGTAGGTCAAACGGACAAGCGGATTAAAAGTTATGAAGGTTTTTTGTTTTAGCAAACGACAAACTTGGAAAAATCCTGCAGAGGCCACCGTAAGTTACGGTAGCTACCGTAACTTACGGTAGCCTTAAAGTCTTTACGCCATACACCCACTGAGTTACGGTGGAAAATTCAACATTCAGGGGCTACCGTAAATTACGGTAGCCACCGTAATTTACGGTAGACCCTGTAATAAAAAAAACTTTATTTTAATTAGTTTCGTTTCCCAGACTCGTTTAGACACGTTTTAATCCTCGTGTGACTAAAGCATTTCATGTTTATGAAATGTAGGTACATTTTGGATGCCGAAAGACGATCAATCTCAACGAAGAACCGAACACGATAAAGATACATACTTCCGCACATTGCCTCGTCGTAAATTTTAAACGACGAATTCGATCACGTTGTGTTGAATAACTTATGATTTGTAAAAGTTTTAATAAACCCGTATTTTTATAGTATGTGTAGTCTTAACTACACATCAAATTGTTGGTATTTACATGTAAAACCGTTAAATAGTAACTAGGGTCTTACAATCATCCATCCATAGAGTGTGTGTGTAGTCTCGGGATCTAAGATGGATAGTAAGAGTTTTTGTCAGACAAAGGCCATGCTTGGCTAATCTCTTACATCACTTGGTGAAGACAAAATCATTTATGTATTCCTTTTGATTTCCTAGTTTTGGTAGCTTTTTATTTGGGTTTGTATTAATGACTTTAATAACTAGTTTTTATATTGAAGGTGAACTTTACTTAATCATTTCTCCATGTTTCGTTGATTCACCCATTCATATCTTTACGGTCTATATAAAGCGCGTTAACTGCTTGGAAGGGGGTTAGAATGGTGGTTGGGTAAAGTTCTTGCCTCGTTCAATGTATAGATCCTGCGAGAACCTGATTCAAGCTTACTAGGACTTCCCTTGAGGCAGATAGCATCAAATCAGGGGAAGTAAGAACAACTTGTAATCCCTTATAAAATTAACTACTATTAAAACTTTAAACCGGCCATATGGGACTGTGTCCCTGCTGACTCAGACCAATATGGCCGAGGGTAGCGTTTTCTCCAAAAGAGAGACATCCCACTTTTTGTATTAATAACTTGCTTAATTATCTTTCAATAATCCAGCTTTGCGGGACTGTATCCCTGCTGACACAGACCAATATGGCGGAGGGTAGCGTTGCCTCCAAAAGAAGGATGCTACAATAATTAAGATAATCTCTTAAAAACCTAAAACGAGGAAATCATCAAAGGTTACATAAATGATGAGCCGGATCCAAGTGATTCTATCTTGTCTATCTGTTTTATTTATTTTATTTCTTTATTTTTTTACTTATCTAAAAAAACAAAAATTTCTCTATATTTAGTTAGATTAGACGTCAACGATATTTCGGTATTAAAAGCTCTTTTGTCCTTGGACGACCTCGGTATCTTACCATCACTATACTACGCAAACGATGGTTGCACTTGCCCTAGTGTGTTGTAGAGAGTGATAGTTTTATACCGTGTTTTATAAATTTAAAGTTTGATTCAAGGGTAAAATGGTACTAAAAATACATTAAAAATCCGTACACGCTCCGACAAATCAAGTTTTTGGCGCCATTGCCGGGTACACAAGAATTTTAAGAAAGTTTAAAATCAGCGGCCTAATCATTCTTATCTTTTCTAGTTTTTCCTTTTAAGTTTTTTCTTTTTCTCCCATCTTTCTACTTTCTGCAGGAATAACACGAGGCTGTGTTTGATCAACACGGGGCCGTGTCACACCTACAGTATCTGGGAAGAGCTGTTTTCTTGTTACTGGATCAGAGACACGGGGACGTGTTACTGGAGCACGGGACCGTGTCAAACTTCCAGTATCTGGGAACCTGAAACAGGAAAACATAAACTTTTTCTAGACAGCACAGGGTCGTTCCTACAACAACACAGGGTGGTGTCTACATCAGCACGGGGTCGTGCTACTCTTCTGATCAGGCATTTTTTTTTGTTTTTGTTCGCAGAAAATCATGCAAATCTGTATAATTCGCAGGAAATACAATTTGTTGCATGACCTCCACCTCCGACAAAGACATAAAAGTGCCACTTGACGAACCCGAGCGCTTTTTGAGAAAAATACTTCAGCTAAAAACCGACAAAAAGCCTCAACCCAAAACCTCCCCACGGCGGATCAACGCACTCTCATGGATTACCTGCGGCCTACGGTCGGTAATCTTGGAGCCGCTATTAACCCTCCTAATGTCGATGCTAATAACTTTGAGCTTCGACCACACGTAATCCAAATGCTCCAAAATTCTGCCACCTTTGATGGCCTACCCAATGAAGATCCCCATTTACATATTACCAACTTTTTGGAAATATGTGACACCTTTCGGATCAACGGAGCCTCCAACGATGCTATCCGACTCTGTATGTTCTCCTTTTTTCTCAAAGACCGAATAAAAGCTTGGCTAAACACCCTCCCATGTGGGTCCGTGCACACTTGGGATGAACTTGCCCAAAAATTTCTCCACAAATATTTCCCTCCTGTTAAAACCGCCAAACTCATGACAAAGATTAACTCCTACTCTCAAGACGACGGGGGATCCTTGTACGAGACACGGGAAAGGTTCAAGGAGCTATTAAGGAAATGCGCACATCATGGCTTTGAACGTTGGCAACAAGTGTCCACTTTCTACAATTGAATCTTACCACACACAAGGCAAATCCTTGATTCCGGTTTCGGGGGACTCCTTGGGAATCGGCAACCCAAGGAAATTTATAATCAAATTGAAGAAATTGCTCAAAATAATTTTCAATGGCACACTCCTAGGGGCTTAAAATCCAGAGCCCCGTGCGCCCACAAAGTGGATGAAACCACTTCTTTGCAAGCCTAAATTGAAACCTTAACTTCAAAAATAAAGAAACTTGAATTAAACAAAATGGCTTTGGTTATGGCTTACGAAGGATTGGGCGGCCCCCATGAAAACTGGAGTTGTATGAAAGAGTTAGAAAATCAAACGGAAGTGGGAAATTACCTAACTAACCGGCCACGACCACCGGGAGCTCCAAGTAACTCTTTCACTCCTGAGTGGCAAAATCATCCCAACTTTAGTTGGAGGGAATCCGAGGGTAATAACCAACAAAATCAAAATCAACGATCTAACTTTCAACAACAACCCCGAAATGAGCAACAAGGCTTCCAACCACAACAAAGAGGAAGAGAAAGACTTGAGGATCTAATCACTCGTCTTTTCCCCGAATAAAAAAAGGTATGTGGAGAGGTTCCTACAAACCGATGCCGAACTTAGGAACCAACGGGCTAGCATGCAAACCATTGAAAAACAAGTAAGCCAACTAGCCCAAAAATTTCTCCGAAAGACCACAAGGAGCCTTGCTTAGTAATACCGAGCCAAACCCAAAAGCCCACGTAAACGTTATCAACTTAAGAAACCGGAAGGTAGGACCCGATGGTGAACCATCACCACTCCAAAATACCACACAAACCACGACCATACCCATTGCTAAAAACCAAGAAAATACTCAACCCCAAAGCAACGAACCAAACAAAACATCACCGGTCCCTTACCCAGGTCGTTTACTACGGCAAAAGACCGACGAGCAATTCACCAAGTTCGTGAGCTTACTTAAACAACTTCACATCAATCGCCCTTTTGTAGAAGTCCTCACTCAAGTGCCAAATACTCCAAGTTCATGAAAGACTTTCTCACTCACAAAAGAAAGATTGAATCCATCCAACAATTCAACTTAAGTGAAGAATGCTCGATGACACTCCTCAACAAACTCCCACAAAAGAAGATTGATCCCAGAAGCTTCACCATTTCTTACTCTATTGGAGGATCGCTGGTAAGTAACGCACTTACCAAATTATGGGGTAGTATTAACTTAATGCCCGCCTTTATGTTCAATCGACTCGGATTAGGAATACCGCACCCCATAAAGATGAGCAACCAACTTGTGGATAGCTCAGTAAAATACCCTCAAGGTGTCATAGAAAATCTCTTGGTTAAGGTCGGGGAATTTGTTTCCTGGTCGACTTTGTAATCGTAGAAATGGAGGAAGACACCAAAATCCTGCTCATACTAGGAAGACCATTCCTTGCCACCACACGGGCCATGGTGGATATTAATGACGGAAGGTTAACTTTGAGGGTAGGAGAAAAGGAGATGAAGTTTGAAGTAGGACAACGTGTGGAGGAGGACCCGGTCAAATACCTCAAAACAATAGACTCAAGCCTCGAATACGCCCTTAGCCGGTGCATCTCGGGATATGAGTCATCCAGCTCGGGTAACATTTGACCGACTTTGGGTCTAGCCAAGGACGCTTATAAACGTGGCGCACCATGGAGGCATTCCATAAACTATTTATCAATAAAGTAGTTTACTTTAGTGTAATTTTTAGTTAATGCTTTTATTTTCAAGTTTATCTCCGTGTAGGAGTAGGATACACTCAGAAAGGTGGTAAGAAGGCCAAAGGACGTTGACTCAGCACCCCATGCATGAAAACATGCGGCTCCCGACTAAAAATATTCAATTCTGTAAGTGCAGCATGGGGTCGTGTCAGGTAAGCACGCCCCCGTGCCCCATGTCTGCTGTAACATTTTTGATTCTGGAACCTTGACACGGGGCCGTTTCGCATGGGCACGCCCCCGTGTTTGCTTTCTGGAAAAAGTTGGTACTCGAATTTTTGACACGGGGCTGTGGCTCCTACACACGGGGCCGTGTCAAGTGCCTGTTTTGGAAAAAAAAATGTTATTTTTAACACACATCTTACATATTTGATCAATTTAACCTATTTTGGTCACATTGAGAACAATGTGTAATTTAAGTGTGGGGGGGGGAGACTTATTAACTTGAAAATTGTTTGTCCTAAAACACAAGCCTTACACAAAACTCTACTTAGAACCGCTAAAACACCCCAAATCGTTTTCAAAAATTTCTTCTTTTTGTTTTGTCTTGGTTATAGTTTAAGTTAAGAAACCAAACTTCTTAAAAAGTTCAAGTTTTTATAATTATTTACAACCGATATGTAGGATCAGTGAATCGATCAAACGAGACGTTCAGAAGAGTTCTCGATCAATACGAAAGGCGGAAACAGACGTATCGATGTTGTATCAGCTTGATTTGCACAAAGAAGTAGATTAACTGTCGATTAGATTGATTTCACAATGATTTACAGGCTTGGTGACACTTCGGTAGAGCTTCGCTACCGGAATCCAAAGTTACAAATGAGAAACCAAGACTCACTATTTATAGGAAACTCCAGTTTGCATGAACCAGACATCCCAGTTCGCACGAACTGATCTGGTCCAGTTCGCACGAACTGGTAAGTTCGTGTGGACTGGTTGATTCTGGTCTGTTTCCCGTTTTTCTCAAACTACGTGTTTTGGTTTATCTAATCTATTACATGACTCGATACAAGTTGAAGTCAACACACATATGCACCAACAAACCCCCCCTTGGATGTTGACGATTCTTCAGTGTGTCGAGTCTTCAATCTTGATCAGTCTTCTCGCTCTTTCCAAAGTATCTTTCTCTGTAAGCATCCTCAATCTCTAACTTTCAATCAACAGACTCCCCTTTTGCTAACAGACTCCCCCCTTAAGCTGCTCCAGGATCGCAATCTGATATAGCACTCATTCCAAGATCGTGTCCTGGCTCAAACTCTGCTCAGGCTTAGACACGGGGATCTGCACAAAACTCTACCCAACAGTAAATCTCACAAGTTATAAGATTTAACAATTTTAGAAATCACTTGTAGATATCGTTTAACAATTTTAAACTCTGCTTAACCATTTGTATACGTAACACACAAATTTGGTTTCAAATTAATGAACCATTTAATCATTTCAAAATCAATTCTCATTTCAAACAAACTCTCCCAACCCTGTTGTTCATCATGTTTAGCACTCGGAATTTTGAAAATCAGCTTTTCAACATCAGTTGTCGAAAATAAGATAAAGTAAAATCTTTTTGAATTTTCAAAAATTTTATGCTAAAACACACTAATGAAAAGCAGTAAGGAAATATTTACAGACAATATTTTTGTGAGTTTGTGTAAGAGGATCATATCAGTTTTTGACAAATCACTAGCACCGTTGAGCTTTAAACACTTTAAGATCTAAACGATTCACTTAGATTGTCAGTATATTGATCCACTTAAATTTTCACACAAAGTTCAACTGATTCGAGATACGAGATTAGTGTTTTAAAGAACTTAAACTTATTCGCGTGTACCGCCTCAGCATATACTCCCGTATCCAGACTCCTATATCCAGTCTTACAGGTGAATGTACACTAATGATATCTGTAAAAGGGTAAATGCGAGGCCATGAGAGCTCAGACTGTTGCTTCCGCAAAATCAGATAGATGATGGCTCGACTTTTAGGTGTGTTCCCTTTAGCGAATCTTTTCTTCAACAGCACATGATTAGCATTTTTCAATGTTTCATCATTTTTTTATGCTAAGGGTGGGATTTATGATTAAAGCAGTGCAAAGTATTATACGAGGACTAGGCTATTGCTCCCGCAAAATCAGAAGTCCTGGTATAATACCCCAGATATCATCACGCACAAAGACCTAGTATGTCAGAAATAGAAAGCCCTTCAAACAAGATTTCAGGGGTTACCTATATATCCGAGAGATGTTCCCCATGAAATAAGTAAGTATTTGATATTTAGGTTTATATCTCGAACAATCTACTAAGCGTGCAAAAACCTACTGGCATATCATCAGTGAGACTGTTTATCACATTTGACTTTCCAATTATTTAGCATACTATGATTGTCTACTGATGTACTATCATTTCCTCTTTTTCACAACAAAACTCATTTTGATTTTTCAATGTTTTTGGATTTTTCAAATTTATCATGTTTTTGGATTTTTCAAATTTTCAAAATTTCTAAATTTTTTACTCCCCCTAAAATCAAAATTAAGTTTCAAATTTTGATTTTCCGGGAAAATTTGAAAATAAAACGCAATAAACTGTACAAATAAACTGACAAACTGATGTGAATTGCTTCAATTCTCCATCCACTTTGGCATAAACAATCAGAACTCCCCCTGACAACAAACTATTTTCCCATTATGATTTCAAAACACTTAAGTTTGTTTTAATCAAATGGTTTTTCCGGAAAATTAGTTTTTTTGTCATTTCACAAACATGGGGATAAACTCATCATTTTGTTCTTTCAACCACGTTGTATGAAAGTTAAATCAGGTTCAACTTAATGACCTTGATTAACCACTTGTGAATGAAACCCCTTTTTTCCTTTTACCACTTTTTACAAACTATCATTTTACATTTTTCAAAACATTTTTCAAAAAATAATATCACTTGTAAGTCTTTGACAGTTTTCACACAAACATTTTTCAAGAAATATGACACTTGTAGGTTCTTATCAACAATACCACTTGAACGACGAAATTTCACAGTTGTGAATTTCTCAAGAAAGATGCCGATTCCTACTCCCCAATTACCAACCTGGGAGTTCCGGCAAGTCAGGATTTTCAGTTAAAAAGATTCACCCAATCCTGACGGTCCTTGGGTGATTTCGAGTCATCATCTGATTCCGAATCATCATCACTCGGATTCTTTCCTTTCTTTTTCTTTTCATAGAATTCCTTTACCCCATTGACCTTCCCGTCAACCATTTTTCCAAAAATATTTAGAACTCTGGGGTTAAAGGCTTTTTCAACATCAAATTGTTTCTTTTCAGAAAAAATTGATTTGAAATCTCAACTTTTCCAACTTTTTGTTTTAGATTTTCAGTCCGCAATGGTGGAAATTTTGCGTCATCCATTGACGGAACTGAATTTTCTCTTTTTAGCTCAACAGGTGGCTCCTCTAACTTTGACGAGTCAGATTCATCGCCAGATTTAACATCTGATTTCTTAACAACCCACGTTAGGTTGTTAAGATTCACTCTTCTTTTATAAAAACGTTTTGAACTCTCACCAACTTCAAATGTAGAATTTTTAAACACTTTGAACTTGTCCGTTGGTAGTTCATTATCAACCACTTTTTCTTTGAGTTTAGAAGACACTCCCTGTTGTGTGTTGGTTGCCTTTGAACAGTTCAAGGCAATGTGACCAACTTTTTTGCATTGATAACAGGTTCTTGTCTCCTTTTTCTGAGCAACATCATTCTTCATTCCCTCTTGCTTCTTAGCAAGGAATTCTTTGTTCGATTGCTTCCGGAATGAGCTCTTTTCCTCTTCTTCAGAACTTGCTCCTGAAACAAATACAACTTTCGATTTAAAGTCTTTAACATATTTTTCATTTTCTTTTGGAATAAAACCTAATCCTTTCTTTTTGAAATTACTTTTATGGTTTGGTTTCTTTCGATAACCCGAACCAGAACTGTAACCTTTTTTTCTTGTTTAACCTTTGTTGAACTCTTGAGGTGTACTTTTTAGGTTTTTCAGTAAGATTTACATCTTTTATTTCAAAAAAAAATTATTTCTGTTAATTTGAAAACCTTGTTAATCATTTCAGTTTTAACACCTCTTATTGGAAATTCTTCATTAGAATATAATTTGTCAGAATCATTCAAAGTATATGCTACTTTAAATGTTTTGTCATTCAAATTATTTTGTGACATCAGAAAATCTTTATTGTAAACCCTTTTGTTCTTTTCGACTGTTGGACTTGAAGTGTCAGAATTTGATGTTGACTTTGACTCTGACTCCTCATCTTTATCCAACACCTGATCGACCATCTTCTTTATTAACTCAGACTCATGGTCAGTGTCAGACGATGTGAATGTGACATCAATATTATCTGGCAATCCATCTGAAGGTTCAGATTCCCACTTTAAATTGGTTGCCTTTTTGACTCTTTCTGAATTAGGATTTCGTGGAGAATATCCTTCTTCAAGCGGCGGTGGACACTTTGTATAATTGGTACTATGTTTCTTACCAGTATCCTTTACTTCAGGTTTCTTCTCCTCAAATGCTTCCATGCCTTCTACTGTAGGATAAATCATGTCAATCACATAAGAAGCACATGAATAACTTTTCAATAACCTGTTTACCCTCTCAGTTTCTATCCTCTGGGTTTCCAATTTTTGTTCAAGTTCAGCACATTTCTCAATGTACTGATTGATGATTTTCTGCTTTGTCATGAACGCTCCATTGAGTATCTTCATAGCAATTGCTTGTTCATTGTTTGACTTGCTACATTGATTCATAGCTTTGTTTAACACATCATACGATTCTTTCAGTCTGTTCATGTTATGAATCAATTTGTTGTTGTGCCTTTTCACAGTATCACAATTTTCACACTTCTTAGGCATTTTTTCAGTATCAGCTTCCTTCTCAACCTTGATAGCTGGATTTTCTTTAACCTGCTTCTTCACTACTCGAACATTTTCCTCATCACTGTCATCTTTTTCTTTAACAGTTGCTGCCTTATTATTCTTCTTTTTCACAGCTTGTCTTTCTTTGATCTCTTCCATTTTACCTGCAAAATACAAATTATATCTATCAGGTGAAAATTCTCTTTTATAATATTCAAGCTTTTGAATTTCTTCACTATCATCATCACTCTCTTTATCTGATGAGTGATCAAAGATTGGTGCTTTTTCTGAAGCCTCTTTTGTTGAAACTGATTCTTCTTCTTTCTTTTTCGGACTGAATTGTTGAGATTCGTAATAAGCATACGCCATTTCTTCTTCAGCAGTTGAATCTTCAATGATTTGAGCAACAAATGCTTTAGTATTTGAAGGTCTGTTAGGATCATAATTATCCCAATTAAAACCTTCTGGAATCCTTTCATCATCTTAATCTATCCAACCATAACAAGCTCTCTTTGATGGTTCTTCCTTCCTAGCATGTGAAGTTTGTGGCAATTGTTGTTGATGCGGCTGTTGAGCAATTTGATGATAAATCGCTTTTCGATGATAATCATTGTTGCCGAATGGATTTTGAGCTCCACTTGCTTCGCGATTTGTGCATTCTCGCTTAAAATGCCCCTTCTCCCTGCAACGAAAACAAGTAACTTTAGATTTATCAAAACCCAAAGGTGAAGTTCCAGCATCACGGAAATCATCTCTTCCAGTGATCTGTTTAAACTTCTCAGCTCTTCTCAACACACTAGCCATACACCACTTTATATCCATTAGTTCCATCTCCTCAGCATCAATCTGATCGTAATCCTCTTTGGTCAACATTGGATTTCCGATTCTTCCCGCAACCAAGCTTTCATAAGACTCTAAAACGGTCACCAACAAAGACATATGACCTTTAGCAACCTCTTCCGAGAAATTCTGACCATTCTCAAGATTTAATGCTATGTTGCATTGTAGTACTTGGCCATTCTTGGTTGCTGAAAATTTTGGATCAAATGATGGATATGAAGAGAATCCAGTTTTGTTGTTTGATCCTTGAGATAACCCTCCAGAAGAATTGTTTGCGTTAAATGCAGTTTCGATCTTTGGTGCAATGTTGGTCTTATCAATCGTACTTCCTTTGTAGTATAGACCAATGTCTTGTTCACCATTAAAGTCCTTCATTTTCACCATCTTCCGTTATTCCATCTCTTGAACTTAGAGTTTTTCAATACACTTGCTCAACGATAGATTTGCAAAATCATCATTATTCTTCAACATCATAAGATACGTGCCCCAAACATCTTGTGGTAACGCATCAGCCAACTTTTCAATCCATTCTTCTCTATCTTTCTTGATATCCAATCGCTTCATGTTAACCACCAAATTGCAATATCTTTCTATAATCTGCTTGGTTTTTTCAGTTTTTAATCCATGAAATAGATCAAATTCTTTCTTCAAAATCTATTTTTTGTTCTTGATCATGTCTTGACTTCCAACAAACTTCATTTTTAATGCTTTCCACATTGAGTGTGCACTTCCGTTGTGTTGCAATAAAATAAAGATGTCTTCCTTAATGGCTTGTTGCAATATGCTAATAATCATCTTTTCACTTTTGTATTTCTTTTTCTCATCATCAGTTAGATCTTTAATAGCAACAATCTCTCCATCTTCATCAATCGGTCTAACATATCGTTGTTCAACACATTTCCACGCATCTAAGTGATTTGCTTGAACCCAATTTTCAAAACGTTCCTCCCATCCATTACACTCCTCGATATTCATGAGCTTAGGCAGTTTTTGCATGGTACCCATTTCATTTTCTAAGTTCACGTTCTGAGCCATAGTGATCGGGGTAGCAAATGCGTTGTAAAATTCGTTTTCCATGTTTCGATGTAAAAGATTCACAAACACACAAAGTTCAAACGATCTGGTATAATCTCAAACAACCTGAATGTTTCTAACCGTACGACCTAGTTATACTTTCAAACAAACTGATTAATTCACACGACCTGGACACCTCGTGCGACCTGGATTTGCAAATTGTGCAAACTGATCTTGATTCCAAACCGTGCGAACTGGTTTTCAACTTCGTGCGAACTGAAATGAGTCAACTCGTGTGAACTGTAATGATTCAACTCGTGCGAACTGAAGTAATTCAACTCGTGCGAACTGAAGTGAGTCAACTCGTGCGAACTGACAAGATTTCCACTCAAACCAGGCGAACTGAGTTCAATTATGTTCAATCCCTGCGACCTGGTTCAACTTCGTGCGAACTGGAATCCTAATTTCACATGATCTGAGCCATGTTCGAACGAACTGATGTGTTTTTGTCAAATTAGATCAGGTTTTAGGTTGAATTAAGTTCTGGTTTTTTCAAGGATTGATTAAAACTCAATTTTACGTGTTATATGTGAAAATCAGGTCATTTTAGAAAGAGTGTAGAAAATGAGTAGAAGTGTGTAGAAATCAGATTTTATCCTTGAAAACAAGCTGAAATGGTAAGAACTCTTCCTCCTGAGCTCTGATACCACTTGTAGGATCGGTGAATCGATCAAACGAGACGTTCAGAAGAGTTCTCGATCAATAAGAAAGGCGGAAACAGATGTATCGATGTTGTGTCAGCTTGATTTGCACAAAGAAGTAGATTAACTGTCGATTAGATTGATTTCACAATGATTTACAGGCTTGGCGACACTTCGGCAGAGCTTCGCTACCGGAATCCAAAGTTACAAACGAGAAACCAAGACTCACTATTTATAGGAAACTCCAGTTCGCATGAACCAGACATCCCAGTTCTCACGAACTGATCTGGTCCAGTTCGTGCACGAACTGGTCAGTTCGTGTGGACTGGTTGATTCTGGCCTGTTTCCCATTTTTCTCAAACTACGTGTCTTGGTTTATCTAACCTATTACATGACTCGATACAAGACGAAGTCAGCAGACATATGCACCAACACGATAGCTCATGATAAAAAAGGAACCATACAAGAAAAATTATAAAAATGGCATGACAAATTCTTTAAATTTGATTGTATATATATTTTTACATTTTTACCCTTCCCCACAAACTTATGTGTTTTGAGCTTTTAACGAGCATCCACTATCACATCTATACCAAATGCTCATTCTTCATTTCTTGTGTGAATAGCCCGCATGGTTCCTACAAATCTAGAACTTGACAAGACAATACATTCTCGGTTCTTACTGACTAAATGCAAGTAAGTATATGATGGAGGCATTAGGATTTTAAACTCTTTTCCATTTCAACCTTATTTTTATTTTTTTATCCCCTGAAAATACAAAAATCTCCCTAGTTAACCCCTTTGAGCCTAAACCCTTTTATTTTAAACACACAACACACCATCACCCAAAAACCATATTTTTATCTTTACACCCTTTATTTTAGTAAAAATTGGTTCTTTTGAAAAAACGCAAAAATATGTGACTAAGATTATAAAAAAAAGTATTCTTTAAGTGCTTGAAATAAATCTATTGCTTAAAAGCACTTACTTAGTTCATAAAGTCACAAAATAAAATTTTCAAAAGAAACCGACTTTTTACACTTTTAGCCACTTTAAATAAAACATATCATGCCCGTAACCAAAAGCCTATCCTTTCAAAGTCCTCTTGATATTTACAAAGATTAGGTCAAAAAGGAGGAGGTTTGATTGATTGTCAAGCTTATGGTAGGAGCAAGTTCCGTACCAGGACCGAGCGTTTCGCTTATACATTTCGGCCGAGTGTTGAGTGGCCACTTGTGAGGTATGTAAATGTATATATAGCTTAATGAAATTTTAAATATATGTTATGCCTTAAAATATTTATTTTTCTTAAAAATTTCTAAATAAAATCATGACGAATAGGATTGTAAATAAAATAAAAACAAGAATAAATAATGAACTTGGAATCCCGAAACTCTATACACAAGGCCCAAAGTTTCTCTTCTACCCATTCTATTTGGGAGTGTAAGCAATTATATAAGAGTTTTGCTTGAGGATAAGCAAAGATTCAAGTATGGGTGTATTTGATATGCACAAAATATAACATATAAATCATATGAAATGAGGTATAAAAACAACTATTTTTTAGTACTAATGTTGGAAAAAGTGTGTTTCTTTGTTTACTTTTGATTTTCAGGATTAAAAGAGCTTAAACAGACAAAATGAAGAAATTAACAGCGAAAACCGACATAATTACGAAGAAAAGAAGTTGGCACGCTATACCAACCCTCCAAGCTTCATCCCAAAGAAAAAATAACAAGACCAGAACCCAAGCATGGGACCGTGCCAGCCGGGCATGGGTCGTTCCCCTACTCAAGATACCCAAAGAATAAAGATAGACAGAAAATGACAAGGGACACAGGGCCGTGTCCCCTAAACATGGGTCGTGGTCAACTCTCAGATTCACAAATCTGGGTTCGTACAACAACTACAAAAGACACGGGGCCGTGTGTGCAGAAGAGTTGACACTAGAATAATTTAAGACAGAGAAGGGAAGGACACAAGGCTGTGCCTGGTGTGCACAGGGTTGTGTGAAGCTACTGTTTTCAGCTGTAAAAGGAGGTGCTTGGCTCATTTGCAAACCATCCCTTGGCAAACCACTTCTCTCACACTTGCCACCACTCCACCACCACAATACTACCATCATCCACCACTTTCATCCATCATCCATCCTTAGAGTGCGTGTGTAGTATCGGGATCCAAGATCGATATTAAGAGATTATGTCAAACAAAGGCCATGCTTGGCTAATCTCTTACATCACTTGGTGAAGACAAAATCATTTATGTATTACTTTTGATTTCCTAGTTTTGGTAGCTTTTTATTTGGGTTTGTATTAATGACTTTAATAACTAGTTTTTTTTATATTGAAGGTGAACTTTACTTAATCATTTCTTCATGTTTCGTTGATTCACTCATTCGAGTCTTTACGGCCTATATAAAGCGCGTTAACTGCCTGGAAGGGGGTTAGAAGGGTGGTTGGGTAAAGTTCTTGCCTCGTTCAGTGTATAGATCCTGTGAGGACCTGATTCAAGCTTACTAGGACTTCCCTTGACGCATATAGCATCAAATCGGGGGAAGTAAGAACGGCTTGTGATCCCTTATAAAATTAACTACTATTAAAAATTTAAACCGGCCTTGCGGGACTGTGTCCCTGCTGACTCAAACCAATATGGTCGAGGGTAGTGTTGCCTCCAAAAGAGGGAAATGCCACTTTTTGCATTAATAACTTACTTAATTATCTTTCAATAATCCAACCTTGTGGGACTGTATCCCTGCTGACTCAGAGGAATATGGCTGAGGGTAGCGTTGCCTCCAAAAGAAGGACATGCCACTAAGATAATCTCTTAAAAAACCCAAAACGAGGAAATCATCAAAGGATACATAAATGACAAGTCGGATCCAAGTGATTCTATCTTGTCTTTCTGTTTTATTTATTTTATTTCTTTATTTTTATTTACTTATCTAAAAAACAAAAACAAAAATTGTCTCTATATTTGGTTAGATTAGACGTCGATGATATTCTGGTATTAAAAGCTCTTATGTCCTTGGACGACCTCGGTATCTTACCATCACTATACTACGCCAACGATGGGTGCACTTGCCCTAGCATGTTGTAGAGAGTGATAGTTTATATCGTGTTTTATAAATTTAAAGCTTGATTCAAGAATAAAAAGGTGCTAAAAATACATTAAAATCCAACTTCTCAAAAATCGCCGTTCCCCCACTTCTTTAACTCAAAAGGATAAACCTTTTATCTGGGGTCCTAAACAAGAGGAGTCTTTTCAAACGCTCAAGGACATGCTTTGCAATGCTCCTATTCTAGCTCTTCCCGACAAAAAACGATGATTCCGTCGTGTATTGCGATGCATCTAACCAAGGTCTTGGTTGTGTCCTCATGCAGCGAGACAAGGTTATCGCTTACGTGTCGAGACAACTCAAGATACACGAGAAGAACTACACTACCGATGACCTTGAACTTGGTGCAATTGTTTTTACTTTGAAGATATGGCGACACTACCTTTATGGTACAAAGTGTGTGTGTGGTCTTCACCGATCATAAGAACCTTCAGCATATCTTTAACCAAAAGGAGCTCAACATGCGTCAATGCCGATGGGTGGAGTTGCTCAACGACTACGATTGCGAGATTCGCTACCATCCAGGAAAGTCGAATGTCATGGTTGACGCTCTTAGTCGAAAAACTCATGTGAAGGGTATCAGTTGTTTCTAACTCGTGGACAACCTTCGAAACCGCATTCGTGAAGCACAATACTCATTCGTTAATGAAGGTAACATGTACAACAAGATGAAGTGTGGTGCTGAAGATCAACTTGCGTCCAAATGCGATGGTATTCTTTACTATCTCAATCGCGTTTGGGTACCAAACCGTGATGACCTTCGAGATCTCTTAATGAAGGAGGTACACAAGTCTTGATACTCTATTAATCCTGGTGCCGACAAGATGTATCAAGACCTTCGTACATCTTATTGGTGGCATGGCATGAAGAAGGATATCACCACCTTCTTCTCAAAGTGTCTCACGTGCTCAAAGGTGAAAGCTTAACATCAACGTCCCTCCAGTTTACTCGAACAACCAGAAATTCCAGACTGGAAATGGGAGAGTATAGCTATGGATTTTATCACCAAACTCCCTTGTACATCATCTTGTTATGATAGCATTTGGGTAATCATCGATCGATTGACCAAATCCGCTCACTTCCTCCCCATTCGTGAAGACTACAGAGTTGAGAAATTGGCTCGTATCTACACGAATGAAGTCGTTTGTCATCATGGTATCCCCATTGACATCATCTCAGACCGTGATGGTCGTTTCACCTCGCGTCTTTGGTAAACCTTTCAAACCACTCTTGGTACTCATCTTGACCTTAGTACCGCTTTCCATCCTCAGTCAGACGGTTAAACCGAGTGCACCATCCAAACTCTTGAGGATATGCTTCGCTCTTACGTAATCGATTTTGGTGGCAACTGGGATATGCACTTGCCTTTGATAGAATTCTCATACAATAAAAGTTATCATGTTAGTATCCAAATGGCACCATTCGAAGCATTGTATGGTCGTAAGTGTCGTTCACGTATTTGCTGGCACGAGATCGAGGAAGCACAAATCACCGGTTCCGAGCTCATACAAGAGACGACGGATAAGATCTTGCAGATTCGTGATAATCGAACTCAAAGCTAGAAGCCGACAAAAGAGTTAGCCGACAAGCGAAGCAAGCCTTTGGAATTCAACGTTGGTAATCACGTACTCCTCAAGGTATCCCTTTGGAAAGGAGTAGTTTGATTTGGTAAGAAAGGCAAACTCGCTCCACGTTTTGTAGGTCCTTTCAAGATTCTTGAAAGGATTAGCAAGGTAGCGTATCAACTAGACCTACCTCAAGAACTCAACAATGCCCATCCGACGTTTCATGTTTCAAACCTGAAGAAGTGTCTAGCTGATGAAGGACTTCAAGTTCCACTCGATGATATCCAAGTCAATGAGTCCTTACACTTCGTGAAAAAGCCGGTCGAAATCATGGACCGAGGAACCAAGCAACTAAGGTGCAGTCGAAATCCCATAGTCATAGTTCGATTGGAAGGAAAACATGGCGCTGAATTCACTTGGGAACTCGAGAATGAAATGAAGACCAAGAATCCGCATCTTTTTTATGAGTCTTCATCTTGAATAAATTTTGGGATGAAATTTCCTAAAGTAGGGGAGACTGTACCGCTTCACATTTTGTATTTTCCTTATTTAGAAAGTGTAATCTCATTTCTATTTATGGAAACTTGTATCCGTATTCGTATTATATTTCCAGTTTTGTAATTTGAGACTTAGATCATAATGAAACTCGAATTTTATACATACTTGTTATTCGCGCAATTAATCAATTAAATACGTGTTTACTTGCAAACCAACACTTGTTATACGTACAATTATTCATACATACGTTCACGATACTCAAATTATACTTACCGACTTACGTACACTTTTTATGCTTAAAAACATGTCAAAATACAAAGTTATAGCTTAAAATAATAAACAAACCAAAGTTCAGGTACTAAAATGCAATAAACCAAAATTGCTGGAATCAAGGGGCGTGGCGGGGCACACCCCTTTTATGTCGCGGCCCATCAAACCTCCGATCCGCAGAAAGTTGTTTTCTCTTCATGGATTGGGCATTATTCTCCTCCCCAATCACCTTCTAACCTTCTTTACACCAAACCCTACCTCATCTCTATATAAAAAAGCCTCCATCTTCCCATTTTCACTTTCCCAACTCATCTACGCACTCAAATTGCTCTCAAATCAGTTGCAAGGCAGAATTATTCCAAGTCCAAAAGTGAGTTCAAACTCACTTTCTTCATCATTTCTTCATCTTTTCTTCCACTACAAAGCTTGAAACACCTCGAGGAGTGTTTTCACAGGTTACCATGGTAAAGTAAGGTGGAACATCACCATTTCGAGTCCCAAACTTTCTGTTTTGGAAGAAATTTTATTTAATCTTTTTGAACATGTTATAATCTTGTACCTACTTTGCCTCTAATCAAGTCCATGGTTAGAGAGCTTGTGTATGGTGATTCTTATGAGTTTAGAGGTGCAAACACCCTCTAAACTTTCTGTTTTGATAAGGGTTTAGACAACCCACAAGTGTTGAAACCATCCAAGTCTACCATAGTTAATATTGCAAGACTTGTGTTTTGGTGAAGGTGTGAACCTTGGAAGTCTTGGCTATCCTAACTTGTTCCACCACCTCACTTGATGTTTTTATTCATATTCACTAAGTAGCTTCCTAGCCCCAAAGTAAGTTAACCCCGCCTCGCCTCTAGCATTTGATGGTATCGATGTAAGTCTACATTAACGAAGATTAGTAAAAAATATGCATGCTTACCTGAATGGCCTTAGTGAATGTTCTATCGAATAAGACGGTTGTTGGGTGTAAAATTGGAGATAAGTTGAATTATAAAATAGTTAATATTGTTAAAATTTGGGAGCGCTAAATTTTAAATAGAAAAGATGGGTGTGGTTGTTTTATATAATAATTTGGGAGCGATTGGTTTTTTTTTTTTCCAAACGGCAGGTTGGTTCTGTTATAAGCCCTAGTTGGTAAAATCACACATTTTCAAACGGTATGGATTAAAGTAAAATCACACATTTTCAAAGGGACGTAATGTTTAAACAAATGAGACATAACTCAAATTGTTTTTTAGTTATATCACACCTTTTCGAACGGATACGATGTTTTAACATACCCAAAGTTACTATTTGTATAAGATTATAATATAGAGAGAGAAGCTCCTGTCACGGCCCCAGCCCCGGTTTGACCCGGTCTAGGAGCCGCGGGACAGGAACCCGTGGTATTTATTGATTGAGTTGACCGCGGAAGATTTTACAGGATCTTTTTAAACTTGAAATGCCCGATTATTTTATTTCATAATTCGGGATAAACCCCCGTAATTTACAATAGAGGAATTTCACAAGAAAATTCCCTGATTTCCAAAACATGTTTATTTGCTTAATTGAGCCACTACTTCAATCTTTGTTAGTGCTCTGTAGCACTTTTCCTTGGTTCACAGTAGTCACCTGAAACATGTTTTGAAAATATTTTGTCAGCGGGGAAATACTGGTGAATCATTCATTTTGATGAAACGACACGCAGTTATAAATTACAGCATAAGAGCGATTACAATGGCTTTTATCTTATTTTTATATGGCGCCGTGTCACCTCCTGGTAACGATGGTCATACCACTATTGGGTCCTTCCCCAAGTAGTGATGATTATCACTGTTAGGATTTATTAGCCTAACCGTGAGAAATTAGTAATGTGCACAATACCCCACTAGCCAATGATTCAAGATAACCATGACTTAATCCCTGTAATTATAACTTTTGAAAATACTTTAGAGTATTGTAAAACATATTTGATAAAAAGAGAATGACTCACATTGCAAGTTTAACGAGCAGAGTTTAGCCTACTGATAAGCCTGATAACCTAATTTAAATATCAATGCACACGAACTAGGTCAGTAACTAATACAGCATTTACGATAACTCACGAAATTAAAACCCTCACAACGAATGACAAAGTGCAATACTTAAACATCCATCGAATTCACGAAGAATAACAAAGTATGGCCCTAATGTGGGAAGCACTTAAGCATCCATCGGATAGTTTCAATCGATCGGACATTGAATCGTAGCAGCGATCGAGTTAATACCCTGTATCGTAGCAGCGCCTTACTATAATGAAATTCGATTTTGAGCAGTGAGAATTCGTTTTTGTGAAAATATTTCGATGCTAGAGGACTGCTCATGATCCAAGCTATTTATAGCAAAATTTTGGGTCTGTCGCGGCCCGCGTGAACCTTCAGCCGATCCTTACGCGGCCCGCGTGGAGGTCTAGTCATAGATTAGGGCATCCGTGTCACTGGTAGGCATGCCACGTGGGTGACACGTGGATCTGGACGCTTATCCGGTCAAACTTCATTTTGACGCGGCCCGCGTAAGCTTCTCTTATGGCTTACGCGGCCCGCCTGAAACCCATAAAATCTTGATTTCTTGATTTTTCATGCACAGTAGGGTTTCAGGGGTCCGGGTTTTTACTTATGAGTCGTTTTCGGACATTTTTGAAGGTCCTTACATCCTCCCCACCTTATTTAAAATCTCGTCCTCGAGATTTATTGAAATAAGTGAGGATACTTTCGCTTTATCTCCGATTCCAACTCCCAAGTGTATTCGGGTCCTCTTTTGGAATCACATTTGACTTTGACTAGTACTAATCTTTTATGCTTGAGAAACTTGATCTTTCTGTCTTCTATTTGTAGTGGCTTCTCGACAAACTTTAGCTTTTCATTTACCTCTATGTCTTGAAGAGGTACTACCAGAGATTCGTCTGATAAGCATTTCTTGAGATTGGATACATGAAATACGTCTTGTACTCCAGCTAATTCCTCTGGTAGTTGTAAGCGATAGGCAACTGGTCCTATTCGTTATACTACTAAGAATGGTCCTACGTACCTTGGACTTAGCTTTCCTTTCTTACCGAACCGAACTACTCCTTTCCAAGGAGTAACTTTCAAGAATACCTTGTCTCCCACTTGGAATTCTAGTGGCTTGCATCGATTATCGGCATAACTCTTCTGGCGATCTCGAGCTGTTTTCAGTCTTTCCTTGATTTGAGTAATCTTGTCGGTTGTTTCTTGCACGATTTCATGACCTGATAATTGACTTTCTCCTATTTCTGCCCAGCAAACTGGAGTTCTACACTTGCGTCCATACAGTGCTTCAAATGGGGCAACTTCAATACTTGTACGATAACTATTGTTATAGGAGAATTCAATTAATGGTAGGTGGTCATCCCAATTTCCACCAAAATCTATCACACATGCCCTAAGCATGTCCTCCAGGGTTTGGATTTTCCTTTCACTTTGTCCGTCGGTCTGAGGGTGATATGCAGTGCTTAGATTTAATCGGGTTCCCATTGCTTCCTGGAAACTTGTCCAGAAATGGGAAGTGAAACGACTATCTCTATCCGATACAATGGAGAGCGGAACTCCATGTAAGGATACTACTTCATCTACGTACAACTTTGCTAACCTTTCCATGCTAAAGGTATCCTTCATGGGTAGAAAATGAGCTAATTTGGTTAATCGATCCACAATTACCCAAATCGCATCATTACCTTTTCTGGTTTTGGGCAACTTAGTAACAAAATCCATAGTTATAAGTTCCCATTTCCATACCGGCATTTCTAATTGTTGTAGTAGACCTGAGGGTTTCTGGTGTTCTGCCTTAACTTGTGAACAAGTAAGACATTTAGAAACATATCTAGCTATGTCATTTTTCATTCCTATCCACCAGAAGTTATTTCTTAAATCTTGGTACATCTTATTGTTACCGGGATGCATGGTATACCTAGATTTATGGGCTTCTTCTAAAATCTTATTTCTCAATTCTCCTTGCTTAAGTACCCATATTCTTTTCTTGTGGAATCTCCAAATTCCATCACTCCCTTGCTCTAATTCTTTTACTCGTCCCTTCATTCCTCCAGCATCATCCTTGATTGTTGTTTCCTGAATATTTTTCAGTTGTTCCATTAAATCTAATTGTAGATTTAATCTAAGGGCACGAACTCGCTTTTGTTTTTCATGATACTTACGACTCAAAGCATCTGCAACTACGTTTGCTTTTCCTTCGTGATATTGAATATCACAGTCGTAATCACTTAAAATCTCCATCCACCTTCTTTGCCTCATGTTTAATTCTTTTTGCCCAAATATGTACTTAAGCTCTTATGATCCGTATAGACAGTAAACTTACTTCCATACAGATAATGTCTCCAAATCTTAAGGGCAAAAATGATGGCTCCTAACTCTAAGTCATGAGTCGTATAATTTTCCTCGTGCTTTTTCAATTGCCTTGAGGCATACGCAATTACCTTCTTGCGTTGCATTAGCACACATCCTAATCCTAGCTTAGAAGCATCGCAGTAAACTTCAAAATCTTCTGTTCCTTCTGGCAAGGCTAGAATTGGGGCGTTTGTTAACTTTTGCTTCAAAATCTTAAAGGCCTCTTCTTGCCTAGGTCCCCATTCAAATTTAACCGCTTTACAGGTTAGCTTAGTTAATGGTACCGCTATTTTGGAAAAATCCTTAATGAATCGTCTATAGTATCCGGCTAATCCTATAAAACTTCTAACTTCCATAGCTGATTGTGGGACCTTCCAATTGGTGATCGCTTCTATTTTGGAGGGATCTACGTGAATACATTCGTGATTCACCATGTGTCCTAAAAATTGCACTTCTTGTAGCCAAAATTCACACTTCGAGAATTTGGCGTAAAGTTTCTCCTTTCTTAACAAAGTTAAGAGTGCATGCAGGTGCTGACAGTGTTCATCCTGACTTTTGGAATAAATAAGTATATCGTCGATGAAGACAATTACAAATTTATCCAAGTACGGTTTACAGATCCTATTCATTATGTCCATAAATGCTACAGGAGCATTTGTTAGTCCGAAGGGCATGACTGTAAACTCGTAATGACCATACCTAGTTCTGAAAGCAGTTTTAGGTATGTCTTCTTCTTGTACCTCAATTGATGATATCCGGAGCGCAAGTCGATCTTAGAAAAATATCTAGCTCCTTGGAGTTGATCAAAAAGATCATCAATCCTAGGTAATGGGTATCGATTCTTAATTGTAACTTTATTCAATTCCCTATAATCAATACACATTCTCATTAACCCATCTTTCTTTTTCACAAACAACACTGGAGCTCCCCATGGGGATGAACTAGGTTGTATAAATCATTTACTTAATAATTCATCTAATTGTTTTTTCAATTCTAGCATTTCGGTGGGTGCTAACCGATAAGGTGCCTTAGCTATCGGTGTAGTTCCAGGAATTAGATGAATTCTAAATTCGACTTCCCTATTGGGTGGTAATCCAGGTAGTTCTTCCGGAAAGACATCCGGGTATTCTTCTACTACCGGAATTTCTTTAATTTCCTTACCTTTCGTGTTAATGATTACTGAAATCATATACACCACTTCTTGTTTTCTTGAATAACTGGCCAACTTCATTCCTGAAATTAATTTCAGTGGCTTTTGTGGCTTATCTCTTGTAATCACCACTAGTTCTCCTGTGGGTGTATGTATTTCTATAGAATTTTTATCACAGAGAATTCGAGCATGGTTGGCTATTAACCAATCCATTCCTAACACAATATCGAATCCTGCTAAATTCATAGGTAACAGGTTTGCAGAGAATTTATGACCTAAGAGTTCTATTTTTCCTTCTTGCAAAACCTTATCTATGTTAACAGAATTCCCATCTGACGTTTCGACTGTAAAAATCTGCCTAAGGTTGGTTAAGGGTAAGTTAAGAGCTTGGCAGAATGAAGTATTTATAAAACTTTGGTTTGCACCAGAGTCAAATAATACTTTTGCATAAACGTCGTGAACTAGGAACGTACCAGCTATTACGTCAGGAATTAACTCTGCTTCCTGAGTAGTTAACTGGAAGGCTCTTGCGTTTCTCTTGGTAGTTCCTTCTGTAGGTTTGGCTTTGTTATCAGCTGGTTTGGCGAATTTCGGGCAGTCTGGCCTGAAATGTCCAGCTTCTCCGCAGTTGCAGCAGATTGTGGATTTCTTTTTCCTGCAATCTTCTTCTTGATGCCCTGGAATTTTGTAGAAATTGCAATACCCTTTGCATTTTCCAAAATGCTTTCTTTTGCAGACATTGCAAAATGGAACAGTGGAAATTACCCGGTTCCCTTTTTCTTGAAATTGTTGCGGTTACCCATACGGAATCCCTGTGTAATCTTTTGGGCCACTTCCCTCTTTCTATTTTCCTCTCGCGTACGCACTAGTCCGTCCGTTAGGGTGTTAGCTAATTCCACAGCATCGTCAATAGTGCAAGGTCTCGCAGCTTTAACAATATCACGGATTTTGCCAATTAATCCCCAAATATAGCGAGAAATAAGTACCAGTTCTGGCGAAGCCAGGGTTGGTACCACTCTAGCGTACTCGAAGAATGTCGAAGTATACCCTCGACAATCTACATCCACCATCCGGTGGTTCAGAAATTTATTTTCCATTTGTTCTTTCTCATACTCGAGACAGAATTTTCTTTCCACCAGTCGCTTAAATTCTTCCCAACTCATGGCATAGGCTACATCGCTTCCTTTGGCTTGAAGTACCGTATTCCACCATTCTAGCGCCCCTTCTTTGAAAAGATGAGACGCGTACATGACCTTGTCTTCTTCAGCACATTTACTTATTTTAATCACCGCCTCGGTTTTCTCTAACCAACACAGTGCAGCAGTCGCCCCTTCATTGCCTGCAAATTCAGCTGGTTTACAGGCAAGAAATTCCTTATAAGTACAACCAGGCGTTGCAGCTTTCATTTTCTTAAGGAGTGGAGCTTGCATTCCATCGTTGTCATTATTAGTATGGTTGCCGCCTCCGTTTACACTATTACTAAAATTGTCACCGTGTGTACGTTTGCTAGGAATAATTTGTTGAGGTTCAATTGGATTTCGGGCAGCAGCAAGAATTGCTGGAATAGCATTGGCTATTCCCTGAGCAACGATATTCTCGATATCTTGCCTATTCAGAAATTGATCTTCATTGTTTTGCTCAGAATGATTAACTTCATTAACGGGTTCATTACCAGCATGTTCCATCTGGTAATTAATTTATATAAGTAATTAGCAGAAAATAATTAATAATAAAACATAACAAAACAATTGCACATAATCACGTTTAACAAGTATAGCCAAAATTGTCGATTTTTCAACGTTCGATATTTTATATATTATAATAGGCATCCGTACACACTGGTTATCTTACAAAAGTTTTATTTTTAAGTTATTTCATGCGATTATATTTTGATTATTATATTCTTATTAAACATATGCTTCCTCCATCACAAGCTATCCCATCAGCTGGCATTTTCAGTAACGACGTTCCCTCTCGTCGTATTTCCAGGAGATCTGTTCTCCCACCTCTCGGATTCGATTTCCTGCATCCATCAACTACTCGCCAAAATGGCGGAGCTCAGCCAGGTTCTCATTGCTCATTGGTGGGTTTGGTGTAGGTTCGGGGTCAAACTGAGGGAGAAAGGTATAAGGGTTGTTTAAAAGATTCTGGAATTGCCAATCGTTGGTCCACCACTCTTCCATTTCTCCTAAAGGTCGGGTATTGACAAGGGGATCTGGAATGGCTGGTTCCAAGTTTACTGGAAGCTGGGTTTCGGCAAGATAAGTGAAAAGGTTTTCATTAACATGCTTAAGGATATCACAACTTGCTAGTATGTAATCTAGTTCTTCTTGCAATAGCATTTCCTCGGCTTGCTTGGAGTTTTCTCCAATTTCTATTCCTTTCCCTTTATCTATTGGGTCCTCCGTCTTGGAAACTTTCCTGGTTACTGGTTTCCTTCTGCGCACACGCCTCCAACCCACAATTCTTCTTCTCTTCTTTGGCTTGGGTTTCTCCGGAGGTTGAGCTTGAAATTCCATAGGTTCCTCAACATCGGCACAATAACCAGTAAAGTCTTTGGAAACTTCCACATTAACAGAATAGAGATTGAGATTCAGAAGAGCTTCAGACAACTCATTCATGCTGTTTAGCAGATATGAAGAAACACATAAAATTTTAGGTTAAAATTTTGTAAATTGAATAATCACAGAAAGAAATCTAATATTTATACAAATAGATTGATTAAAATATTGCGATATATATATATATATATATATATATATATATAAATTTATTACAAAATACAATTGAAATTAAAAAAAAAACATATTAGGGGATAATTTATTTTAATCTATCTTTTCTTACTAAGTTGTTTATTTAACGGGCAAAGTTTCTGGCATATATAGATGATATAGGTGCTGGTACTAGTTTGGCAATTTCATTATAAGTTAGCATTTACTGCTGTAGTAGCTAACATATAGAGATCTGCCCATTGTTCGTCTAATTCATCTTCCTATGGTGGGTTATTGCCTATATCCTGAGTTTCCTTATTACTCATCACTCCTTTTGGTTGTGACGTCTTTATTTTCTCTTGACTTTTTCTAATAATCCAACTTCTTTTATTAGGGGTAAGTGGTTTCTCAAACTGTGCCTTACGGACAAATATTCCTTCCTCAGTATCTGCTGAGTAGTTTAAGGAATTTGATTGAGATAAAGTTCCATTATCTTTTGGTGAACTATCTAATTGACGATAGATGTCCGAAAGTCTTTGCTTACCCATACTGTAACTAACATGTAGTCAGTTAATAAAACGCGTAATCACAAGATGGCAATTAGTAAAATTAAGTATTTCTAAATACTTAATTGGCTTAAATCAGTGGCTCTGATACCACCTTTTCCTGTCACGGCCACAGCCCCGGTTTGACCCGGTCTAGGAGCCGCGGGACAGGAACCCGTGGTATTTATTGATTGAGTTGACAGCGGAAGATTTTACAGGATCTTTTTAAACTTGAAATACCCGATTATTTTATTTCATAATTCGGGATAAACCCCCGTAATTTACAATAGAGGAATTTCACAAGAAAATTCCCTGATTTACAAAACATGTTTATCTGCTTAATTGAGCCACTACTTCAAGCTTTGTTAGTGCTCCGTAGCACTTTTCCTTGGTTCACAGTAGTCACCTGAAACATGTTTTGAAAATATTTTGTCAGCGGGGAAATACTGGTGAATCATTCATTTTGATGAAACGACACATAGTTATAAATTACAGCATAAGAGCGATTACAATGGCTTTTATCTTATTTTTATCTGGCGCCGTGTCACCTCCTGGTGACGATGGTCATACCACTATTGGGTCCTTCCCCAAGTAGTGATGATTATCACTGTTGGGATTTATTAGCCTAACCGTGAGAAATTAGTAATGTGCACAATACCCCACTAGCCAGTGATTCAAGATAACCATGACTTAATCCCTGTAATTATAACTTTTGAAAATACTTTGGAGTATTGTAAAACATATTTGATAAAAAGAGAATGACTCACATTGCAAGTTTAACGAGCAGAGTTTAGCCTACTGATAAGCCTGATAACCTAATTTAAATAACAATGCACACGAACTAGGTCAGTAACTAATACAGCATTTACGATAACTCACGAGATTAAAACCCTCACAACGAATGACAAAGTGCAATACTTAAACATCCATCGAATTCACGACGAATGAAAAAGTTTGGCCCTAATGTGGGCAGCACTTAAACATCCATCGGATAGTTTCAATCGATCGGACATTGAATCGTAGCAGCGATCGAGTTAATACCCTGTATCGTAGCAGCGCCTTACTATAATGAAATTCGATTTTGAGCAGTGAGAATTCGTTTTTGTGAAAAGATTTCGACACCAGAGGACTGCTCATGATCCAAGCTATTTATAGCAAAATTTTGGGTCTGTCGCGGCCAGCATGAACCTTCAGCCGATCCTTACGCGGCCGCGTGGAGGTCTAGTCGTAGATTAGGGCATCCATGTCACTGGTAGGCATGCCACGTGGGTGACACGTGGATCTGGACGCTTATCCGGTCAAACTTCATTTTGACGCGGCCCGCGTAAGCTTCTCTTATGGCTTACGCGGCCCGCCTGAAACCCATAAAATCTTGATTTCTTGATTTTTCATGCACAGTAGGGTTTCAGGGGTTCGGGTTTTTACTTATGAGTCGTTTTAGGACATTTTTGAAGGTCCTTACATTACAAGAGAGCCCTCTTGTACAAAGAATAGGTGAGAAGATCAACCATTGATCTTCCAAGATCAACCATTGATCTTCCAAGATCAATGGCTCAAAACTAAGCAGTAATATTTTCGTAAATCTTAGGTCAAACAATTGAAAAAACAAATTGAGAAAGGGTATTCTGGTCCTTTCTCTCTTGAACTCCTCTTCCCCTTGATTTTCAAACGGCTATAATTTTTTCATACGTTAATATTTTTTCTAAAAAAATACATAAAAATTAACGAGTATTTCGTTCTCTTTAATTCGAGCGTATTGCTATAGTTTTCTTAAAAAAATACATGATTTTGAATACCCAACACATGACTATGTGATTACGTGATTTCGAATACAGGATTTTGAATACCCATTACATGATTTCATTATAGTTTGTGAAACCACACTAAGTGATTACGTAATTACGTAACAATAGTTGACTATGTATTATTACGTGACTACGTGATTTTGAATAACCATTTCGTGATTACCTGATTTCATTATAGTATTTTACGTGAAACCACACTGAGTGATTAAATACAAAAACATGTAATGCATAATGGATATTTTATATTGAATGTATAATCACGTAATAGTTTATGTTAAATGTGTAATCACGTAATGGATATTCAAAATCACGTAGTCATGTGTTGGGTATTCAAAATCACGTAATCACGTAATGGACTAATGAGTATTCAAAATCCTGTAATTTTTTTAAGAAAACTATAGCAATAGGTTGAGTTAAAGAGAATGAAATGCTCGTTAATACGGTGTAATTGCTTTTAAATATTAACATGTGAAAAAGTTAATGTCGTTTGAAAATCAAGGGGAAGTTGTTTCAAGTGAGAAAGGATTAAATTACCCTTCAAGCCAATGCCAGTTGTACTCTCATCTATGTTGCGTATACTTTGTTCGTGAAATTTGTCTTCTACATGATCCAACATCTATATATATATAATGTGTTAGAACTTGCAACACATTAATAGCTTTAAACTAATGTTTTAAGTTCCGATACATTTACCATAGATATGTAAAAGAAAAAACTATTGCAAATTTGTTTTAAAGTTTGGCTTTCTTTTTGTAGTAAATGCGTCACAAATGTGTCTGAATTTGTCACAATCTTTTTGTCCGAATTTTGTGTATCCATTGATGTAAAAACATGTTAGACATATACAAAATAATGAAATTATAGGCATTACCTTGGACACAAAATGCTAATTAATTTATTATCAAATAAAATCAAAACCAAAATTATTAAAAAAGTTAAAGGTGAATATTTTTGAATTATTCGTAATTGCACCGCTAATATAAGTCACAAGGAACGATGTCCATAATCTTACGATGTTTAGATATTTTGTCAACTTCAATACAAGTTATAGAATATTTTCTATAATTTTTAATAGTAGATGATACAACTAGTAAAGGTCTTTTTAGTTATGTTATTGATAAACTTGATAAAATAGAATTTGATATAGATGACATTAGATGACAAGGTTATCATAATAGATCAAATAGAAAAGAAAAACATCAAGTAGTACGAAAACGATTGTGAGATATCAACCTTATAGCCTTTTACACACCATGTGGTTCTCATATTTTAAATTTAGCATTTTCTAGTATGGTTAGCTCTTGTTAAAAATTAACTAGATAAACGTATTTGTTATTTTGAAAAGTACAAAAATAAAGAATTTGAAAACGCTATGATTGCAGCTAAAGAAGTTGATATAGGGATTGATATTGAACCTAGTATTCGTGAGAGACATATTATTTATATAAATATAACATTTGATGAAAATGTTGATGATGAAACTTTGAAAACTCCTACTGATTGTTTTAGAACTGAGTACATCTTATACATAGTAGACCAACCTAGTTCTTCACTCAAAAATAAAAGTAAATTTGTTCAATTTAAAGAGTTCGAATCTTTTTTGGTTTTCTGTTTGGTATTAAAAAGTTGATTGAATAGTAAGTTTTGTCCTTTATCTATATACTCAATTTCAAGCGGTATCCTTTATCTTTAAAATTGATAAGTTTTGTACTTAATGATTCCAAATGCTACACGTTAGCCCTAACCCAATTAGTTTTTTAATTAAATGTGATCATGTGCGGATAATTTTGTCATCTCACCATTTCATGGACTAAAAATGTAAATAACTAAATACCTAACTATTAATATCTATTAATATTACAAGTGAAATGAACAGTAAGTGTAATAGGTGGGTCATACTTATTGGGCCAAAAATTAGCATCTATTCTCTCACGTGTGGAAAGAAGGCCACGCGTCTATTTTCGGTCATTAGAAAGATGAGTGTTTAAGACCAAAGGACAGAGAGAGAAAGATAAACGGTGGTGGTTGTTCAGACGTCACCTACACCCGAGATTATCCTTCACTTTCAAAACTTTCACCCATATAGAAAAACCCTAACATCTTCTCTGGTCTCTGAAACGATAATGTCATCGACGATGAACGCAGATCAGGTCGCAGACGACGAACGCAGATCAGGTGGCAGGTGACGAACACAGGCAGTTAACTAGGGTTTCTTCACATCCTTTTTGGAGCTTTCGGCAATCAATGTTGAACCGCTAAATCAGGTACATCATTAGTTGGTACTGTTCTTTGCTTTGATTTGTTGAGATTTATAAACCCTGAAGTCTTCAATTTCACAGTCTGCAAAGTCTTCGTTCTATCTGAAACTTGAGCTAATCGCTTTCCTTATGTATGGTTAACAAAATCAGTTGATCCCACTCTCCAAACCGTTCCCACCGCAGGCGCACACGTCATCCTTCGGCGGTCTGGCTATTGCGGTTGTGACCAGCCAGCCGTCACTGTCCACTACACCAGGTTATTTTTTACCTTTTCCAAAATGTTTTTTTTTTATTTTAATTAAAATTAGATGTGATTATATGAAATTCGGTGATTGAATTGGTTATTTAAACTTCAAACTTGATTGAAAATTGATGCTTAAGAGTTGGAATCTTGACCATACTTGAATACAATTACCCACTACCAATTACGCAATTACATTTCGATCAATATTGAAGACCATAGCAACCCAGATCCATTTTGGGATGACCCCTTAATGTTTACCGCTACAAAGCTCTTATGATGCGTGTTATTCCTGTATAGATTTCTTTAACCTTCTTTAAAAGATTTCTTTCATATATAGATTGTTTGAATAAACAATATAAACCAGTTTGAATTTCGTAGTTGTAATTGCACTTGCTTTGCTCATGTAACTCAATGGCTATATATCAGAACATCAGTTGTAATATCAATTATTATAGGCAATCTTTCATTTTAAATTTTCATGCATGTTCTTATCTGGATGGTAGGTGTTTTATATATTGCATCATATCTCAATTATTATAGGCAGCTGCCTGTAACAGAACATCAGTTGTAATAGCAATATTGAAAAAATAACTGAGCGATCCAATTATTATAGTGGAACTGGAATGAATAGTTTTATAATATTGGGACCATTTGGAAATAATGTAAAGATTATTTCATAATAATTGTGCGTTATTTTTGGATGTTAAACCACACAATGCAGAAAAGGTGAAGATGATTAGGAACACTGGATGACACCGATCAATAACAATCTGCGGGGTAGTGGAAACGGAAATTTCTACCTGCCGCCCTTGCCCGCGGGCCGGTTGGACCGTTGAACGGTACCACTATTCCCCAATCCCTATCCTATTCTAAATTTGTGGCATAGTATTTTCCTCTTTTGAGTTTATATTCATCCATTAGGGTTCTTAATTGTTTTAGTTGAAGCAGTTTTGTGTGCTGGTTATGAATCATCTCTTGAATTCAAATGAAAATTGTTTTCACTCAACATCTCATGCATTTGGAAGGGCGTCAACATTCGACAAAGCAAGCATCTGATGGACAAATTCCGACGCATACCCTCCACCAAACAAAGCATCTGATGGACTTGCACTAAGTGACACCACCATCTGTAGATCAAAATCCACCCTGTCTAGATAAGCCAAGTCAGTTGGTTAGACGCTTACACCTCTATGTGAGAGGTTTCCGAATGTAATTCATGTTCAGTTTATTTCTTCCCATAAAAACATTTGCATTCAATTAGGTAAAATAGTGAAACCAATGGACTAAAAACCGTGTGCGCTGTCAACTAGGAATTTGAAATCAAGGGGACACAAAAGATGACCATGCTACGATAACAACTGGTACAACATTTTTTCACCAATCGTACGGAGAGTCACTAATTGAACCAACTTCTGTATACATACATTTTTTATGTATGTGTGTGCATATATATACACCCACACAACTTTTCATAACATCGTGCGACAAAATAAGAAAGAACTGAATATTCGGGTTAGGAGCAAGATGTGTTGTAGTCGAAACAAATTTGAAGCAAATTGAGTTTGTCGATCTATATTTTTATCAGCACTGTAGGGTATGCATGAACTATGAATTATGATTATATAAACACTCCTTGCTTCACATTTGAGACATTGTTATTTTGCAGTGGCTGGACAACTTCTAGGCAAGAAAAACTATAGAAAGACCATCTCCAAAATTTTATAGTCACTTTGACTTTTTAGTCAACTTTATATATTGTTACTTCTGTAATTAAAACATGTAGCTGGTACTTCATTGGTCTACTGAGATTACAATCTTATCGTGGATTAAGGTCCGGGCGATCGATGGTGTAAAATATGATGGTATGGAACAGGGGAACACATCCTGATCACCTATGGTTCAGGTGTTGAAGGTACCAATGATTAATAAATGATGATGGTGGTTCTGGTTTAATTTGTTAAATGTTATTTGTGGCTGGTGTAGGTTGATTTATTAACTATTAGTTCTTTTTTTAAAGTACACCTGATAACAATTTGGAAGAAATGAACATAGTTGGTACAAAATGCAAAACAAGGAAGTCATACGGCAAGTCGTCAGGCATGAACACTACAGCTTTATGAGACCAGGTGAGTTTGAGCTATGCCTAGCAACTCAATTTATGTTGAACTTAACATGTTTGTTTACATGTTTCTTCTTCAGGTCAAAGTTACAATCTTTATACCTCAATTGTAGTTTTTAGTATCACAACATTTTGAAGTCGAACCTTCTTTATTCTGATTATAAAAGTCATAATATGTGTGCAGATGGATTGATTGATACTATTGTGCAGATTAATGACAATGTAGGAAGCTGTGAATTTGTCACTTAGGAACCATTTCTCTTACCCTTTCGCTGAAGCGACAACGATAATAGAACACTTTCCTACGAATAGGTAAAATCCAAGTCGTGCTTAGAGTAATGTTTTTGGGACAAATTGTATAGGATATATGCGTGTAATTGTTCGGTATAAGGTAAATCGTAAAATCGAGAGTTTAACAATTTTGTCAAGATATGAGTCACAGAGTGGGTTTCACTTGGCTTTTGGATTATGACGTAACTATGTTCCTCTAACTAACTGATTGAGTGTTATTTAATTGTAGATGGGTTACAAATATTTGGCTATTCAATTGTTTGGACCACAGAGAAAAAATGGTGAAGGCGGTTGTAATTCTTAGCATCAGTGACGGTGTTGGTGGCGCTAATCTTTTAGTCAAGTGGCATAAGGTAATAATAGGAATGCACTCTGAATCTTGATGTTGTGTGGAGCTTTAGTTAATTTACTTGACTAATGTCCCAGGTGCTTCTACTACCATTACCGGAGACCTTGGTGGCCTTAAATTTGGACCTCATGATTTCCATGTTCATGCACTTGGTGACACAACCAATGGGTGATGTCAACTGGTATGTGTTCCTCAAGGAAATCATCTAAAAACAGTGGTTTATTTCAAGATTTTTGGTCCCAAAATAATAAAAAAAAACGTGTAACTACAAAATTGTGTTGTATCTTGAGATTCTTCTATGTAAGAATAATAATTTATCCAAATCAGGATTCCATGTGTGTGTTTCATACTTACTACACTATTTCCTATCTAATTAACCGAGCTTATCACGCTCACTGGGCGTTGGGAATAACAAAACAATATAGCTTTTATAGTTTAAGGTGTCCCAATCTTATTATTATTTTTCCTCTCCTCCAATCTTTAATTTTTTATGATTTTTTTGGTTTCAAATCGATCTGTTATTGCCTATTTTTATGAGAACCCCTTTTCACCCACCCCATATTGAACATGTTTTTAAGCGGCCCATTTCATTTTGACCTGTTACCCAATCTGACACGCTCAGGGCTTCGAGCGCATTCATCACTCAGGGTGTAATTCGTGTAACTTGTAACGATTTGTTTTTGCGCCGCAACGCGCGCGTGGTTAAATCCCTAGTTTTATTAATACTTAAAATATTAAACACCTCTCTTTCTCTAACGAATCGTCTTCTTTAACTAGCCACCACCACAACTACCCACCCCTACCTGCCACCAATCTCCACCACCGTCAGCACTATCAAAGCCACCATAAGCAACCACCAATCTCCACCTTTAACCAGATTTGAACGCCGAGACTCCTAAACACACCTTGTGGTTTCCCCCTTCCTAAACGCGGTGGTTGTTGTAGCGTGAAGCCACCACCATCAACACCATACAACGACCGATGCCTTCCCAAATTAAGTCCTTGCAGGGTGTGATGACTCGGTGACTAATTCTCCCTACCATATTGATCCTCAGACCCTAGATTCAAGAACCACCAGAAAGAAAAGCACTCAACTTCAGTGATTCAGAAGATGCCAGCAATGATAAAAACAAGACCCACGATCAAAACCTATCTCGATTCTAGAGTGTCAGTGTGAATGATAAAAGATCTTATTATTGAAAGAGGCCTTGGCCAATAAGAAGATGAAAAAGAAGTTGAATTAAAGCTCAACATCGGAGTTTGGATAAATTAGTCAAACTCAAGTCACGAAAGGAAGGGAAAGGCTGAAAACTAAAATTGATAATGGAGTTTTACTTTTAAAGGAAGCAGAAGAGCAACGATTAGTTGTAGAAAAGTCAAACAAGAGTCTTCACATAAAAATCAGTGTTTTAAATATAAATAAGATAAAAGACCAAAGCACCCTTCACTTAACATTTAAAAAAACTAACGTAGTTAGGGTTAAAGGACATAACTTGTAGCATTTGGAAACATTAAGTACAAAACTCGTTAATTTTAAAGACAAAGGATACCGTCTAAAATTAGGTATATAGGTAAAAAACAAAACTTGCAATTCACTCTAAAAAGAAACTTTAAAAAAGTATACTCATCTTGAAAATTCTCTAAAACATGACGATAATGTAGATGTTGATTTTTTGGATCTATTTCAAGAACTAAAAATGCTAAGATATATTATATAATTAGAATATATTAAATTGTATTAAAAAGTTTTATATCTTTTCCAAATGCATATATTGCGTATAGAATTATGTTAATTGTTCCCGTAACTATTGCTTCCGCAGAACGTAGCTTTTCGAGATTAAAGTTAATAAAATATTACTTAAGATAATGTCACAAGAAAGATTAAACCGTATAACTATTTTGTCAATGGAAAAAGATGTTTTTAAAAGAAATTGATTACGATTTTTTTCACTAAACAGCTTTCATCAATTAAAGCTAGAAGAATAAATCTGATCTAAAAATATTTTATATTTATACACACAACATGGAACCTAAAAAAAATTAACCCCACCAACTATAAACTCTATAATTGCCGGTCCCAAACCTGTGTAAAGGATGATGGTTTATATTCAAAATGGCAACCACCTTTTAGTTCGCTTAGTGTTTTCGAAAAAACGTTAGATCGGCCCAGATAACCACATCCTGAAGATGGACCACTACACATAGTGTTAGGTTCTTGCAATGTCATGTCTAGTATCATATGACATATGGTCCCAAACGTCGAACTCGTCTGTACGGAATATCTTAGGTGCATATATGTTGTTGTCTACAAACAAATTAAGTGTCACACATTTAAATATGGTTATTTCTTTTCTTTTCTTTTCTTTTTTTTTTTTTTTTTTTTTTTTTGGTGTAGAGAGACATTTATCTATGTTTTAATGTTATTTTATTTTGTGTATGCTCATGACCTACTAACCTTTCACTTTGATTATGTTTTTTGAACATTTGTATGTAAAATATATATAATGTGTAATTAAACTAGACAATTTTAGTTCATAAAAATTTATCGAATTTATGCCCTTTTGAGAGGGCTAATGTTATTTCAAGTATCTACACCACCCTTTAAAAGGAACATGAATTCTTTTAACAGGAGTTATTATAACCGCATTTGACAAAAAAGGTATTCTACAAATAAAAATTAGATAATAATAGAAGTTAGATATTAGACCGTTAGAATAATAAAAGGTTTTAATTAATTAATATATAATCTTGTTTAAGGTTAAAAAAAAGTAGTAAGAGTTGTAGAGGTTTTACTTTTGTATCACTTTTTTTTATTGAATGGCGGGTTCAAGATTTTTGGACAGAGAATGCAAATACAGATCATGTAAGAACTAGTTAGAACGTGTCGGCTTAAAATGGGACGAGTCGAAAACTACATTAATTCATAGCAAACACTACATCACAAAATATGGAGATTAAGAATATAAAACAAATAATCATATTTTTGAGACCAAAACTAAATTATATAAAAGATGTCAGTAACTTGCATTTACCATTAGAAACTTGAAAAGGGAAATTAAGAGATAAACAGTGACTTATGTCTCTTGAGAATTATGGATTTATTTGGTGATAAGGGGGCTTTTTAAGATCCTTTTGAAATTTGTGTGTTTGTGTGTGTGGGGAGAGGGAATTTTTCTTAATAATATTAACCCTTGATGAAACACGTGTTCATTGTTGGAGTGAGTTGGACCGCTTTCTTTAAGAGGGACCGAGAATCATACCTTGTTCTTTTTTCTGAACCTAGATCTGCAATGGAGAAGATAGAAAGTGAGGATGTAGAGATGGCCGGTAGAGGAAGAAACCTCTATTTGCAGCTACAAAAGTGTGGCGGCTGCATCTTGCCTACCCTAATAATGAGGTGAACATCTATTTATATAGGAGGCATGAGCCTTCACTAACCTCAATGGGACAAGCTCAGTTAGGGGTTATCTCTACAAGTCCCCAGCCCATTGTAGCATAAATTACAACGCGTTGAGCCTCGTGTTGGGACTCGCGTTGGGTAAGTAAGCAATAATAATAAATATTATAATAGAATGCAATAAGTAACGGAAACGTCCAATCGTTCGGGCCTCGTGTAGCATAAATTACAACGCGTTGAGCCTCGTGTTGGGACTCGCGTTGGGTAAGTAAGCAATAATAATAAATATTATAATAAAATGCAATAAGTAACGGAAACGTCCAATCGTTCGGGTCAGGTCCAATACCATACCCCATCAAGTCCCCCAGTCTAGTGTTGCTCCAGCGTGCAAGCGTGGGAGGAGCACTAGACTTAATAAAAGTGCTCAAAAGTGAAGATTGTGAGTTTTAGGCTTACTGGCCACCCTGGTGCGGGAAAGTTGTTGGCCACGCTTGTTGCGTCTGTCTTTATCTGTGAGTAGAGATAATAGAGCAGTGAGTAGCACACAATTGTTCATCGTGGAATTTAGTTGGGCAAAACCTGGCGCACGCTGATTGGCTACAGGCAGTTGTCATTTGTACGGGCGCATAACCATGTGCTGTCAGGGTTGCGCGTATACGGATATATCCCGTAGGGGAACCTTGGGACCGGCCTAGTGTTTTGGCAGTTGAGCGTGGGTACAACCCAATGCTCGTATGACTTACACAACATTTGAGACCATACCCCTTCAACCCTGCAACTTTGAGGGATTGTAAGATTAAATATAGAGTAAATTGCAATTTTACCCCCTGAGGTTAGGGGTCATTGGCACTCTTACCCCCCCTAAGGAAATAATTGCAATTTTACCCCCCACTGTTCACCCTTATGTCGCAACCTTACCCCCTAAGCTCAGTCAACGGTAGTTTGACCATTATGTGTAAGGGCATTTTGGTAATCTTACCCTATATTTATTTTTATTATTATTTTTATTATATATAGAATCCTAAACCTCCATCATCATCATCTAGATCTGCAAACATCATCTCCATCTTCCTCATATATCATCTCCATCTTCCTCATATATCATCTCCATCTCCATCTCCATCTTCCTCATATATCATCTCCATCTGAACCGCCACAACCACCCCCGCCATAACCACCACGGCCGCCATCTTCAACCATCACCGTCGCCTTCATCAGTGACCTGGCCCCCAAAGACAACCTTACTGATCCCATCGGAAGCCTGGTGAGAACGAGCAGCAGCTGTTACTGATTGATTGGTTTAATTTAGGGATTTTTGGTGTTTTGATTGTGTTAGATTGTTGCGTTTTTTGTGATTTGTGACGTGTTAGTTCTCGAGACTCTGGATTTTGGTCAAACATAGGGATTTTGATGTTCTGATTGTTGCATTCTTTTGTGATTTGGATTTGTTGTGTTTTTCTGTGATGTGTTTGGTTGTTGAGACTTTGGATTTTGGTCAAACGTAGGGTTTGCAGTCTCCGATCATGCAGTTTTTGTATTATGTGGTTATTTTCCGGCATTGGTGGTTTCTGATCGGCTAATTTGTTTGGTTATTTTCCGGCATTGGTGGTTTCTGAGGGCAGTACTGGTTGGTGGTGGCGGTGGCTGGTTGCGGTGGTTGTTGATTTAAAACTCTGGGTGTTCATAAATTTGATTTTCTCAATCCTCAATTCTAATTTGATTTTCAATTTATCATCAAGGTTCAGATTAAACAAACAAATTGAGATAATATTAAATCACCAGATCTATGAATTAGAGAGAGAGGGGGGGGGGGGGAGGAAGAAGATGGCAGTGGTGGTTGTGGTGGTGAATGGCGGTGGCAGTGGTGGTTGAGGGTGGTGGCTGGAGGTGGCAGTGGTGGTTGTGGTGGTGAATGGCGGTGGCAGTGGTGGCAGGGGGTAAAATTACAGAGTAAACAAAACACAGGGGGTAAAATAAAAGGGTAAAATAGTCATTTCACCACAAAGTCAACAGATCAGTCAACAAAATTGAGCTTAGGGGGTAAGCTTGCGACATAAGGGTGAACAGTGGGGGGGTAAAATTGCAATTATTTCCTTAGGGGGGGTAAGAGTGCCAATGACCCCAAACCTCAGGGGGTAAAATTGCAATTTACTCTTAAATATATTTTATGTTATATTTAATCTAGTAGCCATTATAATCATTTACATTATATGGATCAAAATATATAACAATCCTATTAAATAATTAGTTGGTAATTGTTGATGGGCCTAATTACCCTTATTAACTAATTAGGGTTTCATCTTGAGTGCATATATAAGGAGACTTATGTAGAGGTTCTAGGGTTAGACACATAACCTAATTCTAATAACATCAATATCGACCTCCATCTCCATAGCCGAACTCCCTTATTCGGTTTTCATAATCACCATCATTAGATTGCACCCTAAGGAGGAACCAGACCAAGATAACAATCATGTCAAACCTTATTGCTGCGTCTCCATCTGGATTCTCTGCTGGCCTGTATTGATGCAATCAAATGTATGTTTTCATGTTTTCCTTTATGTCTAAATAGAACTGATCAACAGAGATGCCATGGGTCCCTAAACCACATCGTCAACTCGTCGTTATTGATAATGGTTGATTCAATGTGGTAGGGTTTTTTTGTCTTTCAAATGACAACCACTCACTATGTTGCATTTATCACGTGAGATATATGGATACCATACAACCATACAAGTCATCTTTACTGAATTGGCTTGAACAACTCATTATTGGAAGAGTCAAATAATTATTGAGATACATGGAGGTGAGAGAGGAAAAGAAGTTCGTACGTGGTCTGTTATACCACCAGAAGGAAAACGTTGAACATGAGAAAAAAAAAAAAAAAAAAAAAAAATCCTTGATCAGTGGTGGAACTAGCCCAAAAATTTAGGGTATCTCAATTTTTTATTTTTTAGACCAGATGTATCTTTTGTATAACGGAGACGAAGTTGCGATGTATTTTTACACTACGGAAACGGAGTTAAGGGGTATTTTTACACTATGAAGACGGGGTTGAGGGTTAGCCCGTGCTACCCCTACTAACATTGTAAGTCCGCCACTGCCCTTGATGGAAATGACCTAGGAGCATTCATATGTCGTTAAGACAGATCAAGCCGTTTAAATTTAAAAAGTCAGACTGTTTGATCGGTTTGCGATTTATACAGTTCGGTTTTCACGGTTTAAGAGTTTGGTTTAGAACTTGAATCGACTGTTTAACCTTTATTTTTATTTATATTTTTTGTTACTATTGGAATTTTAATCGTTCAAACCAGTCAACAAACCACTAAAGCCTGTTGGCCGGTCTGACCAACCACCCATTAAGGGTTCTTATAGTTCTTTACATAAAATTGATTTTATGATAAAGGGCTTATTACGTATTTCTTCAATCAAAAAAAAAAAAAAAACAATTACATATTTCCCCTTCCTAACCCATATATATATATTTTTTTTTGAACGGCCGACAAAAATATTATTAATTGTAGCAAGAAGCTACCCGCCAAACTTACAAATGTTTGAACACCAAAAACTACAAAAGATAACTACATACAACGATAACTAAACACCAATATCAAACCGACACCACTTCTCCCATGTTAAGGCCGCCAACTTCGAACGATTCTTAACCCATAAGAATGCCATAGCTTTAATTTCATCCACTATCTTTGTAATATTCGGGGTCACCTGTCTGTGAACTGACTCATTTCTCATCTTCCAAAGGCTCCAAATAGTCACTAGTATAATGGCATGTACCGCCTTCCATTTCTTTCTTGAATTTGAGGGGACACCGGGGACACTAGTATAATGGCATGTACCGCCTAACCCATATATATTACATATTTCTCATTGTCATTAAAATTACTCTTAGAATGTTTTACCCTTAATTAACTATTAAATAAAGATTTACATATTTCCCTTTTTCCAAAATCATCAATCAATTACATATTTTCCCAATTGTTTTAATATATTGTTTTCCCCGATTGGTATTTTGGTTCCTAATTATTTACCGGTTTTGTTAAAAAACAAATGCACGCAACCAACCCATCTTTAATAGACTCTTTCTTCTTCACCCATGTACAATAAACTCATCATCTTAATTATGTCCATCAACTTGAGTATCCCCATCAACCATACCACCAACATGTTGCATATTCTGCATAATTTATGACAAGTGATGACTACTACCATCATTTGTGTTATCCTCAATACCACTTGGATGCCCGCTCCACTACGAAACCATCCCGAGCAACTGGCTTGTGAGATTTTGTTGATCGTCAATGGTCACTAGTTTTACCGGTTGCAACGACTAGCGTTGAAACACATATGATGAACGTTACCCGACCTGAACCGTCGAACTGGCCTATATTTTTTTCTCTTCAGACATATGATATTGGAACATTTAAAAAAATGAACTCATTGGAAAAAAATCTTGAATCCGCCACTGGTCTGAATAAAGCATATACTGTTAATATAAGGAGTGATTTGAATTAAGGAATTTCATACAAACAAGTTGGCCCACAATTCTGTTATACGCATCATTCATGGCTGTTGTGATGGAAGACAAGCTATGTTACTTTAATAAAGTGTGTCAAAACACTTGAATGGTTGATCGCAAAGTTTATATATATATGAGAATATGAGTGAGGTGGGAGAGTTCAAATAAAAAGAAATTTTTTGTAAGAAGAAAAAAGAAAAAATTTTAAATAATAAAAATGTTTTATTTTACTTCATTTAATATAATTATTTAATGCTACTATAATGGTACATTGGTAAATCTACATAGATCATTAATTTGTAGTCTTCTTTTTTAATAGCTAACTACATTAATTTTTTTGTAACTTATCTTCAAAATATATATTTTTTTTCAAAAAAATAAAATAAAATAATTTAAAGTGTAGGATAAATTACGAGTTGTGTAAGATAAATTTCAAAGTGTAGGATAAATTTCAAAATATGTAGGATAACTTTTGACGCGTATAGACAAAAAGTTAGTGTGGAGGGTGATAGTCTTTATGACTAATTAATTAGTTAAAGATGATAATAAATGAGATAAGTGAAAAAATTAGTTAATGTTTTACAAAATTACCCTTTGTTATTTTTCTTCTCAAATGAACCTTCCCCTATGAGTGAATGGATTATATGTATATAAGTGATGTGTTAAAAATGCAACATAGAAATTTCATCAAATGAGGCATAAAACTAACATTTTTTTAGTACTAGTGTTGGAAAAAGTGTGCTTTTGTCTTCCTTTTGTATTTTCATGATTAAATGAGCTCAAATTAACAAAAGAAGCAAAAAGACATCAAAATCTAACATAAATACAAGAAAAGGAACAAGACGTGGCATGTCCGACCCCACGACAGCATCTTCTCAAGCAAAACAAGAGATCAGAAGACCGAACACGCCACGTGCTCAGCCAGCACGGGGGCGTGCCCAAGTGTCAGCAGAAAAGACAAAGTGGTAGAAGCTTCTATTGCTCACCACGGGGCCGTGTTTAGCGGACACGGGGCCGTGGTCAACTATAAGATTCGCACAATCCAGCAAATCTGCATAGTACAAAGATTCTTCTGCACCACGGGGTCGTGCTCAGCGGACACGGGGGCGTGGTCAACTAAAAAGACAAAACTGCATTAAATAAAGAAAGAGAAGGATGTGGATACGGGGCCATGCCCACTGGACACGGGGTCGTGCCCGAGCTTCTGTTCAGCCTATAAATAGAAGTGCTTGGCTAAAGCTCAAACCATCCCTTGGCACACCACCTCTATCACACTTCACCCACCACCCACCAGCACCATAACACCATCATCCACCACCATCATCCATTGTCCATCGTAGAGTGTGTGAGTCGTCTCGGGATCCAACATTGATCGTAAGAGTTCTTGACAATCAAGGCCATGTTTGCCTAAGTCTCTTACATCACTTGGTGAAGACAAAGTGTCTAGTGTAATACTTTTTATTTCTAATCTTTTCGCACTTTTTATTTGGTTTCGTATTAATGACTTTAATAACTAGTTGCTTATGTTGAAGGTGATCTTTCTTTATCGTTTGTTCGTGGTGTCTTGAAATTATTTTACTGTCTATATAAAATAAAAGATTTTCACCATTCATATCTCCACGGTCTATATGGAGATATGTTGGCTACCTGGTCGGGGGTTAAGGGAACGGTTTGGTAAAGATCTTGCCATTGTTCAGCGTTTAGAGGTCCTGCAATGGACCTGGGTCAAATTTAGTAGGACCTCCTTCAATACTTAACGGTATTGGATGGTGGGGGTCCAAACTCTTTGATCCCCTCATAAGTTAACTACTATTAATACTATAACCCGGCTATTTAGGACTGTATCCCTGCTGACTCAGACTACTTAGTCGAGGGTAACGTCACCTCCAAAAGAGGGGCCTACCATAATTTGCATCAATAACTTAATTAATTATCTTCCAATAATCCACCCTTTTAGGATTGTATCCTTGCTGACTCAAACTACTGGGGTGAGGGTAACGTCACCTTCAAAAGAGGGGCCTACTACAATAACTAAGATAATCTCTTAAAATAGTGCAAAAGTGCGGAAATAATCAAAGGTTACACTAGATACGAGTCGGAACCAAGTGATTCATCTTGTCTATCTGTTTTTCTTTTTATTTTTATTTTCAGGATTTTAGTTAGTTTTTATTTTTCTTAGTTTAAAACATTTTTCTAAACTTCTTTTTGATTTGATTAGACGTTGAGGATAAACCGGTACTAAAAGCTCTTGTGTCCTTGGACGACCTCGGTATCTTACCAACACTATACTACGCTCACGATGGGTGCACTTGCCCATATGTGTGTCTAGTGTTAGTAAATATCGTGTTTTATAAATTTAAAACTTGACTAAAAAGTGTTAAAGGGGCTTAAAATATACACCTAATATATATAACACTTGACTACGCATCAAGTTTTTGGCGCCGCTGCCGGGGACACAAGGATTTTAAGAAAGTTAGGAATCAACGGCCTAATCGTTTTCTTGTTTTTCATTTTTTTAGGATTTTTTTTAGTTTTTCAGCTTCTGCAGAACTCAGCACGGGCCGTGCCCGCTGAACACGCCCCGTGCCCAATCATTGGAACTGGTAATCTTGTTTTAAGTTAGACAGTAAGCTGAACACGGGGCCGTGCCCACTCACCACGCCCCCGTGCCCAAGTTTCAGTTACTGAAAACAGAACCGTAAGATCCCGATGGTTGGTAATTTCTGACACAAACATGAGTGATACTGATACTTTTTACTTTCGGCACTCTTATGGTACTATGTGGTGTCAATTATGTGGTGGTAATCATAAAGAATTAGAATGTTTTTTTCTAAATTATAAACCCCACTATATAGACCCATCATTTCCTAGTATCCTTAAGAGGGGCGAAAGTAAAAATAATCCCTATCGCTCCCTCGAATGCGCCCAACCGGATATTCTAGGAGAAATGCTTCTCGATGAATTATTTCAACTAGAAGATCTAATTATTAATTGGTTAAAAGAACTTAGGGAAGATTTCAATAATCTCTTCCAAGACGATAACCAAGAAGAGAGGTTGGAAACGCATTCAAACAACTTCATTGTTTTTAATGATACTTCTAACTCTAGTGAGGACTTGAGCGATAGTCGTCCCTGTGTCGATTGTGCCGTGAAGGACTCCCCATCGACTTCGTTCGATGCATACATAGACCTGAGCGATTCGACATACACCTTCTTTAACGAGAGCCCGGGGAAGGGTTGGACTTGTCCACCTACATATAGCATAGGAATCACCCTCACCGACAACCTCTTGCGTTCTCGTCTTAATCTAGATCAATTAAGGTATCTTAGGCACTTTGGGGTTGTTCCATCTAGTAAGGCATCCGATCCGGGAAAGTTCCTTGAAATTTGAAGAATTCCTTAAGACAGCTTCTAGACACGGGGCAGTGTCCAGGTCAGCACGCCCCCGTGTCCACCCAAAAGATTCCCTTCTGATTTTGTCAGAATGCGGACAAAAATGTGTCAGGATTCCATCTGCACACGGGGCCGTGTCCAGCCGACACGGGGCCGTGCGCAACGTACTGTCGTTTTCTATAAATGCAGCCAAGAATCCTGCACATTTGAACCATTCCAAGGACAGAGATTTGAGGAATATTCTCACATACCATCCTAGGTATTTTCTAAAAGAGGTTTCTCAACTATCTTCTTGTCCTTTCCTCTTTTATCCACTTTCATCTTCTTCAATTTTCCTCATACTTCCATTAAAGCTTGAACCTTCTATAGTTTCAAGCCTTATTGAGATGTTTGTTAGATTTTTGTTCATGGAATCTTCATAAAAATAAGTTCTATAACAATGTTTTAAGTTGTTTAAGTTCAAAAAGGCTTCAAAAATCATAAAAACAATTTGAAACCCCAAGATTCCTTGTCCATAAATCCTGCAGATATCTGAACACGGGGCCGTGTTCACTGAACACGGGGCCGTGTCCGAAGTACTGGACCCATAAAATTGAACTCTTTTCGGCATGTTTTCTCAGAATGGCAAGCAGAACAAGCGGAAACTCTTCGTCGCATTCCAGGAACAACCGGCAGGGGAGAAGATCATCTACGGTTGAGGATTCTCTTGTAAACTATGTTTACGCCTTAAGAGAAGCTCTTGATGAAGTAACAAGTGTGGAAGAGGCATTGGTCGACCGCATTAATCATTTGATGGTGGGACTAGAAGGATGTCTCTGGGAGGTCAACCTTTTGCACCAAAGGTTGAACATTCTCGCCTCTCCTCCTTTGGTACCGATTATCACCCAAAGGGCATGGAATGTGGTGCCGGAAGTCATCATTTCGGCCGAATGGTACGCCCTACATCAGGAACCTCCTCAAGACATCCTACAAGGGGTTCCAATTGGTGTCGCTCCTCCTCCTCAAGATGTCGAGGAACATGAAGCCGCCTTCCTTCTCCCGAGGGAGATAGAAGAATGGCTCTAGCAACATCTAAGGAACACCGTTCGTCTTGGAGTTCTACAAGGCTTTTAGACCGGAAGTCTATTTCCGGAATTTTGGTCCTTATTGTAGAAGTAGAACTCCTTAGGAAGATTTTACGGATCACTTGACCTATTTAATATTAGGACTTTTAACTTTTATTTTCTACTTTATTTTTCATTTTTAGGACTATTATGTAATTCTCTCTATGATTAATGAATGATGGTTTTAGTTAATTTGGTGTTTTGGATGGTGTTGAAATGAATAAAACACACTTGAGATGGCAAAGGATGCAAGGGAAACTTGAACCAGCACTCCATGCAGGAAAAACAGAACCGTCTGACAAATTTCTTCGTGTGCAGCAAGTTCGGCACGGGCCGTGTCCACCCAACAAGGCCCCGTGCTGCACAGTCTGCAGAAAAAGACCCAGTTCAGGTAACTGGACACGGGCCGTGTTCACCCAACACGCCCCCGTGTCCAGGCTTCTGTTTCTCTTGTTTTAATTTTGTTACTGGCACTTGAACACGGGGCCGTGCCCGGATAACACGGGGCCGTGTTCAGCGCCCAGTAACACAATTTTTTTTGCTTTTTCACACCTTTTACACATTCAATCAACCTAAAAACTTATTTTTGGGACACATTGAGGACAATGTGTAATTTAAGTGTGGGGGGATGCTAAAACCTTGAATCTTGCAAGTCCTAAATACAAGCCTTACATAAAACTCTATTGGAATCGCTAATCACCCCAAATTTTTTCAAAAAATTTCATTTTTTTTTCTTGTCTAGGTTTAACTCGGGAATTTCAAGTTCTAAAAAGGTTATATTTTTACGAATTTACAACCGATAGCGTCGTGATAAAAAGAACCAACATAAGAAAATTATGAAAAGGCATGACAAGCTTAGTTAAAATTTGATTATATATACTTGACCACATAAAAACCCATTCCCACAAAAGTGAGTTTTGAGCCTTTATTGAGCATACAATTACATATCATTAGACTAAATGCTCATTTTTCGTTTCTTGTGTGAATAGCCGCTTGGTTCTTACGACTCTAGAACTTGCCATGACGATATATTACCGGTCCTTACCAACTTAAACCCGAGTAAATAAATGATGGAGGCATTAGGACTAACCCTTTTTTATTTCTACACCTTTATTTTTCTTTTTTTTTACCACCTACCGAAAATCCCCCTAGTTAGCCCCTTTGAGCTTATACCTTTTCTTTTCATAACCCAAACCAAACACCCTTTTACCCACCAAAACCTTTTTATTTTTAACCCTTTGTTTTAGTAACAAGTTCAGTTTTTCGTATAACTTTAAAAAAAAATGTATTTTTGTTGATGATGAAGCAAAAAGAGAATAAACAAACAAGTTCATCAAAAATAACTTTGTTTGAATAATAGCTTCATCAAAAATAAAAGTTACAAAAATAGAAAGTCTTACGAAAACCGACACTTGTTACGCTTTTCGCCCTTTTTTCTACTAACCACTAACCACCAACCCAACCACCTACCTTTAACCCAAGCCTAACCCTTCACCCACAAAGTCCTCTTGATATTTACAAAGGTATATAAGTTAAAAATGAGGAGGATTGATTGCTTGGCAAGCTTATGGTAGGAGTAAGTTCCATGTCGCTCTCGAGTGATCCACAAAAATACATTTTCGGCCGAGTGTTGAGTGATCCCCGTGAGGTATGTGAACTTGTATATAAATAGAATTTTAAAGAGGCATGTTATGCCCTAATAAGTAATTTATCTTATGAAAAGTTTTAAATAAATCATGTCGAATAGGATTGTAAATAAATAAAAATAAAATTAAATAAAGAATCTTGGAAATCCCGACACTCTACGACAAGCCCAAAAACCTTCTTCTCTACCCATTCCATTTGGGAGTGTAATAGCCACATATTAAAGAGTTTTGCTTGAGGACAAGCAAAGATTCAAGTGTGGGGGTATTTGATGTGTTAAAAATGCAACATATAAATTTCATCAAATGAGGCATAAAACTAACCTTTTTTTAGTACTAATGTTGGAAAAAGTGTGCTTTTGTCTTCCTTTTGTATTTTCAGGATTAAATGAGCTCAAATTAACAAAAGAAGAAAAAAGACATCAAAATCTAACATACATACAAGAAAAGGAACAAGACGTGACATGCCCGACCCCACGACAGCATCTTCCCAAGCAAAACAAGAGATCAGAAGACTGAACACACCCCGTGCTCAGCCAGCACGGGGGCGTGCCCAAGTGTCAGCAGAAAAGACAAAGTGGTAGAAACTTCTATTGCCCACAACGGGGCCGTGCTCAGCGGACACGGGGCCGTGGTCAACTATAAGATTCGCACAATCCAGCAAATCTGCATAGTACAAAGATTCTTCTGCACCACGGGGTCGTGCTCAGCGGACACGGGGGCGTGGTCAACTAAAAAGACAAAACTGCATTAAATGAAGAAAGAGAAGGATGTGGACATGGGGCCGTGCCCGAGCTTCTGTTCAGCCTATAAATAGAAGTGCTTGGCTAAAGCTCAAACCATCCCTTGGCACACCACCTCTATCACACTTCACCCACCACCCACCAGCACCATAACACCATCATCCACCACCATCATCCATTGTCCATCGTAGAGTGTGTGAGTCGTCTCGGGATCCAACATTGATCGTAAGAGTTCTTGACAATCAAGGCCATGTTTGCCTAAGTCTCTTACATCACTTGGTGAAGACAAAGTGTCTAGTGTAATACTTTTTATTTCTAATCTTTTCGCACTTTTTATTTGGTTTCGTATTAATGACTTTAATAACTAGTTGCTTATGTTGAAGGTGATCTTTCTTTATCGTTTGTTCGTGGTGTCTTGAAATTATTTTACTGTCTATATAAAATAAAAGATTTTCACCATTCATATCTCCACGGTCTATATGGAGATATGTTGGCTACCTGGTCGGGGGTTAAGGGAACGGTTTGGTAAAGATCTTGCCATTGTTCAGCGTTTAGAGGTCCTGCAATGGACCTGGGTCAAATTTAGTAGGACCTCCTTCAATACTTAACGGTATTGGATGGTGGGGGTCCAAACTCTTTGATCCCCTCATAAGTTAACTACTATTAATACTATAACCCGGCTATTTAGAACTGTATCCCTGCTGACTCAGACTACTTAGTCGAGGGTAACGTCACCTCCAAAAGAGGGGCCTACCATAATTTGCATCAATAACTTAATTAATTATCTTCCAATAATCCACCCTTTTAGGATTGTATCCTTGCTGACTCAAACTACTGGGGTGAGGGTAACGTCACCTTCAAAAGAGGGGCCTACTACAATAACTAAGATAATCTCTTAAAATAGTGCAAAAGTGCGGAAATAATCAAAGGTTACACTAGATACGAGTCGGAACCAAGTGATTCATCTTGTCTATCTGTTTTTCTTTTTATTTTTATTTTCAGCATTTTAGTTAGTTTTTATTTTTCTTAGTTTAAAACATTTTTCTAAACTTCTTTTTGATTTGATTAGACGTTGAGGATAAACCGGTACTAAAAGCTCTTGTGTCCTTGGACGACCTCGGTATCTTACCAACACTATACTACGCTCACGATGGGTGCACTTGCCCATATGTGTGTCTAGTGTTAGTAAATATCGTGTTTTATAAATTTAAAACTTGACTAAAAATTGTTAAAGGGGCTTAAAATATACACCTAATATATATAACACTCGACTACGCATCAATAGGGTATGCAAAGTAATTTGATGAAAACAATATATTAAAACAGGGTAGGGATAGTGTACATTAATTCAAAAGTGTGAGAAGTGTTTTAAACCATTAGATCTTTGATCTAATGGTTGAGATCAATAGGGACCAAATCATAAATTGTGTCTTAATTATTTAGACTGATTTGAAAATTGTAGGGGTAATAGTGTCTTTGTATATGATTCAAATTAGGTAACCTCTCCTAAATTCTAGCGATTCACTCCTAAAATCTAGCGAGTCAATTTTAAACTTATTTTAAAATTCGGACATTCTAAAAAATCCAGAAATATGTAACTGCTACAAGAAATATATAACACTATACATCCATCATATAACACTATATAACACCATATAACACCGTATAACACCGTATAACAATATATAACACTATACATCTATCATAGACATGCTATCAGACAAGTATAACACTATATAACTATAAATAACACTATATAACACCATATAACACCATATAACACTATATAACACTATACATCCATCATATAACACCATATAACACTATGTAACAGTATCACTATATAAAAAAATATAACACTATACAGTTCTGAACGAGATGACACAAATTCGTAGATTTATTCTTAATTCGTATTCCTATAATTAAGGGTGGCAGTAATGGAAGGTTATCAATTAATTAAATCAATAAGAAAATTACTTGTTTACCCTTTTGAATTAATTTAGATTGAGGACACATGTCATCACCACAATATTTCTCACACTTCTCACACTTTTAAATTAATGTACCGGATCCTCTACCTATTAAAACAATAGGGGAAATATGTAATTGATTGATGATTTTGGAAAAAGGAAATATGTAAATGTTCATTTAATAGTTAATTAAGGGTAAAATAGTCATTCTAAGAGTAATTTTAATGAAAAGATGAAATATGTAATATATATGGGTTAGGAAGGGGAACCATGTAATTGTTTTTTGAGTAAATTACAAGTTTTGTCCTTTATGTTTGTACCAAATTGCAGGCGATGTCCTTTACCTTTAAATTTGACGAGTTTTGTCCTTAACGTTTCAAAATCCTACACGTTATGTCCTTTAGGCTAAACCCAGTTAGATTTTTTGGTTAAGTATGATCATGTGCCTTACACATGAGGGTATTCTTGTCATTTTACTTCCCTATGGGCTATTTTGTAAAGAAAATTCTTGTTCAGGGCTATTTTGTACAAAACTAAAAAATAAAAACTTCATCTCTCTCACACAAACACACTTACAGAACACTCCCCACTAATCAAGAAATTGAAATGCTGGTGATTCATAGCTACAAATGTTAAATGAATGAAAACGAATAATAATCAATTATTCATAAATAATAACAAGCAAAGATCAACTAAGAACACATAAGGAACAAATCCCATCAAGAATCGGGATGAATTAACAAGTAAAAATCGAAAATTGAAATGGGAAAAAGGGGGAAATTGTTTCTTTGAACGATGACGAACTCACTGTAGATCTGTCTGGAAATTGGCATGGAAGAACTCTAATTTTATCTCCTTCTTCATAATCAACCAGACAAACACCTGTTCCACAATCGCTTTCATTACCAGTACTTAGTCTCAAACTTTTAACCGATTGACCCATTACAAACCTGTTTTGGTCCTAGCATTCTTTGCACTGCTCATACAACTTTCAAATTCTACTGGTTCTGACTCGTAAGTTCTTGAGCTTGTGCACACGGGTTCAGAACAAAAGAATGAAGAAGCACCTGCACAACTTATAGATTCAACACTAGAGGGAGGGAGATTTTCTATAGAGTTGATTGTGACGCAAAGTAAAAAAACTATCGGTTAATTGTCCATTAAGGTGATGAACTGACTTAGATGATGACATAGGTTGGTGATGGTAGGTGGTGACAACTAGTACAGAGAGGAGAGGGGGAAATGATTTAGGGTTTGGGTTCTTTATTTTAGGGAAAATTGGAGAAGGTAGTAGAAAAGACAGATTTACCCTTATGTGACATGCATATCATCCTATTTAACCAAAAAAATAAACTGGGTTAGGCTCAAAGGACATGGCGTGCAAGATTTTGAAACGTTAAGGACAAAACTCGTCAAATTTAAAGGTAAAGGACACCGCCAGCAATTTGGTACAAACATAAAGGACAAAACTTGTAATTTACTCTTGTTTTTTTTTTTTTTTTTTTTTTTTGTTTGTTTGTTTAGGGAAATACGTAATAAACTAGCTTAGGATGAGGAAATATGTAAAAAACCCTATGATAAAGGTTCTTGTGTGTGTATGTGTTTTACCTGAGGGAAAGTTGCGTAGTTTCATCTTGTTTGAAACGAGTGGTGGTTGTGTAGCTTGAACGCTTAACCACCCAAACACACACTTACTTTCAAACATATTAACAAATTGCTTAACGTACAACATTATACTTATTTGTTCAAGATCATAAATTAGACACATGTAAAGTATAGTTAAACTAGTGGAATTAACAATAGCAAAGTGATAATAGTTAATAATAATACCCTTCTAATACAACATTAGATCAGTCGGAAAATATTCGGCAAGGTATTGGTAGAACACAAGTACTTGGTATATTTTACGACACCAAAGTATACTAACTTTTTTAAACATAAATAACTGTTAGATATTTAAAAATAATAATTAATGAACGCAAGTTTTTTGAGAAAAAAATTCAAATTAAATGATAAATGAAATATTACTGAAACCGGAAAATATAAAATGCATACATGTATCGATACCGATGTTGTTTGGCTATTATCGGTCTATTCGGTTTGGTATTATACTGTCACTCAATATAGTTTATGATATCGGAGAACTACTTATTTTTTTAATACAACTCCCGTTTAATATATGCATAATTACCTGGCCGGCCTTGGAAAAAATCACTGGATCCACCACTCGTCTGAATAAAGCATATATTGTTAATATAAGGAGTGATTTGAATTAAGGAATTTCATACAAACAAGTTGGCCCACGATTCTGTTACACGCATCGTTCATGGCTGTTGTGATGGAAGACAAGCCATGTTACTTTAATAAATTGTGTCAAAACACTTGAATGGTTGATCGCAAAGTTTATATATATGAGAATCCGAGTGAATGGTTTATATGTATATAGGGTATGCAAATTAATTTGATGAAAACAATATATTAAAACAATAGGGGAAATATGTAACTGATTGATGATTTTGGAAAAGGGAAATATGTAAATATTCATTTAATAGTAAACTAAGGGTAAAATAGTCTTTCTAAGAGTAACTTTAATAAAAAGGAGAAATATGTAATATATATGGGCTAGGAAGAGAAAATATGTAATTGTTTTTTTTTTTTTTTTTTTTTGAAGAAATACGTAATAAGCTAGCTTAGGTGGGGGAAATATGTAAAAAAAAAACCCTATGATAAAGGTTCTTGTGTGTGTATGTGTTTTACCTGAGGGAAAGTTGCGTAGTTTCATCTTGTTTGAAACGAGTGGTGGTTGTGTAGCTTGAACACTTAACCACCCAAACGCACATTTACTTTCAAACATATTAACAAATTGCTTAACGTAAAACGTTATACTTATTTGTTCAAGATCATAAATTAGACACCTGTAAAATATAGTTAAACTACTGGTATTAACAATAGCAAAGTGATAATAGTTAATAATAATACCCTTCTAATACAACATTAGATAGTCGGAAAATATTCGGCAAGGTATTGGTACAACACAAGTACTTGGTATATTTTACGACACCAAAGTATACTAACTTTTTTAAACATAAATAAATGTTAGATATTTAAAAATAAAAATTATTGAATGCGAGTTTTTAGAGAAAAAAATTCAAATTAAATGATAAATGAAATATTACTGAAACCAGAAAATATAAAATGCATACATGTATCGGTACCGATGTTGTTTGGTTGTTATCGATCGATTCGGTTTGGTATTATACTCTCATTCAATAGAGTTTGTGATATCGGAAAACTACTTATTTTTAATACAACTCCCGTTTAATATATGCATAATTACCTAGGCCGGCCTAGGGGGAGGGCGAGCCGCACCCCTACCAGAGGTCCGTTTTTTTTGGGGCGAAATTTTTGTAAATTTATATATAGGACCCTAAACAATTTTATTTTTATCGACATTTAAAATCTTATAACATATTGGGCTAATTAGTCTTATTTTGATCCATATTCATTATCTAAACGTCTATCTAATATAATTTATTGGACCCTCTTTAAAAAATTTAATTTTATCACTTATTGGGTCTAAGAAATTTTATTTTTATCCATATCAAAATCTTATAACATATTAGGCTCATTAGTCTTATTTTGACCTCTATCCATTATCCAAACATCTATCTAATGTACGTAATAATAAAAAGTTCAAAAATAAAAAAAATAACAAACGAATATTGACGGTGATTAACTTTATATGGAGTTGAAGTTATTTAACACATTAACCCTATATTTTTGCGATATTTATTGCTATAACGCTAATCATCGTTTTTAAAAAAATTGGTTATATAATTCGTTAAGCTTAAGGGCCTTTTTTCCGGGCCCGGTAGAGACACTTAAATCCTTATCGACGGCTTTCATAATTACCATTCAATTATTATCACCAGTATTCATCCTATAAAACACTTGGAAAATTTGTGATGACTGATCACTTCTACAAGGCCTATTAAAAGCAAGAAAAAGAAGGTCATGAAGCATCAGAACAAAGTCAGATAAAATAACCACATGGCATTAGTAAACATCCTACATATGACTATTGGCCATGAAGATTCAAGCTATGCCAAGAACTCCCTTCTTCAGGTCTCTCTTATTATCTATGTCCATTATTATACACATGCATATCCATAGCCCTCCACCATTAATATGTACAACACATAACTATTGCTTTTGTTCTTATTTCTTTTCCAGGAAACTGTTATACAAAAAGCGATACCATTTCTTAATCATTCAATCAAGGGTATTGCAAGCCGTGATATCTTTTTAGATGGTTGTTTCAAGATTGCAGATTTAGGATGCGGCTCTAGTAGAAACACGCTCTTGGTTGCGTCTAATATAATTGATATAGTCATTGAGGTCTGCAAAGAAAATAACCATAAACCACCACAGTTTCAAGTATGCTTAAATGACCTTTTTGGAAATGATTTCAATAACCTTTTCAAATTATTACCCGAATTTTATGCAAAGCTGAAGACGGAGAAGGGAGAAAACGTTGGCCCTTGTATTGTTTCAGCCGTTCCTGGTTCCTTTTATGGTAGACTTTTTCCGGACAAAAGTTTGCACCTTGTCCACTCCTCTTTTAGTGTTCATTGGCTTTCTCAGGTTCGTGAGATAGCCTAACTGTACCCTTTTACATGTATTTGAAAAGATAATAGTTAGAACCCAACATTATATACAAACTATTCATGCTCACTAATAACTATAATCCATGCATTTGTGGTAGGTACCTGAAGGCATAGAAAACAACACATTAAATATATACCTAGCGAAAACAAGTCCTCCAAATGTGTTCCAAGCATATGCAAAGCAATTTCGTATCGACTTCAGGAATTTTTTAAAATTGCGTTCCAAGGAAATAGTACGCGGTGGATGCATGATTTTAACATTTTTAGGTCGTAGTATTGCTGATCCAACTAGTGATGACAATTGCAGTCTCTGGGAGCAACTTGCACAGTCACTTCAGGACATGGTCAAAGAGGTATACGATAATTACACTCGAAATAACGAAGAATAATTTGTTTACAACTTCTACTTATTATGATTTGCTTCAGGGATTGGTTCGAGAATCCGATCTTAACTCATTCAATTTGCCACTTTATTATCCATGTGTGGATGAAGTTAGGGATGCTATTAAAAATGAGGGATCTTTTTCTCTTGATAACTTGACTGTTTTTCAAGTTAACTGGGATCCACAAGACACAGATTACACAAATACAAACGATTCGATTGAGCTCGGCCACAAGCACGGTAGGAACACAGCCAAACATGTCAGAGCGGTTACAGAACCGCTCTTGACGTCTCATTTTGGGAACTCCATAAATATTGACGCGCTGTTTAAGAAGTTTGAGAAGCATTTGGCAGAACATCTCGCTAACAAGAAAACAAGACACTTAAACATAGTAATTTCATTGACTAAAAATGAATAGTTTAGTGTAAGTATCATTAATGTTTAATTCAAGTTTTTCAGCATCCAAGTACGTGGTATATTCAATGTATTATAGTAAGTTTGAGGGGCAGGGCCGTCTCCAAAAATCACCAAAATTTTTTTGGCCCTGTACGAGATAAAAAGTTTGGACCCTATTCACAAATCTCCATACATTCAAATCCAAGCAAACTGGGCCACAAAACCACAAATTCAAAATTCTTAAAAGGCCCAAAAACGTTTTTATTTCATAAATCTAGGCCGTTTAAGATTGAGAAAAAACATACAAATTTATCTCAATGAGGGGCAACTAGAAGTCGAAATTAGGCTTTTGCATATAGACAAAAAGTGAGCCCCGTTTGCACATATAATGTATATATGTGTAGACGCTCGGGGGTAAAAGTGAAAGTGCACTAAGTTTAACATTATTTTACTAATTTCGTGAAAATAACGTTAAAAGAGGGGGGTGGTTAATCATGCATCATGTTGTGGCGTTGATAGCCGAAAGACAAAAGGGTACATGCACTAATCGGCCTTTGTCCCGATTGTTGAGTGTTATGTGCCTTGTGTCCAAGGCTTGATGCAAAACTACTATCGAGCCGGGGTTCCCACTAGAAACAGCCTCTCTATTCCTACGGCGTAGAGGTAAGGCTGTCTGCATCTTATCCTTTTTAGATCCTACCTGAGCTTTGCTATTGATAGGATTTACTGAATATTATGATGATGATATAGACAAAAACTGGTGTGCTCAAATATATATAAAGAAAAAAAATTGTCAATGATGAATCCGTGAATCAAATCTATTGGGGCCAACAATCCAACATAAGTCAAAAATAGTAATTAATCACATAAGTGAGCATGGCAGTTGGAACAAATATTTTTTTTAAAAGAAACCTCAAATCTATATTTATCTTATATTTACTAAATTAAATAAAAAATAAATTAATATTAATTCTATCTATCTACTATAATAAAATAAATCAACTTTGAGACACGTGTCATTCATTGAAGGTATCCTCAAATCTATATTTATCTTATACTAGGTTTTTACCCGGGATTGCTTCCCGGACTCAGGAAAGTTATTTAGATTAATTAAATTACTATTTGTTTGTAATACGACCACATTACATCAACCATCTCATTCAATTCAACAACAATGACTTCAAATCACCGGATTAGATCATGAACTCATATTAGAGGACAAACAAAACCACAACAGGACCATATGAATAATATAATTTCCACTTTTACATCAATGCACTTACATGATAGGGTGATTTGGGATTTTCAAAAAAATATTTGTTTTTGTACCTCTTTTACAAAATAAGATGTTGACCAAATTTGAAACAGATGTTAACCAAAAGTCAATAAGATATTGACAAATAGTCAAACAGATGTTGAGCTTAAACAGATGTTTGGTTTAAGGCCAAACTTCTGTTTATGGCCAAACATCTGTTTAAGGTCAAACATCTGTTTAAGTCCAAATATCTGATATAGAATAAGAACATCTGTTTAAGGCAAAACATCTGTTTAAGGTCAAACATGTGTTTAAGATCAAACAACTGTTTAAGTCGAAACATCTGATACAAAAGGCCAAACATCTGTTTAAGCCTTAACAGATGTTTAACTTGTTAACATCTGTTTAAGGCAAAACAGTTTAAGCCTTAAAAGACCAAACAGTTTTAACCCAACAGTGGTTTTAAACCACCATTTTAACCAAACAGCGGTTTCGACCACAGTTTTCTGAACAGTAGTTCCAAACATCTGTGGACATCAATCTGTTGACCAAAGTCAACAAATTTATCAACCACTGTTTTATTTTCAAACATCTGTTCCCAATAACAGAGCTTTGATCATTTAAACATACATTTGCCAATATTACAAGCTTTTACACTCTCAAACCTAAATATTTATAAAAAGTACAAGTGTTAAACAGCATACAAAGTTCATCCATCTGTTGACCCAATTCAACAGATGTATCAACCACTGTTTAATTTTGAAACACCTGTTCTCAATAACAAAGCTTTGATCATTTAAACCGACCTTTGCCAATATTACAAGAATTTACACTCTCAAACATCGATATTCATTTACTTTATTTTAATAACAAACATTATTAATAATTTTAACACAACTAATTATATAAAAGATACAATTGTCAAAACAGATAATAGCATTCAATAAAATACAGGATCCTAATTCCTAATCTATTGGTGAAACAGTAGTTTCGATAAGTAAAGCTCCTTTCGGACCATTGTAGTTGTCAACATGTTGGAGGTATTTCAGAAGTTCGTTGGTGAGATTAACTTCAATCATATCCCCCCAGATGCTTGTTATCAACCACTTGTTGTCTTCAATTATATTAGAACTTCGGCGTGCATCTACGTAACCAACTACACGAGGATTATTGAAAACAAACATCTTCTTCCAGCCTTCTTCTTCATATCTGAGCAAATCAGCAGTTAGCTCAGCAGACTTTCTAATAACAATCAAATGCAACCTCTTTGCAATGGTCAAAAAATGCCCTTGGCAAGGATTGACTACAATACTTTCAGGAAAGTGAAGCATTCTGAAAGTCTCACTAACAACATCAAAACAAACGATGTTCCTCTCACCTAGTGGATACCAATAATTTGAAACCATAAAATATATGGTTTTATCAGCATAAACTCCTGTAGACCATGAATAACGACTTGAACTATAATTGTTTACGATACTGAAATTTATTGTTGTCCATGACTCACGACGTCGTGAGTAAACACGAGCAGCAGTTACATTACGGTAACATCTGATGTTCAGCACTTTGAGATCATTGAACTGATCAAAATAAATTCCACCGGTATCAGAGTTTCGATGATGATTATAATTAAAGTAGTCATCACACAAAACCTTATACTGCCTGATAGTTGGATTCCAAAGAATCAACTGACAGCAAATCCCTTCATTGGAAACTAACAACAACCCATTAAATGAAGATAGAATACGTAAGAAGCTAGAGTGGACATTGTTAGGAAAACTTAAGGTTTTACTACTAACAACATCCAACTTACCACCAACTACGTTGTCAATGACAATTGACATGTCTTTAAAGGATAATAGTTTCTTTTGTACTGAATCTCCACTTCGGAGAGCATGCATCATCTGAAATGCATGACTTGACAATTCCCTATAAAAATTCTTTGAAAGACACTTGAAACGGCAAATATCTTCTGCAGAAAGCCTTGTGAAAATCTCGTCAACAATCACTTGAAACCCAAATTTTCCATCCTGCAAAGAGCCTTGTGAAAATCTCGTCAACAAAATTTTTGAAGATGATTGAGTAGATAGATGAAAATGCTAATGATCAAAACCTCTGCCAAATCTATTTTATATACCCAATGAAGAAGGCTATGACTAAATACATCGTCAGACGAAAGAATATCATGCGACACTTATTAGGCTTTTAATGCATTTACACGGGAAAAATATAAAATTAAACACGTTATTATAATTACAATTAACCTATTCATTTACCTATAAGACGCCTTTAGCATAAGACAGAAGTGATTGCTTAACGTGCATTAATTGCAAAGTATATATCCCAAGGCATTTTGAATTTGAAATTACCGGCAATTTCAAAACCACTGCTATGGTATATGTTTGCCAAAGGAAATATCTGCTAAGTTATACTTTCTTGGCTATGGGCAGTAGTTTGCTGATCTGATTTGAAAGCAATTGTCATGATGAGTTTTCTAATAGAAACAGAGTATGAGTTAAAAATTTTCTGCAAATAATAATTATTTTAACATGTTCTCAACAGATAATTCAAACACATAAGTAAACCCTTCTTGAATGTATAGCAATAAACATTTAAAATCGTATTAGTAGCAAGATAGGATTTAAATTAACATAGATTAAACAATATAAAGTTCATCAATAGGAATGTACATACCAGTTGCTGAAGAAAAAATAATAAAACCTCAGGTGATTGAAGTGTAGAAGATAGAGGAAAAGAAAATTGAAACCCTAGAAAATGACTGGGGAGAAGTGATTTTTGAAAGAAGAGATGTTTGATGTGTAATGATGATGAAGAAATACTGACGGTTGTGCTTTTAACAAAAGTAGTTTGACTTTGGTCAAACAGACTTTGGTCAAACAGCGTTTTAACATTCCTCAAACAGTGTTTTATCTATTATAATTAGCTTTTAACATAAGTAGCTTGACTTCGGTCAAACAGGGTTTTAACATTGCTCACAATGATTACAACCTAGTAAAAACTTCTTTGTAAACAACATTACTTATTTGTTGGTTTTCCAACAGCGTCGAATATTAGTATTTTAACACATTCTCTGCTCTTGACCCTTGATAATGCAACATACAACTGACCATGAGTGAAGACAGGATCTTTCAAATAAAGACCAACCTTTGATAACGTTTGTCCTTGACACTTGTTAATTGTCATAGCAAAACAAACTGATAAAGGAAATTGTCTTTGTTGAAATTGAAAAGGTATTTTTTTGTCAAACGGGATCATATTAATCCTTAGAATAAAAACTCTCGTGCCAATGTTCCTACCAGATATAACTTGAGCTTCTATAACTCGTTTACCAAGAAAAGTAATTTAAAGCCATGAATTTAGAATTAATAACGCAAACTACAGTTAAGTCAAACAGCTGATGGAAAACTTTTAAGCATTGCTAGTGATTAAAACACTGATGGTACTTAACCAATAATAGTGAACTACAGATTTTTAACAACTGCTGCTGCAGTAAATAGTAGATACAGAAGCAGGGATTAAGGATTAAGTGTTAAGGAAGAGCAGTGGTTAACATCTGCTGATATCACCCCAAAACTTATAAAATATGTTGAAAAAAAAGTAATATTTATGTTTAGAGAAAAATGCAATTTGCGTCCCTGTGATATGTGTGAAACATCAACTTGAGCCCCTAAATTCATTTTTTGGTTTTTTGAGCCCTTGATCTTATAAATTCATAACAGTTTGAGTCCCTCCCTCACACTTCCCTATGTTGACTGTTTGAAAATTGTGAAATATCCTTTAATTACCCTAAAGACCGATCACACTTCTCAAAAATATCTGAAAATCTCTACTCTGAACACGAATCATCATCTTCATCTTCATTGAATCTCCTCACCAACCATTTGTTGTTATAACAATCCAAGGTAAAATCACATACCTAAAACATGATCGACACTATGGTTTACCCTCTGTTCTTGTTAGATGTTTGTGTAACCCTATGTAAGTTGATGTTTGATGATATCTCATTTTCACAACTGTATGAAAGTAACAGCTTTTGTGTGAAAATATTGTTTGATTATTGTGGGAAATATTGTTTGATTATTGTGGGTTTTTGGCTCGGGTATCAAAACAGAGGTTTGGGTTTTGGTTATTATAAAGGTTTGTTTGTAATGTTTTTGGTTTTATCTGTTTATTAATACTGGTTTTTTGGTTTTTGGCGTTAATCTAAGATTGTTTTTGTGTTATAGTTTGTTTGAAATGTTTAAAATATACAATCGATTAAAACAGGGACAGGTTTCTTAAGTATCTGCTGTTAATGTTGAAATCTGAGTTTCTTAAGTCTCGGCTGTTCATGTTGAAATTTGGGTATGGTTGTTGTTTTGTTTCTCATATAAAGTTGGTTAAAGACTATATGTTTTGGGTTCATCGTATTGGTCATTTGAATGTGTTTTCTTCATTTAAGATCAACTGTGTTTTGGGTTCCTCATCTTGGGTTCATCATATATGTATACTTATATGCATTATGAAAGTACTGTATCAGCCGTCTTACTATGGATATTTTTATTGTACAGAATGGCTGTGGATGTAAAGATACGCAAAACACCAACTACGAAAACATTGGCGAGAATACTTGACAACCTCCTAGAAGTTAGTGCGATGCACATAAGGAAGTGATTGATCAGAACGATCAATTTCTAAAACATAAGCTGTTTGGTGCATATGAATGAATATAACCCCAGTGGCAGATATGAAAATACCAAACTTGGGAATTTCAAGGAAAATCGAAGAGCTACACCAAAAAGGGGGAGCTACATTCCGAAGTGCACCATTCACTCCTTGAGTTTTCATTATAAAGAAATTTGAAAACTCGTTGTATGTTACAATCTTTTGTTTTCGAGTCTGTAAGTTCTGTCAAGTCTACCAAGTTGGATATCCTTCTATGTTTCTAGGTATGACGTTTTGTGTCCGTTATGTATGTTTAACATAATGCAAATGTGCATTTATGTTGGCTTTAATTGTAATAATGAATTTAACATGAATTTAAAATGAATAAAGCAAAATACTGTTAAGTGAAACTACTGTTAAGCGAAACTACAAACTGTTAAGCGAAACTACTGTTATGTGAAACTACTGTTAAGTGAAACAGCTGATGAAAAACTTGTAAGCACTGCTAGTGATTAAAACACTAAGGGTACTTAACAACTGATAGTGAACTACTAATGGTTAACAACTGCTGATGTAGTAGTCAGTGGATAGAGAATCGTGATTAAGGATTAAGTGATGACACTTAACAACTGATACATGAGTTAAGGATTAAGTGATGCTACTTAACAACTGATACATGAGTCAAGAAGTTATAATTTCACTTACTATGTAAATTTCGTTGAGATGAATTAGCTGCCGTAGAAGATGAACGTGAATTCTTTGACATCTCAATATTTATTTAACAATATAGATAATAATATGCAAAGAAAGATCATAGTCATTATAATATTAGAACATAACAGTATAATAAGCAGATAAGTTTTCAGGAATTCAAAACCACACAATGAGTCCAAAACATAACCCACCAAACACCCAAAAGCAAAAAAATGAAAACCATAAGTTCAACATGGCAACAGCATATGAAATCAACACGTAAATGTATCTGAAAATACTGAAAAAAACTATTTTTCAATCTTTGGAATCAAAAGCGTCGAAACACCAGCATCTTCATCCTGACACAGTTCATCACTGATGCGGCGCTTTGTCGAGGAGCAACCTAATGCATCATCCACATCGAACACTTCAAGAATTTTACGTTTTGTTTCATCTGAAGAGGGATTCTTAGTGCCTACCAGTGGTTGGGATAAAGGGGTAACATTGTCACCACAGCATGACATCTCATCCTGATATAAAAAGACAATAAGTACTAACGTTTCAAAAAATTTAGTACAAATAAACAAATTCTCATATTACCTTCATAAGGTCAACAAGAGTAGACAAACTGCAGGAATCTGGAACATCCAACGATTCGGACTGCTCATGCTTTAAGTACATAATACACAATAACATAAAATACACACAATGGTATAAATCTATTTCAAAAAGATACAACTATAAAATCAAAAGATTCACATAATGAAGATTTAAACCTGGTTAAGAGTGAATTTGGCGGAAAGCGCAGCAAGGATCTCATCATCGTTAGTGGCCATTGAAATACCATAGTTTTCAACCTGATGCTCAATGTTATAGTCTTTAACACTTATGATGAAAGCATACCTCTTTCCAATCAATGTGTCAAAGATCTCAGGATATGGGTTCGGTATGTCTCCAGAATTAACAACCTATGATTTTATCAAAATTAATATAAATTACAATAAGCAGAATGATTCCATAATTGAGAACATAGAATTTTATAAAAATTAATTTTAAGTTATATTAACTACATGGCCAAACAACTGAATGCATGTATTTGTTACCTGATCTTGGATTGTAAGTAACTCTTTTGCAGATTTGTTAAGAATCTTGTAAGCTTCAAAGACACAGTACCGGAAGAGTCTTGCACCCTAATAGGTATCTTGAACCTACCAAAGTTAAAAACAAATGAAAACATTAGTATTACTAATATGAACCGTTCATATTAGTTTTTAGTATAAGGAAATAAAAAACTGTAATCTCAAACCGCGGAATAGAATAGATGTCGACTCCTCCACATTTATCATTTGTACAAACCAACGATTTTGCATGATCAACATCAAATGAACCATCCGCATTTTCTTTCGTTACAAATCTTTCCTCCACACCTGACTTACAGTGGTTACAACCATTGTAATACCAAAGTTTATCAGTGCATATAGCTGTGATTGTGGCAAGAATCAAAACCTTCTTTGTCTATCAATATCAAACAAAAATAATAACACTTAGAAAAGAGTATAAAAAACTCAGCATGTAGAGTACTTATAAGAAAATACACACCGTTGATATCGTTCCAAGGAAACCAATAAGCATGAAATCAGGGTTACTAAGAAACTCATCTTCAACACTTGAGATAACATTTGAACCAACATGCTCATTTGATGAAGATGAAGTTGAAATTTTCTCTACATACCTAAACAGATTCATGCGATCAAATTAAAACGTAAAAATTAAATGTAAGTACAAAATAATAACATTCAATGTTTATATGCATATTACTAACTATACCTCTTCCTAAAAGAGGAAATCTCTTCAATGTCAGTGTCAATAAAAAGTCTGCTCAGCTCAAACCCATTTGCAACTCCACGCTTGCCTGAATTTAAAAATAAAAACAAATGTAGATCAATATAAATACTGTCAAATTTAAAATGTATAAATAAATACAACGTTTAAATTACTAAAGATAAAAAAATTTAAACTAATTAAGTTTAAATTGTATCTTTGTAAAGGTTGACCATACCAAAATGACAAAGGATAACAACATATTTCTCTCTTTTCTTATCATTCATGTAAGCAAACATGTCAATAGCAAAACCATCCCACAAAGTAACCGGACACTTTTGGCCTCTAAAAATATTAACATAAAACATAATAACATCAAGCAACCTTATAATGGTTTAAACGTCAAAATGAAACAACTTAATAAAAAGAACGCACTCAATATCTTCAAGTCTAAGATTAAGTCTCTTGCGCTTGCTCCCATCCTTCTTTGACGTATCCTCTAGATTGAAACATACATCCACATAACCAATCCAATCTATAAACAAAAATATATTGTTAAAAGAAAACAGCATTAAGAAGTGATAACAATAAAAAAAAAACAATAAGACAAAACAATAGATATATATCATGTAGTGATTTACATACCAATAACTGTATTTACTTCAATTTTATTTTTAACAACATCCTTGAGGTTAACGAAATTAAAACGGTATTTCGGTCCAGACCAGTCAAAGCATTTCTCAACAGAAGTATAGAAATAAAGTGATATTTTGTCATTTCTCTTGGTATACTTAGCAGAGGACTTATTAGTAGCAAGAGAAGGTTTGGTGATAAGAAGACATTCATCCAACTGAAGGAAGTCTTTGAATTTTCCAAGCATTTTATGCAAACAGCTGGCTTGTATCATAGTTCCCTAAGAATATGAAACATCCGATTAAATAAAAAAGGTGTTATACTAATTTGGATATTCATATGTCCAAAAAAATGATAAGACAACTATATACGGTACCATCTCATCCATGAAGATCATATCAAGACGATATATTTCATTTTTGTTATCATTCATCATCTTCTTCGAAATGCTAACAATCTTAACTCTAATCGAATAGTTGTTTGAGAATGTATTAAGATCGTTAAGCATGGTAACCTTTGCAACCTCCATTTGAAGACTGTACATAAAAAAAAGAATCTTGTAAATAATAAGTATTGCTAAACGTAATATGCTAATAATACAATAAGCATGGATGTTCTTAAAAAAAATATCAAGGTTGGAATTCAAGGTTACCGATTATCCAATAAAAATTTTAACTGAATGCAGTGGCAAATGTAATTTCAAAGGTAGGGAGTGTATATCCCTATATGCTGCTTTATTAAAATAATAAAATATTAGAAATGATATGCAAAATAGAAAAAAAAAAAAAGAGAAAGAACGTCAATTTTAAATTACCATTTTGTATATTTATCATTTCAAAATTACTGACTTGATTTCAAAGCAATTGTCATAATGACTTTTCTATATTTTATTTTAAATTTAATTAAGAAATAATAACCATCAATTTGAAATGATGTGATAAATACTGTTACATCAAAGTGTATAGGAATGTTATTAGTATAAACATGAAACAACTGTTCAATTAATAGTACAGATCAAACCACTGGAGTGAGGACTGCTCCGAAACACTGTTACATAGTAAAAACAACTGTTCCGAAATACTGTTACATATAAACACTGATGCCATAAAAATGGTTACATATAAAATACTGAGGTGATGACATCTAACAACCTAACAGTCTATAAAAAATTGATGCGGAACTCCTGTAGCATATAAACACTGTTAACATAAACAAACGTTGATGCTGAACCACTATTGTAGTTTGACACTGTTGTTGGACGTCATAAATTTCAAATTTAATTTCAAAGGTATGCAAAGTAATTAAATATTAGAAAGGACATGCAAAGTAGAAAAAAAAAGAGAGATAACCAAAATTTTAAATTACCATTTTGCAAATTTTAAATTTCAAAATTACTGACATTATCAGTAACTACTGACTTGATTTGAAAGCAAATGCCATAATGAGTTTTTTAAATTCTATTTTAACTTTAATCAAGATATAATAACCGTCAATTTGAAATTCAAAATTTGCTTAATCAAATGTCCAAAGCTCAAGAAATCAGCATTAATTACTGATTTGATTTGAAACAAATAGTCATCAAGAATTTTTTTTATTTTTTATTTTAAATTTAAATTTTATCATGAAAATAATGTTGGTGGAACTCTTGTAGGTAATTGGAATGTAAAGATTAGGTACAATGGTAAGTTGATTGTAATTCTAGTTTTCATTTCATAATTTGATTCTAATACTATACCCAAACAATCAAGATGAGGAGCTTACTATTAATCAAAGTGTATATGAATTTATTAGTATAAAGATGAAACAACTGTTCAATTAATAGTACAGATCAAACCACTGAATTGATGTGATAAATAGAGTTAGCTATAAACAACAGTCCTAAACACTGTTAAATATAAATTAAATATAAACACTGATGCCATAAAAATAGTCACATATAAAACACTAAGGTGATGACATCTAACAACCTATCAGTCTTTACAACATTGATGCGGAAAACACTGTTACATATAAACATTGCTAACCACTGTTGTAGTTATCCACTGTTGTTGTACGTCATAAATTTCAGATTTAATTTCAAACGTAAGTAGTGTATATTCTTATATGCTGCTTTATTAAAGTAATTAAATATTAGAAATGATATGCAAAGTAGGAAAAAAAAAAGAGAACGAAAATTTTAAATTACCATTTTGAATATTTTGAATTTCAAAATTACTGATATTATCAATAACTACTGACTTGATTTGAAAACAAATGTCATCATGACCTTTTTAAATTTTATTTAAACTTTAATCAAGATATAATAACCGTCAATTTGAAATTCAAAATTTGCTTAATCAAATGTCCAAAGCTCAAGAAATCAACATTAATTACTGATTTGATTTGGAACAAATAGTCATCAAGATTATTTTTTATTTTTTAATTTAACTTTAAATTTTATCATGAAAATAATTTTGGTGGAACTCTTATGTCATTGGAATGTAAAGATCAGGTAAAATGGTAATTTGATTGCAATTCTAGTTTTCATTTAATAATTTCAATCTATTACTAATTAACAACATCAATAATAAAAATGTAAGCAGTTACTATTTTTTAGGGAAACCGCTGATGGTCCATATCAGTGGATGTAAAAAATGTAAAAGTGACCAGTGGCTATTTTTTCCGATCTGTGGAAACGGAGGTTGTCTCTTAGCATAAAGAAACAGAGGATGTCTCTCAGCAGTGGATAACATTTAACAATCAGAAGTTTGAACCAAAACAGTGGTTCCAACAGACTTTAACAATCAGATGTTTGAACCAAAACAGTGGTTCCAACAGACTTTTAAGGATTAATGAAAACTATCATTTTTTACTATTTTAAATATCTTTGACCTTAAACAAATATTTCACCTTCGATATCAGTTGTTTGGAGATAAACAGATATTTGACCTTAAACAGATGTTTGAACATAAAAACATATTTCCTGTTAAACAAATGTTTGACGATAAATAGAGGTTTGCCCATAAACGGCCTTAAACAGATGTTTAAACATAAAAACATATTTCCTGTTAAACAAATGTTTGACGATAAATAGAGGTTTGCCCATAAACATCTCTTTGTAAAAAAAAAGACGAATTTCAAAAACATTATATCCAAATAATCATAATGAGGAACTTATTTAACATCCAAGTGTACTACATTTTTATTTAATAGTATAAAAATCAAACAACTGTTGTATTTATAATACAGATCAAACAAATAAGGAGTTGTGATAAATACTGTTACATATAAACACCTCATAAGAAACACTGATAATTAAATACTAAAGTTACATAAGAACCACTGATAATTAAATACTAAATTTAAATCCGTTGTAGATGCCGAACCACTGCTGATACTAAACAGTCGTTTTCCTTTGGTTAATCAAACTCTAGGTACATAAAGTCAATCATTGTATATCTCCAACAATCGACATGAACTCCATGGAAAGACTCAATGCATTAACATCAGGATTTATAGAAAGCTGATCTCTAGTGAACTGACCAAGATGCAGTACATGAAAACACTTCTTCAGCTGGTGAAGAAGAGCCCTGCCCTCATATACTTAATCCTTAACTCTGTTTATAAAGAACTGTGGTTTAAACCAAACTTTATGCTTCTTTTAATACAAAAAAGGCAGGAAAGACCATTGCTCTAGTATATTACAACAGTAGCAGATCCTTTCTTGGACAAGTCATCATCATCTGCTGCACAAGTCAATTATAATCATCATTTACTCATAAGAAAAAATTATTTTAACTGTAAATTTAATAATCTTTCTTTGTGTTTAATTAAACTTTAAACTTCTTTGATTACAAACCTATAATAACCCGCAACATATTGTATGAATTTCAAACAAATGTGATTTGACTGAAATATAAAGCGACAATTAGAGTATATCACTTGATAATTAAAAACTCAAAATTTGGAAATCGGAGTAGCAAAAAACACATACTTTAAACGATGTTGGAACAATGATACTGGAAAGGACAGTAGAACAATCATCATCATTATCATCTGCAACAGATCATTGAAAATAATCATTTAGTAACAACTCAGATAACAAAACTTAAGTAAAAATCAAAAACAAAAACACATACCATGATTATGGAGAACCATTAGCCGGCGACACATCTCTTGATCTAACTCTCGAACGAAACCCTAACAATGGTTACATGAAAAGACACAAAACACAAAGGATTAGTATAAATAACAGGAAATCATGAAACTATTTCAACTAAAAAAAAAGAAGAACAAACCTTTTGATGAAGTAATCGATGAACAAAAGATGATTTTATGGTGGCGTCTGGAAGAAGATTAAGGTTTGTGAAATTTGAATTTGAATCGCCTGAATATAGAGAGAGAAAGAACCCTAGGCGTTTGTAAAGAAAGCTCAGAAGTGAGAAGAGATGTTATATAAGGAAAAGGGGATGACACTGTTGGGCGGGAAAAAGGGCATTTAGGGGCTCTCTGGTGTTGACACGTGGCCCAAATAACTTTCATTTATTATATATAATAGATTAACTAAACTAAATAAAAAATATTTTAATATTAAATCTTATCATACTTTAATAAAATATTATCTTCAAATCTAAATTGTTAATTTAATATATTTTTAAAACAAATACTTCTTTTTCATACTTATCTTATATTAAATATATATATACATATATATAAATAATTAACTAATATTAAATGTTATCCTAATTTATTAAAAATATAACTTTTTTTAATTATTTGGTATACAAAATTATATTTATTCAGCTCGTGTAAAATGCAGGGTTTTGAAAAATATTTTTTTTTATTATTTACTATACAAATTTACATTTATATAACCCGTGTAATACACGAAGTTTTTAAAGATATAACTTTTTATCATTTACTATGTAAACTTAGATTTATTCAACACGTGTCTTTTATTATTTGTTAGATTTTTCAACCCGACTACACACGAGTTTTTTAAAGATACGACGTTTTTATTATTTAATATACAAAATTACATTTATTTAATATGTGTAATACACATGGTTTTTAAAGATATAACTCTTTTTCAGATCTATTCAACACGTGTAACATACGGGGTTTTTAAGGATGTAATTTTTTTTATTATTTGGTAGATTTATTCAACCCGATTATACACGTTTTTTTAAAGATACTACGCTTTTAGCATTTAGTATACAAAATTACATTTATTTAATCTGTGTAATACACATGGTTTTTAAAGATATAACTTTTTTTTATTAATTGATATATAAAATTACATTTATTTAACCTGTACAATATACGGGGTTCATAAAAATATAACTTTTTTATTATTTAATATATAAAATTACATTTATTCAACCCATGTAGTACTCGGGGTTCTAACCTAGTATTCTATATAATATAGAGTAAAAAATAGAGAAAACATCAAAAAAAACTCCTACATTAAAGTCTCTATAGTAGAGAAAGATTTATAGAAAAAAGTACAACCTCCATATTTAGAGGGTCATATTAACTCTCTTTATTTTGTTGTGAGTATGTAGGAAAGAGAAAAAAAAGTAATAAAATAAGAGTTTGTGAGTATGATAGAGATAGAGTGTTGAATGTGAAAGATTTTTGAAAAATAAGCAAAATATAGAGGAAATCGTGTTTTTTAGTTGATTTTATATAGATAGAGATGGAACATCCAATGTGAATGCTCTTAAAATGTAGGGAGAGAACCCTAATAGTTTATTTGAGCAGGTGAGCTCACTCGAGAATCATAATATTTCCTAGGAACAACTTCTACGACGATAGATAGGGGTCTCATAAAACCATGTGTAATGGGGGCATTATCCGTAGTGGGGGGGTTTTTTGGGCGTTTTTTCCCTAATAAACGCCCCACAACGCCCAACTCCCACCCCACTGGGCGTTTTTTTCAGCAAAATCTGGTTTGGCGTTGTTTTTTTCACGCCCAAGCTCCTTGTGTGTTGACCAATCACCTTTTTTGATGATTTTTTGTCCAATAACATTTTTTCATAGTTTTTTTTTTTATTTAAGGGATATTGACCTTTAATAATCCTAAGTAGACGTCATTGGCCACTATCAGTCCCACCTTTCAATTATTTTTCCTCCACCGGTCCTCAGTTAAAAAAACTTAACGGAGTGAAGTTTTTTTTCGAATTACAATCTGATGTTTTAGGGCTTTTGATCAGAACGAGGATACGAGTCTATTGATGTAAAACTTATCTTGAAATGGAGCTCCAAACGACGAAAACGGTGTTTCAATTCGGGTGTTTAAACTTCCAATTAACAAAAATCTAGTTGTTTGGAGCACCGTTTCGAGGTAAGTTCTACATCAATAGACTCGTATCTTCGTTCTAATTAAAAGACCTAAAACATCAGTTTGTAATTCGGAAAAAAACTTAATTCCGTTAAGTTTTTTTAACTGAGGACCAGTGGAGGAAAAATAGTTGAAAGGTGGGACTGCCATGGGGAATAATAAAAGGTGGGACTGACAATGGTCAACGACGTCTACTTGGGATTATTAGAGGCAAATATCCCTTTATTTAGTTCTATTAAACCCATTTTAACATAATGTCTCACATCTCCACTACACCCATTTATGAAAAACGCTCCATAATGACCCATTGCTGACTAGACTACCACATGGCACAAAACGCCCCAAGGTGGGGGCATTATTCATGTGTACCACTACACATGGTCTAATACTCATCTCTTGGGTATGAAGTGACATGTGGTATATATGGCATTGTGAGAGGTGAAGGTAAAAAGGGTGTAGTGGTATATAATGTCTTGTAATGCCCCAACAATGATTAAACAATTATCATCTTTTTAGAAAAATAAAACAAATTATATTATCATAAATGAGTTGGAATTTCTTATTGGTCATATAAAAGTTGAGAAGGTGTGTTTGAGAAAACGCCAAACACAATTTTTGGACGAAAACGCCTCGGAGGCGGTGTGTGGGGCGTTTTGAGGCATTATGGGGCCAAAACATGCACAAATCACTCATCGCTACGGATGTTCTAAGTTTTATTAATTGTCTATGGAAAGCTATCCGGCCATATGAACGTAATTATTGACTAGATCAATGATTTATAGTTCAAAAAGTTTCCTTCTGTTTGAACATAAAGAACACTTATAAAGGTGGGAGTGTGGGACTAATTTTTTTAGAAAGCAAAAGACTTTATATCCATAGGATTATTAAAACTTGATATGTCGAATGTATATACATTTGTATTTACAAAATACAAAACACTTGCAAAATTTCATGTTTTAATATTTTAATACTACATAATAATAATAATAATAATAATAATAGTAATAATAATATTAATATTAATTAAGTAGACTAAAATGTAAAATTTGAAAATCACTGTCTTGCTTCCAAGCAAAAAAAAGGTTTAAACTGACAATTCTAACTGAACCATAGATAAGAAAAGAGAATTAACTCTAATAATTATCTTGCCAACTTTGATTTGATTAAAAAAATCATCCTTAAGGTTTATACATATTGTTATACTAGATGGGTGCCCGCATGATACGACAGGAAACACAGACACTGTCAGGGTGTGCATTTTGTGTGCATAGTTTGGTCGATTTGTTTATTATCCTCAACCGAAGTCATCGGTTAGTCTATTTTATTAACCAATCAGTTTTCGGTTTACTAGTTCGGCTTTTTCGGTTAAATTGACGATTTTTAACTCAGTTCGTTTAATTTCGGTTAATAGACAAACAAAACTTGAGATAAAATTTTTGCTTACAAATACATTAATTTGAGGTATAAATACATGAAATTGATATATAATAAATAAATAAAAAAAGATAACCGGTTTTTTGTTAATTCAGTTTTCGATGATCGGTTTTTTGTTGATCTCGGTTCGTTTTCAGTTAACGATTCAGTTACACCCTTATACATTGTTAATCATGTAACATATCCATATTTTTTTATTTAAAAACTATAGCAATACTATACTCAAATTAAAGAGAATAATTAAATGCTTGTTTTTATAGCGTATTTTTTTTAAATATGAACGTACAAAAAAAGTTATAGCCATTTAAAAATGGGTTATTGGATTTTATCACCCCCAACTATCGACCTTTGGCCGATGCCACCCCCAACTAACACTTTGATGTCCGGCACCTCCAACTTGACTTTCAGTTTGTGCTATCACCACTATGTTAACAGATCACTAACTCTGTTAGTTTTTGATCATATGTGTCAAACATTGGCCTACGAGGACTATATGACATGGCGATTTAGTCCATATAAAACCCTGGATCATCTCTTAATAGAGCTAAACCTAATCGATGACACACATAGGACTATCAAAGACAAAGACACAAGAATCAAGGTACGATTTTGCAGAATTTTGATTTACGCATTGTTTGAGATGGAGGAAATAATAGATGCCATGCTTCGGTATGGTGGTTATATTGAAGTAGGATTTGGTCAACTACAATATGTTAGAGGTGAATTAATGTTAGTTAGAATAGATGTAGACCATGTTTCATACTTTGAACTAGTAGACTATGCAATGGAATAAGATTTTTACAAATCCAGTGACATTCATATGTATGGGTTAGATGTTGATGATGGTGAACTTAGGCACTTTCATAATGATAAAGATGTGTTGGACTTGGCTTTGAAGGTTTTCCATTGGACTGAACCATTTATGGAAGTACTTATCCAATAAAGTTCATTAATGGCACCTGAAGCCCACTCCAGTTCCAGGCCCACTGAACCAGCTAGCCAGCCCACTTCCTAGGCCACTACCCAGCCCAGTGAACAAAAGGCGCAATCCCAAAGGTCTACTAGGTCAACTTATAGGGTTTCCCCTACATGTAGATCTAAGTCATTAGGTAAGAAGGCTGCAGTGGATATAGACATAGAACATGCTGAAGACAGTGATGATAGTGACTATAATGTTGAAGTAGTTGGGTCAGGAGAGTCAAATGATGATTCAGATGATCAAGATTTTGATGAACTAGTTGAAAACAGTGATGATGATGAGGAGGAGGAGGAGGAGGAGGTTCAGGATGAGGTAATTGGTTCAGAGTCAAATAGAGAAGATTTTGAATGGAGACAGTCATAAGATGCAGTTAGAAAGGCTAGTAAAATTGATTTTGAAGCCAAAAAAAAGTTGTTTGATGACTGCTTATAGGCAAAAGAAACAGAGGGAAAGTTGTATGAAACTAATGATGCAAGGGGTTCACATATAGAGCGGTATAGTAGTTATGAGGAATCTGATGGTGACATTATCACACCTGGTGATAGTGAGGATGATGATATCAGGGGTAAGAAGTACAAGGAAGCTGCTCCATCTGTAGGTGAACACACTAACTGGAAGAAATTTATTTGGAAGGTGGGAACAAGATTTGCATCAAGGGATGCCCTTAAAGAGGCAGTGAGAAGGTATTCAATGACTAATGTTAGGAATTTGTACCTTACTAAGAGTGAGAAGGCCAAATGTGGTCATATAGCTGTCAAGTGTGTAGAAGGGTGTCCTTTTTTATATTGTGCTCACTGCATAAAGGGAAAGAGTTTTATATGGTAAAAAGAGAGAAGAATAAACATACCTGCCATAGAAACATGATAAAGAATAGACCGGTAACTGCAGGGTTTATAGCTAATGAGTTCCTACCATTGTTTAGATCCTAGCCCAACTAGTCTGCTAAGGAGATCATTTTCAGCTTGGAAGACGATTGTGTACATGCAATATGGTTGTAACACCCCGATCGCGTAATACAACAAACTGTGGCGGAAACATCGGGGAGTTGATGTGCTGAAAATAGGTTAACTAAATTAACTAAAATTTACCCTAATTCTAGACTCTCTAAGTTTTAAATTTATAAGACTAAGACTCTCTAAACCCTAAAACACACAACCGGCAAATGTACCGATCGAATGTAGTATAGCCTAAGGAAGTCCGAGTATCGAACCCAAGAGACTCTACTGATTACGCTAAAACTCTATCTAGACTCAAACTGACATGACTTAACTAAATGTTTGTTGATTAGGGGGGGGGGGGGTTTCTAAAAATCCTAAGAATGCAAACAACGACTAAACTAGCTAGACGAACTAGACACGAACTCACACGAAGGCTGAACTCAAGGATGATGAAGGAACTACCTAGACAGGAATCCTGATTGCTTTTAGTTATGATTATAATTGAAAGTTGTCTGCTATGGAACTAGGATCTTAAAATTCTCACCTCTCGGGAAATCTAAGGACCCCTAATCCTTCTCAAGAGCACGCTAAGATCCCTTGAAGGTTGTTAAATTACCGGTTATTAGACTCCTTTACAAGACATCTAATGGGTTTATAAAAGTATCCTACAAGGTTCACTCCCTTACGAGACCTAAACCTAGGATAGATTTGTTTTCTCAGCTAGACTTGCTAGACAGCAGCCAAAAGGTTAACTTCCTAAGAAGGACCCACCTTGCAGTTTAATCACTTAGACCTAGCAATAATCTCGCACCTTACAGCTATTGATGATTAGTAGAACACTTGATTTTATAAAAATACCAATTATTACTTCTAAGGTTTATCGGCCGATTTAACCCTAAAGATTCAAGATTTATTACGTGATATAGACAGTCACCAAAATCTAAAACCTAACATGACTCTATTACGTGATAAAGACCGTCACCAAGATTCATGCGAAGAAATAATCAATAATTAAACAACATCAAGCACGCAAACACATCTAACTGATAGAACAAACCGTTTACAATTTATAAACTATCCATAGCATTCAAAAATCCAAGAATAATCAAAACATATGCAATCATTCAACCATGTCTAGGTAGTAACAGAAATCTAGCCGCTAAACATGTTCAAAAACAAGTTCAAAATCATAGTATAATCTGAATTCATCATTAAACAATCAAAAACAAACGAAAAACGAAGAAACAAGATGATAGAACCCGTAAACTTCGATCCCGAGTGCTCCCGAATGTTCCCCGATGATTCCTTGGCTTCCCGAATGCTCCTAAACTCCTCTAGATGTGGTAAAGAACTCCAAAATTCGTCTCTTTTGATCCCACCGAATTCGTCTTGCGTCTGATGTTGCGCTACTTGGCCTCCTCGTGTCGATGTGTCTGTTCTTTCTTTTATATCTTCGTGCCTCCTTCACGTCCAAGTATATATATGGGCTTCGGCCCAACACTATAGCCGCCTTAATAATTCTCCTCCCTCTCCCTTTAATGTTTGATATTGATTTTATAATATATGGCTGCCCTCCTGTCGTATATGTCTCTCCAAAAGATCTGGGAATCAAGTCAATTATCTCTTTTCAATGTATGGAATGTCACGTCCCAATAATCTTTCTAGTGGGCTACAAGACCTTTCTAAATATCCTAAATTTCACGGCCCAACTGATGATCGTGCGTTGACTATTAATATCAATTGATCTTGCTTTTCTTTTCATATTTATTCACGTCCATCTTCATATATATAATAATGTATATCTTGCTCAAAATTAGATGTAACTTTCGATAGGTATTTTAGTAGCTCAAACTTCATGCGGTCCAACACCAATGAACTAAACGGACTCAAATTATAAAACCATATATTGATGTAGGCCTAGCCCTTTCTCTCGATCCAAATATATATATTTTGTGGCAGCTCTTTAACTTATAAAATAGAGATAGTGGCCCTGACCCACTCACTGAAAATAGTGGCAATTTGAATTCGGTTCCTGGCACCACACTCTACTCAACTGGCAGGTTATTTAATTATTGCTCGTTTTTTCTCCATTTGCACCAGAACCTGCCAAAACACGATATAATATAATATAAACTAAAAACTACATAAAAATAAATAAAAACTATACATAAATTATACAATCTACACGGGACAAATATATGTATTTTACCACTTATCAAATATCCCCACACTTAACCTTTTTTCGTCCTCGAAAAAGAATTGTGCAAACGGAATCATAGTCAGAATAATCGTACGGGCCAAAAGCTTAAGTTATTTTATTAAAACCGAAACTTGTGTTAGCCGCGATTGCAAGTATATCGATCCTCTAAAACCCAACCCGGTTCCAAGCCCTTATCATGCAATTTAGTTCACGTTCGGTCAATTTACCTAGGGTCTCACGCTAAGAATTGCAAGTCCACCTAATCCCCCCTCAAGCTTATAGGACAAAAGGAACAACCACTGGGTTATTTCCTAACCGCCTTATACCAAGATCCAAAGAGTTTAGAATCAAATCTATTTTTTTTTTTTTTCATATGAGCTTAGACTTTGCTTTTTGCTCTTTTTTTTTTTTCTTTCTTTCGTGAGACTAGACGATGCTTTCCCTAACCAAGCGGTAATCCGACTGTAGAGTCGCTATCCCCAATCACAGACTACATAGGTTTCGGTACTTTTATTCGGCAAATCGATTTCACACATCCCAGAGGCATTCCGGCTGTAGAGTCGCTATCCCCAACTCGGATTACATAGACCTGTGTTACTTTCATTTAGTTTCTAGCTCACTTATTTTTTTTTCTTTTTCAACGAGATAATGACCAAAAACTCTAACGATCTTAGCTTATAACGGCATCCCTTATACTATTTTTGGCGGTTTCAATTTCCCCACTTTCCCTAGATGAGAACCCACTAGTAGACCGACAATTAGGTATATTTTAAATCAAAGGAACCTAGAACCGAACCGAGCCTACCCGCGCATCCCAAACTAGACACAAGCACAATTATATTAATCTCATATTATTATTATTTGAACCCGACCAAAAACCCGACTTTTCTATCATTTTCCGTTTTTTATTTTGCAAACATCTTATTTCAAAAGACATTTTCTATTTTTTTCAATTTTTTTGTATTTTTTTTCGACTTTTAATGACTCAAGACTCTACTAACACTAAACGATAATTCCCATCCCCACACTTAAACTCTACATTGCCCTCAATGTAGGATGGAAACCGACTCAAAAACTAAAAATAAATAAGACATAAAAGATAAAGGGCAAATCGGAAAGGACTTAGCTGGGTTTATAACGCGTAAGCTCCAACAGTCTCATCCAATCCAGCTCGATCGTATAGCATTTCGTTCGCGATCGGCTTTGACTCTGACTAGTATGTTTGATAAATGCCCGAAATTTGAATAAACAGCTCCAAACTCACCCGAATGGAGATTGAGTACGGGTGGTACATATTCAAACCTGCATAAACAAAAACAAGCAAACACCAAAACAATACCGACTCTAAAAAAAACGACTCAAAACTACTAATTTAGACACATGGTACAAAATAAAAGACTCAAAATACAAACTCTACAAAACCTCCCCACACTTGAATTTAATCAGGAGGTTTTTCCTTGACTTGGACCTTATCTAACCCGTTTAATTCCACCCGATCCTCAAAAATATTAAAAAAATTATTGATGGAATTATAGAATATTTTAAACAATTTAAATGGGTCAGACCACCAAAATTTAAACTTACCTGGAAGAAACCGAATGCGCGACATGTAGCGAGAAGACTGATCATGTTTGAAATTCAAAGGCTCCTCCTTCTTCTTCACCCTATATAACCCTTCGGTCATCTTCCGTTTTTGATCTTTTCTTTTCTCTTTCCTTGCCTTCTCCCGTGGCTTTTCTGATTTTTCAGTTTCACCTATCACTAATACCATGGGCCAGCTGTGGTGTTCTTCTTCTTCCACCACTCTCGCAGGATGATCCCCACACTTAGTCTCTTCGTCTGGGGTAGGTTCTTCTTCATCAACTTTTAAACCCGTTAACTCTAAATCTAAAAACTCACCCTCTCTAGACAACTTAATTTCAACCTCTTCATCTTCTTCCTCTGCACCAAACATTAACCCTATTGAGTCTCCTAAATCTACTTCCTCTTCCATCACTTTTTCTTTTTCCACTTCATCAAACATCCAACCAATGGAATCCCCCAACTCCACTTCTTCTTCAATTACTTCTTTCTTCACTAACGACCTCTGATACGCTGCCCATTCTTCTTCATCTATCTCGTCATCAGAGTCACTCCCGAAGTCATATATAATACCCTTCTGCACCGGAGGTGGGACTTCGTCGTCCATTATCGTCCCCGTGACTGGAATGATCTCCTCATCTGACTCTTCTTCTACTTCCTCTAGCTCACCCCGCTCTCGAACTAACTCCTCTACTCTTTTTTTACTTCTCTCTGTAAATTTAGCCATGGTTTCCAGGGTAGCCTGATTTTGCGCCAACATCTGAGCGAACATCCCTTCTATCCTACTCAAGCTACCCTCTAAACCTCTATCGCTCGTCTGAACCAGGTTACGTTGCGGCTGCTGATACAGATCATTGTAATATGGCCGATTATCATAAGAATGCAAAGAATACCCCTGTGAAACATATGGCTGCGGCTGCACAAAAGGGTTAGCATAATATGGCGTAGAGTACCCCGGTGAATTTGGACAATGAATAGTGAAATGGGGTCCTCCACAAATCTCACACATATTTACTAAAATCTAAATAAATAAATAAATACAAAATACGGACAATTAGACTCCTACGACTCAATCTACAAAAACACTAGCACGTATAATGTCAGTTAAGTCCAAACAAAGTAATCAACGCAATCGCCAAGAGTCCCCGGCAACGGCGCCAAAAACTTGATGTGCTGAAAATGGGTTAACTAAATTAACTAAAATTTACCCTAATTCTAGACTCTCTAAGTTTTAAATTTATAAGACTAAGACTCTCTAAACCCTAAAACACACAACCGGCAAGTGTACCGATCGAATGTAGTATAGCCTAAGGAAGTCCGAGTATCGAACCCAAGAGACTCTACTGATTACGCTAAAACTCTATCTAGACTCAAACTGACATGACTTAACTAAATGTTTGTTGATTAGGGGGGGGGGGGGTTCTAAAAATCCTAAGAATGCAAACAACGACTAAACTAGCTAGACGAACTAGACACGAACTCACACGAAGGCTGAACTCAAGGATGATGAAGGAACTACCTAGACAGGAATCCTGATTGCTTTTAGTTATGATTATAATTGAAAGTTGTCTGCTATGGAACCAGGATCTTAAAATTCTCACCTCTCGGGAAATCTAAGGACCCCTAATCCTTCTCAAGAGCACGCTAAGATCCCCTGAAGGTTGTTAAATTACCGGTTATTAGACTCCTTTACAAGACATCTAATGGGTTTATAAAAGTATCCTACAAGGTTCACTCCCTTACGAGACCTAAACCTAGGATAGATTTGTTTTCTCAGCTAGACTTGCTAGACAGCAGCCAAAAGGTTAACTTCCTAAGAAGGACCCACCTTGCAGTTTAATCACTTAGACCTAGCAATAATCTCGCACCTTACAGCTATTGATGATTAGTAGAACACTTGATTTTATAAAAATACCAATTATTACTTCTAAGGTTTATCGGCCGATTTAACCCTAAAGATTCAAGATTTATTACGTGATATAGACAGTCACCAAAATCTAAAACCTAACATGACTCTATTACGTGATAAAGACCGTCACCAAGATTCATGCGAAGAAATAATCAATAATTAAACAACATCAAGCACGCAAACACATCTAACTGATAGAACAAACCGTTTACAATTTATAAACTATCCATAGCATTCAAAAATCCAAGAATAATCAAAACATATGCAATCATTCAACCATGTCTAGGTAGTAACAGAAATCTAGCCGCTAAACATGTTCAAAAACAAGTTCAAAATCATAGTATAATCTGAATTCATCATTAAACAATCAAAAACAAACGAAAAACGAAGAAACAAGATGATAGAACCCGTAAACTTCGATCCCGAGTGCTCCCGAATGTTCCCCGATGATTCCTTGGCTTCCCGAATGCTCCTAAACTCCTCTAGATGTGGTAAAGAACTCCAAAATTCGTCTCTTTTGATCCCACCGAATTCGTCTTGCGTCTGATGTTGCGCTACTTGGCCTCCTCGTGTCGATGTGTCTGTTCTTTCTTTTATATCTTCGTGCCTCCTTCACGTCCAAGTATATATATGGGCTTCGGCCCAACACTATAGCCGCCTTAATAATTCTCCTCCCTCTCCCTTTAATGTTTGATATTGATTTTATAATATATGGCTGCCCTCCTGTCGTATATGTCTCTCCAAAAGATCTGGGAATCAAGTCAATTATCTCTTTTCAATGTATGGAATGTCACGTCCCAATAATCTTTCTAGTGGGCTACAAGACCTTTCTAAATATCCTAAATTTCACGGCCCAACTGATGATCGTGCGTTGACTATTAATATCAATTGATCTTGCTTTTCTTTTCATATTTATTCACGTCCATCTTCATATATATAATAATGTATATCTTGCTCAAAATTAGATGTAACTTTCGATAGGTATTTTAGTAGCTCAAACTTCATGCGGTCCAACACCAATGAACTAAACGGACTCAAATTATAAAACCATATATTGATGTAGGCCTAGCCCTTTCTCTCGATCCAAATATATATATTTTGTGGCAGCTCTTTAACTTATAAAATAGAGATAGTGGCCCTGACCCACTCACTGAAAATAGTGGCAATTTGAATTCGGTTCCTGGCACCCCACTCTACTCAACTGGCAGGTTATTTAATTATTGCTCGTTTTTTCTCCATTTGCACCAGAACCTGCCAAAACACGATATAATATAATATAAACTAAAAACTACATAAAAATAAATAAAAACTATACATAAATTATACAATCTACACGGGACAAATATATGTATTTTACCACTTATCAGGAGTCACGTTACAGAGAATCATTTCACAACACATGGTATTTGAAGTTTTGTTTTATTTCGTTAGTAGATTAATTGTTTTGATAGAAACCAAATAAGTATTAACAATTGTCTTTCAAGTTTTAAAGTCACTAAGGCCCGCGTCCATCCTATGTGAAGCAAGCATTCACATCCTCAAAAAAGATCCTGAAACATATGTGAAAAATAGTCAGCAAAGAAAGCTGGCGAGTACATAAGTTTTGTGAGTGTGTCAAATTCATGGCTTTGAATTCATATTGCAATACCTCATCTGACTACTAGGGTCGACGAGTGTAAATCTTGAAATCAAAAAGTGTTTGATATTGCGATATATTTTTATCAACTTTACAAGTTGATATAAGTAAAACAAAACCTTTTAGCCATGAATTTTAACCGAGAACATTTGTTTTTGTAAAACCGAGTAGTAAATCATCTTTGAAAGAACACTTTGAATGGTTTATATCTTTAAGTGAAAATCATGGCCTAACATTGTTCAAAAACCATTCGTCCTTTTTATAAACCAATCGTTCAAATCGTCCGTGTTATCAATTGTTCGTGTTATAAAACCAATCGTCATTCGTCCGTGTAATAAACCATTCGTCATTTGTCCGTGTTATAAACCAATCGCCAATCGTCCGTGTTTTAATTGTGAAAACTTTTGGTCTTCTTTAATGAACACATTCAAACCTGTGTGACTCGACTATACCACCCATGGGGTATCTTTAATGGACCCTGAAAGACCTCTTTAACAAGACTAACAAATCAACACATGATTTGTTTATCAGAAACAGTTTCTGTCGTTCCCCAAACTACCCACCAAATCTAGTGAATAGCCTTGTAACGGGATTGTCAGTCCTATGGTACCATAACATACTGTTGGTCGGCTTGATCAAAGCTAATGAATGTCATTCGTGTTATGAATTAACTCACCAACAAGTTCGTTCACATTATTGAAATCGTCGTGTTTTTTATAAACCATAAACTTTGTTTTTGAAAACTTGAAAAGCATTTTGGTACATATGATTCACCCCAAAACATTTAGCAAAACATAAAAGAGCAGAGCTATGTACCCACTTGGGATTGCAAAGTATCCTTAAATCAAGTGAAATATCAAAGCTTCGAACGTGTCCTAATGTGTCCTAACATCGGGTAACTATGTTAAAGTAATGGTACATAAATCGGGAGATCGGATAGAATGAGGTCTTGTAAACCAAATGAGTATTGGAACTCATATGAAATGGTTAACAAAGTCTACATTCTGATTTGGAATGAATCCTAAGTGCTTTTGACCCGCTATGACCCGTTAAGGTAGTTTATGCTACTTTAACGTGTCATTTGCATAAACACGCGTTCGGATGGTTAATTATGAGTTATGATAAGTCTTATATGCCAAAATATGTTTAATTAAGTTTCAAAATCAGTTTATGTGTCAAAAAGTTGGTTACATATGTTTAAAACGAATTTATGCGCAAAAAGGGCATTTTGGTCATTTTTAGGCATATAATAATCGACATATCATAACACTAACTAAACGAAGTGACCGTAAGGTATAACCTTAGGAGGTTATTCCCTATACAACTATGGTCACAAATATGTGTTTGGTCGGATCCTAAAATCGACCAAACGGGTCGGATTCGAAAGTCAAAGCGGTGGTTAAGACCACTCAACTTACGACCCTAAATAAGCACTAAACTAGAAGTGACGAATGAATTTCTGCAATGTGCAGTCCCTTCAACTATTTCAGAACCAACAATGATCTATTATTCAAAACTAATCAATGATGAATTATAGTCCGTGTGAATTCCTGCAATTAACGATAATTATCTTAAATGATGTTCAAATTTCAGTCCATATTGATGTTTGATATGGGGAAGTCCAAATCAAATTGATGTTTAATATCCCGAGTAGTTCGCTCCATTTTAGATCGTGATGGCCGCTCTAGAAGTCATGGGGTTTTAAGGAGTCTAGTAGTTAAAAAATATCAAGGCCCAAATTCATTTTTAATATATATATATATTTAGGAAAATGGAGGCCCTTTATTTTGGAGGCCCTAGGCCCAAGCCTTACCTTGGTACTCTATTGGGCCGGCTTGAAACAAAATAACTAGGAATGTTCTAATGTAGTTTAAAGCCTAGTTAATTCCTAGGGTGTTGAATGAGTTCTGAACCCTATAAGACAACTAATAAAGTGCAAGGGCTAAAAACAAACAAGAACCAAACTTGAATAATTAAAAAGCAAAAATCACAAAAAACACACACTTGTGTGTGTGTGCCGAACCAAGAGAAGAAAAAAGGGGGGAAAACCCTAGTTCATCTTGTTCTAGCAAATTGAAAGATGAATTGGAGCCAAAACACATACATGAACATAAATTAGTGATTATCTAAGCTTGGAGATCACAAGGTATGTAGTAATTTATGTTTTGGTGATGAGTAGTACATGAAGGGACTTCTATGTGGTAATCTTGATTTTGATATTTTGATAGTATGATGAAATTGATGATGAATTTATGCTTATGATCATCATACATGCTAGTATGCATGAAATACTTAAACAATTTAGAGGTTTAAGTATAAGTTCATATATGTCATAAAGTGGGTCTTGATAACATGATGAAATTAATATGTAAATTTGGTTTAGAAACATGATATGAATAGACTTATATGTAGAAATCATGAGCATGGTTGTTCTAGATCAAAACTCTCATAAGAGGTTAAATGGATTTTTGACATGATTATAGATTTTGAAGCTTTTATGGTTGGATTATAAATACTGGTCATTGAACTTGAAATCATGAGGATAGAATGTGAACAAATGACTATAAAAAGTGTTATCTAAGGGATACATGGTAATATGGATGGCAAAATTAGCTAATATGATAGCCTAAAATGATGCCCACCAAGTATTTGATAAAATGTATAAATGAGTTTATTGAACTTGTTAGTGCATTTGCATATATCAATTGGCAGTTTGACTTTAAAAGTCAAACTGACATATAATAGAATCAGATGAATAAAATATGGTATAAAAGTCTATGAGATGTGGTGGTCATAATGTTGGATGACAAATCTAACCATCTTGTGGATATTATATTATGGTTTGACACTTGACAAGCTAGGTGAGAGCTTGCAAAGGAATGAGTCAAACGGATTAAGATGTGAGAAGGCTTAAATGGACATTGTCACACCCTCAAATCCACATGCGGAGTACGCGAGGCGTGTGACTAACCAGGATCCCGCCATCAATCATGTTGAACAAGCAATTTAATAATAGTAAGATCCACCAACCATAAGGATTGGTGGACACCATAATTAGGGTTCCAAAGTTTTAAGTTCAAATAACAATTTAAGTAAGTAGCGGAAGCTTAGGCAAAACAGTTCAAATAAAGTTCATAGTTCAAGTTTGTTAGAGAACCCAACACATTGGGTTAAGATGACCACTATGTGACACCCGGCCTCTCAGGCCGTACCGGACAATAGTAATCTGTGTAGTGAACATGTAACGTGACTATTTGTGACTGAATGTGATGTTAATATATGATATTTGTTGTGTTGTTAAACTGAGATGTGTATAAAAATTATGTTGGCAACGATAAAACTAAGGCTTATCGCGTAACGTTTAAAATGCGAAACGAACGACGGTGACCACCCGATCAGTGTTAAAATCCTAAAAAATAGTCTGTTATGATTAGAATAATAATTTTAATCATATCCGTGTGGAAATGTAATTTAAAACGCTAAGAAACTCTATTTTTCGAGTTTAAGTGCGTACCGCGCGATACTACGCGAATTAAACAAAATACTGTCAACGCAGCCAGTCAAGGCAACTGGTAATTATTTCAGTAATAATTTTGAGTGATTATTTTTATAGAATGATAAAAATAATTTAAAACGCACTAAAACGGGATTAAAACGCTAGATAAAATACCCGGTATTCAGTAAAATACCTGTTTTTGAGCTAATTTACATATAATATCTATATGTGTATATATATGTTGTGTGAGAGGGGCATGGGGCGGCAATGTGGGCAGCCCACATTGTCTAGAACCTTGCAAATTGGACACATGTCTAACATAGAAGATAGTGATGATGATTAACCCTTGAATACATGCATCTATACATCCATAATTCCAAGAACAAATTCAAAAACCTCTCTCTCTCCTCTCTTGAACAACTCTCGGCTGAACACCCCATAACACACCAACATTTCATTTCTCAATCCAAATCATGACGAATCAAGGTCTTTACTTGGTGATTTCAAGCTCATAAGAAGGTTTGGAGGTGATTTCAAGTAGATTCAAGCAAGAACAAGACCCTAAAACATCATCTTTATCAAAAACCCACTAAAAATCTTGAAGGTATAAAATATTTTCTTTAAATATTGTCCTTGATTCATAGTAACAAAGAAGATAATGAAAGTTTCTCTTGATTCTTGAATCTAAACATAAACTTGAAAATTTCAAACAAATGAGTTTTAGAATAAAATAAAAATGGGTGTGTGCATGTATGTGTATATGGCCGATTATGTGTGTATACATATGTATAAGTTGTATTTTGATTTTTGATGAAAAAGTTCTTGATTATTTGCTTACTTGAAAAATATGATGATTAAAGGAATTTTTAGATATCATGCAAGAAGGTTCTAAAAGATCTAAGATTTGAAAGTGATGTGTAGAAAAGTGAAATTTTGGAAGTATATATGTGTATAAATTTCGTGTATGTGTGTATATATATGTATGCATGCATGTGAAAATGGTTATACAATCTTAAAAGTAAAAGATCTAAGCATGAATGAACATGAGTGATTTGAAGGATTATTGTGTTATGTGTAATATTTGTAAGAATATTATGTTAGTGAAGTTTTGAGCATGATTAGATCATGAGTGATGATAATGTGTGAGTGCATTAGATGCACATATATGAATTTACATGATGATGTGAAGGCATGAAATGATCATATGTTTATGATTTCATAAAAATTATATTTAATCAGAATATAAACACTAAAATGAAGTTATTTTAAAGTGTTTAGTGACTTATAACTTTGTCATAATGTTTGCTAGCTTTGCATGTTGTACGTGGTGCATTAAAAGTTGTAAAATACATGAAATCGCATGATTTATGTGACTTATACAAAAACTGCACTAATCTGATTATAACCACTATGTTAATCAGTAAATAACATGTATTATGTTAAAATATCAAGTCTTTTCGAGTTGGGATGATTATGGTAACGTTTAACGCAAAACTATGCGTTAAAACGGTCAAAAATCGGCTTTTCAAGTGACTTTTGTAAAACTGATTTAGATCAGTAAATAAACTGATGTTTTTAGTATAAAAACAAGTATTTTAACTAATTTTAAGTTTACTTGGTGTTTGGTTGGTCATACGTGACTTCCGACGCCCGAAAACGTTACCAAATCGCTAAAATATGCATTTCTCAATGAACACTAGTATGGGTAAATTTTGAGTGAACCTTATGTGATAAAATGTGTTAAGTGATTTAAACATGTAAATGTGATAATATGTTAAGTGTTAATTTGATAGTGGGAAATTTAGACTATTCATGTATACTTGTGCGTTTTGTGCGGTAGAAACGGTAAAAATTGCGTTAAATGTGTAACTTTTTTGTCGAGCATGAAATTTGTTACATATGAGGTATTTTATGTATATTTGCTTCAAAAATGACAAAATAGATAAGTTAGTAATATTTCACGTGTTTCGGTGTTAAATTATATGAACGTTTATATATATATATATATATATATATATATATATATATATTACGACGCGCAAATCGTAGATATATTGCGTATAAACGGGAGAGGTAACGGATTTACACAATAATGGTCACCAATAAAATCGTTCAAGTCGCAAGAATCATAATATATATATATATATATATATATATTAACGTGCCAACATAATAAAAAATGACAACTTTTCAAGAAAATCTCAATGTTATGTGATAATTCTAAGAAACGGAGAAACTTAGAATTTTTGTGTTATGTATATTGATTTAGAATCGTTCCTATATTAGGACGTGTAGAAAATCAATCTCTGGGATTGCGATATTAAAATACGCACCCAAAGGTGAGTGTCACTAAACCCCTCTTTTTATTGCTTTGTATATATTTTTGGGGTAGAACACGTCATTAAAAGGGTTTAATAATGTTTTTGAAATAAAACATACCTTTTAATATAAAATATATATTTTCGCTGAAAATATATAACATACCTTTTAATATAAAATATATATTTTCGCTGAAAATATATGAGATTTGATAAGTCATACATTTCGAAGTAAAACGTTTTTGATGAATGAATATTGAAAGTACGGTATTTTCCTAAGCGAAACACGACCGTACGGATTGGGGATGAATTCCGGACTGGGTCTCAACATTTGAGTGACAGGGGAATTCGTATAACACCGTGTATTAAATTGTCATATTAGTAGGATATATATATTGTACGTGAGGCAGACATCATATTGTTTTTCGAGAAAGAACCCTGTGCCCATGATGTCGTTTAATCATTTAAGTAATGTACGCGAGGAATTGTTGGTAGATCTATCGGGTTGACAACCCCGTCGTGACCGGTCGCCCCGTGTCAAGTCAAGCGACGAATTTTAATTCTGTTTGTTGTCTAGCATTGATTATCCCTGCATGGTTAATATATAGTCGTATCGTCTAGCTAACATACGAGTCCGAAAGTTGACGCAATAATTTAATATACAAAACTTGGGCAGTAACAATATTGTCGGGTTTGTGAAACTGCGACGGAAAGCCCATGGATTTTATTAAGAGAGTAAAATGGACTTTCTAAGAATTAAATGGATGTTTTTAAATAAACACCTAAACAGAAAGTTTTCCTTGGAATAAAATTTGTTAGTAAACGAATATGTGAACTCACCTTCCTTTGTGTTGACACTTGATTTTAACGTGTTCTACAGGTACTTGAGTTCGGCTTCGGGAAATCATGGCGTATCTTGTGTATGATGATGCATGTCGTTTCGTTTAAATATGTTGGACATCTTTTAAACTTTCTGGGATGTTTGTAATAAGATCCGCGAGGATCAAAACAACTTAACTTATGTGGTTGTGTCGTGACTTTTAAAAAATGTAATGTTTAATATTTATGTTCTAAAATATGTCAAAATGTCCAACAAAAGAGTGCATCGTCCGACAAGGTATATATGGGCACCAACTTCCGTCACCACTACGTTTAATATTCCGCTGCGACGTTTTTGGGGTGTGACAGAAGTTGGTATCAGAGCCATTGGTTGTTAGCGAACTAGATATTTTCACGGAAAACACTAGACTTCAACCGGAGAATTTTGAAATATAAAGTCCATAATTCTCGAAGCCAAGATTTTTAAATAAACATAGAAAATATTTTATCATGTATGAAAACCACTATGTGTTTTATGTGCATACGTGATTTTTGTTTATTTGACCTTATCTGTTACTGTTCATTTTGATCACGCACTTACTCTACGGTTATATGTGTGTCACAGATGTCGCACGAGCACGAGGTCATCGAGATCAACAACTCAAGTAGCGACCCGGATTTCGAGACTTCACCCAGACCTATGCTGCCAGAGACACCTATCACGGCTCCATAGATGATTGGTACTACTGAGCTTACCTCATCTTTCCACGTCGATCCTGCTGCTTTTGCCAGCCAGGGAGACCCCCGATGCGCTTTCACTAGCAACGGGTGGATAGATGATGACGATGCACCTCTCTCAATCCATGAGACGGGACGATCATCTGGCACTGTACCAGTTATCGATGACGTGATCAGGAGTGTCCCTATTATTGGAGGATCATCTAGTATCGCACCAGCGGTGGACGCCACTATCGTCACGGATCGACCCTTAGAGCCACCAGTCGTTCCACCTGCTGCTGTGATCGAGCCTGCTACTGAGATCCCTCCGCTTGTTTTGTCTGAGTCTTCTTTGCCTGTTTTAGAGTCACGCATTTCTTCGATGCTGTTGTTAGTTTATTATCGTCGTAGGAAGAGGATTAGGCCCGCTGGAGATAGGGTAGATCGATATTGCCGTTGTGATCGACAGCTCGCCGCATTGAACAAAGACCTAGACCTAGCCAAAGGAAAGGCGAAGTACCTTGAGGGACAGATGGACGATCATGAGGAGTTGACGGTTATAGACGGCATCGCGAGAGATGAGATGCATTGGTGGGTTGTGGACTTGGAGAAGCTTGTCCAGGAGATGTTAGAGTCTCTAGGTTTGAGACATTGATGTTAGATGTTTGTTTGTTTGTTTCGTTGTTTGATGGGTTGTACTGTTAGACATTTCTTTTTATGTATTCTGTGTCTGTGGCCTGCGTGCCAGTTTCATTTTTGGATATTATTTGGGAATTTCATATGAACTTGTTTATGGATGTAGGCATGCCAAGAATAGTCCTTTGTACTGAAAACGAGTTTAAATAATTTCTATAATAAATACCAATGATTTACTTTTGGTTTAAAATTTTTCTCATTAAAATGTAGATATTTTACATGCGCAATGCTTGGTCCACTAACATTTAATGATTGAATTATTTTTTGTTATCATCTTATGTGGATATTATTGTTATGATAATAGAAACGACGAAATGCCACCAAAATCAAGACAGGGTACCGGATTACCTACCACACCGGAAGAGTTGGCTCAACTCATAGCCCAACACGTTAATACTGCCATGGAACAACTCAATGCTAATGATGGTCAGGGATGTGGACGTGGTGCATACGGGCAAGGTTTTGGTGGGGCACATAACGGAAATCCTCCAGGTAAAATGTGATCGGAAAGTTTTAGTAGTTCATGTGTTATGATATCATTAGAATGAATTCCTGATTTTTATTAACATTTTTGAACCATACACGGATGTACATATAAAACATTCCAGGGTTGTAACCCACGATCATTTACCGGTGCTGAAGGACCCTTAGATATCACCCGATGGATTGAGAAGATGGAATCTGTCATGGCAATAAGTGGTTGTGCTACTCATCAGCGGGTCAGTGGTTGTGCTGCTGATCAGCGGGTGAGATATGCTTCTTGCTCTTTTCTTGATGAAGCGCTATCCTGGTGGAACTCGCAAGTTCAAATTTTGGGTGAAGACGCTGCCTACGGTCTGATCTGGAATGAACTTAAAGAGATGCTCCTGAAAGAGTACTGCCCGCGCAGTGAAATTCAGAAAATCGAGACAGACTTCTGGAATCTAACCATGGAAGGTCTGGATGTCAGAGCTTACACTTCTCGTTTTAACGATTTGGCGAGGTTAGTTCCACGAATGGTTACTCCTGAATATGTAAAGGTAGAAAGGTATATATGGGGATTGTCGCCACGGATTCGCAGTATGGTTACATCCGCAAAACCTACCACCTATCTATAGGCTACTACATTGGCAAAATCATTAGCCAATGACGCTGCTCGCAAAGGTAGTCTTGATAAAAAGGAGGAAACCGGGAAGTCATTGGGCAAGGCCAAAGCAGATGCGAAATCCGAACGGTCGGGGCGTTATGAGTTTAAGACAGAAGTTACAAAGAAGCGCAAGTCTGAGAGCTCGAGGAAGGAAACTGAAGAGAAGCGCGACAGGAAACGCAGTTTGAAGAAGGCATATGCAGCAAGTTCTAGTGGTACTAGAAAGGACGACACCAGAGATAGCCGAGGCGGATCTGAGAGAAAGACTCGTGAGGATGGACAGAAGAAATGTAACCGATGCGGATGAATTGGGCATGCTACCCGCGAATGCTTTGCCAAATATACTGTGGAAGGATTGAGAGTTGAAGGATGTTTCCAGTGCGGAGAACAAGGACATTTTAAGAAGGATTGTCCTAAGGCGGGAGGACAGAATGCTAGAGGTAGAGCGTTCAAGCTAAATGCTGAGAAAGCATGCGATGATCCTGCTGTTGTCACTGGTATGTTTATGATCAATAACCATTCCACGTTCGTACTTTTTAATACTGGAGCTGACTTGAGTTTTGTCTCGAAAAACTTTGAACCGTTCCTGTGTTCACCTACAAGTGAGCTAAATAAGAACTACTCGATAGAACTAGCAAATGGTAAACTGATAGAGACTAGTGAAGTCGTACGCGACTGTAGTATTCTGTTAGGCGATCATAAATTTAGTATTGATTTACTACCAGTGGAGTTGGGAAGTTTCGATGTAGTTGTGGGGATGGATTGGTTGTCCAAGAATAAATCAGAGATTGTTTGCTCGAAGAAGCAAGTGCGGATACCTCGTCGTGGTGGTGGCGAAGCAATAATTATCCATGGAGATCGACCGAATCGTGTGTCGAGTGTTGTCAGTAGTATGAAGATGCTCAAGTTGTTGCGGAAAGGGTATCCTGTGTTCTTAGTTAACGTGATGGATACAAAGGCCGAATGTAGGAAGATAGAGGAGATTCCTATTGTTCGTGATTATCCAGAAGTTTTTCCGGAAGACTTACCTGGATTACCCCCTGCGAGACAAATCGAATTCCGAATCGATCTGGTACCTGGTGCTGCACCAATTGCAAAATCTCCCTATAGATTGCCACCGTCAGAAATGAAAGAAATGTTGAACCAGCTTTAAGAGCTACTAGACAAAGGTTTCATTCTACCGAATTATTCGCCTTGGGGTGCGCCTGTGCTGTTCGTGAAGAGACAAAGTGATAGCCTATGCGTCCAGACAATTGAAAGTGCACGAGAAGAATTACACAACACATGATTTGGAGCTTGGAGCTATTGTGTTTGCTTTGAAGATCTGGAGACACTACTTGTATGGCACGAAGTGTACGATTTACACGGACCATAAGAGCCTCCAGCACATCTTCAATCAGAAGGAGCTCAATATGCGACAACGACGTTGGGTGGAGTTACTCAACGATTATGAATGTGATATCCGTTATCACCCAGGGAAAGCAAACGTTGTTGCAGATGCACTCAGTAGGAAGGAACGGGAAAAGCCTCTACATGTGCGTGATTTGACCATACAAACGAGTTTGACCGATCGAATTCGTGATGCACAGCGGGAAGCTTTGAAGGATGATGATCTGAAAAGTGAAGGTTTGAAGGGCTTAGAATGTAAACTGATATCGAAAGCAGATTAAAGGTAACCTCCGTGAATTGGTTATGGACGAATCTCATAAATCCAAGTATTCCATTCACCCAGGTTCTACCAAGATGTATCAGAACATTAAGGAGTTTTACTGGTGGCCGAAGATGAAGAGAGACATTGCGGCCTATATGAGTAAATGTCTGACGTGCTCTAGGGTTAAGGCTAAGCACCAGAAGCCGTATGGGCTTCTGCAGCAACCAGAGATTCCTAAGTGGAAATGGGAACATCTTACGATGGACTTTATCACCAAGTTACCCCGTACGTCGCGTGGACACAATATGATCTGGGTAATTGTGGATCGTTTGACAAAGTCTGCTCATTTCCTGCAACTTAAGGAAACAGACAATACAGAGAAGATATCGCAGCTGTACCTTAACGAGGTTGTAGCCCGTCATGGAGTACCTGTGTCAATCATTTCGGATAGAGACGGACGATTTGACTCCAAATTTTGGCGATCTCTCCAGAAATCGCTGGGCTCTCGTTTGGATATGAGTACTGCATATCATCCTCAAATGGATGGTCAGAGCGAAAGGACCATTCAGACATTAGAGGATATGCTAAGAGCGTGTGCGATTGATTTTGGTGGAAGTTGGGATACTCATTTGCCCTTGGCAGAGTTTTCTTACAACAATAGTTACCACGCCAGCATAAAAGCCGCTCAGTTTAAAGCCCTGTATGGAAGGAAGTGTCGATCACCACTCTGTTGGGCTGAAGTCGGTGAAAAGCATTTGACCGGACCCGAGATCATTCAGGAGACCACGGACAAGGTTGTGCAGATCAAGAATAGGTTGAAGGCTGCCGCGAATCGACAGAAGAGTTATGCAGATAACCGAAGGAAACCGCTGGAGTTTCAAGTTGGTGATAGGGTTATGCTATAGGTATCGCCATGGAAGGGCGTTGTAAGGTTTGGAAAAGGGGGAAAGTTGAGCCCGCGCTATATCGGTCCCTTCGAAGTCGTCTCTCGAGTTGGACCAATTGCGTATAGGCTCAAGCTACCACAAGAGTTGATTGGAGTCCATGACGTATTTCATGTCTCCAACCTGAAAAAGTGTCTGTCTGATGAGACACTAATTATACCCCCTGGAGAGGTTCGAGTGGACGATAAACTGAGGTTTATTGAAGAACCAGTGGAGGTTCTGGATCGGAAAACCTAGAAACTCAGGAGGAGTAAGATTGGGTTGGTCAAGGTCCGTTGGAATTCTAAGCATGGACCCGAGTTCACCTGGGAGCGACAGGACCAAATTCAACAGAAATATCCTCACCTCTTCCCACCAAGTGCAAAAACGAAACCTGTGAAGTAGAATTTCAGGGACGAAATTCCCTAAACATGGGGGAGACTGTGACACCCGGCCTCTCAGGCCGTACCGGACAATAGTAATCTGTGTAGTGAACATGTAACGTGACTATTTGTGACTGAATGTGATGTTAATATATGATATTTGATGTGTTGTTAAATTTAGATGTGTATAAAAATTATGTTGGCAACGATAAAACTAACGCTTATCGCGTAACGTTTAAAATGCCAAACGAACGTCGGTGACCACCCGATCAGTGTTAAAATCCTAAAAGTAGCCTGTTATGATTAGAATAATAATTTTAATCATATCCATGTGGAAAAATAATTTAAAACGCTAAGAAACTCTATTTTTCGAGTTTAAGTGCGTACCGCGCCATACTTCGCAAATTAAACAAAATACTGTCAACGCAGCCAGTCAAGGCAACTGGTAATTATTTCAGTAATAATTTTGAGTGATTATTTTTGTAGAATGATAAAAATAAATTAAAACGCCCTAAAACGGGATTAAAACGCTAGATAAAATACCCGGTATTCAGTAAAATACCTGTTTTTGAGCTAATTTACATATAATATCTATATGTATATATATATGTTGTGTGAGAGGGGCATGGGGTGGCAATGTGGGCAGCCCACATTGTCTAGAACCTTGCAAATTGGATACATGTCTAACATAGAAGATAGTGATGATGATTAACCCTTGAATACATGCATCTATACATCTATAATTCCAAGAACAAATTCAAAAACCTCTCTCTCTCTCCTCTCTTGAACAACTCTCGGCCGAACACCCCATAACACACCAACATTTCATTTCTCAATCCAAATCATGAAGAATCAAGGTCTTTACTTGGTGATTTCAAGCTCATAAGAAGGTTTGGAGGTGTTTTCAAGTAGATTCAAGCAAAAACAAGACCCTAAAACATCATCTTTACCAAAAACCCACTAAAAATCTTGAAGGTATAAAATATTTTCTTTAAATATTGTCCTTGATTCATAGTAACAAAGAAGATAATGAAAGTTTATCTTGATTCTTGAATCTAAACATAAACTTGAAAATTTCAAACAAATGAGTTTTGGAATAAAATAAAAATGGGTGTGTGCATGTATGTGTATATGGCCGACTATGTGTGTATACATATGTATAAGTTGTATTTTGATTTTTGATGAAAAAGTTCTTGATTATTTGCATACTTGAAAAATATGATGATTAAAGGAATTTTTAGATATCATGCAAGAAGGTTCTAAAAGATCTAAGATTTGAAAGTGATGTGTAGAAAAGTGAAATTTTGGAATTATATGTGTGTATAAATTTCGTGTATGTGTGTATATATATGTATGCATGCATGTGAAAATTGTTATACAATCTTAAAAGTAAAATATCTAAGCATGAATGAACATGAATGATTTGAAGGATTATTGTGTTATGTGTAATATTTGTAAGAATATTATGTTTTAGTGAAGTTTTGAGCATGATTAGATCATGAGTGATATGACACCTGTGCCTCCACGACCATCAAACAAATACCAAATCAATGAAATATTGTATTTCATACTTGGAATTTGTATAAATATGTGTATCATTTTCACATATCAATTCTTGTTCGATTTCGGGCTCTAAATCGCTTTCTGGAAGGTTATATGCGCCCTAATGTGTAAATATAACCAGTTTAATGCAACAAACACTCCGGAACAGAGACATAGGCTTAACATACCTTAAATAACCTTTACATAACTTAGAAATAAGTTTTGGAAGGTTTGGTATGCCGAAATCAAGTTTATTCGCTTATAGGGACTAAATTCGACAAACTGCGAAAGTATGTCAATTCGTACTGTAACGGACATTCCGGAACATGACCATAAGTTAAACATACCCTAAATATCCTTTATCTAGCTTAGAAATAGGCTTTGAGGGGTTCGGTGTGCTTAAATAAACTTTTTGGTCATTCAGGGACTAAAAGCGTCAAAAAATGCATAAGTTTACATTTTCATGCATAACCTACGTTCTGAATACATCCGGACATCCAAAAATTTATGTAAGTATTAAAATATTTTATTTTAGTGATTGGCATGATAAAATTTCATTCGTCGCTTAATTTGGATCGTTTTTGTGTTCGTTACAACTTCCGTCGTAATTAACTGAACAACGCAACCGTACGACCAAACGAGCCGACATCCAAGATATTTTTGAGCACATTTTAAGTTCCCTATAATTTAACTTCATTTTAGAGCTTTGAAATGGGGTTAACGAGGCTTAAACGTGTCAAAAATGCATCGAAAACCAAGTTTGGGGCTTCAGGGGCTAAATCTGTCATTTTTGAAAGTTGCTGGTCTACAGGTCCCTTACGGTCCGTATGGACCTTTGCTTACGGTTCATAAGCAGTGCCCAGCACATCAGAATTGCAGAAACATTGAATCTGGTCATTTTCTCTTGTTCCAATGGTTTTGATCCATGGTTTTTCATGCTATGGGCTGGTTTGTGTGGAGAACAAGTCCCCCAATCTTTCTTTGACAATTGTATGGCCAAGATCATTCCCTCTTCTCCAAGAAATGATCCTAACGGTTTGAGAAAAACTATATAAGGCTATGTCCCTCATTCATTTTCTACACATTTGGCCTGAGATTTCTCTAAGTGGTTGTGATTATTCACTACCTACCTGAGAATACTTGGAACCAAATCCATTTGGACCCTTTGTAAGTCCTCTTTTGTTCTTTTATTGCTTTCTAGCTTAAAAGTCAAACTTTGTTTGACTTTCTGCATTGACCAGTCTATGGTCAATGAGAAGTTTGTTTGAACTTCTCAACGTGAGCGTAATCACGATGGTTATAGTCCCTAGTGACTATACCTACTAATTACCACGTTGTTTAGGTGTAGTGACGAGTCGTAGTTTCGGCCAAAATGCGTGTTTATCCGTATTTTGTAACCAAACTACTCTTAGGTATCAAAACCGTTTGTTTTGATATCCAACTTGTTTTCAAACTTTGTTAAACATGTTTTAAACATGTTTAGCTCGTTACTTTTAGATTAGTGCTTATATAGGTTCGTAAGGAAAGCGATCTAAACAATCGTTTATACTTTTGAACCCGACCCATTTGGTCGATCATTAAGATCCGACCAAACACATTAGGTGACCATAGTTGTATAGGGAATAACCTTCCGAGGTTATACCTTATGGTCACGTCGTTTAGTTAGTTGTATGATAGGTAGTATATATGCCTTAGGAAAATTACCAAAATGCCCTTTTTACGCCAAAATTCATTTTAAGCATATGTAACATAATTTTGACATCTAAACTGATTAGGCAACTATATTAGACATGTTAAGGCATATTTTACTTGTCATAGGACTAGTTAAGCGGTCCGAACGCGTTTTACGTGAATGACGCGTTAAAGTAGCGTAAGCTACCTAAACGGGTCGTAATGGGTCGTAAGAACTTAGGTTAGGTTTCATTTTAGTATGTAGGCTTTGTTAAACCATATCATATGAGTTCTAATACTCATTTGGTTTACGAAACCTCATACTATCCGATCTTCCGAAGTTAGGTCCGGTTATTTATGTAGTTATCTATATTAGGTGTCGTTTGACTTCCGTGATCCCTCTAGCTTTGCTTGGTTGTTGTTCAAGACTTCTAAGCACCCTCAAGTGAGTACATAGCTCCCCTCTTTTACTGTTTTTCAAACATTTTGGGGGTGAAACACATGTGCCTACTTGTTATTTTCATGTTTTCCATGTTTTCATATCATATACTTGCTATGTTCATTAGTACACTATTAGTACATGATTTCATTATGTTTTGCTATGTATGTTTACTTAACATACTAACACATTGTTTTACATGACTTTTCTGCTTTGTATGATGACTTAGCATACTTAGCACATTGTTTTATACTGCATCTCTGTTGCATATGTTCTCGTAACATATGGACACATTGTTTTATATCTCTACCTTGTATGTTCACTTAGCATACTAGGTACATTATTTTCATAAAATATGCTTACATTTGGTATATCATTTGGTTTGTTTAACGGGACTAAATTACATTCATTAACACCGATCATGCCGCTCGGTAGTAGGTAGTGGTACCATAGGACTTGACAAATCCCGTTCCTAAAATCCTAGGTTTGTTTGGATGGATGGAATGACCGAATCCGAAAACATTTCTTTTGATAACCTTCACTCTAAGGTTGTATCAGTAAAGCATGCATTATTCTACAAAGCATAACTTTTGATTTATTCAAATACTTTGTTTTGTACATTTTTACTTGTGGTTTAAGTAGTCTCATTTTACTTACCATACATAACTTTTGATTACACATTACATGATTTACATTTGATAGTTTTGTCACAAACATTTGACATTTGAGTATACATAAACATTTTTACATTGGTGGTTAGTTTTGTTTAAGTGATTTAAATAACGAGGCGTGTGTAATAAGATAAAAGCATGGTGGATACGCCGCTGGTACTTCCTATATATAAGTGCTTTTATAGTATTACATATCATAGCGTTATTTAAACCATTTCAATATTTGACATATTACATTTTACACAAATGACATATTTCACTAAACAATTGTTTTACAAAACAACTCATTTTATACAAACTCATTTTACTTGGTTATTCATTTAACCTTACATTACTCTTTTACATATCATCTACTTTATCATCGATTTTCAAATGATTTATGAACAAAACATTTTTCAAGGATCATGACTGAGTTTTGTTAAACAACCCTTTTCTAAACTTATAAGTCATGAATCCTAAATCATTAAAACCTATGTATCTCACAGGCATTTTTTATGCTGACGTACCTATTTTCACATGTGTTTCAGGAAATGATGCATAGGATTTATCAAGATACACTTAGGTGGACTTGGGCCTTAGTGACAATAAAAGATGCAAGACTAGTTAATTATGTTATGTTTCTTTGTTGTTAAGACATTGTAACTTCTTTTGACTCAATAAAACAAAACTTCAATTTCCATGTGTTATGAAACGATGATTCTGTTACAACACTCCGCTACGATTCCGCCACGATTTGTTGTTTTACGTGGTCGGGGTGTGACAGAAAAGTTGGTATCAGAGCTCATGGTTATAGGGAATTAGGTTATTAGTAATGCTTTGACCTAGTCTATAACCTTCCTAGGACCCTAACACAAGATTCTTGTGTTTAGATCTTAAAACAATACCGTCACCTATCCCTAGGCGACGACCACAACAAGAACATAAATTTCAAAACCGCTTTGAAAACCAATCATCTGTTCTAGGATGATTTATTATATGGTTTTGAACCCTTCCAGTTTGATTTTTGGCTTTGTGCCTTCTAAGTTTTCAAAATCTCGTCAAGGTTTTGGGTTCTAAATAATGTGAACACATGCAAACTGGAAGAGTGAATGCCTGTACTCTGAGTTTTCTGTCTAAGGCTAGAGTGTTCGTACAAATCCGCAGTATCAGACCAGTCACTCTTACCTGGGAACTCTTGGGGTGAGTGTTCACTTATAGGCAAGCATGTCTTCAGCGATACATTATTATGACCCGCTTGCTTTGATTTGTCACCGTCTCATTTGTTTGCCTTAGGTAGCAAACAAATGATCGCAATTTTTATGCATTGCCATTCTGTTTTGTTTATCCGATAACATTTCACTTGTTTCTTCCTATGCTTTTCATTCCTTCTAGAATGTCTCTTCTTCACAACAACGGTCAAATGTCCGAGCAGACCGCCAAATTTGCCCAGCGAATAGGCGAAATAGTCCTGAAGACTGTTGAATTAGCTACTGCCATGTATCATCTCCAGGAAGAAACCACTCAAGAGTCACCAAAGGAAGCAAAAGTCAAGCCTGCACCAAAATCAAGGAAGCGTAAGGCTTCAAGGAAACCCGCAGCAGTTACACCTAATCAAGCGGGACCTAGCCAAGTAGCGACGCCACCAGCTAGGAAGCCGTACATAGGAGCTGCCCCATGGTGCAGACGATGCAACCGTCATCATTCAAACCTCATACCCTGCTTCAAATGTACCTACTGTGGACGGTGGGGACATTTGGTTAACATATGCCGCTTTGCTATCCAAAACAAAGCTGGTATAAACCTTGCTGCTACCCAACTCCAAGTCAACCCTACTCAAGCTCGTTTTCCGTCTGGTACTTGCTACAACTGTGGCGAGACGAGCCATTTTAGGAACAAATGCCCGAAGATTGTCAATGCAAATCCAACCCTTGGATGAGCATTTGGCTGATTGGAAGAAGCTACTCCTTTAAATAATTTGTATCTGTTGCTTTTGTTTCTTTTGTTGAACTCGGAAACAATGTGTTCAGTTTATAAATAAATTGTTGTTTACAATTCTGATGTACGAGCGTAGTTACATATTGTGTATGGCATTTCCTTATGATGCCTACATCAAGTAACTATGTTCTTTACAAACTACTCTTGTGATTCTCCCTTTCAAGTGATCGCTCATGATTCCTCGAAAAATTTTAAGTACTCGTTTCATTCTAGGAGACGAAGTACAAGAAATAAAGCGAAATTATGAGTAATCGTGCTTTTTGCACATCTATGCCTTTGAATACTTGGTTAGATAACTAAGGATATTTTCAAATCTCATACCCATTACGTTCTGATTTTTCAACATGCATAACATAAGTTTTCAAAACAACCTGCATGATTTCAAAAACATTGTCTATGTTTTCAAAAACAACCCTCATGATTTCAAAATATTTCATATAGTTTGAAAACAATTTTATGTAATATATCAAGTGCACGATTTCAAAAGCATCAATCATGTTTTCAAAAACCTTATACATAATTTCAAAATTTATCTTGCATGATTTTAAAACATTTTTATAAATATACCTATCTAATACACCTACTTTATGATTTCAAAAGTATTAAATATAAGGTTTCAAAAACATTGAACACATTTTTTTTAGAACCCCATGCATAGATTTCAAAAATATATTCCTCATACATTGACTTAACCTTCAAATTCTGCTTCATATGTCGCTTTGACATATTTAGCATCTCAACTTCATAAACATTTTTACTTCATGTTTTGACTTAAGCACATCCAGTGCAAGGTTTCAAAACATCTTCAACTCCCAAAAATCCATATGGGGTCTTTTTATCTTCACAATTAGACCCTTGTGGATGATTATCATTCAAATCAGAGTCCTTGATTGGATTCCTTGTGTACCTTAATTCGAAAATTTCGGTTCCTTATAATCGAAATCAAATTTTCTCTTTAAAAGATCTTCTATCTTCATAGTTAGATTCTTGCTAATGTTTAAAGTACCAAATGAAATCCACGGAATGGATTCCTAGTGTGCTTTAAATACATGTACGCAATTAACAAAACAAATTAACAAATTAAAGATCTAGATAAACAATTATGTGATTAGGTGTTTATGCATTATGTGTTTTCTTTTATGCATTTTTGTGTTTGTGTATACTCTGGATATTCGTTATCCAAATCCTCGTAGAATCTTTCATATCTTCATATGAGTGATTCGTAGTAGGATATTCAAAAAGGTACTACCTTAAAATCCTTATTAGGCTTCTACATGATAGTTAAAACCCTTGGATTATATAGTACCATTCCATGATTCATAAGAGACCCTTTTAGTGGTCTAGTCAAAAAGACTGATTCAGAATCTGGTTAAGAACGACATCTAGTGATGTAGCTGAACAGACTCCTTGGCAGTCTATTTAAATAATTTATTGATTTAATTAAAAGGACCCTATAGTGGTCTAGTCACAATCATCACAGGCTCGTTCATTGTTTTCTTCCCCTACACATTTTAAGATGCACTGTGCGGACTATGTAAGGAATTACATAATTATGGACGGGTACATAATTATGAAATTCAGTGCGCAGAACCCAGTAAGAATTATTATGTGTAAGAACCGATAGCGACAACAATAACAAAATGTGAACGATGTAATGGAGGTACGGTGGACGCACCAATAACGCTTAATAGACTTATATATAAGTGTCCCTCCTACATTGTAAGCATGATGTTATTTAAAGTTACTAGAAGTTCAAGAACTCTAACCAGTGTTGTTCGATCTTTTCAACTTCATGTTTCAAGCTCTCACAAGTTTCCTCTAAATAAAATTTCGGGACGAAATTTCCTAAAGTAGGGGAGACTGTGACACCTGTGCCTCCACGGCCATCAAACAAATACTAAATCAATGAAATATTGTATTTCATACTTGGGATTTGTATAAATATGTGTATCGTTTGTACATATCAATTCTTGTTCGATTCGGGCTCTAAATCGCTTTCTGGAAGGTTATAAGCGCCCTGATGCGTAAATATAACCAGTTTAATGCAACAAACACTCCGGAATAGAGACATAGGCTTAACATACCTTAAATAACCTTTACATAACTTAGAAATAAGTTTTGGAAGGTTTGGTATGCCGAAATCAAGTTTATTCGCTTACACGGACTAAATTCGACAAACTGCGAAAGTATGTCAATTCGTACTGTAACGAACATTCCAGAACATGAACATAAGTTAAATATACCCTAAATATCCTTTATATAGATTAGAAATAGGCTTTGAGGGGTTCGATGTGCTTAAATAAACTTTTTGGTCATTCAGGGACTAAAAGCGTCAAAAAATGCACAAGTTTACATTTTCACGCATAACCTACGTTCTGAATACATCCGGACATCCAAAAATTTATGTAAGCATTAAAATATTTTATTTTAGTGATTGGCATGATAAAATTTCATTCGTCGCTTAATTTGGATCGTTTTTGCGTTCGTTACGACTTCCGTCGTAATTAACCGAACAACCCAACCGTACGACCAAACGAGCCGACATCCGAGATATTTTTGAGCACATTTTAAGTTTCCTATACTTTAACTTCATTTTAGAGCTTTGAAATGGGGGTTAACGGGGATTAAACGTGTCAAAAATGCATCGAAAACCAAGTTTGGGGCTTCAGGGGCTAAATCTGTCATTTTTGAAAGTTGCTGGTCTGCAGGTCCCTTACAGTCCATATGGACCTATGCTTACGGTCCGTAAGCAGTTCCCAGCACATCATAATTGCAGAAATATTGAATCTGGTCATTTCCTCTTGTTCCAATGGTTTTGATCCATGGTTTTTCATGCTATGGGCTTGTTTGTGTGGAGAACAAGTCCCCCAATCTTTCTTTGACAATTGTATGGCCAAGATCATTCCCTCTTCTCCAAGAAATGATCCTTACGGTTTGCGAAAAACTATATAAGGCCATGTCCCTCATTCATTTTCTGCACATTTGGTCTGAGATTTCTCTAAGTGGTTGTGATTATTCACTACCTACCTGATAATACTTGGAACCAAATCCATTTGGACCCTTTGTAAGTCCTATTTCGTTCTTTTATCGCTTTCTAGCTTAAAAGTCAAACTTTGTTTGACTTTCTGCATTGACCAGTCTATGGTCAATGAGAAGTTCGTTTGAACTTCGCAACGTGAGCGTAACCACGATGGTTATAGTCCCTAGTGACTATACCTACTGATTACCACGTTGTTTAGGTGTAGTGACGAGTCGTAGTTTCGGCCAAAATGTGTGTTTATGCGTATTTTGTAACCAAACTACTCTTAGGTATCAAAACCGTTTGTTTTGATATCCAACTTGTTTCCAAACTTTGTTAAACATGTTTAGCTCGTCACTTTTAGATTAGTGCTTATATAGGGTCGTAAGGAAAGCGATCTAAACAATCGCTTATACTTTCGAACTCGACCCATTTGGTCGATCATTAGGATCCGACCAAACACATTAGGTGACCATAGTTGTATAGGGAATAACCTTCCGAGGTTATACCTTATGGTCACGTCGTTTAGTTAGTTGTTTGATAGGTAGTATATATGCCTTAGGAAAATTACCAAAATGCCCTTTTTACGCCAAAATTCATTTTAAGCATATGTAACATAATTTTGACATCTAAACTGATTAGGCAACTATATTAGACATGTTAAGGCATATTTTACTTGTCATAGGACTAGTTAAGCGGTCCGAACGCGTTTTACGTGAATGACGCGTTAAAGTAGCGTAAGCTACCTAAACGGGTCGTAATGGGTCGTAAGCACTTAGGTTAGGTTTCATTTTAGTATGTAGGCTTTGTTAAACCATATCATATGAGTTCTAATACTCATATGGTTTACGAAACCTCATACTATCCGATCTTCCGAAGTTAGGTCCGGTTATTTATGTAGTTATCTATATTAGGTGTCGTTTGACTTCCGTGATCCCTCTAGCTTTGCTTGGTTGTTGTTCAAGACTTCTAAGCACCCTCAAGTGAGTACATAGCTCCCCTCTTTTACTGTTTTTCAAACATTTTGGGGGTGAAACACATGTGCCTACTTGTTATTTTCATGCTTTCCATGTTTTCATATCATATACTTGCTATGTTCATTAGTACACTATTAGTACATGATTTCATTATGTTTTGCTATGTATGTTTACTTAACATGCTAGCACATTGTTTTACATTACATCTCTTTTACTATGTATGTTTACTTAACATACTAGCACATTGTTTTACATGACTTTTCTGCTTTGTATGATGACTTAGCATACTTAGCACATTGTTTTATACTTCATCTCTGTTGCATATGTTCTCGTAACATATGGACACATTGTTTTATATCTCTACCTTGTATGTTCACTTAGCATACTAGGTACATTATTTTCATAAAATATGCTTACATTTGGTATATCATTTGGTTTGTTTAACGGGACTAAATTACATTCATTAACACCGATCATGCCGCTCGGTAGTAGGTAGTGGTACCATAGGACTTGACAAATCCCGTTCCTAAAATCCTAGGTTTGTTGGATGGATGGAATGACCGAATCCGAAAACATTTCTTTTGATAACCTTCACTCTAAGGTTATCCGTCTGTCTCAAGGCTTGGATGTAGGCGTTTAACATTACCGCATAAATGTTGTATCAGTAAAGCATGCATTATTCTACAAAGCATAACTTTTGATTTATTCAAATACTTTGTTTTGTACATTTTTACTTGTGGTTTAAGTAGTCTCATTTTACTTACCATACATAACTTTTGATTACACATTACATGATTTACATTTGATGGTTTTCACACAAACATTTGACATTTGACTATACATAAACATTTTTACATTGGTGGTTGGTTTTGTTTAAGTGATTTAAATAACGAGGCGTGTGTAATAAGATAAAATCATGGTGGATACGCCGCTGGTACTTCCTATATATAAGTGCTTTTATAGTATTACATATCATAGCGTTATTTAAACCATTTCAATATTTGACATATTACATTTTACACAAATGACATATTTCACTAAACAATTGTTTTACAAAACAACTCATTTTATACAAACTCATTTTACTTGGTTATTCATTTAACCTTACATTACTCTTTTACATATCATCTACTTTATCATCGATTTTCAAATGATTTATGAACAAAACATTTTTCAAGGATCATGACTGACTTTTGTTAAACAACCTTTTTCTAAACTTATAAGTCATGAATCCTAAATCAATAAAACCTATGTATATCACAGGCATTTTTTATGCTGACGTACCTATTTTCACATGTGTTTCAGGAAATGATGCATAGGATTTATCAAGATACACTTAGGCGGACTTGGGCATTAGTGACAATAAAAGATGGAAGACTAGTTAATTATGTTATGTTTCTTTGTTGTTAAGACATTGTAACTTCTTTTGCTCAATAAAACAAAACTTCAATTTCCATGTGTTATGAAACAATGATTCTGTTAGAACACTCCCCTACGATTCCACCATGATTTGTTGTTTTACATGGTCGGGGTGTGACAAGTGATGAAAATGATAATGTGTGAGTGCATAGATGCACATATATGAATTTACATGATGATGTGAAGGCATGAAATGATCATATGTTTATGATTTCAGAAAAATTAGATTTAATCAGAATATAAACACTAAAATGAAGTTATTTTAAAGTTTTTAGTGACTTAAAACTTTGTCATGATGTTTGCTAGCTTTGCATGTTGTACGTGGTGCATTAAAAGTTGTAAAATACGTGAAATCGCATGATTTATGTGACTTATACAAAAACTGCACCAATCTGATTATAACCACTATGTTAATCAATAAATAACATGTATTGTGTTAAAAATATCAAGTCGTTTCCAGTTGGGATGATTATGGTAACGTTTAACGCAAAACTATGCGTTAAAACGGTCAAAAATCGGCTTTTTCAAGTGATTTTTGTAAAACTGATTTAGATCAGTAAATAAACTGATGTTTGTAGTATAAAAACAAGTATTTTAACTAATTTTAAGTTTACTTGGTGTTTGGTTGGTCATACGTGACTTCCGACGCCCGAAAACGTTACCAAATCGCTAAAATATGCATTTCTCAATGAACACTAGTATGTGTAAATTTTGAGTGAACCTTATGTGATAAAATGTGTTAAGTGATTTAAACATGTAAATGTGATAATATGTTAAGTGTTAATTTGATAGTGGGAAATTTAGACTATTCATGTATACTTGTGCGTTTTGTGCGGTAGAAACGGTAAAAATTGTGTTAAATGTGTAACTTGTTTGTCGAGCATGAAATTTGTTACATATGAGGTATTTTATGTATATTTGCTTCAAAAATGACAAAATAGATAAGTTTTCAATATTTCGCGTGTTTCGGTGTTAAATTATATGAACGTTTATATATATATATATTACGATGCGCAAATCGTAGATATATTGCGTATAAATGGGAGAGCTAACGGATTTACACAATAATGGTCACCAATAAAATCGTTCAAGTCGCAAGAATAATATATATATATATATATATATATATATATATTAACGTGCCAACATAATCAAAAATGAAAACTTTTCGAGAAAATCTCAAAGTTATGTGATAATTCTAAGAAACGGAGAAACTTAGGATTTTTGTGTTATGTATATTGATTTAGAATCGTTCCTATATTAGGACGTGTAGAAAATCAATCTCTGGGATTGCGATATTAAAATACGCACCCAAAGGTGAGTATCACTAAACCCCTCTTTTTACTGCTTTGTATATATTTTGGGGGTAGAACACGTCATTAAAAGGGTTTAATAATGTTTTCAAAATAAAACATACCTTTTAATATAAAATATATATTTTCGTTGAAAATATATGAGATTTGATAAGTCATACGTTTCGAAGTAAAACGTTTTTGATGAATGAATATTGAAAGTATGGTATTTTCCTAAGCGAAACACGACCATACGGATTAGGGATGAATTCCGGACTGGGTCTCAACATTTGAGTGACAGGGGAATTCGTATAACACCGTGTATTAAATTGTCATATTAGTAGGATATATATATTGTACGTGAGGCATACATCATATAGTTCTTCGAGAAAGAACCATGTGCCCATGACGTCGTTTAATCATTTAAGTAATGTATGCGAGGAATTGTTGGTAGATCTATTGGGTTAACAACCCCGTCGTGACCGGTCACCCCGTGTCAAGTCAAGCGACGAATTTTGATTCTGTTTATTGTCTAGCATTGATTATCCCTGCATGGTTAATATATAGTTCATATCGTCTAGGTAATATACGAGTCTGAAAGTTGACGCAATAATTTAATATACAAAACTTGGACAGTAACAATATTGTCGGGTTTGTGAAACTGCGATGGAAGGCGCATGGATTTTATTAAGAGAGTAAAATGGACTTTCTAAGAATTAATTGGATGTTTTTAAATAAACACCTAAACAGAAAGTTTTCATTGGAATAAAATTTGTTAGTAAACGAATATGTGAACTCACCTTCCTTTGTGTTGACACTTGATTTTAACGTGTTCTATAGGTACTTGAGTTCGGCTTCGGGAAATCATGGCGTATCTTGTGTATGATGATGCATGTCGTTTCGTTTAAATATGTTGGACATCTTTTAAACTTTCGGGGACGTTTGTAATAAGATCCGCGAGGATCAAAACAACTTAACTTATGTGATTGTGTCGTGACTTTTAAAAAATGTAATGTTTAATATTTATGTTTTAAAATATGTCAAAATGTCCAACAAGGAGTGCATCGTCCGACAAGGTATATATGGGCACCAACTTCCGTCACCACTATGTTTAATATTCCGCTGCGACGTTTTTGGGGTGTGACACACTACACATCCCCAAGCTGCAAGCTCCTGAGTCATTGGGTACCTGCAAAGCATGCAGTAGGGTATCAACATAATGTTGGCGAGTTCACGAGTTTGTCCAGTTTTTAATTCCAAAAACTTGTTTCAACAGTTAATTTACTCATTTATACCATGCCATGGGGAGCTACCCCATATGTAAGCTACTAAACTGTATAATACCGAATACTTTGTGACCGTACGTTTTCAAAGAGTGCCCCGTTTGTCAATGTCTATCATCATTGATGGTTTGCCAGAGTCTATTAGTTCACTCCCGATCCCATACACGGGCACGGTATGAGGTTGGTGAGACCTAAAGATCGCTATCAACTAATAACCCGTTCGCCAGGCCCCGGCGACTAATCGGTATTAATAAGTAGGGACTTGAGTGAGCTAGTTGCATCTAATGTAAATTGTAATTAACTAAGCGTCCCACATAAGGGAATAAAAGTAGTTGGTATCTCTCACAAGGAGATAGCGTTATTTTTAGTTCTATTTCCCAACCACCGGGAACGCATGCTTTAAAGTTGTAAACTCACCTTGGGTTGCTCGGCAGACAGTTTACTTGATTAAGTACGATGGTCACCATGTCCTAACATGGTTACCAGTATGGGTCAGGCTCGGGTACAAACAAGTCACGTATATCTTACACGGATCTAACATATAGTATGCATAACACACAAAGAATCCATTTAAGTTATTGGGCCTGTTCTATCATTTAAACAGTAATAGCACGTAGTAACAGTAGCAAAGACACATAGCATACATGTCATTCAAGGTTATTGGGCCTGTCCTACCATGCTAGCAATTTAAGCAGAAATCAGTTAACACTTAGTCCATACGAAAAACAGCCCATTAAACTAACATGGCCCAATCGAAACCATTGATGAGCTGAATCTACTGATGAGCGGTCTCGAGTCGAAACCACTGAGAAGTGGTCTTGAGTCGCAACCAGTGATGTAGGCACAGATGGTGGTTTCGAGTGACATCCACTGATGGTGCAGCTGAGGGGTGGTCTCGAGTCGAAACCACTGGTCTCGAGTTGTGCATTCTTGTGTCGCAACAAGGCAGTGTTTTGACTTGCAACCACTGGTGGTCTCGAGTCGCAACACTGATGGATCACTTACTGAGTCGAGACCATTGTCGAAACCACCGATATAACAGCTGCTAGGAGTTTCCGAGTCGAGACCACTAACGAAACTCCTGCTCTCGACTCGCAACCTCTGATGGAATCTTTCTAGAATGTTTACCAACCTTGTACGATCCAATCATAATGCACAATCATGATTTCATGTACTGACCAATTAAAATGCACAAACATGTTTCCAACATTCAGCACTAATCAAAATGGATCAAACATAGCATTTTTTAAATATTCAACACACATTCATCACACATTCAACACGTATTCATGTAGTTCTTCCTTTGCAAGCATGTTCATTCAAGCCAACATAAACCCAAGTCAAAACACAATTTAGACATCATTATCGGCCCTATATCTAGCACATAATCACCTATTCGACATCAGATATATGTATGTGTTATAGCAACCTTGCATACCATCTTTAAACACATTATCATCCAATGCATAACTAGTACCAAGGATTATCATTTACTAAATAGATTTGTGTTCCACACTCAACACACAATCATCGGTTCATCTCATTTACCCTTAACCGAACATCCATATCATTTAACTATTTAAACATTCAAAACAAGCAAACATCTATTAAGCAACACATTCATTCAACAAGTAGTGTCATTATGTATCCTAAAATCACCTAAAGATCAAGTAAACCATAAAACACTAACCGGCTAGATGTAGAGGGTATGGAGGATCGATGAAGGAAGTTTCCGAGTGATGATAATGAGCTGATCCGAGAACCCTGTTGCTGCCGGTGGATTCCGAGTAAAGAGGAGGAGGGTGATGATGGAACTTTAGGGTTTTTAGTGAAGGAAAATGGATGAGGTGAGTGAGGGAGAGAGGGGATAAGAGAATGTTTGGGGAATTTGATGCAAATGATGGTTGCCAAAAGTGGCAAGGTCGGCTAGGTCCTAGGGTATTATACCCCTTCTACGGTGCACCCTAAAGGAATTCTGAGTGGGCTCAAGGGGAGTGCGGCCCATCTGTTTTGGGTAACTCGAGACCGAGTGGTCTCGGGTCGAGACTTTGCTGTCTCGACATTCATATTGGCACCACCATTAATATATGTATATATCTATATATTGGTTCACATAACACAAATGAGAGGACCACACAATGCACAAAAGTAAATAGCAATTTCTCATTTAATAATATACGTACACATATGCTAATACAAGAAGAAGATTACTCGGGAAAACCCAGAGTGTCACAGACGTAAAGTAAGTAAAACTTACACCTCCTATGTAACAACCAGTATTTCGGTTGTTCCCGCATTTGTCGTATTTCCTTGTAAACGCTTGTACTCTTGGGATTCGATTAACGCTATGGGTTAAACTATATTTTCAACGCATTTTAAAACGCATATTACAATGCTTACTTAATCACGATTATCGCATTTAAACGCTATTTATAACGCTTGTTACTTAAATGATTGTCGCAACGCAAACTCGAAACGCAAATTTGATTACAGTTATGTGTGTTATTTGTGTGATTACTTATTTAAATGTTATGTGGTTATCAACGCAGCGCTTATACGCTAAAACGCTCACTCACAACTCGATTAAATGCAACGCAACGCTTAACAAACGAACCAAAGTTGGAAGACCAACTCCCGCAAACTCGGGTGTCCGAATGGCCATCCGCCCGGATGACCATCCGTCCAGATGGAGCCATCCGGACACCGCCACTCGCAACTGACTTAACCCTTCGCCCTCCCTTATAAATACCCGTTGTACACCTTCATTTCAACACTTTGACACTCCCATCTGCTCCCAAGTCTCAGACGCGATTTAAGGCCATTTTGTAAGCTTTTTCTCTCAAATCTTCTTCAATCTTCATCTTTATTCACTAATACTCCATCTTCTTCATCAAAATCACTCACACACACACACACACACAATTTAGCTTTTTCCCAAAAGCCTTTGATTTTAGACACCTTGAAGGTGGTTTCCACTCAGTTTGCTTAGGCAAACTGTTGTAGAGCACCATTCAATCGAGATTGGTTCAAGATCTAAAGGATTTTCAACATTTTCAACTTATTTATGAAACTTCTCTTCGATTCTTACAAAACACTGGTGAAATCGGACTCAATTAGACTCTCGATTCGTTCCTTAGTCGAAAGCCGGCTCGAAAACTGATTTCCACCAAAGAGATGGACCGATTAACGGGTCAAACATGAAATTTCATCAAGGACAACCCGTTTTTCAAGATGGGTAGAGCCCATCCAAACGAATGGACTGGATCTGGTACTTTTCCGTTGCTTGACACATCGTCACACAATCTCTGTTAACCAAAACTGTTGTTTAAAGAAAAGTTTTACAAAACTTCAACCACAGACCATCCGCCCGAATGGCCATCAGTCCGGATGATCTAACCCTGATAATAATCGTTGTTTACTTTTTGTTGCCACAATTGTTAGAACATTTTTAATCAAAACTTCAAAATTCCAATGGTTCACAAACAACCACAGACTAACCGAATGACCATCCGTCCGAATGGCCATCCATCTGAATGGCCATCCTTTCGAATGGCCATCCTTCCGAATGACCATCCGTCCAGATGGGTTCCATCCGCTCGGATAGTTTGTTGAACACTTAACTCACTTTTACCCCACTCGACACTCTGATGTCGACCGTGTCAGCACTTGGAGGACTTATGCTTCTGTTCCCGTATGCAGGCTGATCCGGCGCTCCCTTCAATCCAATCCAGCTTGTGTTTACTTGCTAAACACACATAGTGAGTATACTCGAACCCATTTTCATTTAACGACTTTTGGGTGTTACATACGTTCCCTATCAAAACACAACACATAACGCAATCACTTTGTAAATGCTAACCGCTCCCGCATGCTATACGTGATTTGTTGAATGCCTGTTACTATGCTTATACAGTGTTACACTAGACCGCGTCTAGCAACGATAGTACTATAGTTTGGACTCAGCACCTGTGTGACAGGGGTTGCTAGGGATTGTAACACCCCGAAAATATAAAACTTTATATTTGAATTATTAAATATTAAATAAACGAGAACAAACTAACTAGGAATAGATAACCCAGTTAGTTACGAGTCTTGTTTATTGTCAAATAAGTGGATTAAAACTCCTAAATTATAAACAAAACAATAGTCAAGGGGCCTAAGTTGTTAAAAAAGAGAACTTGAATGTTAAAATTGAAATAACCCACACCAAACACACACACTAAGGTGTGTTTGGTCGACTGGAACATAAGGGGCGACCAGGAGAAGTCCCCAAACCCTAGATTGTGCAATTTCAACAAATTGGAGGCCTAAATCAGTTCCAAAACGAAATCTGAGCATAGAATCATGACCTCCTCAGTAAAGGGATCGTAAGGTATATGAATTTTGTTGAAAATTTCCCTCTAAAAATTCTGGATGAATACTTGAAATCTCGAAATCTTGTTGCATGAATGTTATTTGGATGAGATAAGAATGACATTGTGTCCAGGAATAAACCCTAGTCAATCACTTATCGAAATTGTGCTTATTTCTTGTGAATTCACAATCACCATTGAAGGTGATAAGTGGGTTTTGTAGTAATATGATAAACACTAGGATTATGAATGTTATTCTGGTGTAGTTGGGTCCTATGAAGTGAATTCAGATTTGTTAATGTGAAAAATTGATGTGAACATGCTTATTTGATAATATTTTTAGCAAAATAACAAGTCATGAACTTGATCCTAGCTATGTAAGGATTTGACCCGCTAGGTGTTCGTTAAAATGCCTAAGTGAGGATTAAAATGTCAAAAATCGGATGAAAACGCATGTTTGAATTTTATAGAAAATTATGCGTTAAAAATTATGAAAAGAGTTCTAAATTAGTTGTAAATTGAATTCTTTAGGCAAAGAATCCGGATCGTCGATCGGACAAGCCGGAGGGGATACGCGTTTGAAGGGTGTGCTTTAAAGGTACGTGACTTATCGTCTCGTTACACTTACGTAGATGAAACTAGTCATAGATATGTTTGATATTGATATAGCGTAAATGATTGTATTTGGTATGTCAATGAAGTGGTGTAACTCACTCGGCAACCAAACGGGTCAAAATAGTTGAATGAATATGTTGTTAATAATATTGTTTAAAATGTCGAGTTGCAAACATAAAAGTGAATGACCATCACTCGTTGATTGGTTATAAATAAAGCGTAAGCCGTGAAGCGGACACGCTAAACTTGTTGCAAAATGAACCCTTGGTATGGGGATTAAAGTTCAGAAATTATGCTTGTCAAATTGTTAAGAAAAGCATGTTTAAAATCCTAGTTAAATAAGTATGTCGTTGATGTCATTGTTAAAATAGCCGTGTTGGAATGTCAAAGAAGTGATGTAACTCACTCGACAAATACAACGGGTTAAATAATGGTCGATTTGTTAGTGCTTGAAACAACTTAAACATCATTCGTTAAATTTGGGTTATAAAGCGTAAACCATGGAATGGAAGTGATACGCTAAGCTTGACAAACCCGGGAATGGGTAATTATGGTGAGAAACCAACATTGATGAATTAGGTAAGTACGCGACCTATGGTTTCGTTATGTCATGTTATTTATTTATTTTAGTCCGTTGTGTTGGAAAATAGCTAAACAAGAAAACCCGTTAAGTCACGGAAGTGACGAAGTGCTTTAGATGATTAAAACGGGTCAAAACATGTGTTAGAATAGATTTTTGGAATGTCTTGAATAGTGGTCTTCATTCGGCATCCAAACGGGTCAAAACAAGTCGAGTAGTAAACTTTGAAGTTAATGACCATCACTTGTTGAATGGTTATAAACAAAGCGTAAGCCGTGTAGCGGACACGCTAAACTAGTTGAGAAATTTAGCCCTTAATACGGGAATTAAAGTTCGGAAACTTAAACATGTCAAGTAGTATTAAAAAGAAAGTTTGAAACCTTGGAAACAAGCATGAAGGTTATCGCGTACGCAATCCCTCGAGAGGGAAGCGAAACTCCATAGTTGGTAAAATCTAGATATGTGTAAATGGCCCTAATCATGTGATAACTAATATAAAAGTTGCGGAACTTGTAAATAAATGGGTCAAATAAACAAGAGACAAATTATAGGACAACTATTTTTAAAATGATATTTTTATGCAAACCGTGTTGATAAACGTGTTCGTAATTAAATTACGGTCACGTAGGAAAAGAATCGGCAAAACTGCAAAATAAGAATGAAAATGCAGCAGCTACCGTAAGTTACGGTAGCTACCGTAACTTACGGTAGCGAGTAAAACGTTACAGTAGCTTTCTACTGCCTTACGTCAGACCACTCTTACCCAGTACCGTAAGTTACGGTAGCGCCCAGTAATAAATGTTGAATTTTGCATTTCTTAGTTACTCGAATCCGTTTTTGAACGTAGTTTCGATTATGTTAATTTCCAAGGACTCTAATACTAATGTTTGTCAAAATTTTCAGTTTCTAGGTAATGCATGTACGTGGATGACGATCAAGCATATGTCTCCGAACCGAACACACCCAAAACGAAGCTTCCGCACTTGATCTATTTTGTTTTAAGAATATGTAAACACTTGTAGTCATGTCATGAATATTTTATTAGTAGAGTTTTAAACTCTAATATTAGGATCATATATGGTCTTAAAAACACGACAGTTTTTGTAAACTCCAAATTTTGTACCAAATGCATGTTAAATATTATTAAATCGGTTATTTTAAGTTGGGTCCTTACAGAGATCACATTACTTTACTTCACGTGTTCACTTTGGTGAACATGTGTCGCGCATACTCTACAACGCAGTCTCGTGGTTAGGTTGTATCATTGTTGATAGTTACATGCTTCGCCCGTTACGTGTTACATGCTGGTTATGCGTAAACGCTTTTCCTATTATTATCTATGCAAACTTGTGTACTCGCCTTTACTTTATGTATTGACTTTTATTTTAACGTATGTGACAGGTTGATTCGATGTTATGCTGCAAACAAATAGGACTTCTAGAAACTCACCAGATAAATTTGAGTTGTCGGAACAGATCTTGTTTTTAAGACTGAATATTTGTAATGACAGTTATGCTTTATTTGTTTAATAGTATGGGATATTGAACCTTATAAATATTGTCATTAATAGTTGTATGGATTCTCATGAACTGTCTGTTTCGCTCAGTGCCACGTCCCGATGATTCCGCCATCGGTTGGGGTGTAACAGATTGGTATCAGAGCCATAACTATAGGGAATTAGGTCAAGTCGTGTAGAATTGACCTAGTCTATAGTCTAAGTACCAACAGACCATCTTCGTGCGAACCCAGTAGGGGTTTCGTACGAGCCCACTTTGGATACTCTCGTTCAAACTCACGAAAACTACATCTTCGTGCGAACCCGCATACTACAGCTTCGTACGAAGATGACCTTTCCTAAGGTTGAAAACTATATTACCTCTCCTAAGGCTAACACAATACACTCGTTTTCGAAAACGCTCGTATAACACAAACAAGAGATTATGTCAGGTATAGGTGTGAAAACCAAGAACTCCTGATAAAATCGCTCAGTCTACGCGTATTTTTACTCTCAGCATGAGACTCTCCGCTGAGTTAGGAGTGACATACACACCTCAACGGAAATCTCCATCTCTATCTCGTGGTTGTTTAACCGCAGTTAGGAGCGAAGTTGTTAAGTTAAGGGTGAAACCTGCATCTTAATGACCAGTTCCACTCCCTACTTTGATTTTACAAATCTCACCAAGGTCTCGACCATTCCGACAACGCGAGTCACGTAGTAACTGGAAGGATGAGTGCCGTTAGCCGTGTTACGATGAGAGCACTGTCTGTTAGGCCAAAGCGTGCACTCGAATTCATTGGGAATCGTCGAATCACTTTGGGTAGTCGTCGTTTAACACCTAAGGCACTCTATTTATTTTCTAGCCTGCAATCGCCGATTTGACGCGTTGTCAATTTTATTTATGTTTATGTGTTTTGGAATTTTACGATTTACGGTTACGATTTGCCCTTTTTCGCTCCTCACTCGTGCAGTAAAGCTCAGTAACACACCACTCTCGCAATCAAAGATGCTAACTAATCGCGAACAAATTAAGGAATCTCGTACTCCTTGCTTATGATACGCTATATCTTGTTACTCGCTGTCTCTCGCCACTCTCGCTCGCGCAACGCGCCCTTGAAAGATAGGTGAATGTGTGCAAAATTTGTAGGTGAATACGTGCAAAATACGTGCTTACGTGAATTATGTGCTCATACGTGCTTATGTGTATACGTGCTTATGTGGTTTATGTGCCTACGTGACTATGTGTTTATGTGCCGACGTGTTCCTGTGCTTTACATAATAATAATAATAATAATAATAATAATAATAATAATAATAATAATGATAATAATAATAATAATAATAATAGAAGATGTTGTACTAACGCTAAACTTTTCAAACCCGATATAATTGAATCTCGTCTAATTCATATGACGACGTCTGCTGCAGAATTTGCACTCGACAATGTCGTCATTTGGATCCCACACTCACCGTGCTGCCCGACGAAACCATGCTGACAAGCGTATCGCTTCACTTGTGGCCAAGGAATGGCCAAGGTCATCCCTTAGATTGTCAGTGAAATCAATGACGTCAGCAGCAAATCTTTGGTTGAATCAAAGAGCGACACGCCAGGAGCTCCGTTCAGCTTTAAATAATTGAAAGCCTGCGGTCCTGTAAACTTCACGGGCGAAGATGGACCCAGTGCAATGTTTCAGTGGTTTGACTCTATCGAAGTCACCTTCAAGCAAAGCGGATGCCCAAAGAACCTACGCACTGTGAATGCTACTGGAGTCTTTAAGTCCAGGGCACTAGATTGGTGGACTGACGAGTGCAACAGGCGTGGTAACGATGCAACTTATGGCCTCTCATGGGAGGAACTTAGGGAGCTTATGATGAAGGAGTTCAGTCCTCCTCACGAAGTCCAGAAGCTGGAGAATGAATTCTGGCACATCAAGCAGGAAGGAGGTGACACCACTGGTCTCACAGCTCATTTCAAGCAGCTGAGTATTAATAGTCCTAGTCAGGTGGACACGCCTGATAAGACAATCAAGAAGTACATTCGAGCTCTCCCCGACTGTATAGCTGATTTTTTTCAGGCAGCAAGACCTGCTACGATTGAGGAAACTTACCAGCTAGCAGCCGAGATCAACGACAAGCGAGCCTTGGCTGGAGCTTTCAAAACCTCGACCAACAGTCTCAATCAAGTTACTGCCGCTCCCAGTACCGAAAATGCAGCATCTTAAGGTTCAAAGTCTTCACGCCAAAGTCGCAAGCGAAGGAACAACAACAACAACAAGAACTATGTGTCTACCACCACAGCTCCACTCAACGCCGTCCCTGTACCACCCAGCAACCAGAATCGTCAAGTTGCTATTACCAACGCACCGCCTTCCAAGCATGTGTACACTGGTATCCACCCTCTGTGCCCTACTTGCACCTATCATCATCCGACAGGGGTCAACTGTCATTTCTGTGTGAATTGCAATCTCTATGGGCGCTTTACTGCTCATTACCGTTCAGGCCCACGTTAGCAAGCTGCCCAAACTCGTCCAGCACCACCAGCTCAACCTCTTGCTATTCAGGGTAACCCAGCAGTATCAGCAACCGTTGCTAATGCTCGAACCTGCTACACTTGTGGAGACCCTAATCATTTTGCTAATGTTTCCCCGCACCGCGTTATGAAACAAGAACCCCAGCAGCAGCAACCACCACAACAGCAACAACAGCAGCAGCAGCAGCAACAACCACAGCAAGCAGCCCGAGGAAGAACCTTCAACATCAATGTCCACCAGGCTCAGACTGACAACAATGTTGTCAATGGTACGTTCCTTGTTAACGGTATTTCTGCATCGTGTTTATTTGATGCTGGAGCCGATAACTATTTTGTGTTGTTTGAATTCTAAAAGCTCCTAAAACGTAAATGCGCTAACCTCCCAACGACTTTCGACGTAGAAGTTGCCACCGGAAGAAGCGTCACCGTCAGTTCATTCTCCGTGATTGTACTCTCGAACTCAACAATCACATCTTCCCGATCGATCTCATTCCTATGCAACTTGGTAGTTTTAACATCATAGTAGGCATGGATTTTCCTCTCGAAAATCATGTCGTAGTCATTTGTTTCGAAAAGATGATCCGTTTCTCTCTTTCAAACGGTGACCAATTATGTGTTTATGGCGAAGTATCTTCGAAAGGACTGAAACTTATGTCATGCATTCAAGCAAGCAAGTATCTCCGCAAGGAATACTTGGCTTTTGTTGGTGCATTCATCTGTCGTCTTCGTCTTGTATCGAGTCTTGTGCGTAGAATGTTAGATTGTATCATTATATACGAGAATATAGGAGATCTTAGGGTTTGTTTGTGGAATTTAGCTTGAATGAAGAGGTTTCCTTTGAAAGTGACACATGTCAGTTTCAAGCTAAACCTACAAGAAAGGTTTCTCTTGAAAGTGGCGTGTGACAGTTTCAAGCTAAACCTGGTTTCTCTTGAAAGTGACATAACACTTTCAAGCTAAACCTCCTCACCTATAAATAGGCATTCAAGCTAAACCTCTAGAGAGGGAGAGAAAAGTTTGTGGATTCCATACCGAGGTGCTACCGGTGTGAAGACTGATTGTAATCGATAGTAAATCAATATAATCAGTGTTTAAAGTGATACGCAAGCTGTTTCGACGTCAGTTTCTTAGTTTCCGCCTCTGAAACTGATAAAATCTCTTCTGAACGACTCGTTTGGGTCGCAAAACGATCCTACAAGTGGTATCAGAGCTCAGGACGAGGAGTTCTTGCCATATTCAGCTTGAAAATCTGTTTTCTTCACCTTCTTTCTTCAATCGAACAGGATTTCACGGTCCAAATTGGTTCAAATTTTCACAGTGCACTCGGAATTGGACATAGACAAACCCTTGAAAGTTTCATGTTAAAATACGGACTAAAAATGGACAAAATTGGACAAAAACTAGGTTTCTATTGAACGAACACTACAGGTTTCGTTTGAAATTGACAGGTTTCTTTTGAAATTGACAGGTTTCTTTTGAAATTGACAGGTTTCGTTTGAAATTGACAGGTTTCGTTTGAAATCAGAGGTTTCTATTGAAACTGGTCTGGGTTTCGCTTGAAATCAGAGGTTTCTATTGAAACTGGTCTGGGTTTCGTTTGAAATCATCAGTTTGCTTGAAAAGTGTTTGTTGTGTGAAATTTGTTGCCAAAGCATGGACTCTGTTGAAGATATAATGTTGTATTATTATGTATCTCAACAGGAGAGTTATTTTCAGGCTAATAAAGAAACAGTCTCAGCAAAAGAAGTTGTTGAAAAAGTTCCGATTTTTGATCATTCGTCTGATGAAGAAAGTGACAATTATGAAGAGGAAATCCGGAAGCTTGAATATCTTAAACAACAACTTCCATCTGATCAACGTAGTGGAAAACTATTTTATGCCGATAAAATTGAAAAATTGAAAGAAAAACAAGATGCAAAAAGAAAGAATCAAAAGGCAGTCATTGTTAAAGAAGAGATCAGAGCTGAGCAGATTGAACAAGTTCCATCGGTCAAGGTTGAGAAAGGAGAATCTGAAAAACCTGTATCTGTGAATCCTGAACCAGAATTAAAGAAAGAAGTTGCAGAAGACGCACCTATCTTTGATCATTCATCAGAAGAAGAGAGTAAAGATGAAAGTGTTCATGAGGAAAAGAAACAGGTTGAAAATATTTCAGCTTTAAAGGTTGAGACAAAAGCTGATGATAAACAGATTCTTGTTTTGCTGAAAAATTGTGAGAAGTTGACGTTTGAAAATGACAAACTCTTGAAGGAAGTTGAGAGTTTGTCATTAGAAAACAAAATTCTTAAAAAATCAGAAAATGTTTTGAAAAATCAAATACACAATTTGGAAAATGAAAAAGTAAAAATTGAGAAAGATTTTCAAAGTCAAATAAAAAGTTTAGAAGATGAGAGAGATTTGTTTGGAAAAGACAATCTTGAAAAACAAATTGCAATCAATTCTCATCTTGAAAAAATTATTCGACTTGAAAAGGAAGCAGAGTGTGCTCAAAAGAAAATCAAAGAGTTAGAAGGTAAAATCAGGGAATGGGAAGAAAAGTTGAAGGTTTTTGTGAATACTTCAGCTATTCCCTGCCCAAAACCAGTTATTTCAGTTCCAATAAGTGACGATGTCACAAACTTTGACAAAGTCAAAGTTGAAGATTGTGATGAGAAATCTAATGATGAAAATGAAAAAATGAAGAAAAAGAATTTATTTTTGAAGTTAAAAGGAAAGTTTCAAGAAACTGTTACGCAATCAACTGAAGAGGGAGAATGCTCTAAGCAAAAACCTTTGAAGAAGAAAGTGGAACAAAAACAAAAAGAGAAAATCTTGAAAAATATTCAAAAAGAAAATAAAAGTTCATCAGATCAATCATCCAATCGCAATCAAAAACCACAAAAAATAAAAAATGAAAACTAAAAAATTGTTGGTAATAAGTGGTGCAGGTCGGACCACAGTGCTCAAAAGCCAAATCCAGCAAACAAGAGGAGAAAGGATTATCACCAAGCCAAACAGTGCTTTGATCTGAATGTTTGGACTGAAAATGGTGATTGGTACGATAACAGAGTGTGTTACCGATGTGGTTATCAAGGACACATTGCTGTTAACTGCCAAGGTTGGAGTTATGAGACGAGGAGATGCTTTAACTGCAATATCAAAGGTCATATTGCTAGAGATTGCTCAATGAGATCAATGAGAAGATCGAGGGCTGAATTTCAACAGCAGGTAAAGAAATCAGTCAATGTCAAGCCCAAAGAACAGAAGGTTCAAGAACCTAAAGTTCAAGAAGCGAAAGTGAAACTTTCTCAGGGGTAGAAAGACAGACTGAGGAAGAAGAGAAAGAAGGCTAGAGAGTATATAGAGAAGATCTTGTCCTCGGATACAACTGGTAAAACAGATAAAAGCTCTGATAAATCGTCTTGCTCACCAAAGAACAACAAATCAAGCAAAACGCATTCATCAGATACAAATCTGAGGACGAAAGAAGAGAAGAAGAAGAAGAAGAAAGTTGTTGGCGATGAATCTGTTTCTGTGGAAACAAACAAGCCACCTTCAGGCGATGAATCTGACAGGTCAAAGTCAGACAAGCCATGTGCAGGCAATGATTCTGGTTCGTCAAAGCTAGAGGAGTCAAAGCTAGAGGAGCCATTGGTTGAGATAAAAGTTGAGAATTCTGGTCTAACAATGGATGATGCAAATTTTCCATCATTGTTGAACAAGAATTCAAAATCACCCAAGGACCGTCAGGCTTGGGTGAATCTGTTTAAATGAAAAACCTGACTTGCCGGAGATCCCAAGTTGGTAATCGTGGATCATGAATCGGCATCATTCTTTATCATGTTAAATGTGTTTTTGAAAAGCAGGACTTGCCGGAACTCCCAGGTTTGTAAGCGTGGAGTAGGAATCGACACCTTGAGAATTCAACCAACAGATGGTAAATTGGTTGAAAATCAGGTTTAAGTTGTATGTTTGTTAGTTTTTACAAGTGGTTGAAAGAACAAGGTGATGAAACCCCATGTTTGAGAAACGACTCACAAAACTAATTTTCCGGAAAAACCATTTTGATTAAAACAAACTTAAGTGTTTTGAAATCACTATGGGAAAATAGTTTGTTGTCAGGGGAAGTTCTGATTGTTCAAGCCAAGTGAATGGAGAATTGAAGTGATTCTCATCATGTTGTCACATTTTCTGTATAGTTTGTTTTCAAATTTCCTAAAATGTGTTTGCATTTTAGGGGGAGTAAAAATTTCAGAAAATCCAAAAACATTAGAAAATTTGAAAAAGTCAAAAACATGATAAAATCAAAAATGAGTTTTGTTGTGAAAAAGAGGAAATGATAGTAGATCAGTTGGACTGTCACAGCATGCTAAAGAAATGGAGAGATAAAAGTGATAAACGATCTCACTAAAGATGTGACGGTAGGCTCAGCTAGACTAGTAGATTTGCGATAACGATACAAACATAAATGAAAAAGCCTAGTTCTAGTGGGAAACACGGTCAAAAGCATAGTACTTAGTTTTGTCCTTCTTGATTGTGTGCCTACTCAGTAATCGCTGATTGTCGAAAGACATAAAACTGGTTAAGTTTGTGAATTTTCACAACTTTGCTAAAAAGTCGCTGTGATTGTGCATTTTATTTTGCAAAGATTTAAACTTGTTTTATTTCTTTATTTTGTTTAAGCATCGGACATCCTCTGCGTATACGTGAGTATCGACCTGGATGTTGTTGCCTAAACGTTCTGCTTTATTTTTTTTTTGGTGTTTCATTTAAGCTTTGGATCACCTCTGCGTATACGGGAGTATCGACCTGGTGGTTAAAGCCTAAACAACTTCAATTTGTTTTATTTTTCTTATTTTGTTTAAACATTGGACTTTCTCTGCGTATACGGAAGTATCGACCTGATTGTTAATGTTTAAACATTCTGCTTTGTTTTCGCACAAATCACAGTCGATAAAAGTTTAAAGGCATTACTTTAGTCAGTGTATTGCATGATGAGGGGATATACTGAGATCGTGGGGTCCATAAGAATTTAGTGCTATCTAAATATACTTAAACGTATCGGTAAGCATGTCGAAAGTTTTTAGATTGAGTTTAAGTGGACAATAATATCGTCAATCAATGTGAATCGTTTAGAGCATAAAATGAAATCAAGCTTAACGGTGCTAGTGATTGGTCACATAAACTGATATGATCCTCTTACGCAAACTCACAAAAATTTGTTTGTACATATTTTATTTCTGCAGTTAATTTCTGTTATTGCATTTATGTTTCACATTTTGAAAAATCCAAAAAGATTTTCGACAACTGATGTTGGAGAGCTGATATTCAAAATTCCAAGTGCTAAATAAGATGAACAGGGTTGGGAGTGTGTGTTTAACAGAAGAAATTTGATTTGAGAAAGAAAAGTTTAATTAGTTAATCAAGATCATTAATCTGAACTTGATATAACTATTTCCAGTAAGTTTTTGTTATTGTTTTAAGTAAAAACTTATGTGTTTGTGAGAAAATGTGTACAGGATACGAGCTTAAACAGAGATAAAGCCAGGGATTGATCTCAAGGTGATAGCTAATTCCAGACAGCGATCCCATCATGATGAGAGGGGGAGTCTGACGAGGTTAGAGCCAAAGAGAAGATCCTGGTATATGCTAAGAAAGAAAAAGACTGATAAAGACTGAAGATGCAAAGACTCGACACTTAAGACTCGTCAACATCTGAGGGGGAGTCTGTTGGTGCATTCATTTGTCATCTTCATCTTGTATCGAGTCTTGTGCGTAGAATGTTAGATTGTATCATTATATACGAGAATATAGGAGATCTTAGGGTTTGTTTGTGGAATTTAGCTTGAATGAAGAGGTTTCCTTTGAAAGTGACACATGTCAGTTTCAAGCTAAACCTACAAGAGAGGTTTCTCTGGAAAGTGGCGTGTGACAGTTTCAAGCTAAACCTGGTTTCTCTTGAAAGTGACATAACACTTGCAAGCTAAACCTCCTCACCTATAAATAGGCATTCAAGCTAAACCTCTAGAGAGGGAGAGAAAAGTTTGTGGATTCCATACCGAGGTGCTGCCGGTGTGAAGACTGATTGTAATCGATAGTAAATCAATATAATCAGTGTTTAAAGTGATACGCAAGCTGTTTCGACGTCAGTTTCTTAGTTTCCGCCTCTGAAACTGATAAAATCTCTTCTGAACTACTCGTTTGGGTCGCAAAACGATCCTACAGCTTTCTTGGCCCATATCGTAGTAACGAAGGAGGAAAATGAAATTGTGAAGGACGTTCCCGTTGTTAGCGATTTTCCTAATGTCTTTCCTGACGAATTACCCAGTCTACCCCCAACCTGAGATATCGATTTTCGTATTGACCTCATTCGTGGAGCTAATCCTGTCGCTAAATCCCCTTATCGCCTCACACCGTCCGAAATGCGTGAACTTTCTAGCCAACTTCAGGAGTTACTTGATAAAGGCTTTATACGCCCTAGCACACCCCCTTGGGGCGCACCTGTCCTTTTCGTGAAAAAGGACAGATCGTTCCAAATGTGCATTGATTATAGGGAACTCAACAAGCTTACTAACAAGAATCGCTACCCTCTACCCCGAATCGATGATTTGTTTGATCAACTGCAAGGCGCTACCTGTTTCTCTAAAATCGATTTACGCTCTGGTTATTATCAACTACGTATTCAGGAGCAGGATATCCCTAAAACTGCTTTTCATACCCGTTATGGCCATTACGAATTCGTGGTCATGCCTTTTGGTCTCACCAATGCACCCACGGTCTTCATGGATTTGATGAACCGTGTGTGTAAACCTTTCTTGGACCGTTTCATTATTGTGTTTATCGACGATATCCTTATCTACTCGAAGTCGAGAGCCGAACATGTGCAGCATCTCCGTTTAGTTCTCGAGCTTCTCCAAGGGAATCGCCTCTACGCCAAATTCTCCAAGTGTGAATTTTGGCTCGAGGATGTTCAATTCCTCGGTCACATCATTAATAGTCAAGGTATTCACGTCGATCTCGCGGAGATTGAAGCAGTCAAGAGTTGGAATACACCGAAAACCTCGTCCGAAGTTCGTTCTTTCCTCGGATTGGCGGGTTATTACCGTCGATTTATCGCTGATTTCTGAAAAATCGTCGTTCCTCTCACTGTCTTAACGCATAAAGACAAGACTTTTCTTTGGAGAACCGAACAAGAGGATTCCTTTCAAACTCTTAAGCGTATGCTTTGCAACGCTCACGTTCTCGCCCTACCTGACGGAAACGATGACTTTGTTGTTTATTATGATGGCTCTAACCTTGGTATTGGTTGTATTCTTATGCAACGAGACAAGGTTATCGCGTATGCGTCTCGACAACTCAAGGTCCACGATAAGAACTACACGACCCATGATCTTGAACTCGGTGCAGTTGTTTTTGCATTGAAGATATGGTGAAACTACCTTTATGGTACGAAGTGTATGGTCTTCACCTAACACAAGAGCCTACAACACATCTTAAACCAGAAAGAACTAAACATGCGCCAACGTAGATGGGTTGAACTACTCAACGACTACGATTCTGAGATACGCTACCACCTAGGCAAGGCAAACGTCGTTGCTGATGCTCTTAGCCGACGAAGCTATTTACATAGTGTTAGAAACATTAAGCCCTACACAACCTCGAAGCCCTCATTCGCGATGCCCAACACGCTTGTTTTCTCAAGAACACCTTGAAGGAAGAAAGAATATGCGGAACCGAAAATCAACTAGTGAATAAACCGAATGGTATTTTTCACTATCTCGACCGTATTTGGATCCCTAGTCGCAATAATCTCTGAGAGATTTTGTTGACTGAAGCCCTCAAATCTCGATATTCCATTCACCCCGGTGCCGATAATGTCACACCCCCAAAATACCACATGCGGAAACCCCTCGCGAGGCGTGTGACGTACCAGGATCCAAGCCACCAATCACATTGAACTCATAAATATATTTAAATAAAACTTTCATTCATTAACATAAAGTGATACAAATGTTACATATCATTCATTGTATACAGCGGAAGCATAATTCATTTGCTAAGTGTTTCGCGAACCATTAAGCTTGTACTGAAATTCCATGTATCTTGACCCATGACCACTCCAGCATCCCAGACAACAAGTCCCAATGATACAAACCTACAAACCTGCAAGCATGCAGACAAGTGTGTCAGACGACGCTGGTGAGTTCAAAGTTTTGTTAACGTGTTTGGATACCAGTTACCAGATTAAAACGTTTCAGAGATTTGATTTGATGTTGTTATTAACTCGAATACCGCAGATGGCTACAAGATGTTTTTGCCCAACCTCAATGTCTCTATCAAAACATTGGTCATGCTTTAAGGTAATTAGTTCACGCCCGTCCTCCCCGGTACAGTGTGAGGGTGCCAAACCTAATAGCGCTATCAACTAAATACCTCGTTGCCTCCCCAGCAACTATTGGTAGATGTAATGGGTCTTATATGATAGAAATGAGTGTAATAACCAACATCCCAATAACCCGACGTTCCTCCCGTAAACAATTACCAGATATCCCTCCCTAGGATGCATGCTTGGAAAAAGAGCAGTGAACTCACCTTGATTTGCTCGGTATGACTAGTTACTCGTTTACAGTTAGTCAGTCAAATCCTAATATGGTTATCGATGACAGTCAGTTCGTTACCACGTAATGCAATTTGTAACACATAATACAAGAGTGCCATACACATATCATCGTACACGTTGTAACAGTAGATGATGATATCCATTAATCCCTATCATGCAAATATAACATCATTTGATAAGTGTCTGAGCCTCATGCTAGTTTATTTACATACTCCAATCTTATCGTTCAGAATTCATATGAATACACGCGCGTCTACCAAGTAACGTGTCACGTAATTCAAGTATGAAATTGAGTCTAAGTGTGGGTGTGTGTACGATTCATAATACTTGCGCGATCCATAAATGTGTGCGACTACAGTATAAGTGTGCTTCTAGATTATCATGTCATTGTGCGGCCCATTATGTCACCCAGCCCAATACTGTTCTACGTGGCCCATTAGTGAAATGTGTGACTGGCCCAAAAGTAGTAACAGTTTCATAACCCATAACAACTTCACATATTTCAATCCATTCATCCACAGTTATTATAACATCAACATCTAATTATTGAGCATAGCACATTACATAAGTTATCATATATCATCTCAATTATACAGAACACGGCATTCCATTCAGTAGTTGATATAACCATGTATGACTCCATATTTAAACAATCTTAAACCTTGATTCAAGTCATCATGTTATTCCTACGGCGAAAGACATGTTTCATCAGAATGAAGGGCGACGAAACCCCAACTTTCTTCAACACATGCTTTGACGACACACCATGTTTCGTCGGGTTGAAGTGTTGTGACGAAACACTATGTGTTTCGTCGAGCATCAGTCACCAGAATCTAGTCTTTCGTCACTGCATTACCCAGTTGATCATGTATCCGTAAACCCTAGCGTTTAACCCAAATAATCTATTGTTGAACCTACTCTCGATGATTATGTGTTTATTATGTGAACCAAGTCATCAGTATCATCAATCAGTTTGCAAAGCTCTTAATAAACTGTCATATGAGTCATATACAACCCTAGAATCATATTCATGCTAATATATTGTTAACAAAATCACATCACCGAATCTGTTTTTAATCATTCATCAGTTTCGTCATGCACTATCACGTATATAATTTTCCAGATCAGAATCAAGTATCTCATATAATTCTAACATCGATATTACACCACATATAATCAAGAACAATCGTAATAATCAAGACAAATATAGATACTAACCGAGCATCGTAGTGGTACGGGAAGATGAAGAAAGGAATCGGAGGAGAAGGCCTGTCAGACACAAGGAGTTGCCGTCGACCAATGCGTGCTTGAAAGAGAGTTTAGGGTTTCCTAAAATCACCAAATACTAGCACCTACCCTCTTGTATGCGCATATCAAGAGGATTGGGCTTTGGGTCGGTTGGGCTTGTTTATGAGGTGTGCGTTCGGGCAGAGTAGAATGACACAAGATGTGCAATCGCGGGTCAGGGTCGGGTGTGCGATCCAGGAGTTTGTGTGGCCCATACCAACATAGTGCGTACAATTTACTCAATCACAACTTACACAATAAATTAGTACAATCAATTATACGAAATCCAAATAATGTACAAGGTAAGAGTAAGAGTCAAGGTAACGAAAGGACTCTAGAAATTTACAGGGTTGTTACAGATAAGATGTACCAGGAACTCCGTACTAGGTATTGGTGGCCGGGAATGAAGAAGGATATCGCTCTATACGTTTCGAAATGTCTAACTTGCTCGAAAGTTAAAGTCGAACATCAACGACCCTCTGGCTTGCTCAAACAACCCGAGATCCCGATATGGAAATGGGAGAGTATTGCCATGGATTTTATTACAAAACTCCTTCGCACTCCTTCAGGTCACGATAGCATTTGGGTTATCGTGGACCGTCTTACGAAATCCACCCACTTTATACCGATACAAGAAGAATTTAAGGTAGAACGATTAGCACAAATCTATACCGACGAAGTCATTTGTCGACATGGGATGCCTCATGACATCATCTCTGACCGCGATGGTCATTTTACCTCCCGTCTCTGGGAGACATTCCAAGCCGCTCTCGGTACGACTCTTAATCTCAGTACCGCATTCCATCCCCAGACCGACGGTCAGACTGAACGCACAATCCGCACCCTTGAAGACATGTTTCGTTCGTGCATTATAGATTTTGGTGGTAATGGGGATTCGCATTTACCCCTAGTAGAATTCTCGTACAATAACAGTTATCACGCTAGTATTCAAATGGCACCCTTCGAGGCATTATATGGGAGAAAATGTCGATCGCCTATTGTATGGCACGAGATCGGAGATGCACAAATCACTGGTCCCGAGTTACTACAAGAAACGACTGACAAGATCCTCCAAATAAGGGACAATCTCTTGAAAGCTCGGAGTCGTCAAAAGAGTTACACCGATAAATGCCGCAAGCCCCTTGAGTTTGGAGTTGGTGATCACGTACTCCTAAAGGTTTCACCTTGGAAGGGGGTGATCTGATTCAGCAAGAAAGGAAAACTGGCACCACGATACGTGGGTCCCTTTAAGATTCTGGAAAGAATTGGCAAGGTGGCCTACCGACTCGAATTACCGAAGGAACTCAGCAACGTACATCCGACTTTCCACGTCTCAAATCTCTAAAAGTGCTTAGCTGAAGAAAATCTTCACATGCCTCTCGAAGACTTGCAAGTAAACGAGACCCTGCACTTTGTGGAAAAGCCTGTAGAAATCATGGATCGAGAGACCAAGAAACTCCGACGCTCACGCATTCCTATAGTGAAGGTTCGCTGAGAAGGCAAACACGGCGCCGAGTTCACTTGGGAACTCGAAAGTGATATGAAAGCTAAATATCCGCAACTCTTTGTTACGTCTACTACTTAATTTCGGGATGATATTCCCTAAAGTAGGGGAGACTGTAACAACCCGTATTCCGGTTGTTCCCGCTTTTGTCGTATTTCCTTGTAAACGCTTGTACTCTTAGGATTCGATTAACACTATGGGTTAAACTATATTTTCAACGCATTTTAAAACGCTTATTACAACGCCTACTTAATCACGATTATCGCATTTAAACGATATTTATAACGCTTGTTACTTAAACGCTTGTCACAATGAAAACTCAAAACGCAGATTTGATTACAATTATGTGTGTTATTTGTGTGATTACTTATTTAAATGTTACGTTGTTATCAACGCAACGCTTATATGCTAAAACGCTCACTCGCAACTCGATTAAACGCAACGCAACGCTTAACAAACGAACCAAAGTTGGAAGACCAACTCACGCAAACTCGGCCGTCTGAATTGCCATCCTCCCGAATGGCCATCCGGATGGAGCCATCCGGACACCGCCACTCGCAACCGACTTAACCCTTCACCCTCCCCTATAAATAGTCGTCGTACACCTTCATTTCAACACTATGACACTCCCATCCGCTCCCAAGTATCAGACACGATTCAAGGCCATTTTGTAAGCTTTTTTTCTTAAATCTTCTTCAATCTTAATCTATATTCACTTCTGCTCCATCTTCTTCATCAAAATCATTCACATATGTACACACACTCTTTAACTTTTTCCCAAAAGCCTTTGATTTCAGACCCCTCGAAGGTGGTTTCCACTCAGTTTGCTTAGGCAAACTGTTGTGGAGCACCATTCAGTCGAGATTGGTTCAAAATCTAAAGGATTTTCAATATTTTTCAACTTATTTATGAAACTTCTCTTCGATTCTTACAAAACACTGGTGAAATCAGACTCAGTCAGACTCTCGACTCGTTCCTTAGTCGAAAGCCGGCTCGAAAACTGATTTCCACCAAAGAGATGGATCGATTAACAGGACAAACATGAAATTTCATCAAGGACAACCCATTTTTCAGAATGGGCAGAGCCCATCTGAACTAATGGACTGGATCTGGTACTTTTCCGTTGCTTGAAACGTCGTCACACCATCTCCGTTAACCAAAACCGTTGTTTAAAGAAAAGTTTTGCAAAACTGCAAGCACAGACCATCCGCCCGAATGGCCATCCATCCGGATGACCATCCTTCCGGATGATCTAACCCTGATAATAATCGTTGTTTACTTTTTGTTGCCATGACTGTTAGAACATTTTTAATCAAAACTTCGAAAATTCCAACGGTTCACAAACAACCACAGACTAACCGAATGACCATCCGTCAGAATGGCCATCCTTCCGAATGGCCATCCGTCCGAATGACCATCCGTCTGGATGGGTTCCATCCGCTCGGATAGTCTGTTGAACACTTAACTCACTTTTACCCCAATTGACACTCTGATGTCGACCGTGTCAGCACATGGGGGACTTATGCTTCTGTTCCCGTATGCAGGCTGATCCGGCGCTCCCTTCAGTCCAATCCAGCTTGTGTTTACTTGCTAAACACACACAGTGAGTATACTCGAACCTATTTTCATTTAACGCACTTTTGGGTGTTACATACGTTCCCTATCAAAACACAACACACAACGCAAACACTTTAAAAACGCTAACCGCTCCCGCATGCTATAGGTGATTTGTTGAATGCCTGTTACTATGCTTATACAGTGTTACACTGCCCGCCTCTAGCAACGATAGTACTATAGTTTGGACTCAGCACCTGTGTGACAGGGGTTGCTAGGGATCACATTACTTTACTTCACGTGTTCGCTTCGGTGAACATGTGTCGCGCATACTCTACAATGCAGTCTCGTGGTTAGGTTGTATCATTGTTGATAGTTACATGCTTCGCCCGTTACGTGTTTGATACGGGGTTGCTGTGTATATGGATTTAAGTATATTTTAAGCCCTTTTTACACGTTAGTCAAGTTTTAAATTTATAAAACACGATATTTTACTAACACCAAACACACATATGGCAAGTGCACCCATCGTGAGTGTAGTACAGTGTTGGCAAGATACCGAGGTCGTCCAAGGACACAAGAGCTTTTAATACCGGTTTATCCTCAACGTCGAATCAAATCAAAAGTTTAGACAAAGGTTTTAAACTAAAAAAATAAAAACTAACTAAAATGCTGAAAAATAAAATAAAAGTAAAAACAGATAGACAAGATGAATCACTTGGCTCTGACTCGTGCTTAGTGTAACCTTTGATTATTTCCGCACTTTTGCACTTTTTAAGAGATTATCTTAGTTATTGTAGTAGGCCCCTCTTTTGAAGGTGACGTTACCCTCAACCCAGTAGTTTGAGTCAGCAAGGATACAATCCTAAAGGGTCGGATTATTGAAAGATAATTAATTAAGTTATTAATGCATATTATGGTAGGCCCCTCTTTTGAAGGTGACGTTACCCTCGGCTAAGTAGTCTGAGTCAACAGGGATGCAGTCCTAACTAGTCGGGTTAAAGTATTAATAGTAGCTTACATATGAGGGGATCAAAGAGTTTGGACCCCCGCCATCCAATACCGGTGGGTATTGAAGGATGTCCTACTAAATTTGACCCAGGTCCTTGCAGGATCTATACACTGAACAAGGCAAGACTCTTACCAAACCGTTCCCTTAACCCCAGACCAGGTAGCCAACATACCTCCATATAGACCGTGGAGATATGAATGGTGAAAATCTTTTATTTTATATAGACAGTAAAATAATGCCAAGACACCACGGACAAACGATAAGGAAGAATCACCTTCAACATAAGAAACTAGTTATTAAAGTCATTAATACATAATCAAGTAAAAAGTGCGAAAAGATTAAAAATAAAAAGTATTACACAAGACACTTGTCTTCACCAAGTGATGTAAGAGACTTAGGCAAACATGGCCTTTGATTGTCAAGAACTCTTACGATCAATCTTGGATCCCGAGACGACTCACACACTCTATGATGGACAATGGATGATGGTGGTGGATGATGGTGTTGTGATGGTGGTGGGTGGTGGGTGAAGTGTGAGAGAGGTGGTGTGCCAAGGGATGGTTTGCAAATGAGCCAAGCACCCATATTTATAGGCTGAACAGCAGCTCGGGCACGGCCCCGTGTCCATCCTCTTCTCTTCCTTCATTAATTGCAGTTTGTCTGCATTATGTGACCACGCCCCCGTGTCCGCTGGGCACGCCCCCGTGTGCAGAAGCATATCTGTACTATCAAGATTTCCTCAGATTCTGCGAAACTTAGAGTTGACCATGGCCCCGTGTCCACTGGGCACGCCCCCGTGGTGGGTGATAGAATCTTCTATAGCTTTGTATTTTATGCTGGCACTTGGGCACGCCCCCGTGTTCACTGAGCACGGGACGTGTTCAGTCTTCTGTCTTCTTGATTTTGCTTGGGAAGATGCTGTCGAGGGGTCGGGCATGCCACGTTTGTTCCTTTTCTTGTATTTATGTTAGATTTAGCTGCCTTTTTTGCTTCTTTTGTTCATTTGAGCTCATTTAATCCTGAAAATACAAAAGGAAGACAAAAACACACTTTTTCCAACATTAGTACTAAAAAAGGGTTAGTTTTATGCCACAATTGATGTAATTTATATGTTGCATTTTGTGCACATCAAATACCCCCACACTTGAATCTTTGCTTGTCCTCAAGCAAAACTCTTTATAATGTGGCTTTACACTCCCAAATGGAATGGAATGGGTAGAAGAGAAGGTTTTTGGGCTTGTCATAGAGTGTCGGGATTTCCAAGATTATTTATTAAGTTTTATTTTTATTTATTTACAATCCTATTCGTCATGATTTATTTAAAACATTACATAAGATAAATTACTTATTAGGGCATAACATGCCTTTTTAAAATTCCATTTATATACAAGTTCACATACCTCACGGGGATCACTCAACACTCGGTCGAAGATGTATTTTAGTGAATCACTCGAGAGCGGCATGGAACTTACTTCTACCATAGGCTTTCCAAGCAATCAATCTTCCTCCTTTTTAACTATATACCTTTGTAAATATCAAGAGGAATTTTGGGTGAAGGGTTAGGCTTGGGTTTAAGGTAGGTGGTTGGGTTAGTGGTTAGTAAAAGGGCGAAAGGCGTAAAAGCGTCGGTTTTCGTAAGACTTTTTATTTTTTGTAATTTTTTATTTTGATGAAGCCATTATTCAAACAAAGGTATTTTTGATGAACTTGTTTGTTTATTTCTCTCTTGCTTCATCATCAACATTTTTTTTTGAAAAGTCATACGAAAAACCGAGCTTGTTACTAAAAACAAAAGGGTTAAAAATAAAAAGGTTTTGGTGGGTGAAAGGGTGTTTGTTTTTTGGTTAAGAAATGAAAAGATTTAGGCTCAAAGGGGTTAACTAGGGGGATTTTGGGTAGGTGGTAAAAAAAAGAAAAAAAATAATGGTGTAGAAATGAAAAATGGTTAGTCTTAATGCCTCCATCATTTACTTACTCGAGTTTAAGTTGGTAAGGACCGGGAATGTATCGTCGTGGCAAGTTCTAGAGTCGTAAGAACCAAGAGGCTATTCACACAAGAAACGAAAAATGAGCATTTAGTTTAAAGATATGTATTTGTATGCTCAATAAAGGCTCAAAACTCATTTTTTTGTGAGAATGGGTTTTTATGTGATCAAGTATATACAATCAAATTTTAACTAAACTTGTCACGCCTTTTCATAATTTTCTTATGTTGGTTCTTTTTATAACGACGCTATCGGTTGTAAATTTGTAAAAATATAACCTTTTTAGAATTTGAAATTCCCAAGTTAAACCTAGACAAGTAAGAAAAATGAAAAATTTTTGTAAAAATTTAGGGTGATTAGCGGTTCCAATAGAGTTTTGTGTAAGGCTTGTAATTAGGACTTGCAAGATTCAAGATTTTAGCATCCCCCCCCCCCCACTTAAATTACACATTGTCCTCAATGTGTCCCAAAAATAAGCATTTAGGTTGATTGAATGTGTAAAAAAAAGTGTGAAAAAGCAAAATTTATGTTACTGGGCGTCTGGACACGGCCCCGTGTTCAGATCGCCAGTAACAAAAAGAATAAAGAGAAACAGAAGCCTGGGCACGGGGGCGTGTTCAGTGAGCACGCCCCGTGTCCAGTTACCTGAACTGGGCATTTTCTGCAGATTGCGCAGCACGGGGCCGTATTGGGCGGGCACGGCCCGTGCTGAACTTGCTGTAATGAAGAAAATTTTGTTGGATGGCCTTGTTTTCGTGCATGGGGTGCTGGTTCAAGTTTCCCTTGTTATCTTTCACCATCTCGAGTGTGTTTTATCCATTACAACATCATCCAAACACCAAATTAGCTAAAACCATCATTCATTAAGTCATAGAGAGAATTACATAATAATCCTAAAAAGTTGAAAACAAAGCAGAAAATAAAATTTAAGGGTCCTAGATTAGATAGGTCAAGTGATACGTAAAATCATCCTAAGGAGCTCTACTAATACAATAAGAACCAAAATTCCGGAAAGAGTTTTCCGGTATCTAAAAGTTTTGTAGATCTCCGAGCCGAGAGGTGTTCCCTAGATGTTGCTAGAGCCATTCTTCTATCTCTCTCGGGAGGAAGGAGGCGGCTTCATTTTCCTCAACATCTTGTGGAGGGGGAGTGACACCAACCGGGACCCCTTGTAGTATATCGTGAGGAGGTCCCGGGTGTATGGTGTACCACTCGGCTGGTATGATGACTTCAGGCACCACGTTCCATGCCTTTTGGGTGATGATTGGTACCAAAGGAGGAGATGCGAGAATGTTCAACCTTTGGTGCAAAAGGTTGACCTCTCGAAGACACCCTTCTAGTCCCACCGTTAAGTGATTGATACGGTCGACCAATGCTTCTTCCACCCCCATCATTTCATCAATAGCCTTTCTTAAAGCATAAACGTAGTTTACAAGAGAGTCCTCTACCGTTGATGACCTCCTCCCCTGCCGGTTGTTCCTTGATTGTGACGAAGATGTTCCGCTAGTTCTGCTCGCCATTCTGAGAAAACAGACCGAAAAGAGCTCAACTTTTATGGAACAGTACCTCGGACACGGCCCCGTGTTCAATGAACACGGCCCGGTGTTTAGCTGTCTGCTGGTTTTTATAGCAAGGAATCTTGGAGTTTTAAATTATTTTTTCAATTTATAAAGTACTTTTAAGCATAAATAATTTAAAACAAAGTTGTATCACTTATTTTAAACCAGATTCCTTGAATAATAACCCTACAAACATTACAATAAAGCTTGGAATCATGGAGATTTCAAGCTTTAATGGAGGTATTGAGTGAAAATTGAAGAAGGATGCAATGAACAAAAGTGGAAAAGACAAGATGGTTGTTGAGAACCTACTTTTAGAATATACCTAGGATGGTATGAATGAAGATCCCAGGAAATCTCTGTCTTTGGAGTGGTCCAAATGAGCAGGAATCTTGCTGCATTTATAGAAAACGACAGCACGCTGCACACGGCCCCGTGTCGGCAGGACACGGCCCCGTGTGCAGACAGAATCCTGACACATTTTGTCCATATTCTGATAAAAATCAGAAAGGAATCTTTCGGTGGACACGGGGGCGTGTTGACCCGGACACGGCCCCGTGTCTAGAAGCTGTCTTATGGAGTTTTCTTATCTTTAAGGAATTTATCCAGATCGGGTGGTTCCTTACTGGATGGAACAACCCCAAAGTGCCTAAGATACCTCAATTGATCTAGATTAAGACGAGAACGCAAGAGGTTGTCGGTGAGGGTGATTCCTATGCTATGTGTAGGTGGACAAGTCCAACCCTTTCCCGGGCTCTCGTTAAAGAAGGTGTATGCCGAATCGCTCAGGTCTATGTATGCACCGAACGAAGTCGATGGGGAGTCCTTCACGGCACAATCGGCACAGGGACGACTATCGCTCAAGTCCTCTCTAGAGTTAGAGGTAACATCGGGAACAACGAAGTTGTTTTTATTTGAATGCGATCCCAACAATTCTTCTTGGTTATCGTCTTGAGATAAATTATTGAAATCCATCCTAAGTTCTTTTAACCAATTAAGAATTAGATCTTCCAATTGAAATAGTTCATCAAGAAGCATTTCTCCTAGAAGATCCGGTTGAGAGCATTCGAGGGAGAGATAGGGATTATTTTTACTTTCGCCCCTCTTAAGGCTGCGGGAAAACGATGGGTCTATATAGTAGGGCTTATAATTTAGAAAATAACATTCTAATTCTTTATGGGAACCACCACATATTTGACACCACGTACCATAAGAGTGCCGAAAGTAAAAAATATCAGTATCACTCATGTTTATGTCAGAAATTACCAACCGTCGGGATCTTACGGTTCTGTTTTCAGTAACTGAAACTTGGGCACGGGGCGTGTTGAGTGGGCACGGCCCGTGTTCAGTTTACTGTCTGACTTAAAACAGGATTGCCAGTTCCAATGATTGGGCACGGGGCGTGTTCAGCGGGCACGGCCCGTGCTGAGTTCTGCAGAAGATGAAAAATTAAGAAAATCCTAAAAAAACAGATAAATTAGAAAAAACGATTAGGCCGTTGATTCCTAACTTTCTTAAAATCCTTGTGTCCCCGGCAACGGCGCCAAAAACTTGATGCGGGGTTGGTGTGTATATGGATTTAAGTATATTTTAAGCCCTTTTTACACGTTAGTCAAGTTTTAAATTTATAAAACACGATATTTTACTAACACCAAACACACATATGGGCAAGTGCACCCATCGTGAGCGTAGTATAGTGTTGGCAAGATACCGAGGTCGTCCAAGGACACAAGAGCTTTTAATACCGGTTTATCCTCAACGTCTAATCAAATCAAAAGTTTAGAAAAAAGGTTTTAAACTAGAAAAATAAAAACTAACTAAAATGCTGAAAAATAAAATAAAAGTAAAAACAGATAGACAAGATGAATCACTTGGCTCCGACTCGTGTTTAGTGTAACCTTTGATTATTTCTGCACTTTTGCACTTTTTAATAGATTATCTTAGTTATTGTAGTAGGCCCCTCTTTTGAAGGTGACGTTACCCTCAACCCAGTAGTTTGCGTCAGCAAGGATACAATCCTAAAGGGTCGGATTATTGAAAGATAATTAATTAAGTTATTAATGCATATTATGGTAGGCCCCTCTTTTGAAGGTGACGTTACCCTCGGCTAAGTAGTCTGAGTCAGCAGGGATACAGTCCTAAGTAGCCGGGTTAAAGTATTAATAGTAGCTTACATATGAGGGGATCAAAGAGTTTGGACCCCCGCCATCCAATACCAGTGGGTATTGAAGGAGATCCTACTAAATTTGACCCAGGTCCTTGCAGGATCTATACACTGAACAAGGCAAGACTCTTACCAAACCGTTCCCTTAACCTCCGACTAGGTAGCCAACATACCTCCATATAGACCGTGGAGATATGAATGGTGAAAATCTTTTATTTTATATAGACAGTAAAATAATGCCAAGACACCACGGACAAACGATAAGGAAGAATCACCTTCAACATAAGAAACTAGTTATTAAAGTCATTAATACATAACCAAGTAAAAAGTGCGAAAAGATTAAAAATAAAAAGTATTACACTAGACACTTGTCTTCACCAAGTGATGTAAGAGACTTAGGCAAACATGGCATTTGATTGTCAAGAACTCTTACGATCAATCTTGGATCCCGAGACGACTCACACACTCTATGATGGACAATGGATGATGGTGGTGGATGATGGTGTTGTGATGGTGGTGGGTGGTGGGTGAAGTGTGAGAGAGGTGGTGTGCCAAAGGATGGTTTGCAAATGAGCCAAGCACCCCTATTTATAGGCTGAACAGTAGCTCGGGCACGGCCCCGTGTCAATCCTCTTCTCTTCCTTCATTAATTGCAGTTTGTCTGCATTAGTTGACCACGCCCCCGTGTCCGCTGGGCACGCCCCCGTGTGCAGAAGCATATCTGTACTATCAAGATTTCCTCAGATTCTGCGAATCTTAGAGTTGACCATGGCCCCGTGTCCACTGGGCACGCCCCTGTGGTGGGTGATAGAAGCTTCTATAGCTTTGTCTTTTATGCTGGCACTTGGGCACGCCCCCGTGTTCACTGAGCACGGGGCGTGTCAGTCTTCTGTCTTCTTGATTTTGCTTGGGAAGATGCTGTCGGGGGGTCGGGCATGCCACGTTTGTTCCTTTTCTTGTATTTATGTTAGATTTAGCTGCCTTTTTGCTTCTTTTGTTCATTTGAGCTCATTTAATCCTGAAAATACAAAAGGAAGACCAAAACACACTTTTTCCAACATTAGTACTAAAAAAGGGTTAGTTTTATATCACAATTGATGTAATTTATATGTTGAATTTTGTGCACATCAGTGTTACATGCTGGTTATGCGTAAACGCTTTTCCTACTATTATCTATGCAAACTTGTGTACTCACCTTTACTTTATGTATTGACTTTTATTTTAACGTACGTGACAGGTTGATTGGAATAGATCTGAGTCGTCGGAATAAATCTTGTTTTTAAGACTGAATATTTGTAATGACTGTTATATGCTTTATTTGTTTAATAGTATGGGATATTGAACCTTATAAATACTGTCATTTAATAGTTGTTATGGATTCTCATGAACAATTTGTTTCGCTCAGTGCCACACCCCGATGATTCCGCCATCAGTTGGGGTGTGACATCCTAGATTAGAAGCTTTGTTTTAAAATGAAAACTAGATGGTTAAAATCAATGATTTGTTAAAGCCGAGACCCTATGGTGTAAACCATAACGGGTCAAATGAACAAAATGGCGAATAATCACTTTTAGGTGATTAACATAAAGAATTTTAGAAATACGACCCTGTGGTGTAAACCATAACGGGTCAAACGAGCAAAATGGCGAGTAATAACATTTAGGTGATTAACATAATGAATTTTGAAGATATGACTTTCTGATGCGAACCGAATGGGTCGAACAAGTAAAAATGAGTTTTTGGTGATAAACCAATAAACTTTCGAAATATGACTTTCTGACGCGAACCGAAAGGCTAGAATAAGTAAAAATGAGTTTTTGGTGATAAACCAATAAACTTTTCAAAATAAAACTTTCTGATGTGAACCAAACGGGTCAAACGAGTAAAAATGAGTTTTTGATAATAAACACTTGCTGACGCGACCAAACGGGTCAAACAAGTAAAAAGTGAGTTTTGGTGAAAAGCACTTGTTGACGTGACCAAACGGGTCAAACTACTAAAAATGATTTTTTTGGTGATAAACACTTGCTGGCGCGAACCAAACGGGTGGAACAAGCAAAAATGTGAGATTTTGGTGATAAGCACTTGCTGACGCGAACCAAACGGGTCAAACATGTAAAAAGGAATTTTGGTGATAAACAACATAAATATTGATTTACGTGCAATAAAAAAGGAGGGCGCGCAAACCAAGAATGGTTAAAAGGACAAACGGGTCATGCGGATTAAATGGTGATTGCCATTTGAACCCGGTATTTAATGCTTTGTTTTGTCAAGTTTCATGATTATAGGTAACCATCTTGTATGGGCATGTATTGCCATGAATTAGAAAGAAATAATCATAGCAAGGTATGGATAACGAGTCAATGGTTTTGACTCGCGTGAGGTATGTATAAAAGATTATGCTTTTGGTAGGGGCTTATGGCTCGACTAAAGAGGGATGTGTCAAATTTGGGTAATAGATTAACCCAAGTGAAATGCATTTATCATTTTGGGAAAAACAGTCATTCGATCCAAGGGCATGTCCATTATGCGAAAATGGACTAAATTGACTAAAATTCCTCGGTTGTTGGATCGGGCAACCTACTCCTAGGGGTAGATTAAAATGGGTCCCATAATTGGGTTAGTCTTTTAGTAACATTAAAATGGAAATGGGAGGCGTAGACCTTTTGATTTATGTCTCTTAATGCGTCATTTTGGTAAAATGTCATACCGAAGTGTAAAATTAGAATATAAAGGTTTTCTAAGAATAAACCATCACAAAGGAAGTTGTGGTGGAAGATATAATGAAAATCTTGATAAGAAAATAGGAGGCATGAACTAGAATGCGAAATGCTTCCTAACGGGTCGGTTGGGTAGTTAACTTCAAACCGAAATAGTGATTTGAAAAGAAAACACGTTTTCAGCTGACACGGTCGGGTGAAAACTTGACCCGGCCGGGTAAGGGTGCTGTGAAAAAGATACAGTTGACACGGCCGGGTAAGGAGGCTGCAAAAATATATGCTTAATGTTTCCGTTCAAATATTTCGATTACTAAGCGTTTGATTGTATAACTTAAACACTAATTGTTTTAAGTGTTTATGACAGGCTTTCACTAAGGCGAGAACCGGACGAACGGACGGCCAAGCACACGAAGAACCGAACACTCCTAAACCATCATTTCCTCGGGAACATCCCTTCGGGATAATTAAAGCATGATCATGCGTGTCGAATCTTTCGTACTTAAAAACTTGTATATCCTAAAATACAATTCAAGTGTAGTAACTTGTCGTCTGGGTTGTCGGTTAACCCAGACGTATAAGTTCTATGTTTATGGATTATATAAAAAAACTGGGACCTAATTATCCGCGTTTTATTAAAATATAGAAAATGGGCTAGAGTGTTACAACTTCTTTAATTACTTTCATTATAATTTAGGTTATTGTTAAAAGTTGTTCATAATTCATCCTTGAATCAAATTTTAATTCAAATGTGTGATTATATGCAGCCCATGTTTGTTGGTTAAAGAAGGATTCAACTTAAATTTTTAGGTGATTTTGTGCAGCCTATGTTTGTTAGTTAAAGGAAGATTCAACTCAAATTTTTATGTGATATTGTGCGGTCTATGTTCATTATTGAAAGTGAGGTTCAACTCAAATTCTTATGCACTTTTCTTTATTTTCATAGGCTCATCCAGGCTTTTAATTATTGGCCTTGGCTTGGATTGATGAGTGTTTACCCAAGTCACAAGTCAATGTGTTGCTCCACTGATGAAAGATGTTTTGTGAGGATTGTTAAGTCTGAGTTCCTCAAGTTTAGAAACTCAATTCTTTGCTTCAGAAGAGAAAGGTAACAAGGGCTTTTAACCTTCAAGAGCCCTTTTGTGGGAATTCTTAAGCTTTTCAAAAATATCTTCAGCCTCAAGGTCCATCACAGTAAGGTAGAACCTGAATTCCTTGAGGAGGCCTTCCATCAAAGGCTTAAAGGAATTGAAGTTGTGTGTCAAACAACTTACCTTTGTTCTGCCTTTGACACGTCATCGAGTAAGGTAGAAATCAGCAAAAGCAAGGCATTCAGGCCTAGGGTGTCTTGATCTTGAGGTTTGGTAGCTTGGAGATTGGCTTCTGATGCATCAGTTTACAAATGTCATCATCGATTAACTACGATCGTTGATGTGATGTCTAGAGCTGTTTTTCTACATCTTTAATGTCCAAGCTGACAGAGAAAACATCTGCTTGCGCATGGACAATGCTTTCTTTCAAGACGACGTGTAATAGAGCATTTTTTCCTATAAACTGTTAAGAACCTGGTTCAGACGCACAAGTTCATGTTCAAGGGCAGAAGCAATTATTTGATCCGAAATGGGAGTGGTTTCTTTATGATCATGACATGGTGCGCCACCTTCCATATGCTTTCTTTTCCACTAAAGACATATGATAAATAAAACAAAAAGTTCATAAGTACATAAGTATATGACTAAAATTAAGAATTTACATTAAGTATTAGCAAATAAAGAAACAAATCATTCCACCAATTTCCCTCCAAAATTTCTCACTAAATTGTTTAAATTTCCCCTTTGAACAAAACATCCCAAACTAACCACATTATTTTCCCAAAGCACAACAAATAACCTGATCCAATCCTAAGAGCCATATATCAAATCATTATATGAAGGAAAGAAACCAAACTATCGTCACGGATGACGCCAACGAGGATCACCATTGTCACTCGAGTCTTCAAATGAACCATCAGATGCCATGACCGCCCCTTGGATCTTCTATCTGATTGCCATCGTCGACTAGGAGTTCATCGAAAGCAGGCCGACACCCCTTTTTCTTTCTCCTACCCTCTCTCTTTCTTTTTGGAGCGTTTGGTAAAAAAGGTGATTAATGATTTCTAAACATTCTTTAAAAGCGTAGTAATACCGGCATTCCACCAACACAGCCAGACTCATGGAAAAATGCAGCAACCTATTTTTTGTTGGATATCTTATAGTATAAGGACTAGGTATGATTAATTCAAGGGGAATTAGCCTGTAATAATCACCTAGACCTTATTGGCCATTAATAATCTCATCTTAGAATATTCCCCCCACCTGTCCCACCTTTCACCTATTTTTCCTACAATGGTCCCCCGTTAAAAAAACTTAACGGAGTTAAGCTTTTTTCCAAATTACAAACATATTTTTAGGGCTTTTGATCAGAACGATGATACGAGTCCATTGCTGTAAAACTTACTTCGAAATGGTGCTCCAAGTTACTTGATTTTGGTTAATTGGAAATTTAAACACCCGAATTGAAGCGCCATTTTCATCGTTTGGAGCACCGTTTCGAGGCAAGTTTTACATCAATTGACTCGTATCGTCGTTCTAATCAAAAGCCCTAAAAAATCTGTTTCTAATTTGGAAAAAAACTTAACTCCGTTAAGTTTTTTTAACGGGGAACCATTGTAGGAAAAAATATATTCTGAGGTGAGATTATTAATGACCAATAAGGTCTAGGTCAGATTATTACATGTCAATTTCCTTTAATTAAATGATAATGCCATTAACATATTTTAATTTTGAAGTCAATAAATAAGACTATGTCAGTATTACGATTTTTCTTTATTGAATCAAAATATATTTCTTATTAAGATAAAAACTCACGCAAACCATTGTTTTCAAAGATGTCTCATTTGTTTTTCCTTATTTGGCCTGCAACAAAAACATCAATATATTCACAGACAAAAACGACATCTCTAGCATGAAACTAGATAGTTGGAGTTACAATGTGCAACACTCACATAAACCCACTCGAAGAAAGAACGATCAAACAAACATATCAAAGTTACACCACCCTTTTCCGTCTAACAAAGGAAATTTTGCTCTACCTTTGATCCAAAGGAACATGTGTTCCCTAACAAAAGATGTTCATTTACGAAAATAAATAAAGGCTTCTATTGGTTGAGGCCAATAGTGGGCGAAATGAGCAACAAGTGATGACTTCTTCGAATCTAAAACCACTTTACCACACAATGATTATAGTTTTATCAGAAAGTTGAATCAGCAAAATGGCATTATTCAACAACTGATGAATTGTTTGTTGAATCATCCAATTCGCGCTCGCTCTAAGAGATTTCTAGAACAATGGCTGGAGATTTAGACTACACCAACTTTTCTTTGAGGTAAACTTCCTAATAAAGTGGCAACGAACGCCTTCTTTCTCAAAGTCAACCTTCTCCCTTCGTGCTTTAGTTTTCAATGAGGAGTAAGAGCTCCAAAGTGAGAACTAGCTTTATAGGAGTGAAGCCACTCGACCAGAGGAAGGGGAATGAGTACTCTCCCTCCTCATTCAAAGAAGATAGAGAATTCCCCGGCTATAACTATAAGGAGTTCTTTGCGCTCCTCTATAAATGTTTCTTCTTTCTCTATTTCAGAGAAAAGTTGGTGTAGTCTGAATTCTCCAGCCATTGTTTGTTTTAGAAATCTCTTTGAGTGTAAGGATTGATTTATTATCGAAGAGGAGTTTTCTGGCAAATGGTAGTTCTTGTTGATTTTCTATTTATATTGTACTTTACTTAAAGCGAGCGCGAATTGGATGATTCTAACAAACAATTCATCAAGTGTTGAATCATGCCATTTTGCTCATTCAACTTTCTTCCTTCTCATGTATATTCTAATATCACTCTTTTAGTGTTTTAACAATGCTTCAATTGAGGAATCATGTTAATTACATGATTCAACTTACTATTCTTAGGAAGCTCCTAATCTCACTGGCAGTTGAATCATGTTATTTAGGTGATTGATTCCACTTACATCAGTGTATGTAATACAAATACTAACATCACAAAAGGAAGTTTTACTATTTCGTAGGGATGCTCTCTTCTGCATCGACTGTTGTGTGATAAAGGTTGCGAAATAAGAGAGCTACTACGCATTCCACATCAAATAATGCTATCGAACGAAACAACCCATTATCCAATCCAGTATATCACCATGACCTGGCACAAAACCAATCTTCACGTTTTGACATCCGCATTCTAACAGCATTTACACAATCCGTGAATGTCTTAGATAGTTGTAAGTGAAATAAGGCTACTAAGTGGTAACTAAGAATCCGACTAGCTCAGCTAGTATACTTCCTTGCTCGTTATAAGGGGGATCACAAAGCAAGGTAGCGAAACTAGGAACGGAGTTGGCTTGTTATACGAGCCAGGGAGCTAGTCATCATGATGTAGTTACTACGCTAAAGTGGAGTGAAACGAGTTGGCAGTAAAGACGATAGGAACGAGCCACACCTATGATCTTTCATCAAATGAGCATGCGTTCTAATAAGGGAATCAAGATGCTCAACCAGAGTAGATAGGCGAACAACAGAAAACTTTGATTATATACTATTTACGACACTGCCTAATGTAAACACCATGATAACCATCAACGAATATTGATTCAAAGCATTTAGAAACTCTAATTTATTTTATCCTGAGAGTTTTGTTTTGATATAAACATTTTATAAATGATTTCGGGTTTTCAAAAGGAGTAACATATACACTAAAACATATGAAAAAAGGGGAAAATAAGAAAATGAAGAAAAAAAATTAACTAATAACCTACTATAAAAATATAGTTTAGAGTATTCAGGTTATACGATCTCATATGTTGAACTTTTTTTTCCTTTTTCACTTACCAAAGTTATATATTGTTGAACTTTTACCTTTTTCATTTACCAAAGTTATATAGAATTTCAAGCACCTACAACGCGTGACATGGTTGACACAAATGAGTAGGTGACGGGCAAAGGATGGAAAAGCCATGGATGTCGCATTGAGGTGGTCCGTCCATGGCCGAAGGACTAGCCAAAATATATTAGGACGAAGGAGCTTACATACATTAAAGTGTGGGTCTCTGTTTAAATTTTTTCTTCCCTTGTTTGGGAAAATATATATTTATAAATACACAAACTTATGTAAAATAAATATATTAGTTTATAACAATACATTGCAAGTTATGTTCAGTTTTTTTATAATTAATTTTAAGACTAAAGGGTATGGTGAGGCTCATCCCCAAGGGGATGAGCCTCCACGTAGGCGCCACGTAGGCGGCTCGTGGGGGATGGGTCTCCTTCACGTTTGAGGGGTGGAGGATGGGGCTACCCCACTTCATTATTTTATAATTTTCTAAGTGTTTTTTTATTAACTTAATATAAAATTTATAAAAGTTAAAAAATACAACATAAAACAACATAAATAAAGTCATTTCATAACATAAAAAAATTACATTTCCTAAAAATAAAAAAAATAAAAAAACATTTCCGAAAAAAAAAATTACATTTCCTAAAGACATAAAAAACAAAAAAAAAAATTACGATACGATTAAAAAACTAAACAACCTACGACGTCCATTTTTTCTTCACCTCTTCTTTCATCCTCCGATAAACCTCGCGTTCATCCTCCGGAACCGAGTCGAGATCCAACCTCATAATCCTAAAATCCTCCGCTCGAGCATAGTCGCCCGACACGGTTTTCTTGTGAGTGTATTTTTCGGTCGCGAACTCTTTGAACGAACGGAATTCGTTTATCAAGTCGTCCATTTTCGCCGATGCCTTCGGGTTGGGGTTGTTTGGGTTGGGGTTGTTTGGGTTGGGGTTGTTTGGGTTGAATGGATACATGATTAGAGAAAATGGTATAAAAAATATGGAGTGTTTTTTATAAAAAAGGAAGAGAATTCGAGAAGAATGGGAGTAGAAGGGGATAGAATTGTATAAAAATGGATGAGATAGAGGGTATTTAAATTGAAAAAGGATTTTTGTTTTTTTTTAATACTAGTGGGAAGGCCCGCGCGTTGCCGCGGATATTTATGATTTTTTGCCGCACGTTACCCAACGAGTTCACATAATTTATTTTTTAAACCGACTTTGTGCACCTCTCTTACTCTCTACTTAGAAGAGTTGTTAGCCGTTTTTATTTGGCCCAAAACTTAGAGATGAATTTGTGCCATTTATATGAAAAAAAAAATCATAAACCAAATAAATAAAACCAGAAAATGTATGTATCATTTTGAAGCCAAACTAACCTACTAAATGCTCTCATTTAAGACTTTCAAATACAAGCAAGCATTACAAATTTGTAGGTGATATACACAAACTGGCAAAAAACCGAACGTAGAAGTTGATTTTTTGATATTTAGATTTTTCATAATCATCAATTTCTATACAAACGATTGATCACTACAACATATAATAATTATAAAAATGACAATAACCATATACCTGTTTTTGAAACCATGAAAAACAATCACACATACATGTATGTACACTTCTAAATTAATCAACACAAGCAATACACCATAAGGAGCCCAGCAACAACAATGGTAAATTAGGTACAAAAAGGAGAAGATTTCTAGCACCTTTATCCAAAATGCTAGTTATAACAAGCAATCATAACCCTTTTTATGCTAGAGTTCTTTTTATTACTGCCAAACAAAGCACACCACAGGTAAGGGCCTTTATGACTTTTCGCACGCACAATCCCGACTCCAACTTCAGTATGCGTCTTATTGTGTATGACTGAAAGCGTTATGTTGTTGTGGATGAGCACCCGCGAGAAGGCTTCTGGTGGGTCTAGATGCTTTTGTTGACAGCCGACAATGAGTCCCGAGATTGTGCCAAATGTAGGAAGCTCGACCCCACAATTTGGGCTAATATTTCGGTGAAGTCGTTTTCTGGTGGTTTACAGTTGACCGTGTGGTTTTCACTGCAGTTGGCTCTGCATTCTTTTATGTATTGTAAGGCTATGCAGCAGAGACCAGGACTGTTGTTTAGTTGTGGAAGTTTTTTTTTGTTGTTCGGTTCTTGGTGATAATGTCAACAAGGTCGTTTGCCTGATTTCCTGTAATATCATAACATAAATTGATTAGAATGTAAGCATCGATATCTCATTCAGTCTATTAAGTTTGCGAGAAATGGTCTAAAGATTTAAATTCTAAAGGAAATGCACCATTTCGGATTTTTCAAGCCTCCTCTAGAACTTCAAAGCATCGATATCTCATTCAGTTTATTATTTAGTTTAGCTCTAGTGATAGGAGTATAACCCCGAATCACCGGTTCAAATCAAAAGGTAAAATAAAAGATAGTTCTACGGTTCGGTTGGATACAGAAAACACCACCAAACAAACGGTAGGGCTGCGATGTCGTAACCGAAGATACAGATTCACCACTCCGGTTCAGAAATCGTGTCTAAGAACACCACCCAATGCGCCAAAATTGAGCTAGCATAGACAATTAATTTAACTCTCACACTCAAGAGATAAATCAACAAAATTCTTTTCTCGAACATAAACTCACTGCCTTGAATAATTCTCAAATTCAATACATATAGGATCCATGCACTACCCCACGTAGCTTTAATCTAGGAAATAAAACTGAAAAATAAACAACTACCTAAACATGGGAATTAAAGAAAATAAATTAGAACTAAAATAGAAAATAAAACATGGCTCCATTTTGCTGCAACCGTAACCCATGGTCATTGGCCCGCCCGTTTTGAGTGACCCGAACTCGCTGCTATCATCCTCTCCATCTTCGAAAATGTTTGTCCTCAAACTTGGGATGATCTCGTTCGAATCAAAGTATGGCTGCAGAGCGGAGATGTTGAACATGGCACCGACCACGTATCCGTTACAGAAATGAATCCAGTCCAAGTCGCCAGGGTCGAAAGGAATATCCCAGCGATCCTTGTCAACCGTGGTGTGGACTTTGCCTCCAAAGATGAACCGTTGTTCCAGTAGCAAGCCGACTTCACTAGCTATACTCCTTTTAAATTTGGAAACTAGCACCTTGAGAACACTCTCCACTGTTGAGGCAAAAGCTTTTGAGTCGTCACCTTTAATAGCAAATTTAGTTACCATTGCACCCTCATTAGAATGCATATCTGCAACATCCTTTGATCTCAACTTTTCAAGGACAACTTCAGTTATACTTTCGCCATCATCTAAATGTGGATTTGCTACATCAACTGATTCAAAGTTTCTATCAGCAACATTTTTGGTACGCACACATTCATCAAAATGTTCTTTTGTCACAGTTGTTAAATTAGGATTCTCCAAGGTACCGAGAGCCCTACGCACAAATAAACATTCTTCTTCATCGGGAAGTGATCCGTCTTCATCGTACCGAGGCTCCTCATAATGTTGTGTAGAAGTGAACTCTTCGGACCCTTTAAACTCATAGAAATCAGATTTAATGAGAAAAGTAATGAACATGGTTTTTTTTTTTTGGACACGGAGGATAACAGAATTGGTGATATATGGAATGAATCAAATCAAGAGGCTTTTTTTTTGTTGAATGTAGAAAGAGTAGGAGTCGAAACAGATCGCTTCGGCTCTGATACCAAATGATAGGAGTATAACCCCGAATCACCGGTTCAAATCAAAAGGTAAAATAAAAGATAGTTCTACGGTTCGGTTGGATACAGAAAACACCACCAAACAAACGGTAGGGCTGCGATGTCGTAACCGAAGATACAGATTCACCACTCCGGTTCAGAAATCGTGTCTAAGAACACCACCCAATGCGCCAAAATTGAGCTAGCATAGACAATTAATTTAACTCTCACACTCAAGAGATAAATCAACAAAATTCTTTTCTCGAACATAAACTCACTGCCTTGAATAATTCTCAAATTCAATACATATAGGATCCATGCACTACCCCACGTAGCTTTAATCTAGGAAATAAAACTGAAAAATAAACAACTACCTAAACATGGGAATTAAAGAAAATAAATTAGAACTAAAATAGAAAATAAAACATGGCTCCATTTTGCTGCAACCGTAACCCATGGTCATTGGCCCGCCCGTTTTGAGTGACCCGAACTCACTGCTATCATCTAGTTTGAAGTTTGAATAATTGAACATATCTTCTCATTGTAAAACTCTCTAGCACACTGACCCATAAATTACTAATTATATATTTTATATTTTCTTGTACAAGTCTAGTGCAGTTGACAGTCTTTAAGAAATTTCAAAAGCAAATAATATGAAAAAACAAAAGCTCAGCTTTGGATAAAGAATCTGTGCTTTTCATGTGACAAATCCTACCACACTTTAATGTCCCATTTCAAGCAGAAAATCTAGAAAATTTGAAACCTAAAGAGCTAACCTTGAGAAACTAAAAAATAACACATTTTTTTAAAAATTTTAACCAGCAAACTAACATAAAGAAAACTCATAATCACAGAAACACATATGAGAGAAAAAAACAGAACACTTACCATAACAAGCACCTTTATCACTATATGTTATAGAAAGTACGAAACTTACAAGCACGTTGGCATTTTTTGATGTGGTTTAGAGCGAGATTTTCCCTTTCTTCACGTTTAATTGCAATTTCATCAGCACCATCGGTTGCTGTAATAAGTGGTTTTGAAAAATGACTGCAGCTCCAGTTGTAGGTTGTTGATTGCGGAAGAAAACTGCGATCTGATAATGATCCGGGAACCCCGGGTGAACCCAAAAGCGGGTCGGCTAGCCCTGAGTCCATTAAATGTGGTCTGAATTCGAGCGAACAGACCCTTCGCATTCCGGTTAAGTAACTTGGTTTTGGAGGACTCACAGGAGGTGTTCTAAACGTTAACGGTAAATGACCTATTCACACCACGAGAAAAATTAGTATTTAATTAAATAATATGGAGGTAGGTAGGCCTGTAAATGAACCAAAAGAACACCTGTTATTTGCAATAGCTATCAACATAATAACTTCAATTGGTACACAAAGTATGTAAATTGGAGTACGCAACGGAAAGAAGATTCGAACTTAAAATGAAATGGACAGATCTAAGGTCCATTTGCGATATAGGGTGATAATCCCCTTCCATGTAAGCCATGATAACCAATAAGCCGTATCATAAAGCCCCATCATCGCCATCGCCTATAAAGAAAACAATACAAAATTATGAGAAATTAGTTCAAATATGCCATTAGAACAAGAAAATAGTACCTGCCGAAGCTTGAGTTCTTTCTCAACAATCAAAGAACTGATCTGTAACACAAAACCAAACATGGCAATAGCCAAGAAAAAACTTGGTCCAATGGTGCCGACAGAAGAGAATGTTTCAACTACAGGATGTGCAAATTCCTTCAGATTGACAACCCCGCTGAAACCAGGATCTGTCAGATTTTAAAATGTTCAGATATTTGTAGAAATGATGAAAGACACGACAGTATATAATAAAGTGATGTGCGTGTGTTATATTATACCTCCAATAACCTTGCAATTTCACGTTCAGCAGCAATTTGGAGTGGTATTTGGAATTTGAATGTATCTTCCCAATCCCCTCTTTTTGCAATGGGTGTAGAATTCGTTTGTAAACCGTAGCTAATTACAGTAGCATAGTGCCCACATTCAAGATTAGTATCAACATTTTGAAGTTATACCCACTTAATTCAATCATTGAAGGCCAGTCCTCTATCAATGTCCTTAACTTTTTCTCTCCAAAATCTCTGCCTGTATGAGAGTCTAGGAGTCACATACATTTTTACATCATAAAATTAAGGCTTATGTATATGTGCATTATATAATTTTTTTTTAAATCTGAAATTTAAATAGAGATAGAGATGTAGAGAGTTTTGTCATCACAGTCTGTTGGACATTCAAAAAACTTAATCAACGGTACCTCTTATATAACCGAATTGAAGAAATCACCGGCTGAGAGAAGCATGTAGCCCATTTCAAAGAACTAACTGGAAGCACCTCTTGCAGATACGTAACACTACATTTGATCATGGGAGAAATTTTGAACTCAATCATTTCCATAAAACTGCTAATCTTCATAAAAAGCGATCTTCTTTCCCAGAATGACCTAGACCAATAAGAAATTCTCAATTCAGCTACCATTTCTAAAGTAACAAGCTATCGTATGCATCATTCATTTAGACATATATAGACTAAAATAGAACATCAATGCATCTGAAACAACATGTTCATCTCCACCAAGTACAAATCAATTAGATGCATGTAAAAAAATTGTAAATTCATCCAACTAACACTAATGTAACTGTTTTGTTGACTCCCATTGATCTTCTCAGCCTGGTTTCCATAATCTGAAGATGTTACATTCAAACCCTATGAAATTAGGGTTTAGATCTATTTGTATCAGCGAAGTTGAAGAAGATAACCATAGCAATCATATAAAAATAACGAAGACATTGTGGTTTTCAGAGCAGAGGTGAAAAATTCACTTACCTCGAAACCCGATTCGAAGAGGTAATCTTCTCGCTAGACCAGGAGAACTTCAAAACGACCATCGTTGTTTTCAGGGGTGAGATGGAAACGGACGGGGGATTGAGACGAGGATTTGAAGGGGAGACGCTTCAATTGCAGCATGAGAGAAGGGTCGTCGAATTTTAGGGATGAGAACTAAAAGCAAGGAAGCTGAAACGCACGAGAGAATCCAATGAAATTACCAGAGGAGTTAATTATAGGGTTATTCCATGGATGGATGAAATCCCTAAAATACCCTTAAGGTGTCTTAAAACTTTACTTTGGAAAAGGCCCCCTAAAAAGGCTTCATTTTCTTGTACATTTTGTTGTAAAGTTTGTACGCCATGTAAAATTACATTTTTGTACATCACTTCTCCTTTTTATAGTATTATAGATAAAAGAGCCGTTCATCAACGGCTATAACATTCAAAATTGGCCCGTCTAACCCGGCTGTGGGGAGCCGCTTGTGCCGAGCCGAGCCTCAGGGGGGCGGTGTGGGGGACCGGCGCCGGTCCTAGCCGGGCCTAGCCGGCCCCCATACCCTTTAGTCTAAGAGATTTTTATACATATATGCTTGTATCTAGGGATGAACATTTGGTACAGGGTATAGGTACCGAACCGGTACCGTACCAGGTATATCGGTACCGGTACCCACTTCCCCGTTTTTCGGTACCCACTTTTTCCGTTTTTCGGTACTGATACTTTCGGTACCGAAGAGGTACCGTGCTCTACTTGTATCTATTTAAGTTTGTGCATATAAACTTGTAACAACATGTAAAATTAAATATATCATATAATACATAGTTTGATTTGTAAAGATGAGTGAATGATGGAATGATTGATAATAAATTCATTCAACGTTGATGATATAAATATTCACTACCCTGGATCATTACTAACTAAAATATATATTTTTTAAAGGCAAATTTCTTTAGTTTTGTTGTTTTGTTGTTTTGTTGTCTGTGAAATGTAAATTAGTAAAATTTGCGTTTATCATATCTTCAAATTTGGAAGTTCTAAGTACTTTGTCTTTACTAAGGTGGTGTTTATTTTTTCAGATGTAAAATGTCTGCAGTCTGCGAACCGCATCTACAAACGTCTGTATGAGAAGAGGTGGACCAAATGTAGAGTGTAATAAAAAGAGTGTTTGATTATCTCACCTATTTTTAAAACTACACATCTGCAAACAGAGCATTTCTCTCAGCTTCATCTACCACCACCATCTCCCACCTCCCCCACCACCACTTCAGCCTTCACCGACAACCTACCACCGTCACCCACAAGCATCATGGCCACCCCTCTCTCTACATGCCGCCGCCAACACCCATCGTCCCCACCCACACCATCTGCCACCGTCCCCCACCCACCATGTCAACCGATCTACTTTACAACAACCCACCACCATGAAATCAACATCATCATCATCACCCCCTACACCACCGCCCACCTCCACCGAAACCCTAATTTCGCCACCACTGAAACCCCAACCCTAACTAAACACCCAACAACCACCGTACGCCACCGCAATCATCATCACCATCGTCACCCTACGTCACCACCCACAACCACCTCCGTACACACACCACCTCCTCCTCCGCCCCTCGCCGCCGTCGAAGAAACGTCCAGATCTTCATGTTCAATTTCTCCCAAGTTCTTCAAGATCGATTTCAGGTTCGTTTCAAATCGTCGATTTCATCTTCATGTTCGTTTCAGATCGATTTCGGGTTGGAATCATCCATGGTTGGAGAGAGGGTTGGAAGAGGTTGGAAAAGGTGGGAAGACATTCGACCATATCTGGGTGGGGAAGAGGACGCGCAAAGGTTTGAAGACATTTTTAATGAAATGTCTTCTAAAAAACAAACGGTCTGCAGAGCTAAACGTCTGCTCGGTGCAGACATAAGAGGTCAGAAGAGGTTTTTCTGAAAAAAACAAACACCCCTAAGAGGCTATAAACCTTATAACTAAAAAGTATATACTTAATCTAAATGTGAATTTTACTTTTTTTCATCGTATTTTTTTATAATCCCGATAATTTCCAACTTTTTTTTCTTTTCAAATATACATGGATAGTATAAGATCTTTATGTTGATCAGTTCTGTATAAACATCATGGAAACATATAGATATACATGTAACTGTAGACAAGTCAACAAAGAATTCAGTCAGAGACGCAGCCTTTGAGTTCGGCATAGTTGTCAGCTTAATCTAGTTCCTCCTTAGGGTGTAAGATGATGATGCTGAAACCGAATTCAAGGGAAGGAATTCAGATGAAGAGAGAGGAGTAGAGGGGTGATTATATTGATGTTATGATTAGTGTCTAATCCTTAACCCCTCTAATTATCTCATTATATATACACCCAAGAGGAAACCTAATTAGTTAATAAGGGTATTATGATCCATCAACAATTACCAACTAATTATATAATAGGTATAATATATTTTGATCTATATAATATAAATGATTATAATATAATGGCTACACAATTAAATATAACACAATAATTATATTTAATCTTACATTCTTCCATTTAGCCGAGTAATCATTTATCATGAGTATTAGATAAGTCTGATCAAGGGTTAATACTCATTTTAGCTTTAAACCAAGAACCGTAGCAGAGAAATACAGCAGTTGAATCATCATTCGTGTAAGACCCTAACACGTATTTGACAAAAGTCACAGCGGAAGTTCGTGCCATAAATTTATTTCATTATATAATACTTTGCCTTACATAAAAAAACTTCATTTTAATATAACTCTTTCACATAATTTTTTGTCAAATAACTCATTTACAAATACAAAAATAATTATATCTTATGTCTGTTATATTACATACACCAACGTTCCCGTACAATCTATCTTGTGACTCGGTCTTTGATCTCTATTCCCCGTGATAATCGCACGTGTCTCGTACAACATGCACTCACACATACATTCAAAACATTAGCACACATTATATAAACAAGATTCTGTTACACCCAAAATTTGTAAAAGTCTCCATGTCATCATTTAATAAAATTGTTAGTGCGGAATTTAGGTCCCCATTTTTTTTATATCTCATTAAGGTGATGAGATAGTTTCATATATTATTTTATCATAATACCATAGTAAGAATACCGTTAATTCACTTAAATACAAGTTTCAAGTTTAATTTAAAACTTTGCTACATGGAGAGGACTTGCTCATCACTTGCATACAACCAATGACTATCATCAATACTACAAATCAAATTGTATAATTGACTTTAATGAAATATCACTTGTGTACCTTGTGTATGATCTTTCTTAGACAATCACATATACAAATCCCAAACCCTCATCTTTATGATCATCATCAGGCTTCAATAGCTCCCTATTCATTTTCTTGTCTATTTGTAGCATTTGTGGTATTATTTTAACGTCAACTTACTTTAATCCTCGTTTCCCGTTCACTTAATCACCCTTGACTTTTAATCCTCATCCTCATACCTGGAAGCATACAAGCACCCATCATTAGTATAGACTACGCAAGCATTAACGCATATTTAACCATGGAAAACTCTTTTTTTAAGGTATATGGACATGGTTAGATTTACGACGTTATCAATATCCCACCGAAACTTCATTGTCTTTTCAACACATGCTTGATTATTTTCCCAGTTTGACTTTTTTATCATAACCTGTATAAGAACTTTATTATCAAATGAATCCTGCAATCATCTTTATATATTAACCTTTCACATCTTCCCAAACCAACAAATGATGATGCAACTCTCTTTGTAACCCCAAGATTGAGAACCGTATTTTGATTATAAAGTCAATCTTCAACTTGGGTTCCATATTAATATAATAGTCACCTTACCCAGATGAACCACCAATTTTTAAGAAAACTATGTGCTATCTTCATATAAGAGAGAAATGGCAACCAAAGCGACACACCTACCGTCTGAAATGCAAACCAATCAGCGACGATAATATACAATTTTGTACAATGTACAAGCGGCAGCCAAACGACCAGATATATAGTTTTAAATGCTAGTCAATAGCAACAAATTAAATACTTCTGCACACACTATAATAGCAACAGTAGCAACAATGTGGATACTAAAGAAAGACATATATTTATCCAGATCAATAACAATTATAGTGTCCTTAGTCCAGATGTATAGCTACTTAATAGCACGTGCTATTAGGTAGTTATATGCTTGTATGAATAGGTTATGAACTTATGATTCATCCACATCGAGTAGGTAGTCGTAGATAATAATAAAGTAAAGTGAACTTACATTTGCCCGTAGGAGAGATTGGGTCTTGATTTCTCTTATCGAAGCATTGACTTCCTGAAGTCAACTCGAGTTATGTCAATAATCATAATTTGAAAGAATATATATCATACCATTACCATTATAAAACATGATGGTCGCTAGACCTTTAAAAGACTTAGAGTTATCATAATTTTGTTTATAGAAATTCATTAACAACATGGAAACCACAACATAGTCATTAAGGTAAATATGATATCTGATTCAAGGCTTCACAACTCAAAGACCTACTGTGAGGAGATTCTTTATTCATTTAAGCGTATATTACCCTTTATTTAGAATCAACACATTTCTTATGTAGTTTATGGAAATTTCTCATTTTTTTTTAGCGATTAAGCTTCCTCCATATTAAATCCCCCAATTTCATCACTGAAACCCACATAATTTCTTCAAAATTCAAACATGCAACATAAGTTGTTCAAATAAAGTAGATTTCTTGATTATTTTAAGCAACATAATCACAAGATATAGCATCAACAACCAAGAATAAACATAAACCCCAAATCTTGCTCATGATCTAACCCTATACATGGACATACTACCAAAAACTTAGGTTTTAGGTTAAATCCTCACTTACCAGGTTAAATCTTTTACTAAAGATCAATGGTTGATCTTTTGTTTTATAGATTTCATCTTCAAATGTTCAGTTTTGTCTCTTCCCATGCTTGTTTTCTGCTTCTTGTCGACACACAGCACAAACACACACTTACACACTCTAAAATGACCCACCAGCTTTTTATTTGACCAACTCTCTCCTCTTTTTTACTAAGTTTTAATCTTTTTGCCAAGACTAGTCCCTCAAGATTAGTTTATATCTTCCATTGATCTAAATTTTATATCTATCCATATATATTAAACCATTAATAAAACTTTTACTAAACTTATCTCAACAATTTTGAATATTCACAACAATTTATAAATATTCAATATAAATAAAGCCCTTCTCTTTAATTTATATAATATAAATTATACCCAAAAATATTGGGATGTTACAGATTCATTCTCGTACACTTCCCATTTCGTTATCTTCCTAACTTAAACATTCCCTCTGCGTATGCATTTCCCGGTGAGGCTTCAATAATGTACCTGCATTACTTTTCATTCTCAAGGCACACTGTTAATAACGTTATTACTCAACGCAACTAAATCATGCGTTCATACATTCCTACATGCATACATACCTTCCTACATCTCTACATACATGCGTACACTCATACGCACCTTTATGCATACATACATACACATTTACATACGTACCTTGTTACACCCTAATTCATAACAGACTAAAGTCGCAGCGGAAAAATCGTACCATAAAAATTTCTTTCGTTACAAACACCTTGACGCACTTAAATTCTTTTATAAGATTAATTCTTTCACAATAAATACATTTATTATACTCACTTTCAAAAAGAAACCATAACCTAACTTCACTCAATTACGTACTCAGCACTCCCGTACAATCTATCTTGTGACTCGATCCTCGATATCTATTCCTTGATGGTCCTCATGACTCGTACTACCTGCACTCACCATATAAAATTCATAACATTAGTACGCATTATAAACATACAAGATTTATTCTCGTTACTTATCTTTCCGTATTCTCTTTACATTCAAGCTTTCCATCTGCGTATATGATCCGGGTGAGACTTCCTTATCGTACCTGCATTACGCTTTATACACAAAGCATGATATTAACATCATCAATACTCCCTTGTATATGCATACCTACCTACATACGCATTTACCTCCATACATATATGCGTACACTCATATATACATACCTACTTGCATACATACCTACGCACATACATGTCCATCTCCATAAGAACCTACACACGTATTTACCCTCGAATATACTTACCTGCTTACATACGTTCACCTATACTTGTTTACCTACATTAAACATACATACATACGTATATACATACATACATACGTGCTTATCTTCGACCATACCTATGTATCCTAAAACATACGATGGATTGGCCGTAATTAGCTTAAAAGTGTTTAAAACGTGTTTAAACGGGTATGTCACTGAAAATCAACTCAAAAAAAACAAACTTGCTGGTACGTAGAGTTCTCGCGGGCCGCGACAACATGCGCCCTGATCTATCGCGGGCCGCGAGGGTGGTCGCATCGCGCGACACCTTTAAGACTTCGCCGTCGCGCTACGCGACGGCCTTAATTTTCCAGAATCTTTGTTGCTGCAGCTGTACAGTACCGGCCAAACTTAAACTTTACGAAAACATGCGTAACTCCTTCGTTATTGACCCGAAATAGGTCACGTTTCTTCCTACGCGATCGTAATTTAATCCTCTATCATATGGACTAAAAATCCCCCATCCGACTTAAGGAAATTCCTAACTTATGCGCTTGCGCCTATATTTTCATTTGCGGACCATTTGACCCGTTCATGTTTTCATCACACAACTCATTAGTTTTAACTCAAGACTTTCATGAACGTCATAACTATAATACTTTTACTTTACTCGGGGTCTCGTAGCTGGGATTTACGCACTCGATATCGGTATTCGTTAATCTCATTCATTTCATCTTATTCTACGATTCAATCATTTTTACTACAATAACCACTTACGAAATTGCTTATCCATTAATCATAATTCACTACCGAGTTCTATGACTATTTATCCGCATCTCCGTTTCTCGAATAGCGTGCTTATATACAATTCTATCCGTTAACCGGTTATACCACCGTAACCATTCCTTATACAACATCTCAATATAATCATAAGACCTCAATTTTGACCCGCTTGGTCTACTTAGCGGAATTCAAAGATCTCATACAACTAAATCCATATCTAACTTTAAACATCATGTTTATTTAATTAAAACGCTACATTACTCAAACAACCAAGAAGTGATTTCAGGAATCACTTACCTCATGCGTCCGTGCTTATATCCGATCCCTTGCCTCCTCTTGACCCGTTAACACCTCGTGCTTGAGTCCATCTCGACGTGATTCCTATACTTCCATTTCATCAAAATCACGCCCTTATTAACATACTCATTTGTACATGTTAACAATCATATAAATTGCATATTTCACACTTAACTGTCATTAGTCATTTCTAACAAACATAACTCATATAACCACATCCATATCCGTTTAAACTCATGTAATTCATCAGGTAAGTACATTTAACACGTATTGCTATAACATGTACCATACTACTTCCTATAGTCTTACCTTTACGACAACGAGTCAAATCATGTTTCTTATACTTAGTTGACTTTCAAGAGTCAACTATTAACCATATTAACTATCGACTTATCACCATATGATCGTAACATCATAATCGACTCTACGGACGACACTAGGTACATTTTATCATACGCTTGGTGTGCGTACCACCTTTTAAGCATAACGTACAACTAGTTCATGCATAATCTTCTAAATTCATACTTAGTTCATCAAATCCTTCTACTAATCAACATGTATCATTTCCAAATAAACATCAAACATATCATCATCATATTTCTCCTAATTCATCTAACAAGAATTCATCATATTCACATAATACATCAATCTTCAACAAGAATTGGACATAGATAATGATTCAAGTCATCATCCTCACCATAATAAACGGGTTTCACTTCTAAACATCGAACTAACGCAAACCATACATAACCTATGTTCTATATGATGATTCTAACCCTCATACATCATCAATTTCATATTAACTCACGGATTTGAACATAACCCACTTCACACATGATCACCAATCTTAGATTTAAGACATACCTTATGATCCCCTCGTGTTAGTGATCATTAATCCATGCTCGGTTATGGATTTGAACTTCGATTCACCCTTGAATTTGATAAATATTGTTGAGTTAGGGTTTGCCTCCTTTTGGGAGCTCTGGAACGATCCAGAACACACACACACGAAATGTGTGTAGTGTGTGTGTGACACCTGTGTCACTGCGACCATCAAACAAATGCCAAACCAATGAAATATTGTATTTCATACTTGGGATTTGTAAAAATATGTGTATCATTTGCACATATCAACTCTTGTTCGATTTCAAGCTCTAAATCGCCTTCTGGAAGGTTATACGCGCACTGATGCGTAAATATAACCAGTTTAATGCAACGAACACTCCGGGATAGTGAAATAGGCTTAATATACCTTAAATAACCTTTACATAACTTAGAAATAAGTTTTGAAGGCTTTGGTATGGCAAAATCAAGTTAAATCGCTTACAGGAACTAAAGTTGACAAACTGCGAAAGTATGCCAATTTGAACTATAACAGACATTCCGGAACATGACCATAAGTTAAACATACCATAAATATCCTTTACATAGCTTAGAAATAGGCTTTGAGGTGTTCGGTATGCAAAAATAAACTTTTGTGTCATTCAGGGACTAAAAGCGTCAAAAAGTGCACAAGTTTGCATTTTCGTGCATAACTTACGTTCTGAATACATCCGGACATCCAAAAATTTATGTAAGCACTATAATATTTTATTTTAGTGTCTGGCATAAGAAAAATCCATTCGTCACGCATTTTGGATCGTTTTTCGCGCTTGTGCGCATTCCGTCGTAATTAAGCGAACATCGCGTTCGTACGACCAAACGAACCAACATCCGACATATTTTTGAGCATGTTTCATGTCCACAATGTTTAGGCATCATTTTAGGGCCTTAAAGTTGGCTTTACGGGCCTTAGAAGTGCCGGAAATGGGCTTAAACACGTGCAGGGACTGAAACTGTCATTTCTGAAACTTTGTTCTGATCTGACATGGCCAGGCGGCCCGCCTGAGTTTATGTGCATCCTGAAGCGGGTCGCATCCGCCTTCTGGACCAGATTAACTGCATTTAACAGCAGATCCAGCTGTTTAATCCACAACCACACACTCACACATGCTTAGTCAGCTGATAAGAACCATTTTTAGCCACCATAACTTTCCGACAAGTGTACGCATGAGATTCGAGCACGGTTTCCATGAAACGATCTTAACGGTTACCCGAAAACTATAAATACCCCACCCCCCATTGCTTCAAAACCACTAGAATCTGATCTTAAAGACTCTAAGTTGGAACCTTTGTTTCATACCTGGGTTATTTCGATCTAGATTAGCATTCGGGGACCCTTCGTAAGTATTCTTTCGTTCTTTTATTGCTTTTCGAGTCTGAAAGTCAAACTTTGTTTGACTTTCAGCGTTGACCAGCTTATGGTCAATGCGAAGTTCGTTTGAACTTCGCAACGTGATTGTAATCACGATGGTTATAGTCCCTTGTGACTATGCCTACTGATTACCACGTTGTCTAGGGTCGTAAGGGTAAGCGATCTGATAAATCGCTTATACCTTCGAACCCGACCCATTGGTCGATCATTAGGATCCGACCAAACACATTAGGTGACCATAGTATATAGGGAATAACCTTCCGAGGTTATACCTTATGGTCGCTTCGTTTAAGTAGTTGTATGATAGGTAGTTTATATGCCTTAGGTAAATTACCAGAATACCCTTTTCATGTATAATTGGTAATTAAGCATATGTAACCTAAACTTTTGTCACATAACTGATAATGTAACATGTTTAGGAATATAACACTTGTCATAGGACTAGTTAGGCGGTCCGAACGCGTTTCACGCGAACGACGCGTTAAAGTAGCATAAGCTACCTAAACGGGTCGTAATGGGTCGTAAACTATTAGGTTAGGTTTCAATTAGTATGTAGACTTTGTTAAACCATATTACACGAGTTCCGATACTCGTTTGGTTTACGAACCCTCATGCTACCCGATCTTCCGATTTAGGTCCGGTTTATTAACATAGTTACCTATATTAGGTGCCGTTTGATATCCGTGATCTCTAGCATTGTTTGGTTGTCACTCAAGGACTACTGAGCATTCTCACGTGAGTACATAGACCCCTCTTTTACTGTTTTCCAAACGTTTTGGGGTGAAACACATGTGCCTACTTGTTACTTTCATGCTTTCCATGTTTTCACATCATATACCTGCTATGTTCGTTAGTACATTATAGTACATGATTTCATTACATTTCATGCTAGGTGTGCCCATTGTGTGCATTACTTAGTACATCGTTTTACATTACATTACATGCTACGTATGTCTATTGTTGCATACTTAGTACAGGTCACATGCTACGTATGTCTATTGTTGCATACATAGTACAGGTCACATGCTACGTATGTCTATTGTTGCATACTTAGTACAGGTCACATGCTACGTATGTCTATTTGTTGCATACTTAGTACATTTGTTATTCATCACATGCTTACATTTTGGATACATATTACATGATTTACATTAGACATGAACATTTTACTTTGGTAGTTTTGTTTGATTAAGTGATTAAGTAACGATGCTTGTGTAATATGATACAAGCGTGGTGGATACGCCGCTGGTACTTCCTATATATAAGTGTTTGTATGGTATTACATATCATAGCGTTATTTGAATCATTTCAGTTTGAGACATAGAACATTTTATACAAATAACATACTTTTCACAAGACATTGATTTATAAACAACTTATCTTATACAAACACATTTTACATGGTTATTCATTTAACCTTACATTTATTTATACATATCATCTGATCTTATTGTTTTTCAAATGATTTACAAGACAAAGCAAATTACAAGGTTCGTGACTAAACATTTTCTCAAACATAAGTCATGAAATCTATTTTCACAAAACCTATGTATCTCACAGGCATTTTTATGCTGACGTACCTATTTTCACATGTGTTTTCAGGAGATGATGCATAGGACTTATCAAGACATACTTAGGCGGACCTGTGCCTTAGTGACTTAAAACGAGACAAGAACTAGTTAATTTATGTTATGTACCCTTTGTTTCTTGTTTAAACAATGTAAACTCTCATGTTTGATTAATAAAACGAAACTTTAATTGCCATGGATTTGAAACGATTAATTATGTTACAACACTCCCCGACGTTTCCGCCATGTTTTGTATGTTCTACGTGGTCGGGGTGTGACAGAAAAGATGGTATCAGAGCCAATGGTTATAGGGAATTAGGTTATTAGTAATGCTTTGACCTAGTCTATAACCTTCTTAGGACCCTAACGCGAGTTTACTTGCGTTTAGTCATAAAACAATACCGTCACCTATCCTTAGGCGACGACCATAACAAGAACATAAATTTCAAAACCGCTTTGAAAACTAATCATCTGTTCTAGGATGATTGATTACTAGGTTTTGAACCCTATGTTATATGGTTTTGAAGGGGCTGTTTGGCTAAGCTTTTCAAAATGACTTATTTGCTTATTTACCTTTCTGAAAAGCAAATAAGTCAATAAGCTGTTTTGAAAAGCTTTAAAATGGAGCTTTTCAAAATGACTTATTTGCTTATTTGCTTTTCAGAAAGCAAATAAGTAAATAAGTCATTTTGAAAAGCTTAGCCAAACAGCCCCTAATATTTCTAAATTAATTCTTTCAAAAGTATTGTTGAAATGTTAAAAAAATAATAATAATAAGATAAAAATAATTATACATTTATATCTATTTTATAAAAATTAGTCGAATTCGATAGGTTTCGTTTTATAAACTAACGCGTTTTATTTTACGGAATTTTACGAAAATTGGGCAGAGTTTCCTTTGTTTTTGGACGATCCCGACGATACAAGTCGCCAATGTTTTTTTTGTCAAAATTCAATCAATAAATAAACAACAAGTATTTATATGTATTTTTATAATCAATTTATTTATAATAAGGTTAAGCGACGATAGGATACAAACGATAATATAGAAATATTTGCGTCACTAAAGTATCACGCCTCGTTCTTAACCCGATGGCCCGAACCCGTAGCCAGACTGCTCCGAGACCTCGGTTGACCAGCTTTGACCAGGTTGTACCTGACAGTTGACTATTCGACCAAAAAAACGAACCGAATCCGATCGCAACGTGACCCGAACCTGCTGAGTAACAACAAATTAACGGGATTCGAATAGAAGCAAAGACCATTGTTGAAACCGAGACTAACCTGAGCTGAAACCAGCTGAACCGGAATGAACTCGAACTAACCGCGAACCCGAATCTGATTTTGACTGAAACGTTGACCTGTTGACCCGTAGCTTGAACCGAGTTGACTCGGGCGTTGACTGAGTCGAACTGTGACGGACCGTAACTGGGTTAACCCGAGACATCCAACCCATTCAAACCCTAGTGCGAACCGAGCCCACTGGTGTCACCCGACCCGAACCATCGGAACTCGCACTAGAAACACGAACTGAAACAGTTAGAGCCAAAACCTGACTCAACCCCTAACTGTCGGAAGTGAAACAAACTCGAAACAAGAAATCTCGAACCTGAACCAGACTCGAATCGAACCAAAACGGGGCTGAACGACTGCCGCCGCCACCACCGCAGTGGTGGTCGGCCGTTCAGTTGAGCAGAGGGGGGAAGAGGTTGAGTGGTGAGCCAAGATGAGTCGAGGGGGGTGTTGTGGGTGCCTTGAGTGTGGCCCGCCGGAAAACAATGCCGGAATCATCGTCGGAAACCGGGTTCCGGTGGCTGGATTATGAGGAGAGAAAGGGGCTAGGGTTTGAGTGGAGATCAAATGAGGGAGGAGGAGGTTAAGTTGTTTTTGTAGCTAGGGTTTTGTGGTGGGTTGGACCCAAGCCCAATAATATTGGATAAATTACACTTTTCGTCCTTTATGTTTGTATCGAATTGCAATGGATAGCCTTTAACTTCAATAATTACAGTCACAGTCATTTATTTAGAAAACTCATTACACCTTTCGTCCTTTAGCACTAACAAGGTTAAAATTTTCAGTTAACTATGACACATGCTTTACACATGAGGGTATGTTAGTCATTTTACCCTTTATTTAAAATATGTTTATAATAAAATAGTGTTATAAAAAATAAAAAAATAAAATATATAGCCCAAATATATATCTCTCTCTCTCTTAAAACACACACAATCTCTCTCTCAACCCTTTCTTCATCCCCTCTTTCTTCATCCCCTGCAATCAGATTTTCATCACCATCCTCCTCTTCTTTCATATCTTGCATCTAGTGTATATCTTCCTTATTATATCAGTATCATCATCATCATAAAGACATAAGCAAGAGATATAAAATTATACCTCTTCACAACCGGATTCCATCATAACTTTAATAGATCTGGTAACAAGTTCTGTAGCTGCAACACAACTCCATATGTCACCAACACATTTAAAACGTACAAACCTTTTCTAACCCTAGACACGAGATTATTGGGGTTATTGAAGGAAGGTACGAGTAAGGAGAGATTGGGCCATAGGTAGATGAAATAGCGGTTGGTGAAGATGGAGTAGGGTTCGCTGAGTTCTTCATCAACAAGGCGAATGATAAGGGGTAAGTGGTGTTCACCGCTGTAGCTCACTATTCTATTTCCGATTCGTTTATGATGGAACCCTCTGGTGCCGGTGGTGTTTTGTTTTTGATGATTTGTTTTTGATTTTTTGAAACATAGATCTGAAATATGTTCTTGTTCTTGGAATTTTGTAGATCTGAAATCCGTTCTAGTTATGGAAAAGTGTTTTACCCAAATTTAGAACCTGGGTTTTTTGTATTTTATAAGAAAGGAATCTTAAATTTGATGTTTCTTGCTTTTGTAGAGTGTATTAATTTGAAGATGTGTTCTTTTTAATTTTTGAAGATGAAATCCCCAGATCTGGAAATATACATATATGTTGATTAATGAACATTATGTTCTTGTTTGTTTATGAAGATGATAAATGTCCCAGATCAATACCAATTATATGTTGATTAATATACATGTATTTTAATGCATTATATGACCAAATTGCCCTCATGTGCAAGGCAGATGTTATATTTAACTAAAAATTTTAACCTGGTTACCGATAAAGGACGAAATGTGTAATGAGTTTTTCAAATAAAGGACTGTGACTGTAATTATTGAAGTTAAAGGTTATCCATTGCAATTCGATACAAACATAAAGGACGAAAAGTGTAATTTACCCAATAATATTTCTTGACCCGTTTTCGTGCTCGCACTCGTAAAATGTCGTGTTATTTTATTTGAAGTTGAAAATACGTAAGATGGTGCCGGTAAAAGATATTAGTCAAGTACGATTGTCGGTTGCGTTAAAAACGTGTAGCGCGCGTCGTTTGTTATTATTATTTTTTTTATTCGTTTTTCGATCCGATTTCGACCGTGAATTTCAAAAATAGAAAAAACGGACACGTATTTTCTAAAAATGGAAATACGGAAATACGGGGCGTTACAGTCTCCCCTCCTTTAGGAAATTTCATCCCGAAATTTATTCAAGAGGAAGACTTTAAGAAGAAAGGAATGATAGGTTTTGTCAAAAGAAGTTTATTCGATTAAAACGAGTTTAAGCAATTTTTGAACAGCTCAAATGAAGAGATAACTTTTAAAATATGATACTCGAAACTTTCGTATAAAACGGTAAGTACCTCGATGGAAAGTGTGGCCGCACTGTAATTTGTAAGAAGAATTTCGTTGATTTCAAAGTAAAAGAATAATGAATCACTGGCCTGTAAGAATCTATTTATTGACGAGGAACGAGAACATTAGGTATCTTAAGTAAAACGATTTATTTATTTATTTATTTTGAAGGTAACGGCTAATTAAGTATGTTCGCCCATAAATAAAGAATAGAAAGAGTGTTTTAACCAAGAAAGTACTTTTAGACTTCGAATGTGTAGACGGATTTGTTCGTAACGAGATTTGTATGAAGGTCAACGGATAACGGGGAATAACATAGGCGGGAGAGGGAATGATTGATCTAATAAACGAATGCAAGTAGGACAAGGGTAAGTGCATTGGACGAACGAAAGCAATGTGTTAAGAATGAAGTCTCGTCATGGATAATCAGATATAATGCGTTTGTGAGTTGTTTAAAGTTTGTATTAGGTCCAAAAGGTCTACAAAACACTGAATTTCTCATGGCACGTTTTACAAAAGTTTGGTAACATGGTGAAAACACTTCTATATAGGAAGTACCAGCGGCGTATCCACCATGTCTTAACCACGTTACGTCGATCTCGTATTCGGTGTCATGTTACGTTCCGTGTCTTACCATACACAGTAGTACACTCTATGGTTTTCATACGCCCATCACTATAATCCCGTGTGCACCCGCGATTATATTGATTGTCGCATGATCCGCATAGCTTGTACTAGTTGTGTATGAGTCAAGGTATACATAATTTTAAAAATTAAGAATGTGTACGTGTAAGAATGTAGTATGTAAGCAAGTCCATGCTTAAGTATGTATGGGACCCACGTAAGCAAATCCCTCGGATTACGCTCGCGTACGGGTACGAATGTATGAATCATGAGTATGAATGAAAGTATGAGCATAATTTTAAGTATGAATATGCATGTATGTATGAGCATAAACATAAAACGTGTAAGTAGTATGTGTATAAGTATAAGCAGAAAGCGTATGAATATAAGTGTAACGAAGTTGTACAAGTGTAAATGAAAACATAAAATGCTTAAATCATGAATATGAATGTCGTATAAACATGAATGTAAGTACAACGTAAATGTATAATTGTGAGTGTATGTATAAACGTGAAACGTATGAATTTTGAATCATGAGTATAACATAAATGCGTAAGTGTGAACATAAGTGAAGGCATAAAATGTATAAGTATGGATGTAGGAAATAATTATTTTGTTTATAGTATACACCGAAACTCATGAGTTCATGCGCGTAAAAGATTAAAAGTTTGGAGTATGAAAGAAACAGGGAACGAGTGACACGCGTGAGATCTTTGTGCGATATTGTCTAAAACGTGTAAAATGGTATGCATAAATAGGTGTTTGCGCAAAACGTGGAGTTAAAATAGATTGAATTGTCACGAAATATAGACTCTAGTTTGTGAATGTAAAGAGAGTATAAAACATCTATTGGTTATGTGGAAAGTACTTTGTAAAGGAATGGAAATGCTACTGCGGTTTTAAAAGAGTTTACATAAGTTGAAAATTTGTCGGTTCTTATGAAGTTTCCTTGCCCACATGTTTTGAATTTAATTGTCGTATCGAGTGAGGTTTTGAAAAAGTTCTAGAGATTAATAAGTTTGCATCGTTTTAAGTAACTTTGTGTTAGAAAATTTTGAAACTTACTGCTTCTTGTGAAAAAGTTGATCCTTAGAAAAGGAATTTGGTACATGAACTTAGTGATTATTGAAAAATGTTTCATTGGTTTTGAAAAGGGATTTTAGTAAATGATTGAATAATATTGGTAATATTTTATAGGTGTGTGCGAAAAAGTTGATTTGATTCTCAATTGAAAATAAAAATCTCTAGTTTAATGGTGTGAGAGGAGCGTGTTTCAATATTCACGTTGATTGGTGAATTTGCGGGCAACGGATTTATTAGACCACCTAGGCTGACAAGTAGTATTTCGTGAAATTTTGAAAATCGAGGAACAAGCATTTATCGTAACATTAAATTTTTTGTGTATGCGGGTGATGTGAAAATAGATTATAGAATAAGAGGTACGTGTAACACCTCGAAAATTCACGTCCTATAATGTGTTGACACGTGTCATAAAGTTTGAACGTGTGAAAGAATGTTATAAAAGGACTAAACTTGACAAACATGGAAAGTATGTGATTATACGGGTTCTAAATGTCAACAGTGAATAAATATACTACATAATAACCCTACATGATGTTCATAACATCAAACGAATAAATCATGGATCATGCGAAGCTAAAAGTGAGGAATCACAAACTACAGGGGCTAAATGTGTCAACATGTTTAAGTTATACCTCTGAGTGACCTTTTGGCAAACCCGAAGCTTTGTAACTGTTAATTATGCTCACTAGAATGCACGATATAAATTTTGTAAAGTTTCGTTGTCGTATGAGAAAGTTATGATCAAATTCGTGTGCGAAGGGTTAAAGCATAAACGTTGAAAGTTATGACTTTTCGGGTAACAATAAAGTTAACCGGGGACTTAACGAAGTGGGTATATGTTTCAAAGCCCTTATAGATCAATTATGAGGGTTCATAATGCAAGAAACAAGTGCCTAATCGAAGTTTGAAGAGCCAAGGATCAAATCGCAAAAATCTAAATTTTAGATTTGTGCAGACATGTCGTCGCGACACGCGAAGCCCGGGGGGGAAACCTTCGCGACAGGCGAGGGGCGTCGCGACACGCGAAGCCCAGGGGGGGAAACGTCGCGACACGCGGGGGACTGCCCAGTTCCGAATTTCTTGGGTTTTTGCCTGCTGAGTGCTTTCTGCTCGATTTCATCCGATTTTCCACATAAAGGGCGACCCCTATACACCCCCTAAGCACTAGGAACATGTGTTAATCAGTTGTGGTGGGTTGTAGACTCATGTGTCAAAGAATTGTGGTGATAAATTCACTATAAAAGGCCATGATGTGCAACCATTGTTCTTCACACTTTCATCTTGCAATCTGATCATTTCTGAAACTCCAAGGCACTCTCAAGTGACCACTAATCAAGCTTAGGACTTTTGTAAGTTTGCTTAACCTTCTTTAATTGAGTTTTAGCTTAGCTTTAGCTTAAAAGTCAAACCGTTGTAATTAACGGTTGACTTTAAGATTAATCACTAATGGTCCAGTGATTAGTCGAATCAAAAGTAGTTATAAGTTGGTAATTATGTGGGTAATAAAACCTCAAAAGGGTTCTCCCTGATTCCCACTCTAACTATGTCTAATGTCGGGTCAAACGTGTTAATAAAAAGTCAACAGAATGTTTAAATTACAATTTATGCATGATTAGCAATGTAAACACATATAACCTGTTTGATCATTAATATAACTTGGTAATGAATGTAGAAACATGTCTAAACATGTTCAACCCGACGATTTTCTGTTTAGACCCGGTTCGGAACCGAAAGTCGCATAGTTTGACTTATACTTTGACTTTCAGTTCTGACCCGTTATGGTATGTTTTAGAAATGCCTTAGAGCTTTATTTGGACCAGGTTACATGCTAGTATAACCCTCTGTGATTATACACCTCGGATCATTAGTTATCCAGTTAATATGCATGATTCCGTTAATTGCTCATATGTTGACCATTATGCCATTTTCACTTTAAAACGTGATTTTTGGAAATGTAAAAGAGTAGAAACCTTATTTACTGATATATAAATTTGCATACAAAATTTGACATCAGTTTGAGGTGTAGGTTAAGAGTTATGCTCGTTAGCGTAAAATTAAAGCTTTATGTTAATTAAACGGCGTATTTAGCGTATAGCCTACTTAAACATACTTTTTGATATCAAAATCTTTACCCACTGATGTAATATATTATTATGGGATTTTTAAATATTTTTAATTAATTTTAGGCTGAGCATAACTTATAGTCGTAGGCTTAAACCGGTAATTGTCGGTTTTGCCCTTACGGGCCATAAAATGAGTTTTACTTATCCAAACGACTCCAAACCTTTTGCTACTGATCACATATGATAAATAAATTATTTTAAGCCTTCTGGAAATATAAAAATATCAGATTTATGTATCAAACCCGGAAATGGTCTCTAATCGCCTAATTAAGCGTTTTTAACGCATAGTATGTACTAAGATTATTTTAAACATACCAAGGGTGATACCTACTGATATTTGAGGCAAATTATAATATTTTAACAGTAAGCAAAGGTTGTTAAACTCAGACTTCAGTTTTGAGCTTTTCGGCTTATGTGAAATTACCAAAATACCCCTACGGGGCATAGTTTGGTTAAAATTGATAAATTTCACATATATACTTTAACCTACTGATATAACTTAGAAAATTGAGTATATTTTCTGATTACATCAGGCCTGTAACTCAGGTTAACATTTAAACTCTTTTACAACCTTTAAAATGACCAAACTACCCCTACGAGGCATAGTTTGTGATTAAATTCATTTCGGGCATAATAAAAGACATCCTACTGATGTCACAACATATATGAAGTATATTAACTTAGGAAACCTGTAAATAGCTCTCATTATTACCCGTTACGCTTTTTACGCGTTCGGTTCGGTTTATGTTACTAGTTTACATAAACTAGCCTAAACGGGTCAAACCTTAACGGTTGTATCTCAAAATCCAGAATGTGTATGAAATACCCATATTAAACAAGTCTCTGAACTTGTCGGGTCTAAATCACATTCTATCCGGTCTTCGCTTAATCGTGCGTACGAACCGTGTCTTTGAAACTAACCGGTCTAAGCTTAAGCTTAACTAAAGACCCGTTAGGAATCTAATAGGTTATTATAAACCTTTGTTCCAGATTAGGAGTACCAGTAAAAGCTACATGCGTTTGCTTATTGTGATTTATACATTGCTCAGGTAAATACTTTTAACTTATTTTCCCTATACGGGCTTGGGTTACGGTATATAGCATACCGCTTGATCGGGCATCAAATCTTCCATCGTTGGGTGGTTAATTGAATAATTTGATCGGCTCGTTTAAACAGACTTGTTACTTAAAGCCTTTGGGGGGTTAATGACCATGTCCCGGATATCCTTGGCATCATTTTACGAAATGGCCACGACTTAAGCGCGGGGTGTAGGCGTACACCCGTCAGTGCACAAAAGAATATTGTGGTGTGTCTATTGATCTTTAACCCGGACAAGATCCGGGCTACTGAACGCACAAGGAACATGTAATTCGTTCACAAGATTATATATTTAAAATAATTCTCCCAAGTTAAATAAAAATGTTTATGCCACGTGCATCCAAACCAATTTTCAATCATTTTCTAAAATGAGTCAGTTGATTGTATTTACCAGTGTAAACTGACGTATTTTCCCAAAAAGACTAAATGCAGGTACTAAGCGTAATTGGCTGGGATTTCTCCTTAGCATCATTAGAAGTCTCGCAAGCTTAAGATGCCTGAAGTCTGTTGAACTATTATTATTGTTTTCGATCTATCTGTGGATAAACTTCCGAATATTGTGACATTTGATATTACAATATTAAATTCGGTTGTATTTTATCTTTTAAATTTGCTTCCGCTGTGCATTTATATAATTGTGTTGTTTGACTATTAAGTTCCCAACCACGTCACGATACTCCCCACCGGGCCCACCGGTGACACGTGGAAATCGGGGTGTGACAGATTGGTATCAGAGCCAACATTGAGTGAATTAAACACCAGCCTTTTGTGTTTAATCTCAATGACACAATTGCACATTTCTAAACTTTTGAGTCTAGACATATAACATAGGACAAATTCCACTTTGTTTATGTTGTCCTTTATTTTGCATATTTTTGTTTTGTTATCTCATGCCATATTGACAGGATTAACAAAATGCCGCCAAGATTCTTCAGGAGAAGAGGAAGAGGCAAGGGGCCAATCACCGCCCCCAATGATAATGAAGTCGGACCTTCGAATGTACGAGCTCCATCTACCACGGAGAGTGACGATCCCCGGCAGAACCGGAGAAACCTCTTTGAGCCGGCTAAACGGTCGGTCTCACACAGTTCAACACCTCCTAACCCTTATGGGCCACAGCCGGAGTACGAGCCCAACAACCCTCAACCCTCATATATACCGTTACAGCGATCCTTATCGCATCATTCTTTTGGTGACCCTACACCAGTTTTTAGGGGCCGGTTTAACCCGGCGAATTTTATACAAGAACCAGTGGGTTTTAACCCATTGGGGCCAGAGGATCATTTCTCTGGCGATCATGCGGACGACATGGACGAGGATACGGACCCCGTCGAGCCTGCCAGTTTGTACACCAAACCACCCGATAGAGATCTCCGACGGATCTTCTTTCCACGGATCACCCTATGTTGGTCCAGATAGCTTTCAAGGTATGTTTACCAGGCACGAATGGTACTATACACCTCCTCGCCATTCACCGCCTCAGCAACAGCAACAACAGGATCCCTCTGAGGATTCACGGTTTGTGGCAGTTATGCCACCACCTCCACCGCCACCAGTTCAACCGACAGCTCCGCAACCGCCAAGGCGTAGGAGATCTGGACCGCGTATGTCTACACGGGGAGGAGACTTCCATTTCAGCTCTCCTCGGCAATCAAGTGGCAGCCATTACCCGCCACATCAGGAGGACCCACAAATGGGTGGACCCTCACACCCAGTTGCACCGTAACCACCGCCTATGGGTTTTGATAACCCAATTCCAGCATACACGGGTTCCATGGCGTATAACCCGTTTGAGTAGCCGGTGCACACCAACTACAACTACGCCGAAGCCGATCCTTACATGGTAGCGGCTAACTACAACACCCAAGGACCCTATGGAGATCCATGGGGAGTAGGGTACCCAACTCATGGGTACCAAATACCTCCAAGACCTATTATCAGGCAACAGTCGCAACCACCAAGGTTCTCCCCACCTGAGCGTGAAGAAATTCTGCAAAGGTTGTACCATGTAGAGCGAGAGTTTCACAGGGAACGAAGGGAGCGACAAACTTTCTTCCAAGGATTAACGAGCCAAATTAAAGGGAAGAACAAGAAGGACCGCTAAATCCTTCCATATGATGTATAAACCCCTGCGTGGGTATGCTTGTTTGTTTTGACCCCTGCGTGGGTCTATCTTTTTGTAAACCCCTGTGAGGGTATGTTATTTGTGTAAGTCCCTGCGTGGACTATTATGTTATTAAGCCCCTGCGTGGGTATGTGTGTTATTAAGCCCCTGCGTGGGTAAGTACTTGTTTAAACCCCTGTGTGGGTAAGTTTGTTATTTGAAAAGACCCGTTTAGGGCAGCGTGTAATATTTTAATAAAGTAATGGAATGTTTGTTTTATAAATTTCATGTTTGCCATTACGTGCATAGATATATTATATATGAAATAAATAAATCAAAGCTCATTCCTTTTTAATAAATATCTGCCTATGTAAATTTTTAAATGAGAATCTTAAAGAGTGAAACCTAGCCTTCGGGTCATTATAAGGCCGGGCCAAGATGGTAAGACCTGTTAAAAAGATTCAAATCCCTGTTAACATCTGAAAATATGTTAACACTCCTGGCAGACGTGATTCATTAAAAATCACACACGTCATTATTATTATTGGATTCTTTAAAAGATTCCTAACCCAATTATATGATCTCTGAATCATGGGTTTAGGTCATCAATTAAGATGATCATATTGGACCATACGTGGTAATATAGCGCCTACGGGCCCTGCTCATTTCTATATGAGCCAAAAGACAGTGGTAGCAATGACTCCCTGTCAGATAAAGGTAATGAACTAGGTTCAAACCTTCATTCTTTGATTCTCTGAAATCATAGCTTATAATTTATAAAAGTCCTTGTGACTAGGCCTATTGTGCCAATATACCTTCAGGTTTTGATTCTCTGAAATCATAGCTTATAAATTAAAATGTCCACGTGACTTGGCCTTTTGGTGCCACAAATAAAACTGTTATTGTTTTATAATTAGGATAAATTATTATAGAAATCCTAAATAAATATGATTAATAAATTAACCAAATATGGTCTCTGTTACCATGGTTAATGAATTACCCTAAGGGGCAATTCCATAATAAACTCCCAAATAAACTATTGTCCTTGTTTTCTGTAACAGTTCAATTAAAATGGCTAACTCAGACGAGACAAATAGTCATCCATTGGAGAACATTGATAACGCCCCGATTAATTTAACGGGTGCTAAATTAAAAGCGTTGGTCGACGACGCAGTTACAAAGGCATTGGAAAGGCAGTACGAAGAGTATAGTGGGACTCGTAGAAGGACCCTATCTACACAGCCTTCAAAGCCACCGTCCAAGAAGGACGAACCAAAGAAAGATGATGATCGACACTCCTCGAACCACCACAGTGCTCCATCTCAGCAGGTTATACTAAACCAAGGACCCCGTGACAAGGGTTGCTCTTATAAGTATTTTGTTTCCTGCAAACCCCGGGATTTCACTGGGGAGAAGGGAGCCATAGACTGTATGACGTGGCTGGATGAGATGGATACGGTTGTGGATATCAGCGGATGCGCTGAGAAAGACGTGGTCAAGTTTGTGTCGTAGTCTTTTAAGGGTGAAGCTTTAGCATGGTGGAGATCTCTGATTCAAGCCACCAGGAAAATCCCATTGTACAATATGTCATGGGATCAATTTGTTGCCCTCATCAGGTAAAATTACTGCCCTCAGCATGAGGTGGAGAAGATAGAGTCTGATTTTCTATCATTGGTGATGACAAACCTTGACTGTCAAGCTTACCTCACGAGCTTCAACACGATGTCCCGGTTGGTTCCATATCTGGTAACCCCAGAACCAAAAAGAATAGTTCGTTTTATCGGTGGTTTAGCCCCGGAAATCAAGGCAAGCGTGAAGGCTTCTCGACCAGCTACTTTTAGATCTGTAGCTGACATATCCTTGTCCCTCACTTTGGATGCGGTCAGGCAAAGGTCGCTGAGGAATAAGGAAGCTGAGAAGAGAAAACGTGAAGATGATGGTTCACGGAGATCGAACAAGAAACACCGTGGGAACGGTGACAACAAGAAAGGATCTGAGTCAAGGAAAGATGGGCATCATTCTGGTGAGAAGCCCAAATGCAAGATTTGCAAGAAACAGCACTTTGGAAAGTGCAGACTTGAGTCGAACTCACAGACTCAGTCAAAAACCTATGCATGTGGAATATGCAAGTCCACGGATCACAAAAGCTTGGATTGCAAGAAGATGAAAGACGCAACGTGCTACCGTTGCAATGAAAAGGGGCACATTAAAACCAACTGCCCTAAATACACCAAGAAGCCTGAAGAGGCCAAGAAGACTAATGCCAGGGTCTTCAGAATGGACGCAAAGGAAGTGGTTCTAGACGACAACGTTATTACAGGTACTTTCCTTGTAAATGACGTCTATGCTAGAGTACTTTTTGATTCAGGCGCTGATAAGTCCTTCGTTGATAATAAGTTTTGTGAATTGCTGAAATTACCTGTCAAAACCTTAAAAGTAAATTATGAGGTGGAGTTAGCAGATGGCACACTAGAAACCGTCTCAACTGTATTAGATGGATGTGTTATATCCATTAAGAACCATTCTTTTCCTCTGTCTCTACTTCCCTTTAAGTTGGCCGGTTTTGACATAGTTCTGGGTATGGACTGGTTATCTCATAACCAGGCCCAAATTGTCTGTAACAAGAAACAAGTGGTGATAAAGACTCCGTCTGGTGAATCACTTACCATTCGGGGAGATACCCAGTTTGGGCTGCCTGAGCAAGTGACGATGCTCAAAGCCTCCAAATGTTTAAAGAAGGGTTGTGTCATCTACATGGCACAAGTGATTATTGATGAGCCTAAACCGAAGATAGAAGACATCCCTGTCATTTCTGAATTCCCAGAAATTTTTCCGGAAGAACTACCTGGTTTGCCACCAGATAGACAAGTGGAATTCAGGATTGATATCATCCCCGGAGCAGCGCCAGTTGCAAGAGCACCCTATAGGTTGGCTCCAACGGAGATGAAAGAATTGAGGACACAGCTAGACGAATTGCTAGCTAAAGGTTTCATTAAACCTAGTTCGTCTCCTTGGGGAGCGCCAGTCCTGTTTGTCAAGAAGAAGGACGGATCGATGCGTTTGTGCATCGATTATCGTGAACTTAATAAGGTCACGATCAAGAATAGGTATCCTTTGCCTAGGATCGACGATTTGTTCGATCAATTGCAAGGAGCAAGTTATTTTTTGAAGATTGATTTGAGGTCAGGTTACCATCAACTGAAGGTTAGAGATGAAGACGTGCATAAAACAGCATTTAGGACTCCTTATGGTCATTACGAGTTCCTAGTGATGCCTTTTGGGCTCACTAATGCACCGGCCGCGTTCATGGATCTCATGAATCGCGTTTGCAAGTCGTACTTATATAAATTCATCATCGTTTTCATCGACGACATCCTTATCTACTTAAAGAACCAGGCTGACCATGAGAAACACCTTCGCTGTATTCTCAAACTCCTGCATCATGAGAAGCTCTATGCCAAATTCTCCAAGTGTGAATTTTGGCTTCGTGAAGTCCAATTTCTTGGACATGTGGTTAGCGAGCGTGGTATCCAAGTGGATCCTGCTAAGGTTGAAGCAGTTATGAACTGGCAAGAGCCAAAGACGCCTACGGAGATTCGTAGCTTCCTGGGATTGGCAGGATATTACAGGCGTTTCATTGAAAATTTTTCAAGGATTGCTGCACCCCTAACTTCCTTGACCAAGAAGAAGGTAAAGTTCGTTTGGGGCCCTAAGCAGCAAGAATCCTTTGATATTTTGAAACAAAAGTTGAGCAACGCCCCAGTTCTGACATTGCCAGATGGAATAGAAGAGTTTGTGGTTTACTACGATGCATCACACACTGGCATGGGGTGTGTGCTTATGCAGAAAGGCAAGGTTATTGCCTATGCTTCAAGACAGTTAAAGGTGCATGAAAAGAATTACACCACCCACGACTTGGAGTTGGGTGCCGTTGTATTCGCACTAAAACTGTGGAGGCATTATCTATATGGAATCAAGTGTGTGATCTATTCTGATCACAAGAGCCTTCAGCATCTGTTTAATCAGAAGGAATTAAACATGAGGCAACGCCGTTGGATGGAAACTTTAAATGATTATGATTGTGAAATAAGATACCATCTCGGCAAGGCGAATGTAGTCGCCGATGCCTTGAGTCGAAAGGAAAGGGTGAAACCCATCCGAATCAATGCCAAGCGCATGGAGATAAAGAACAGTTTGACTGAAAGGTTGTTAGCTGCACAGAAGGAAGCTGTGTTGGAAGCTAACTATCCTAACGAAAAGCTAGGGGTAACTGAGGAGCAGTTAACTCTTAGCAAGGACGGAATTCTAAGAATAAATGGACGAATATGGGTTCCAATCTATGGAGGACTTCGAGATGTCATCCTCCAGGAAGCCCATAGTTCCAAATACTCCGTTCATCCTGGAGCTGATAAGATGTACCAGGATCTAAGGGCAAATTATTGGTGGATAGGCTTGAAAAAGTATGTAGCTGCCTATGTAGCTAAGTGCTTGACTTGTGCGCAGGTCAAAGCAGAACATCAAAAGCCGTCAGGCTTGCTACAACAGCCTAAACTTCCTACGTGGAAGTGGGAAATGGTAACCATGGATTTATCACCAAGTTACCTAAGACAAGGAAGGGAAATGATACAATATGGGTTATAGTTGACAGACTGACTAAGTCAGCACATTTCTTACCCATCAAGGAGACTTATAGCTCCGACATGTTAGCCCAGTTATTCGTTGATAAGATTGTGGCCTTGCATGGCATACCTGTGTCTATTATCTCTGACCGAGATACTAGATACACGTCACATTTTTGGAAGAGTTTCCAACAATCTTTGGGCACACGTTTGAATTTTAGTACGGCTTATCATCCTCAGACTAACGGTCAGAGTGAGCGTACTATTCAAACGTTAGAAGACATGCTACGTGCATGTGCGATTGACTTGGGTGGTAGTTGGGATAAGCACCTACCCTTAGTCGAATTCTCCTACAACAATAGCTACCATACCAGCATTAAGGCTGCGCCTTTTGAGGCATTATACGGTAGAAAGTGTAGATCGCCCGTTTGTTGGGCGGAAATTGGAGACGTCCAATTATCAGGACCAGAGATAGTCTTTGAAACGACGGACAAGATTGTCCAGATTCGTGACCGTCTCAAAGCCGCCCGAGATAGGCAGAAGAGCTACGCAGATCCGAAGCGTAAAGCTTTTCACTTCGAAGTAGGTATAAAGTGTTGCTTAAAGTATCACCCTGGAAGGGAGTGATGCGGTTTGGTAAGAAAGGCAAGCTAAGCCCGAGATACATAGGACCTTTCGAGGTTATCGAACGTGTCGGGTCAGTTGCCTATAAGTTAAACTTGCCTAAAGAGCTCAGTGGAATTCACAATGTGTTCCACATCTGCAATCTGAAGAAGTGCTTCGCTGATGGATCACTGGTTATACCACATACATATGTGCATATAGATGAGAGCTTAAAATTTGTGGAGAAACCTTTGTCGATTGAAGATCGACAGGTAAAGAAGCTTCGAAGGAAGCATGTACCTAATGTAAAGGTCAAATGGGATGCCCGTAGAGGTCCCGAATTCACGTGGGAGGTTGAATCCACGATGAAAGAAAAGTACCCTTATTTATTTCAGTAAATCTCGGGTCGAGATTTATTTTAAGGGGGTGAGGATGTAACACCTCGAAAATTCACGTCCTATAATGTGTTGACACGTGTCATAAAGTTTGAACGTGTGAAAGAATGTTATAAAAGGACTAAACTTGACAAACATAGAAAGTATGTGATTATACGGGTTCTAAATGTCAACAGTGAATAAATATACTACATAATAACCCTACATGATGTTCATAACATCAAACGAATAAATCATGGATCATGCGAAGCTAAAAGTGAGGAATCACAAACTACAGGGGCTAAATGTGTCAACATGTTTAAGTTATACCTCTGAGTGACCTTTTGGAAAACCCAAAGCTTTGTAACTGTTAATTATGCTCACTAGAATGCACGATATAAATTTCGTAAAGTTTCGTTGTCGTATGAAGAAGTTATGATCAAATTCGTGTGCGAAGGGTTAAAGCGTAAACGTTGAAAGTTAGGACTTTTCGGGTAACAATAAAGTTAACCGGGGACTTAACGAAGTGGGTATATGTTTCAAAGCCCTTATAGATCAATTATGAGGGTTCATAATGCAAGAAACAAGTGCCTAATCGAAGTTTGAAGAGCCAAGGATCAAATCGCAAAAATCTAAAATTTAGATTTGTGCAGACATGCCGTCGCGACACGCGAAGCCCAGGGGGGAAACCTTCGCGACACGCGGGGGGCGTCGCGACATGCGAAGCCCGGGGGGGAACCGTCGCGACATGCGGGGGACTGCCCAGTTCCGAATTTCTTGGGTTTTTGCCTGCTGAGTGCTTTCTGCTCGATTTCATCCGATTTTCCACATAAAGGGCGACCCCTAGACACCCCCTAAGCACTAGGAACATGTGTTAATCAGTTGTGGTGGGTTGTGGACTCATGTGTCAAAGAATTGTGGTGATAAATTCACTATAAAAGGCCATGATGTGCAACCATTGTTCTTCACACTTTCATCTTGCAATCTGATCATTTCTGGAACTCCAAGGCACTCTCAAGTGACCACTAATCAAGCTTAGGACTTTTGTAAGTTTGCTTAACCTTCTTTAATTGAGTTTTAGCTTAGCTTTAGCTTAAAAGTCAAACCGTTGTAATTAACGGTTGACTTTAAGATTAATCACTAATGGTCCAGTGATTAGTCGAATCAAAAGTAGTTATAAGTTGGTAATTATGTGGGTAATAAAACCTCAAAAGGGTTCCCCCTGATTCCCACTCTAACTATGTCTAATGTCGGGTCAAACGTGTTAATAAAAAGTCAACAGAATGTTTAAATTACAATTTATGCATGATTAGCAATGTAGAACACATATAACCTGTTTGATCATTAATATAACTTGGTAATGAATGTAGAAACATGTCTAAACATGTTCAACCCGACGATTTTCTGTTTAGACCCGGTTCGGAACCGAAAGTCGCATAGTTTGACTTATACTTTGACTTTCAGTTCTGACCCGTTATGGTATGTTTTAGAAATTCCTTAGAGCTTTATTTGGACCAGGTTACATGCTAGTATAACCCTCTGTGATTATATACCTCGGATCATTAGTTATCCAATTAATATGCATGATTCTGTTAAATGCTCATATGTTGACCATTATGCCCTTTTCACTTTAAAACGTGATTTTTGGAAATGTAAAAGAGTAGAAACCTTATTTACTGATATATAAACTTGCATACAAAATTTGACATCAGTTTGAGGTGTAGGTTAAGAATTATGCTCGTTAGCGTAAAATTAAAGCTTTATGTTAATTAAACGGCGTATTTAGCGTATAGCCTACTTAAACATACTTTTTGATATCAAACTCTTTACCCACTGATGTAATATATTATTATGGTATTTTTAAAGATTTTTAATTAATTTTAGGCTGAGCATAACTTATAGTCGTAGGCTTAAACCGGTAATTGTCGGTTTTGCCCTTACGGGCCATAAAATGAGTTTTACGTATCCAAACGACTCCAAACCTTTTGCTACTGATCACATATGAAAAATAAATTATTTTAAGCCTTCTGGAAATATAAAAATATCAGATTTATGTATCAAACCCGGAAATGGCCTCTAATCGCCTAATTAAGCGTTTTTAACGCATAGTATGTACTAAGATTATTTTAAACATACCAAGGTTGATACCTACTGATATTTGAGGCAAATTATAATATTTTAACAGTAAGCAAAGGTTGTTAAACTCAGACTTCAGTTTTGAGCTTTTCGGCTTATGTTAAATTACCAAAATATCCCTACGGGGCATAGTTTGGTTAAAATTGATAAATTTCACATATATACTTTAACCTACTGATATAACTTAGAAAATTGAGTATATTTGCTGATTACATCAGGCCTGTAACTCAGGTTAACATTTAAACTCTTTTACAACCTTTAAAATGACCAAACTACCCCTACGGGGCATAGTTTGTGATTAAATTCATTTCGGGCATAATAAAAGACATCCTACTGATGTCACAACATATATGAAGTATATTAACTTAGGAAACCTGTAAATAGCTCTCATTATTACCCGTTACGCTTTTTACGCGTTCGGTTCGGTTTATGTTACTAGTTTACATAAACTAGCCTAAACGGGTCAAACCTTAACGGTTGTATCTCAAAATCCAGAATGTGTATGAAATACCCATATTAAACAAGTCTCTAAACTTGTCGGGTCTAAATCACATTCTATCCGGTCTTCGCTTAATCGTGCGTACGAACCGTGTCTTTGAAACTAACCGGTCTAAGCTTAAGCTTAACTAAAGACCCGTTAGGAATCTAATAGGTTATTATAAACCTTCGTTCCAGATTAGGAGTACCAGTAAAAGCTACGTGCGTTTGCTTATTGTGATTTATACATTGCTCAGGTAAATACTTTTAACTTATTTTCCCTATACGGGCTTGGGTTACGGTATATAGCATACCGCTTGATCGGGCATCAAATCTTCCATCGTTGGGTGGTTAATTGAATAATTTGATCGGCTTGTTTAAACAGACTTGTTACTTAAAGCCTTTGGGGGGTTAATGACCATGTCCCGGATATCCTTGGCATCATTTTACGAAATGGCCACGACTTAAGCGCGGGGTGTAGGCGTACACCCGTCAGTGCACAAAAGAATATTGTGGTGTGTCTATTGATCTTTAACCCGGACAAGATCCGGGCTACTGAACGCACAAGGAACATGTAATTCGTTCACAAGATTATATATTTAAAATAATTCTCCCAAGTTAAATAAAAATGTTTATGCCACGTGCATCCAAACCAATTTTCAATCATTTTCTAAAATGAGTCAGTTGATTGTATTTACCAGTGTAAACTGACGTATTTTCCCAAAAAGACTAAATGCAGGTACTAAGCGTAATTGGCTGGGATTTCTCCTTAGCATCATTAGAAGTCTCGCAAGCTTAAGATGCCTGAAGTCTGTTGAACTATTATTATTGTTTTCGATCCATCTGTGGATAAACTTCCGAATATTGTGACATTTTATATTACAATATTAAATTCGGTTGTATTTTATCTTTTAAATTTGCTTCCGCTGTGCATTTATATAATTGTGTTGTTTGACTATTATGTTCCCAACCACGTCACGATACTCCCCACCGGGCCCACCGGTGACACGTGGAAATCGGGGTGTGACAGTACGTTTAAATAAATGAAGCATTTTGAAATACATGATAAATGATTTAGGTATAAACATGATCGTGTTTACATAATATAGCCTATTAAAAGAAAGCGTTGGTAACGATCACTTAGGTAAGGGAATCACCCCTAATCCGTTGGTGAGGTCGTTGTAAGATGAGAAAATAAGCGGAGTTAATCGTCAAGGTAAGGAAATCACTCCTATCTCGATGATATGTCTCTACTCGTTACAAAAGTGTAATTAAAATTACGTGAAATCATGCATGCTAATAATGTATAATCGTATGAAAAGTAAGAGTATGATGTGTGCGCAAAATGAAATCTCAAAAAATTATTCAAATAAAACTTGGATGGTTCCAAACGGAACATTGACTAACCAAAGTGGTCCAAAGATCTTTTGAAATTGAGAAACATGCTTTGGCCTAATAGGTGGAATACTCTCGCCGATATCTCGGCTAATGGTACTCACCCTTCCAGTTACTACATGTTCCCAATCCATCGAAAATTCGAGACTTGGCGGGACTTTTGAAAATCAAGGAGCGGAACTAGTCGACGAGGTGCGGGTTTCACCCCTAACTTGACGACTTTGTACCCTAAGTGTGGTTGGTACTCGTCGGGTCAAAATAAATTTCGACACGTTGACGAGGGTCCAATAGAATTTAAATTTGAAATTTCCATTAAGATGTGGATTTCACTCCTAACTTAATGGTGAATTTCGTGCAAAAATAGAATTAAACGAGATGAGAGTCGTTTACCAATTTGTGGGTTTCACGCCTATTTTGGTAAACTGGTCTCGTTTGTATAATACGAGTGTTTTCAAGTTTAAGAAAATCGAGTAAAATGCCTTAGAAAGGAGGTATGTTAAGGGAAATAACGAACAAGTATAAGCACATAAAAGGCATGTCGAGAATAACACACAAAGAATAGATCAATAAATCAAGTATCGACACATAATAAGACAAGTATTGACACATAAGAATAGCACGTCAAGTATTAACACATAAGCGACATATATGTTTAAAGAGTCAAAGCGAATAAATGAGAAGCAAGTAAAGTAGCATGCAAGTAGTTTCAAGCAATACACAAGAATAAAGCTCTAAAACTATAGACTAGGTTAAAGCATTCCTACTTTTCCTAATTCCCTATAGTTATGGCTCTGATACCAATCTGTCACACCCCCAACCAATGGCGGAAACATCTGGATGAGTCGAAGTGTGAAGATTGCTAGAGACTTCATAACACTATTTGCGTCAATATTTTAATAAACCGATTTCATTTCATAAACTAAATTGTCAACAATACAAGGAAATATCAAATAACAACAAGTTCAAAAGAAATACATAACAACATAATCAAAATTGATACAACATTTAAACCTAAACGTCTATGTGTGTATATAGGCATCAATGCTACTTCATTTCATAGCATCATCATCATCAACCTGTAACATGTTAAAATAAAGTTCAATGCAAAAGCAAAGGCGAGTACACAAGGTTTAAATAGTATAGCATAAGTATAAAGCAGTTTACTCGAATCCACATGGCAATTTGTATACAAGGTAACTAGCATGCATAACATTACGTCTAAACCCAAAGTGTCCACTAGTATTTACCATCCCTCGCCACAAAGTGACGAGACCGTATAGTATATTGACTTAACAAACCCCCATCGGGTGGTGTGCTACTCCTATAGCGCTATAATTGTTAAGCGAGGGTATAACATAGTAATGGCATAAAGCATGTATTATCTAGCATAACAAGTAGCATGTATATCAGATTGAGTTCACAAAGTACGTTTAAGTGTGTGTAAGTGTAATTGTTGTATGGTAACATGTTACAACCCAAAAGTGGTTTAAAATGTAAATGGGTCGAGTGTACTCATAAATTGCTAAGTCTTCCGATTATCCAAGTGTTGACGAGTGTATAAGTTCAGGAGGATGGAACACCGAGGTCACCCTATATGGGTAAACGATGGTGCATGAGTAACGGAATTATGACGGAGGATTTGAAGTGGGATTTAAAGTATATCTAGTTGATATAAATGTAAATATATATAAAAATATATGTATATATATTTTATGTAGTTTAAGTAATATTTCTAAATTAATTCTTTCAAAAGTATTGTTGAAATGTTAAAAAATAATAATAATAAGATAAAAATAATTATATATTTATATCTATTTTATAAAAATTAGTCGAATTCGATAGGTTTCGTTTTATAAACTAACGCGTTTTATTTTACGGAATTTTACGAAAATCGGGCAGAGTTTCCTCTGTTTTTTGACGATCCCGACGATACAAGTCGCCAATGATTTTTTTGTCAAAATTCAATCAATAAATAAAAACGAGTATTTATATGTATTTTTATAATCAATTTATATATAATAAGGTTACGTGACGACAGGATACAAATGATAATATAGAAATACTTGCGTCGCTAAAGTATCACGCCTCGTTCTTAACCCGATGGCCCGAACCCATAGCCAGACTGCTCCGAGACCTCGGTTGACCAGCTTTGACCAGGTTGTACCTGACAGTTGACTGACCAAAAAAACGAACCGAATCCGATCGCAATGTGACCCAAACCTGCTGAGTAACGACAAATTAACGGGATTCGAATAGAAGCAAAGACCAATGTTGGAACCGAGACTAACCTGAGCTGAAACCAGCTGAACCGGAATGAACTCGAACTGACCGCGAACCCGAATCTGACTTTGACTGAAACGTTAACCTGTTGACCCGTAGCTTGAACCGAGTTGACTCGGGCGTTGACCGAGTCGAACCGTTTCGGACCGTAACTGGGTTAACCCGAGACATCCAACACATTCAAACCCTAGTGCGAACCGAGCCCACTGGTGTCACCCGACCCGAACCATCGGAACTCGCACTCGAAACACGAACTGAAACAGTTAGAGCCAAAACCTGACTCAACCCCTAACTGTCGGAAGTGAAACAAACTCGAAACAAGAAATCTCGAACCTGAACCAGACTCGAATCGAACCAAAACGGGGCTGAACGACTGCCGCCGCCGCAGATGACGGCAGTGCCGTCGTTTCTCTCTCTGTGTCTCTCTCTCGATTTCTGTCTCGCCGCCGTGAGCCGCCACCACCGCAGTGGTGGTCGGCCGTTCAGTTGAGCAGAGGGGGGAAGAGGTTGAGTGGTGAGCCAAGATGAGTCGAGGGGGGGTGTTGTGGGTGCCTGGAGTGTGGCCTGCCGGAAAACAATGTCGGAATCATCGTCGGAAACCGGGTTCCGGTGGCTGGATTATGAGGAGAGAAATGGGCTAGGGTTTGGAGTGGAGATCAAATGAGGGAGGAGGAGGTTAAGTTGTTTATTTAGCTAGGGTTTTGTGGTGGGTTGGACCCAAGCCCAATAATATTTCTTGACCCGTTTCCGTGCTCGCACTCGTAAAATGTCGTGTTATTTTATTTGAAGTTGAAAATACGTAAGATGGTGCCGGTAATCGATATTAGTCGCGTACGATTGTCGGTTGCGTTAAAAACGTGTAGCGCGCGTCGTTTGTTATTATTATTTTTTTTATTCGTTTTTCGATCCGATTTCGACCGTGAATTTCAAAAATAGAAAAACGGACACGTATTTTCTAAACATGGAAATACGGAAATACGGGGCGTTACACCATACCCTACCATACCTAATCGACATGAGTTAAAACATTTTACTTACCTCGATTTCAATTTCATACTTCAGCGATCCATAAATCAGAACGATCCGCTCCTTCGCGAGTACTAACCGTACCAGGCCAGCTTTCATTCATCCTTGTAATGGGCTTCCACTCGTGCACATTCTTTTACCACTTCGATTGGTTTCATCACATTCATAATTCTACCAGTAACATCTACAAAATCGGTGATTAGCACCTTTCATTCAAACATTCATTACATCATTTCAGTATTCTTGCCAAAACTTACCCCTTCCCAATCATACTTAGACTGTTGTCCGGGTCGTAGCCCGTTATTCATTACGGCTCCTAAGAGTCGATTACTAACACATCTAACACATAACATGTTCAAAACTTCTTTCTTTCGTCAAAATTTAGGTTTGCTTGCCAAACGTTATGCTCACCTATAAGTATAAAACTTAACAATTCAAAAACATTAAATATATTGGGTTTGAATAACGATTACCATATGAACCGCATGACTCATTCGTCTCTTTAACCCTTCTTGTATACAAACGTATTTGCTTATATATATATATATACACACACACACACATTAATTCACACATATATATAAGTTTAAGACATAACTTGGATAACATTCGCTTTTAAAGAATATTTACTTGCTTAGTCCTTAATTACTTACATATTAGAATCTTTTCATTTTTATCATTCATTATGTTTCGAACCCGTCGCACGGTTTCTAACATCTCATTCATACTTTTATTCTTTCTTTGTTTCGAATCCGTCTCGCGGATTCTAACATATCATTCATGCTTTCATTCCTTTCATGCTTCGAATCCGTCTCGCGGATTCTAACATATCATTTCCTTGAATCCGTTTTATGGATTCAAACATTCCATTCATGCCTTTCATTCCTTGAATCCGTCTCGCGGATTCTAACATTGTATTCACATCTTTCATTCTTTGAATCCGTCTCACGGATTCAAACATTTCATTCATATGTTGTTGATCCGTACTTTCTTACGGATTCAACATTCTTCATTCTTATCACTCATACTTTTCACTCTTACGTAGTACTCTCAATTTTTCAGAGAGTCTTACTACCCATTTCACCCGCACGCCCACCTGCTACCCAGTTCTACCGGACATACCTGCGATAATTACCACGGTCTCACGGACGTCATACGCTTCTTGCGTACTGGCCAGGTGCGCAATCCACATACTAGTTTCGTGCCTTCGTGTAATCATCGCCTTATGAAGGAGAAATGGGTTTCAGTTTCGTGCACATCTCTAAAATTTTCCCGAAGACCTTATCATTGTCTTTCATTTAATAATTGCCCTCCCAAGGAGATTTCTTCCTTTTTCTTTTAACATTGGTACCCATACATATTAATAGTGTGTACCTGGGGTTCATTAGCCTACTTACATCTTTTCCAGCCTTAGTATTCATCCTATTCTGCATCCACGGACCATCCTCTTCAAACACTTATGCTTACCTTGCACATACGAAAACCGTTAGTTTCTTCATTCACATGCATAAGCGCATTCTTGCATTCGCTTCTACCCTTGGTTCTTGATCGAGTCTTAGATTGTACGGGCTCCTTATCACAAGAGCACACAGGTTTGAGTTCAAGTACTTACCTTCTGGTGCTTGATTCTCTCAAACCAGGGCTCTGATACCAACATGTAAGACCTAACACGTATTTGACAAAAGTCACAGCGAAAGTTCGTGCCATAAATTTATTTCATTATATAATACTTTGACTTACTTAAAAAAATTCATTTTAATATAACTCTTTCACATAAATTTTTGTCAAATAACTCATTTACAAATACAAAAATAATTATATCTTATGTCTGTTATATTAAATACACCAACGTTCCCGTACAATCTATCTTGTGACTCGGTCTTTGATCTCTATTCCCTGTGATAATCACCCGTGTCTCGTACAACCTGCACTCACACATACATTCATAACATTAGCACACATTATATAAACAAGATTCATTCCCGTACACTTCCCATTTCGTTATCTTCCTAACTTAAACATTCCCTCTGTGTATGCATTTCCCGGTGAGGCTTCAATAATGTACCTGCATTACTTTTCATTCTCGAGGCACATTGTTAATAACGTTATTACTCAACGCATCTAAATCATGCGTTCATACATTCCTACATGCATACATACCTTCCTACATCTCTACATACATGCGTACACTCATACACACCTTTATGCATACATACATACACATTTACATACGTACCTACATTCCTACATCCACGTTCAAGATCTTGCATACCTCTTACATACACATACTTCAATTGCATGGGACTTAAACTTAGATTTATAGCCCATAAACATTAAAAGCACGATCAAAATCATGATTGGGAGGTCCGCCGTAGTCCACGGTTAACATACCGAAGCCTATGTTCCATAAATCGACTTAAATAACAAATTTCAGCTTTTTGGACATGGGGAGGGCGTCGGCGACGGCCCTAGGGGGCGTCGGCGATGGCCCTTGGATTTACGCGTAGCCAGAACCCCCCGTAGGCAGTAAAATAAGGCGTCGGAGAAAATTGAGTTTGTAGAGCCCGTCGGCGACGCCCCTAAGGCCGTCGGCGACGCACTCTAGATATTGCATTTTTTTGCAGCTCCGTTTCGTCGTCCGTACGCACTAAAACACGCATAACTTTGGAACCGTTTACCCATTTAACCTCCCGTTTCTTCCTACATGCTCGTAATTTGACATTCTATCATGTGAACTTGAAATCCCATATCCGGATTAAGGAAATTCTTAACTTACGTGCTATCGGTTTATTATTCATTTACGATTTATCCGACCCGTTCATGTTTTTTATCAAATAACTCATTCCTTTTAACTCAAAACTTACATGAACATTATGACCATAATACTTTTACATTATCCGGAGTGTCGTACTTGGGGTTTACGCACCCGATACCCGGTATTCGTTAAATTCATTCGTTATTACGTAATTGAACATTAAATAGTACAATTTCCATCTATTAAATTGTTTATTCATTTACTCATAATTTACTACCGAACCTCTTGCCCATTAACCCGCGTCACCGTTTCTCGGTTAGCGTGCTTACATACAATATTATCCATTACCCGGTTATCATACCGAAGTTGTTACTTATGCAACCTTTCCGGTATGCAATAAAACCTCATTTTGACCCATTTGATTTGCTTAGCGAAATTCATCGATTTCATGCAACTCATTCCTATTTGACCTCAATTATCATACTTAATTAAATCACACCTAACTTTACATAAACAACTAAGAAGTGATTACGGAAATCACTTACCTTGTGCATTCGTGTCCGTATCCATTTCCTTGCCTCCTTTTGACCCATTAGCCTTTCATGTTTGAGTCCATCTCGACATGATTCCTCTACTTTCATGCCACCAAATCACATTCTCATTAGCATACACAATTGTACATATTAACGATCATATCAATCGCATATTTCACATTTGACTTTCTTTAGTCACAATTAACAAGCATAAGACATATAATCAAATTCATATCCTTTCAAACTCATGTAATTCATCATGCCATCACAAATATCACGTATTGACATAACATCTAACTTACGACTTCCTATAATCCTATTTTTACGACAACAAATCATATCATGCTTCTTATGCGTAGTTGATTTTCAGAAGTCAACAATTCATCATGTGAACTTTCGACTTATTCTCATCTACTCGTAATATCAAAGTAGGCTATACGAAAGGCACCATATACATTACCTACTCTCTATGCAAATGTGCTTACAACCATATTCAAATTAGTAATTTAACATGATCATGCCATCATTTTCCTATTTCGTTCCTATATACACCAAGCTTTTTCATAACATTTTGCATCCTAACTTCACTTAAGCATTTCATCATACACTTGGTGGGCGTACAACCTTCTAAACATAAGGTACAACTAATTCATGCACAATCTCCTAATTTCATACATGATTCATCAAATCCTCATACTAATTAACATATATCATTCACACATAAACATTCAAACATATTATCATCATATTTCTTTCATTTCTTCTAACAAGACTCCATATTACTCACATAATTCATCAATATTCAACAAGAATTAAACATGGATGGTGATTCAACTCATCATTCTCACCTTAACTAATGGGTTTCACTTCTAAGCATCAAATTAACCTAAATAATGCATAACTCATGTTCTATATGATGATTCTAACATATCCTCATGCTCAATTTCATACCAATTCACGATTTACAACATAACCCAATTCGTGGATAGTCACCAATCTAGAATTTAAGACATACCTTATGATCCCCTCGTGTAGGTGATCACAAATTCGTGTTCGGTTATGAATTTGAGCTTCGTTTATCCTTCCAATTTGATGGATTACATGAAGTTAGGGTTTTGGCTTCATGAGAGCTCCTGCTCTCTCTAGAACACACGATCGTGTGTGTTTGTGAGTGTATTTTTTTTTAGTTATTAATTCAACTTTCAATTTAACCCACTTTAGTCCCTCAAGTTGGCACTAATTATAAATGGGCACAACTTTCATTCCTTTAATTGTTTTTACCATTTTGTTAACTTGGTTAAATAACCTAGTCATTCATTTCTTGGGGCGTTACAATTCGACTCAGCACCCCCCATTAGTCATACTACAGCCTCAATTTTAAACCTAACAATTATGATCAAAATATGCATGTAAGCCCTTTAATGTTTGATTTGTATTTATATTTGTCTATATGTCATTAAACCGGATGAACATATGTTAGAGACATACAAAATGAAAACTGAGAAAATTACATTAATTAAAACATAAGTTGGTACAATATGCTATTAAATAAGGTCTTTAGTAAATCCCATATTCAAAACATGTTTTTCGAAAACTTTAGGTGGGAGACCTTTAGTCATCGGGTCCGCAAGCATATTTTTAGTACTAATATACTCAATACAAGGATTATTTTCCTTAACTCGTTCTCGTACGAACAAATACTTTGTATCGAGATATAAACCAGCTCCAGTTGAACTATTACTGTTCAAGAAACTAACGGCAGCTGAGTTATCATGATATGAGTATGTAGATGATATTTGTGTTAAGTTTTTGTGATGTCTTATTCAAGTATATATATGTGAAATATGTATGGGACATAAATTCTAAGGATAAACGGTTATGTATAGGGATAAAGGAAGAAGGTTCGAGTCACACCAAGCAAGAAGGAAATCAAGACCGAGGTACGCATACTTGTACAATTAAAGCTCATTGTAGTATTGCTTATCGCTTTATGTTGTAGTAGTCATAGTACGTTAGAGAATGATTATGAAAAAGATCCATTATGAATGGGTCAAACGGACTAGAATGACATGTTAGAGTATGATTATGTGTTAGACTCATTACGAACGGGTCGAACGAACTAGAATGACATGTTAGAGAATGATTATGTGTTAGACTCTTTATGAACGGGTCGAACGAACTAGAATGACATGTTAGAGAACGATTATGTGTTGGACTCATCACGAACGGGTCGAACGAACTAGTTTAAATATTTAAAAGAATGGACTTATGTTGACCCATTATGAACGGGCCAAATGAACTAGGATAAAGATGTAAAAGGGAATGATCGTATGATGTTATACCATGAACGAATTCAAAAGAAAGAATGTTAGTAATAGTTAAGCAAGAGAACATGAATGGTTACAATAATAGCATGTTTGTCATGTTTGTTGGAAGTTAGAGTCCTATGTTAGTATGATGTGTTCATGTTTAAATGGTATTAACTCTTGTTGTTGTGTTATAGGTAAAACCAAAGTCTAGATGATCATGTTACGCTCGGATCGAACACACTTCATTTTGCCCTTCACGCGCTTCCGGAAATTAAATGTTGTAAACGGGTTAAAATGCTTTTGTTATGAAGTAGTTAAGATTTAATTGTTAAACTTAAACCGATACTTATGTTATGTCTTTTGTAAAATTTGGTTGGTTTGTAGATGTTTAAAATGATTGATCTTGCATGTACATCTAAGTTTTATTTTAATGGTGCGTAAAAGTTTAAATTAGGTCATAAATTTTGTTGTTTAAGTATTGGTATTTGACCATTTGGAAATGGGCATCACAAGTTGGTATCAGAGCCTAGGTTTGAGGGATTCAAGTACAAGGATCAAGGTGCTTGAACTCAAACCGAAAGCTCATACGTAGTGTGTATTGGCTCTGAGGCGCAAAGTAAGTAAGTACATTTAAAATTTTAGGATTTTGCATAACGATTAATTATATTACGAGATGTTACAGGATGTTACAGGACGTTTCGGAACGTTATGGATCAGTTCGGGTTGGAACGGGACTCGGAAACGGGTTGAATGAGATGAAATAACAAAAAATCAGCATTTGAGAGATAGGGGAGACGTCGCCGACGCCCCCAGGTGCGTCGCCGACGCGATGATCTGCTCCCGACACGTTAATTCACTGTCTACAAAAAAGTTCCCCGACTCGAGATTGTAGGGTACGTCGCCGACGCATGGGAGGGCGTCGCCGATGCCCAATACTGGTCCAGAAACGCTGATTTTCTTATTTTAACCCACCATAAGTTCCGTACCTTCCGAAACCTGTCCCATAACTCTTAAAGAGACCCGAAAGGTGGAAATAACTATTAAAGAGTATGCGAATCTAGTTGAACCATGGTTAGGTATGTCGGAAACAAAACGTTTCGGAATGAAAATTGAGAATGTATGGAATGGTAAGTCATCCGAGTATATGATGACACACGGATGCTCCTAGGCCGTTTTTGGCCATACGGTATAATGAATGTATAAGTATGAAATATGACTATAATTGTCAAAGTGTATGTTGTAAACTAATGATTGTGGAATGTTAATGAAAGAAAGTTGTGATTATGTAGATGGCGGATGATGGAACTCGAACGACGATGACTTAGCACGACAAGAAGCAATGAACGAGAAAATTGCTGAAGAAGTGGAAAGGCTATACAAGCCAACCTTCCTAAACTAGCACAAGAGGTGGAAAGTCATGTGTTAGAAACAGTCGAGGCTATGATGACGAGTAAGATGGATGAATTAAAGGAACTAATAGGGGAGTCTCAAAGCAAGAAAGGAACTTGCAGATGCACGTATAGAGACTTCATGGCATGTAACCCCGCGTCGTATAAAGGAGAGATTGACCCAATAGTATGTCAACGATGGATAGCAAACATGGAAGCAGTTTTTGTGAGAAGTCGGTGTGAGAAGGGGGATCAAGTTATGTTTGCAACGAGCCAACTCCAGCTCCAAGCTAAGGATTGGTGGGACGCCCATTGCAAAGAGTTGAGTGAAGACAAACTTCAGACTCTGTCATGGTAAGAATTTAAAGAACCGTTTCTGAAGTATCATTGTCCCTAGTCTGCGGTAGACAGAAACCAATAATACTTTCTACGTCTTCGACAAAAGGAGGAAACGATTGATGAGATAACAAATACCTTTCTCGACAAGTTAAAGTTTTGTCGAGACTTTATAAAGACGGGGTGGATGAAGATCAATCGTTACCATGAGATGCTCAAGGCTAAATATAAGGAGTTCATCACTCCCTCAAAATGTGAAACTTTGAATGAGCTTATAAAGGCCCGATATAGGGAGATTGAACTAAGGAGATAAGAGGAACGGGGAGAAAAAAAAGCACCGGAAAGAACCACTAATCCTAGCTCGTCAAAGAAGCCGAGGTTTCAAGACCATGGCAAGAAAGAAAAGGCAAAAGGAAGCATGCCCAAAAGTAAGACTTGCGGAAAGCTTCACACGGGGGAATGTCTGATGGGCAAGAAAGAGTGTTATAATTGTGGTAAAGAGGGATACCCGTACTAAAAATGTCCCAATCCTTCAAGGACCTGTTTCAATTGCTTTCAACCGGGTCACATAAAAGCAGAATGCACGAAACTTCAACAGAAGACAGATAAGGGTGAAAAGAAAGATGAGACCCCAAGGGCTAAGGGAAGGATGTTTCAGATTTCAACTGAAGAAGCAAAGGCCCTCCCGAATGTAGTATCAGGTATATTTTTATCGAACTTGATACCTACGTATGTATTATTTGATACTGGGCTAGTAGATGTTTGTATCAAGTGAATTAATATCTCACCCTTTTTTTAGAAATGAAAAGATGCTTATACCCTTAGAAGTAGAGATAGTAGATAGTAAAAGTTACTTGTTGCATGAGGTCTGTAAGAATTGTAAAATCGTAATAGAGGATGATGAGTTTGACATTGACCTTGTTCCGATGATTTTGGGAGAATTCAAGGTCGTGGTAGGTATGGATTGGCTAGCCCGATATCATGCTGAAATTCATTGTGAAAATGAGACAATCACCTTAGTTATACACTTGTAAAGTATGCTAGACATGAATAAATTAAATCAGCTTTGGCCAAAAATAAGACATTCATGTTTGTAATGCATGATTAACATGGCTTTTATAATACTTGAACAATAAATAGATGTATCAAATCACCTTTGGGTAGAAGTTATACATCAGAAGCTCATCCAAGTTAAGCTATTTGGTTATGTGAAAAGTTATCTGATCCTGTTTAAGTGTTTTACAAAATCAATTATTTAATAGCAAACTACCTAAATTTAGTTCACAATAACAACCCAATAAAGTAATGAGATTTCGAAAAAAACTTGACATTTCGAGAACATATTAGATTTCGGAAAAAAATTAGTTTTTCGAATTATTTATGATTTTGAATTAGATTTCGAATTATTCCGAAATTGTGATTCGAATGAGATTTCGGATGAAATTTCGAATTATTTCGTAGTTGTGATTCGAATAAGATTTTGGATGAAATTTCGAATCTTTCCGAAATTGTGATTTCGAATGATATTTCGGATGAAATTTCGAATTATTCCGAAACTTGTAATTTCGAATGATTTCGGATTTATCCGAAACTGTGATCTCAAATAAGGTTTCGAATTTATCTTAAACTTGTTCTTCAAGATTCGAATTATGCTAATTTTGGCAGTTAATTGTGATAAGGGTGAAAATCCGAATTTTAAGTGATCATGGAGAACATGTTCCTATTTAAGTGGTGTTTTATATTTATCTAATAGATTTCAAAAATTTAATATCCATTAAAATTAACAGATTCTGAAATCCTAATTAGATAAAACTTAATCAAAAACAGAAAACATCCTTTGATCCTTAATTCATTTCAAAATATAGGAATTTATTCGAATTTTCATAAGAACATTATGAACGCTAAAACATAAACTTGAATTCTGGAATCCGAAATATGAAAATTTTAACACATTAATACATATTTCGGAACAGGGATTAACCCATTTGAATTTCGGAACAGTGATTTACACATTAAACATAAGATCCGAATTTCAAAGTTTATCCGAAACAAATTTCGAATTTTATTAGGTTTTTTTCATAAGTTATGTTTTCCAGATTTCGTAGATACAAATAGAACTGATTTATCAACATTTGTTCCGATACCATATGTTGATCAATTATGTATAAACATAACGGAAAACATATAGAAATACCTGTAACCACAGACAGACCAGCAGAGAATCCAGTTAGAGACGCATCCATTGAGTTCGACATAGTTGTCAGTTTGATCCGGTTCCTCCTTAGGGTGTAAGATGATGATGGTAAACCGAATTCAAAGGAAGGAATTCAGATGGAGAGAGAGGAGTAGAGGGACGATTATAGTGATGTTATGATTAATGACTAACCCTTAACCTTTCTAATTATCTCCTTATATATACACCCAAGAGGAAACCTAGTTAGTTAATAAGGGTGATATGGTCCATCAACATTTACCAACTAATTATATAATAGGTATAATATATTTTGATCTATATAATATAAATGATTATAATGGCTACACAAATAAATATAACACAATAATTATATTTAATGTTACACTTGATATTTCATACTTCTTTATTTATAGCATCAAGCTGATAAAATGTAATATTTTGTGGATAGCTGTAGTTTGATTTCTTGCTGTTTTTTAATTAGTGAAATGGAGGTAAAAAGGGTGATATGGTCCATCAGTATTGTTTTACTTGTATTATTCTTATTATTATTGTTGTTGTTATTATTATTATTAATTAGTAGTAGTAGATTGATTCATGATGTAAATGAACATATTTGGCAGGGAACTCAGTGGAAAAACCTTCTTCAAAAGGGGGTGGATACGAGAGGAAGTGAGTTCTACAAGAGAATCGTTACAACAATCAATTTGGCACTGATATGGTTAATTTGAAAAGTGAGAAATTACAAGTTATTTAATAATGTACGTCACAAGTCGAGTTTTTTCCCAAACTAGTGTGGGTAGAATACTTATTTACCAAAATGGATGATTTGAAAAATATTTACCAAAATAAGTGTTTTTTAAAAACTTTATTTTTCTCACTCTTAATCTTATTGAATAAAAACTAATTTGATTGTGGAAAATATTCTTTTCATAAACATAAGAAAAGAGTTTTAGAATAAATAACAAAAATATATATATTTTTTGTCGGATCGTGATAGTTTGAAAAGAAAATTAATGTTTCTTTAATTATGTTATGGAAATTTTGTTTTAATTGAAAAAAAAAATGTTTCTTTAGTCCTGTTATGAACATTTTGTTTCAACTCTTTTAAAATAAAAACATACTTAATCTTTGATAGATATTTTCTAGTTATTTTATAAATAATAATTTATAAACTTTTTGTTAACCTAGTATTAACTCAACAGGTGGTAATAAAATTCTTGTTTGGAGATTTAACTATGTATAATAATGTATTAAATGTGATAAAAAAATATAAGTGTGTGTACTGAATTTGAAAAAAAAAAATGGTTCTTTTAACTAGTTTCTATTAAAAATTAATTTTATTTAAAAAGAAAAATCTTATATTTTCATCTATACGTTTCTAAACAGTAAACCTGAATTAATCAATATAAAAAAAAGTATGTCAAGCATGTGGCTTAAAAAATTAATAGTAAGTCTATTTTTATAAAATACTCATTCCACATAAAATCCAACGAACAATACAAACCACACGTAAAGGTATATAAGATCATTTCGAAAAAAAAAAGATATAAATACTTTTTTTTTTTTTTGAGAAATTAAAAGGAAACATATTTATGAATATATACGTAAAAAGATTACAAATATTTATGAAAGACAAAAATGTTTATATTTATTGAAAAGTTAAATAAAGCTCATACAAAAAAAACTTTTTATACAATATCATAATTCAACAATATATTTTCTAAATTTTATTAGATATTTTTTCCTTAACCTTTTCTATAAAAACATTTTTAACAAGAAATAATATTTGTCCAATAACAAGATTAGGAGTGAGATTAAAAAGGTTTTCATAAAAACACTCATTTTGGTAAATATTTTTCAAATCACCTATTTTAGTAAATAAGTTTTCATTCTTGACAAAGATAAGTTTAGTTCTGTTGTTGATAAAGTGGATACAATAGAAGGCAGGCTGCATTTTCGGTGGAATTGGAGGAAGCCTCCTGAATCGCCTCAAGACTTATCGGATCTGCAGGAGTGCAACTTAATTCTATCGGGTGTCACGTTTAATAGTACGAAAGATACGTGGGTTTGGGAGGGCCCGGGTGGCGCTGGCTTCTCAGTGAAATCCATCATAAATGTTTTTGAGGAAGGCCGAGATGATGGGTGATTTAAAATGAAATGGATGAGGTGGGTTCCTCTCAAGTGCAATATTCATGCGTGGCGTTCTCAGATGCACAGGTTACCGACAAAGGATGAGTTAGAAAAAAGGAGGGTTCATGTTGGTGATGTGGGATGCGTTATGTGTGAAGATGGGTCGGACTCGGTTCTTCATATTTTTACAGCTTGCATAGTTGCTATGGAGGTTTGGTGGAGAGTTGGATCTTGGTGTAAGCTGCCTCCTATTTATGCGTTTGATATAGGCGATTTGTTGGAGGTATACAAAGAAGCGGATAGTGGAAAAAAAGGGAAGCGTATTATTCAAGGTATCATCATTGTTGCGTTATGGTGCATATGGTTAGCTCGGAACGAGAAGATTTTTAATAAGAGGACGACGAAGCCGTCGGAGATAGTTTATAACATAAAGTCGAGGTCATTTTTTTGGTATAAACACCGGTTTGGTTGTACTAGTCTTATTTGGATTGAGTGGTGCAAAAACCCTCTGTATATGATGTAATCGGTGTGGTTGCGGTCCATGTTTCATGGTCCGTCCGTTGTTTTTAATGAAGTTGATCTTTCAAAAAAAAAGTAAATAAGTTTTCCACCAACACTAGTTTGGAAAAAAAAACTTGTCACAAGTCACAACCCAAAAAGGTCTTAGAAGATATCAATGCGAGTACTTTTCTTTGGATTAGAAATAGAGGAAAATTGGGTGGGGGTTACATCTAATTGGCAAAGTCATTTGAGTTAAGGTGTTGCTCCCTTTGAGGTCAAGGGTTCAAGCCTCACCGAAGACGGGTTTGATGTAATTTAATTTAAAAAAAATAGAGCAAAAGTTCATGGATTAGAATGGAACATGGTGTATACTTGAGCTTGGTTTTTGCTCTTGATTTGTTTTTTTTATATAGTTTAGCTCCTTAATAGATACTTTATCCGCTATTAAATGTGTTAACTACTAAAAACAACTCTATAACTATATGATTCATGATATTAATAAATCATTTTAAAATTATATTAACCCATATTAGAGTTTTCGTAAACTCGAGAATAGATAACCAAATGAAGTGACGAAGCTTGAAAAAAAATAGTATGGGTCGGATTCTTAAAATCCAAATCAGTGGGGTCGCACTCTTAAAATCCAATATTTTACACTATAAGAAAACAATTTCAAAAATTTTCGATAAAATCAACACTACGAGCGAAAAATCTGTGAGGGTCGGGGCACCCCCAGGCAACCAAGAACCTATGCCATTGACTGAATACATTTTTCTACTAGTTCGACTATGCGTAGTGGAATCATATGTAAATGGACGTTGGACGAAGAACTAGCATCGACTATGGCCAGCACCGAAGTGATTAGTGATGCAAATACCGGTAACAATTTGTTTACTAATGTTTATTTATTTTTAATATTGAGTTAACTTCCGTTTTGCTCCATGTGATTTAGTCCTTTTAACGGTTTTACCTCAGTTGTATAAAAAGTGTCATTTTACTCCCTGATCTAACTTATCACCACTTTGCTCCCCGCCTCAAATGACATCCATTTCCACTATTAAAATTTGGTCACATTCAATCACACTCTTCTCAAATCTAAACTTTTTATTTCTTCATTTTAAAACCTAATTTCACACAACCTAACTTCATTTTCAAATCGAAACTTTACCACTACCACAAACCTCACCATCACCATTATCATCAACCACCACCCCTTCCCTCTACCACCATAGCAACCTCTTATGACCGCTACCACAACCACCTACTACAACCAAAGGAACCACCGGAACATGTGTCGTCGCCACATACCACTACTAACCACCACCCTCAGTCACCACCACCCGCAGCCACCGTTACCCACCACCGGAAAACCCTTAACAACCAACACCGCGATGGATGATTTCAGATCTGAAGCCACCACCGGAATACCCCTAAACAACCACCACCATTGCGATATATGAGTTTAGATCTGCAACAATCACCACCAGAATACCCTGGAACAACCACCCCATGCGTCCACTATATCTTCGGATCACTTGGATAGTGATGGGTATTCTGGCATTTTGAGTTCAAATCAGTTACAAATTTTCCTTTTTTTGAATCTGTGATGGATAAGAAGCAAAAAATCAAAATAGGGAGATGAACGAGATAGATGAGTTCTGATCTGATGAGCAAAAAATCAAAATCAAAATGGCTTGCGGTGGTGGTGGTTATGTTGACCACTAGGGAAGGAGATGAGAGAGAAAGCTTATGTAGAGAGAGCTAGTGAAGGAGATGAGAGAGAAAGCTTATGTGGAGAGGGGGGGGGGGGGGGGGGGGGTTGAGGAGAGAGAGACACTATTTGTTATATGTTTATTTTATATAACTAGGTTATACTCCGTGGTACCCACAGGTCGCTCTATTTTAAGGATATTAATATTTTATTAATTTTATTAAAAGGGTTTTTTTTTATAAAATTTGTGAGGATATATATTCAATAATTCAATGTTAATCCTATATACTCACAACAGTATAATTAAAATAAACTTAAATAATGTGACGTATTAGATAAGTTAATGACAAAGTGCATACTTTGTTTTCGAGCATTCTATAAGCATAGAAGTGTCTCGGACTCGTGGCGTGATAATTAAAAACACATGATACTTGCCCCGAATTTATTTAAGGATGCATATTGCCTGTTCAATGACATGAGCAAATAATGTTTAAGGTACATGTCAGTTTAGCAACGACAAAAAGGGTATTTGTTCGAGGATAAGAATTAATAAATTTAGAACTTAAGAGACTTTTCCCAAATTAATACAAATCGGCCATAAAGACTCAAATAAACACTTGAAATATATGGTAAATCCTCTTAAAACCAATTTACCTATTGATTACAGAAGTTGAATCTATCGAAGTGGTATATTAAATTTCATGGAAAACATAAATTTAATATCTTTTTGAAGATGTAAAGAGGGGAGAATGATGTGTGAAATTAGGGTTCATGTTGAGAGGAATGAGGCGATAACTGGTGATTATTAAAATGGGTTTTTTTTTTGCAAGTAAAGAAGTTTTTTCATATCTAATCCAACAAAACAACATGAAGTTCATCGAAGCATGTCCGATCTAATTTAAACAAACAGATATGCTATGGATTGTTGGTTATTGAACCAAATTTGATAACAAAACAACATGAAGTACATATAAGAGCCTTAAGCACAATAACCCATTCAAAACAATCAACTAAATAAAGAGAAGAAAAAACTTGTTTCACTGACATTATGGGAGATGGTGGATGCCTCCCTTCTGATGTTATCTGAAGCGACATCAAGCATTTGTGGATCAGTTGTAAGACCACCCGTAGTGGTGAACAAAAATAATGCCCCCACCATGGGGCATTATCCGACACGTGGCGTCCTAGTCAGCGATGGGGCATTATAGCAAAAGTGGCGTAGTGGGGCATTATGCCAATAACCCCCCTTCCAATCATTAATATAAAGGATAAAAAAAAAACTTATTTAAAAAGTTAGTTTGATCAGTAGTACGTGTCATCCACTCATCCCACTTGCCCCACTAAAGTCCCTCCCCATTGGCCACCTTTTGTTTGCACATAGCGTTATAAATAAAATGCTGGAAAGGATTTTTTGAAATTTAAAAAAAAACGCCCCATGTAATGGGGGGGGATGGGCGTTTTTAGGCGTTTTTTTTTTAATTTAAAAAAAAAACGCCCCATTACGGGGGGACTAAGGCCATTCATCCGCTTGACATCAAGCACCTACTATAGAAAATGGTATTATACACAAAACAACCGATAAGCATGATCACAATCTAAAAAACAATAATTGTAAACAAAACAACCGATAAGCATTTTAATGCACCTTTATTTAATTTTATCCCTTTTATTTGTTCGACCATTTGACCAATTATAACCGGTTAACTTTTTTACTTATACACAATTAATATGTCAGATAGAAAACATAACCTCCATAGGACCCATTTATGGTAAATGGGTCACAAAATGAGAATGTTTAATGTCCTAAATTAGAGGTGGTGAGATGGATAGGTAGGATCCATGTTAAAAGGCTTTAGTTGCATTGGACCCGCAAGTACTTTTTTCTCCACTTTTTAACGTATTAAAAAATAACTATTGGGTTAATTATTGTTACAAAAAAACATTAATGAAACAAAATCATTGAAAATAACAATTTAGCACGCAATATGCCTCATTAAAAATAGACATTGGGGGATTGTCAACGCATTTAGCGTGTTCCCCTCTCAGCCTTAGATAGATTTGTTATTTGACCCCTCTCAATCTGTTTTTTTTTTTAAATGAAGCAATTTAGAAAATCATAAGCAACAGTTTGGCAACCCCAGTTAAACCATCCTGTTTTCGGTTACCTTTTCTTTACAATCGGAAAGTATATTATTTCGATGCCTATTAAAAACCAAGTTATACCCAGATTTGTTTTATTGGAAACATCTCGAGGGTCTAACAAATAGGTTATTAATGTATATTATTTAAATAACTTTGATAAAATAAAATATTATATGACTTTTGAAGCAAACGGACAATTCTTCACTCAAAAAGCAATCTTGTGAATAGTACCTCACTCAACAGTAGCAAATCGGGTGGAGCACTTCTAGGTCTTCTAGTTGCTCTACGTCCCGGGTTGGAAAAATTAAATTACATTAATTATAAGCGTATAATAATTTAACATAAATCCCTTTGATCTTCATTTACAAATTCATATATAACATATATACTAATAACACTAAAATATTCAAATAAACCGAATAAGAAAATCACCAGTTATTTATATTAATTATTAATGATTAATAATTACGGGTTAAAAAATGGCATGCACCGGTTAAATGTATTTCAGGATATTTCTAGATGTATACGACGTAAGCGTGCAGTATTAGCATTTCCAAACACATAGTTGCTTAATATAAATGACTGATTAGTTGTACGGAAATTACCAGAAAATGCCAGTTGTCACAGCACAAACGTGGGAAGGTAGGCTATTAAATCCTGTGCAAAGACAACAACATGCTCATTAAACCATCTTAGAATTCCCATAAATTAAGGGTAATAAGTTATTTAAAGAGAAGCATACTCATTAAACCATCTTAGAAACCCCATCAAATCATATTTATAATAATCATAAATTTCTAAATATATATGAAAAAAATGATTAAAGAAATTTACATCCCGGGTTGGAAAAATTAAATTACATTAATTATAAGTGTATAATAATTTAACATAAATCCCTTTGATCTTAATTTACAAATTCATATATAACATATATACTATTAACACTAAAATATTCAAATAAACCGAATAAGAAAAGCACCAGTTATTTATATTAATTATTAATGATTAATAATTACGGGTTAAAAAATGGCATGCACCGGTTAAATGTATTTCAGGATATTTCTAGATGTATACGACGTAAGCGTGCAGTATTAGCATTTCCAAACACATAGTTGCTTAATATAAATGACTGATTAGTTGTACGAAAATTACCAGAAAATGGCAGTTGTCACAGCACAAACGTGGGAAGGCAGGCTATTAAATCCTGTGCAAAGACAACAACATGCTCATTAAACCATCTTAGAATTCCCATAAATTAAGGGTAATGAGTTATTTAAAGAGAAGCATACTCATTAAACCATCTTAGAAACCCCATCAAATCATATTTATAATAATCATAAATTTCTAAATATATATGAAAAAAAATGATTAAAGAAATTCTAACCAAAGGAGCCCCATGTGCAGCTCTCTGAGCCAAATAGTTGCACGGCTTGAAGAACCCCGTACATCATTCACCACTCATTCAACCTCCTATGAATGTACTTAGATCCAACCAAATTTCCCCTTAACATAATCCCTCCCCTGTACAAAACACATGTTGATATTCAAAACTAAAATTAAAATAAAAAATAATTTTGATCAAAAGATGAAAAATAATTTGTAAGGTGGAAATTCCATTCCCATAACACCATCGATATCCAAATCAGATGTTTTTACTGCAATACCCCCTGCATATACTCTAAACGCCTCATTCACAACAGGAAAAAACACCATTTCTGTTATGTCTTTATCTGGTAATTTCCCCAGCTGAAACAAAATCAAACCTAATTAGTTATAAACTTACACACTTTCTTTCACACTATTAAAAAATGTAGGATTCTGAACTTTACTCATCATATCGTGTGACGACATTGGTTGTCACAAACTAACTACTCGAATTTCCATATCGTTGCATCGTTTGGAGATATTTATAACTGTTTAGAAATTAGTGACGTAAATGAACAGTAAATACCTTAGAATGTAGGGATGAGCATTTGGTACCGGGTACCTATACCGAACCGTACCGGGTATATGTGGTACCAGTACCCATTTTCCCCGATAAATGGTACCGATGCCGGTACCAATTTTCCCTGCTTTTCGTTATCGAACGGATAACATGCTCATCCCTATTAGGATCAACTGAGATGCCAGGAATTTACCTTGCTTTATCGATGTACTTCTTTATTTCGGTATCCGGACTCGCTTTGCGTTTATCATCATACACATAGAAACCTTTGCGGGTAGTTGCATCAGACATGTAGGGTAAATGGGAAAAATTAAAGCAAAATATAGAAATCTAAAATGAAGGTTGATATTATGAAAAACTAACTCAATCCATACCAGAAATGCTCCACTTTGGCTTCTTAAACAACATACCCTGCTGTCATTTTTTTCACCTTAGCATGCAATTATCCGCCCACATATAAAAATATATAAGAACTGATCTGAGTTCAATCAACTTAAAAAACGAAATAACAAAAATGAAGATTCCATTGAACCTCTAGAATTGTGTTTTTATCACCATCATACATTTTTAAAAGAAAAAATAACCAGACTTCATTAACATTAAAAAGGTATTTGTTTCACTCAGTTCACATAGATTGTTGTAACATAGGGGCACAAGAAGATGCTCTCACATTTAATAAAAAAATCAAAAAATATGATAATCCAATCTTAAATTTGGTGTTAAGAATTGGCTGCTTAATGATGGTGATGATCCCCCTTTCTTTTATTTAGTTGTAGCAAGTTCTTTTGAGCTTAATTTTAAATAACCTTGTAAAAAAATAATGAACAAAAAATGTTTTTTTGAAACTTCTAATATCTTATTAATCAAAATAACACTATATAAAACTTCTACATTGCATCCTAAGATTCATGAGTGTCATCCCAGCTAACTAAATATACAAAAAAAAAAAAAAAAAAAAAAAAAAACCTTGGCATTAGTGATTAAGTGTCAACTAACTAAGAGTGATAAATGAATCAATAATGACTTTAAGTTCAGCTAAGCCGATACTTCTTGAAACATCTTTAATACGGATACCTTGCTACCCTAGGCTTCTTTTTATAAGCAAATTTTAGACTTTGAAGTAAAAGTATATAACATACATAAAGCAATTGTTTTATAATTTAAAGTCACATTATATTTCTAATACAAAAACTTGATTACAGTGTTGCATTTTTACTTAGTGGACTAAAAAATACCTGGTTGTAAAAGCATGAGTCATGAAGTTACCACAAATTAATCTGCGGCCAACAAACATGACAGATGTATACTTGAACCACCACTTATATAGTAATCATCCTAGCTACTACAAACGAAATAATATGTCAAGTGTTGTTATTAACAAAGTTTTAAAACACCAAAACATTTCCAAACAATAAATCAAAAATTTTCAGAAGGTGAAACACTCATGTATGTAGATACCTCGCCACAAGCTCGATTCTGTAGAAAGGTGCCAGGTGGCTGTCACAGTATTGTTTATCTTTTGCAGCCCTACTCCGATGACCTACCCAAAGCAGCAATAACACAAGTTCAAAGATACTAATACCAATGGAGAATATAATAATAACAGTATAAGCAAGACGAAGAACAAACCGCTACCTGTTAATTTAAACCTTTCTTCAAGCATATCACCTGCAAGTTCCATAAGTGAATGGTCTTCAGAATCCTCATCATCAACCTCCATTAACAATCAAAAGTCCACATCAAGAAGCAGCATAGATACCTCTGTCCAATCAGATTTCAGTATTCATCTGGTAGATGAAATCTCAAATAGACAAAGAAAACCAATCAGTAATTGTGTATCCATCTCAATTGAAGTATTGTCAAAGCTTCCATTATTTTAGAGAAAATAATTGTAAAAAAACACATACCAATAGAATTTGTAATAATCATGATGATTTACATTTGCAATGTTAAAAAAAAAAACGCAAAGTCCAAGAAAATTTACATGATGATTTACATTTGCAATGTTTTGTGCCAGGCAACATATCACACGGTTCAAATGAGCTAAAACTAACAATATTATTTTCCTTAACCTACAAATTTAATCGTTTAAATCTATTTTATAAACATATAATGATGAAATTAGATGACTGAATGCTTATACTGTCACACATATAGCTATTTTGCTCAATGACCCATTTTGACATTTCCCCCAACCCTTCCGTTTTTCCAAGTCTACTGAATAGCAATATAAAAAGAAATAAGCTCAAACCTTAAGCGAAATATAGCAGGACTTTGTACAGCCATATAAACATCTCCTGCACTAATACTGGAGTCTTTTGACGTCCATCTTCTGCTCATAGGTGATTGTCTAAGGTGCGTATCATAAGGCAAAAGCATTGGCTCTCCTACAGCTATGTGGGATCCACCCCATTTTGTATGGATGTGTTTGATGACAGAAGATATCTTCTTCCTAGCTTTGAGTGTGAGTTCGAGGAATGGATTAAGACCATCCTATAGGAAAGTCAATATATTAGCATAAATATAATATAATTAGTTACTAATAGTAATAATAATAATTAATAACTCAGATCCATCACACAAAAGCATTGATGAGAACAAACCAAAACACTTTCTGTCGAAAAAATAAAGATATGTAGTGCGTCAAATATGATTACGACAACTATGTTATTTTAAAAATAGTATATTTTGGATAAAACTTTTTAAAACGTTTTATGCATTAAAAATGTGCTTCATGCGACTTTCAACGGGTTTGGCTATTTTTTATTTTTCAAGCAATTTCTTTTGTTTTTATCTGTTTGGCCCGTAAAAGATAAAAGCGTAGCTCGAATAAATCGGCTCATAGATAAATGGGTTGAAACTGCCACCTCTACTTGGCTTCACAAACTAACCTTCTCTAATCCAAGTCTAGTAACTTCATCAATTGGAAAAAGCTGCACCTTTATCTTTGTCAAGGGATCAACTTCTTTTTTAGTTTCTATACACCCTTCACTAACTGAAAGCTGCCTATTGACAACTTCTCTAGCACTAACAGACAAAACACCTGCAATGGTTCCCATTGAAGATTAGAGTCCCATAAATGAAGTAAATGCTTATGCAAACATGTACCAATCATGACTTTGACCAATCTTGACTTCAGTATCATTGTTTCCCTCTAACGTAAAAAGTCCCCCCATTGTCAAATCGGTCATGTTATCATCCATTAACCGTGACAATTCCTGGCTTTGACCAATCTTGACTTCAGTATCCTATTAAAATCTTAGTCATTTAGATCCATCATAGAAAGTATAATTTGCTGTGTCCTAAAAAAAACTACCAACAAACTTGATTTAGGGCATGTTTGGCTAAGCTTTTTGAAACAACTTATTAACTTATTGGCTTTTTGGAAAAGTCAGGATGGAGTGACTTATTGACTTATTAGCTTTTTCCCCTCACATACACCCTCATTGCCAAACATCATTTTGGAGCTTATGACTTTTCGAAAAGCCAATAAGTCAATAAGTTGTTTCAAAAAGCTTAGCCAAACATGCCCTTAATCATATGCAAGTGCGACCTATAATCATATTTGAAGCAAAGTACTCAATCTTCTAAATCATCTACGATATAAAAGAGTGTAGCAACATTATTTCACATGTCAATTACAAAAGCGAAAACTTACTCTACAATTGTTTGTCCATATACCTGTCATCAAATTGGAAAATTAGTAAATCATATCAACAAAAGAGAAAGAAAAAGAAATCGAGAAGATGTAATCAAATGAGAATGAGAACTTACTTTTTAAGATCTGGAGGTTAACCGGATCTGCTCATGTTGAACCCCTAGAAATTGAGTCAATGATGATAAGAGAGACTGGAAAAAAATTAGTGTTTACTCAAACTTGGGTTGCTGGATAATGATTAATGAAAGCGGAAAAACTTTGTAATCTCATAAAATTTAAAAGGATAAAAAAAATTAACAAAAGAAGCTTTGCTTACTTGATGGTTGGTTGAATCGAAAGCATTGCACCACCACTACCACCACCGCCAATTGAGTTACCACATGATTGCTTTAGAGATCTAGGGTTTCATATCAGATGTGAAAAAGGAAAACGTGATTAACAATGATGATATCTATAGATTACAACGACGATGGAGACATTAGATTTAGGGTTTGAAAGTTTACCTTTGTTTCGATTGATTTCTCTTTGGTTAGGGTTTGGAGAAAAAGGGAAAGTGCAAATGATAAGAAATTATTTATACTAAGAATCGAAAACTGGAACCAAGAATAAATGATTAACACCAATATGCTCATGCTTAATGATTGTTGATGCGATCAGAGATGAGAAGAAATGGCTGAAGAATGGTCACAAAGAGAGAAGAGAAGCAAGAGAAGCGGCAGTGGAAGTGATGCGGATTTAGGGTTTTTAGAACATTTAAATACCCGGGTCATAATACGGATCCCGTCTCTACCCATATAAGGAAAAAAAGACCCGGAAGTTTTCCCGCCAAAATGCACAATTTAGAGGCCTCCTAGCTTGACACATCAGCAAAATTTAACACATTTATTATATATAATAGATGTATCTTTACATGTTAAATTAGTAAGTTGTTCTTACTTTATTTGTAAAATTACCAAAATACCCTTCTAGTTAACAAATATTTTGGATAGAGTTAGGAGCGGGGAACAAATTGGTGATAAGTTCAAGGTTGGATAACTCGCTAGTCGCTAGTCGGCCGGTGAGGTGGGGAGTAGCGACTACTCGGGATTATGACGGGTGGTCCGTAGGACAACCCTTAAATGAGCTAAATACGTGCATATCCCATATTTTACACGGTTATGTATCGTGAATGTGATAACTACGAGTGTTCGTGTGTTTTACAGGTAAATCGCTTAATTCGGTTAAATTGGAACCGTAGGCTATGGATTGATGATACAAAGGGCATGTACAGCTTTTAAAGAAAGTGGGTTTTAAAAGTTTTCTGTTGAAAAACCCTATGGGGAGCACAACAACACGTGAACAAGAGACAACACATTTGGGGCGATAATTGGATCCACGCATACATGCAAACATTGGGCTGCCACATGATCATTCTGATACATGCACATGTGAATATTGGGGGACGAATTTGGAGGCCCACATACATGAATATTGAGAAGGATATTGGACTTTTGGAGAATTAAAGCACAAGAATTGGTGGCAGCACCAACTCACGTGAATCATCCATCATCGTCATATCTTTGATTAAAAATTGTGATAGAGAATTATTATTTTTTATAATATACACCATCAAGGCACACAAAGTCAACATTAATTGGACATCATCATGATAGCAGACAACTCTTGGAGTCAATAACATTCTCATCATCACAGCCATCCACATGACTTGGGGATTTCTTTGTGGGCCGCACATACTTGGACTCTCTTGGTGGATTTATGCAAGGAAGGAAGCAACAACATCGTGTGGAGATCATGTGCACATGAGGGGGTTTCATGAAAACAACATTAAATCATCATCACATTCTCAATTGTTGGCACACGTGTAGGCACAGGAGGGTTGGTGAAAGACTTTGTTCACAATGAATAACAAATCACTTATCATCTTTGGCGGCAAGTGAGGGAGTTGGAACTATGGCACATGTGAACAAAAGTCAACAACATCAATTCAACATATTCACGTTAGGAGGCAGAGGCAGCCAACACTCATCATCACAACAATAGAGATAGTGGGCCGACAAATTGGACTTAGTGGACGCACATGTGGGCTTGAACTTTATAGGACTTTGAAAGGAACAATACAAATGGGCTTGGAATGTGGCGGCAGTCTTCTTTTGTTGGCGATGATTAGAGAGCTTTTGTAACTCATGCATTAATGAGTCATGTTGAAGGTTTTTTATGTTTCCAATAATTAGAAAATCGGTTACACAATACTTGACCGGTGAACGACTTTTGGAGACGGGGAGCGTGAAGAACACTAGCTTTATCTTTTGTTTTATGTTGGTGATTTTCGGGAACATTGAAACTATTATCATGATGTTTGTCCAAGCCATGAGTGGCTAGGTTCTTTATGGTCGTCCTAGGTTGAAGGTTTGTATGAAACAATTGTGTTTTGATTCCATATTTCTAGAATGGTAAACTCTATCTATGTCTTGTTTATCATGGTGTGTGATTGCTTAGTTGTAAATTGTTGATTCTTATGATATTCTAGTTTGAAACCATACGTTCTTGGTGCCGTTGGCAATCGAGATATCATGGGTAGAATTAGGATTGGGTAAGGGTTGATCGGTCATCGGGTAACAACCTCACGTTCTAGGAATCTGAGTACTTAGTTCCCTTTTATCACAATAAGTAATTACACGCGAACTATGTCTATGTAGTTCTTTCTAGTGGATGATAGCACAATTGTTGAAGCAAACCGGAAACTTAGGATGGTCATTCGTCTCCAAATTGTTTACAAACTCAACTTTCATCTCGCAAATTAATTAGTATTCTTAGTTTTTAAAACCAATCCAAAACAATCAACTCTTGAATTTTACTTTTCTTGCAATTAGTTTAATTTTAGGTAACTTAGATAAATCTTCAAATAACACACATTCCACAAACTCCCTGTGTTCAATACCCACTTACCGCTATCTATTTAGTAGTAATTGGATTAAATTTGATTGTGACCGCGACATCACGTCAAATTTTGGCGCCGTTGCCGGGGAGTAGTGCGCAACGTGTGTTATTTTCCTTTTTTTTTTTAAATTTGTTATTTTTCTGGTTTACGCTGGGTGTGTTAGTGTGCAGGTATTGACAGGTGCATGCGTACTAGGAGCTCTCACAAGCTATCACCTTTGGCATTTGATCCGGAAATGAGTTACCAAGAGGAGTACGATTACGGTGATTATTATGATGAATATTCTCAACTTTCATATGAAGGCCCTCAGATGTACGATCAAGACTATTATCATGCTCAATATACATTTGATCAGTATGGTTATGAATGTGTAACCCAACAACCTACTTTGCACTATCAGTCACATAAATCTGAAAGTCTTGACGAGATGATGAGAAAGAGACACATGGTTCATGTTGAAAAAGAATTAACAAAACCTCATTTGTCAATGGAAGAACGAGTAGAACTTTTGGAATGGAAATATGATTTGTTACCAAAAGAGGTGAAAGAGATGAGGCCAGGGACGTCGATATTGGAAAAACGTCAAGCAAAACAACACTGGATATATGTGCAGATTGAACAAATGACACCTATGGGTGATGTAGAAGAAAAGGTTGTGAGTCCTCCCGAACTTGAAACTGAATTATTAGGGCCAAATGAGGAATATACAATTGAAATTATTGTGGAGGAACCACCTATGGAGAGCAAAGTTGAGGGCCTTTTACTTGATGAACCAATCAAAGTTGATTACAACTCTCCGGCTGTGGTGGTTATGGAAACCAAGAGTGTTAAGGATGCATGTTTAGAAACTAGGAAGGTGACACTTCATGATGTGGGAGATTTCATTCATAAGTTATGTTTATGGGAGAGTTTGGATTTGTTGGGCATAGAAAACGAAGTAGTGAAGTGGAGAGTAAACTACCGAGCATTTGTTGGAAATTCGGTAGGAAAATGTGGATTTAAAGAATTTTGCAAAGAAAGATGGGACGTGACAAAGCACACACACAATAGAAGAATCAAACACCGTGCTTACATTAGCAACGAAAAAGGTAAATGTGCATTGAGACCACCTTGAGACATATCAGGTACGGTCGGGCTGAAGACCTAAACTTTAGCGCTGCTTGGGAGGCAACCCAAGGTGTTTTTAGATAAGTGTGGGGAAGATGTGCGGAGAGTTATGTGAAGGTGATGATAGGAAGTCGGATTATCTACAACATCTGTTGTGTCAAACTTCACCAGGTCAATGTACTCTTTCCTTAGTCTTGTTATGTTATTTAGTATTAAAATATTGGTATTAGTTGTTAAAAAAAAAAAAATTTGGGATTTGAGAGTATTAGCGAAAGCTAATGTTTTTGGTTAGAAGCGATCTTTCCCTCAAAACCATACATTGGGACAATGTATCCCAAGTGTGGGGATGAGGGGATTTTTTTTTGAGAATTTTAAAAAAAAATTTGTGAAGCCAAGCGAAAATTGTCAAAATTTGAAAACTTGATATTGCTCCACTTGACACACCGACACCCATTTCTAGTCCTTTATTGGTGAGAGTTTGAGCCACATTTGATTATTAATGATGCTTTCTTTGTTTTGAGTGGCGGTGTGTTTATTGTGTTAATAGAACTTGTGTACGAATTCTTGTTAAATCCTAGAGTTAGCATGCTTTTGAAAATGATAGGGGACTTTTAGGTAGCCTCGTCTAGACGTGTGAGAGTGTGGGATTGGTGGGTTGGACCTCATACTTTACATATATGAGCTTGGTATTGTGAGGGGTGGGGGTTTGGTCTTTAGAAAGCCATGGTTGAGCCTTATACCATTCGGTTGTGACCCAAACTTACTTCCTACAAAATTTTACCTTTTGAGATGACCCGGTTTAGGTAATTTAGCATGTGGTGTTGATGTTCTTGTATATATTGTTGAAGTTCGATATGAGACAATAAGAAAAAAAAAAGAGAAAAAAGAAAAAAAAAATGAGAAAGATATGAGAAAAATACAAAAAAGAAGTATTTAGTTGCGATTGTAGTTGAGAACGTTGAAAAAGTTGTGTATATATTTGGTGTTTGCTTTGTTTAGTAGTAGAAATAAAAACCGGGTCAAATCAATTAGCTCTCGCATATATATTCCACCATTTTCTTACCTTTGCACCTAGCCCCGTTACAACCCGTAAGTCCTTTTTGATTCATAAGCATGCTAGATATTTGTTAGGAGGAGACTTGATTTGTATACAAGCTTATTGTCGCACACACACACGCGTTGAATGGTTTAGCATTATGTGCTAATATTTCTTATCACCGAGAGATTTTTGTGAGGGGTGTGTCTTGTGGGGCGATAAAAAGTTAGTAAAAGGACGATACATTTTAGCTTGGTTTGCATATTGATCGCTTGTAGTTTTGAAACGGTTTTTGAATGGGTTGCTTGGGACAAGCAACGGGTAAGTGTGGGGATGTGACGGGTGGTCCGTAGGACAACCCTTAAATGAGCTAAATACGTGCATATCCCATATTTTACACGGTTATGTATCGTGAATGTGATAACTACGAGTGTTCGTGTGTTTTACAGGTAAATCGCTTAATTCGGTTAAATTGGAACCGTAGGCTATGGATTGATGATACAAAGGGCATGTGCAGCTTTTAAAGAAAGTGGGTTTTAAAAGTTTTTTGTTGAAAAACCCTATGGGAGCACAACAACACGTGAACAAGAGACAACACATTTGGGGCGATAATTGGATCCACGCATACATGCAAACATTGGGCTGCCACATGATCATTCTGATACATGCACATGTGAATATTGGGGGACGAATTTGGAGGCCCACATACATGAATATTGAGAAGGATATTGGACTTTTGGAGAATTAAAGCACAAGAATTGGTGGCAGCACCAACTCACGTGAATCATCCATCATCGTCATATCTTTGATTAAAAATTGTGATTGAGAATTATTATTTTTTATAATATACACCATCAAGGCACACAAAGTCAACATTAATTGGACATCATCATGATAGCAGACAACTCTTGGAGTCAATAACATTCTCATCATCACAGCCATCCACATGACTTGGGGATTTCTTTGTGGGCCGCACATACTTGGACTCTCTTAGTGGACTTATGCAAGGAAGGAAGCAACAACATCGTGTGGAGATCATGTGCACATGAGGGGGTTTCATGAAAACAACATTAAATCATCATCACATTCTCAATTGTTGGCACACGTGTAGGCACAGGAGGGTTGGTGAAAGGCTTTGTTCACAATGAATAACAAATCACTTATCATCTTTGGCGGCAAGTGAGGGAGTTGGAACTATGGCACATGTGAACAAAAGTCAACAACATCAATTCAACATATTCACGTGAGGAGGCAGAGGCAGCCAACACTCATCATCACAACAATATAGATAGTGGGCCGACAAATTGGACTTAGTGGACGCACATGTGGGCTTGAACTTTATAGGACTTTGAAAGGAACAATACAAATAGGCTTGGAATGTGGCGGCAGACTTCTTTTGTTGACGATGATTAGAGAGCTTTTGTAACTCATGCATTAATGAGTCATGTTGAAGGTTTTTTATGTTTCCAATAATTAGAAAATCGGTTACACAATACTTGACCGGTGAACGACTTTTGGAGACGGGGAGCGTGAAGAACACTAGCTTTATCTTTTGTTTTATGTTGGTGATTTTCGGGAACATTGAAACTATTATCATGATGTTTGTCCAAGCCATGAGTGGCTAGGTTCTTTATGGTCGTCCTAGGTTGAAGGTTTGTATGAAACAATTGTGTTTTGATTCCATATTTCTAGAATGGTAAACTCTATCTATGTCTTATTTATCATGGTGTGTGATTGCTTAGTTGTAAATTGTTGATTCTTATGATATTCTAGTTTGAAACCATACGTTCTTGGTGCCGTTGGCAATCGAGATATCATGGGTAGAATTAGGATTGGGTAAGAGTTGATTGGTCATCGGGTAACAACCTCACGTTCTAGGAATCTGAGTACTTAGTTCCCTTTTATCACAATAAGTAATTACACGCGAACTATGTCTATGTAGTTCTTTCTAGTGGATGATAGCACAATTGTTGAAGCAAACCGGAAACTTAGGATGGTCATTCGTCTCCAAATTATTTACAAACTCAACTTTCATCTCGCAAATTAATTAGTATTCTTAGTTTTTAAAACCAATCCAAAACAATCAACTCTTGAATTTTACTTTTCTTGCAATTAGTTTAATTTTAGGTAACTTAGATAAATCTTCAAATAACACACATTCCACAAACTCCCTATGTTCGATACCCACTTACCGCTATCTATTTAGTAGTAATTGGATTAAATTTGATTGTGACCGCGACATCACGTCAGATTACTCGAGATTAATCGTGATTAATCGGATCAGGTTTTTTATATGTAATTTTCAGTTTTATGTATACATATACACATTTTTATAGGTAAATATTTTTAGTAGCTAGGTTTTAACTCTTACTCAACTCATTTTTTTAAGTATACAAGATTAATTATTGCAATTCACATGGTTTGGTTGGAAACAAGCCGGAATATACAGGTTTTTTGCCGGAATCTGGCCGGAATCGTCGATTTTTGGCTGGCCGACTAGGCCGACTTGGTACGACTAGGCCCGACTAGCGATTAATGGACTGATTAACGAAAAATTACTCAGTTACTGTCCGACTAGCGATTAATCGCCGACTAGTCGCCGCCTAGTCGCGATTTTTACAACACTGGATAAGTTAGAAAGATCAGAGAGGAAAATGATACTTTTTAAACCACTATGGCAAACCGTTAAAACAACCAAACTACAGGGAGCAAAACAGAAGTTAACTCTTTAATATCTACACGTGTTTATTTATATTAACCTTTTAATATTTAGGAACTAGTCAACATGATGCAATGTTTTGGAACCGAGTTTGTGACAAATTTTAGGCACAAATGGGCCATGCCAAGCCACCAAGGGAATATCATACAACCGATTGTCTTGTATCAAAGTGGAGGGACATTCGTATATAGGTTGGGAATTTATACGGACATGAGTGTGGTACTAGTGACGCAAATGTAAACCGGACGGGTATGTGAAATTATCTTTAGTGTTATTTTACAATCACATGTAAAGAAATAATTATCAAATAATGATTAGGACTTATAATTACAAAACCTCTTCACACTCACTTGATCACTACGCCTCTTCAGCCAAGTGAGTACAAAATTATAAATGTCCCTTATGTCTATATAACGCGGATTTTTTTTTTCAAAATAGACGGTCTTACAATCATTTGCCCAAGATCTCTCACATGTTTGATTTAAATAGTTCATGACAAATTCAACGTATCTTGAAGTTTAAACTATCTGCAGAAAAATGCAACTTTGACCACTAAAACGAAATAATTAATTTGTTTAAAATATCAAACGACGTCCAAAAATTGTGATTCCAGCGCCATTTGAAGCGTATTTCAAAATACTACATTTTGGACTAAAGAAAATCCAGTTTTCGTTTTGTTATGACCCGGTTACAGCCGATTAAAGTCGGCTGTAACTGTTTGGACAGTTTCCTGTTTCAACTCTTTGTGACATGAAACGAGTTTATATTAGTTCTTGTAACATGTTTAGCAAATAAAGACATTTAAACATCGCACACAGCGGGTTATGGTCAACCTCAGATTTATTTACTACCCAAACCGTCAAAAACCAACCGTCCCTTGATGACTTAACCAAGATATTTATATATATAATCCCAAACCCTAATACTGAACCGATCCCACAACCGATATAACCATCATAAGCACGAAATCTCCTAGCAGCTTGAATTAAAATATCATCATCATCTCAACAACAAGTCACGACAAAATTCAGTAGTATAGCCAGAACCTACATCCTAACAATCGAACTAATTTACTCACAGTAATTGAAGAGCCAAAGAATCGAGTCTAGGCCGAAGCCTGTAATCAAGGGTTTGGATCTTATGTGAGAGCTTGGAGACGTCCTGCAAAACAGAAAACCGTTAGGCTCGCCGCAGAGATGGGAGGGCCCCTCTGCGACCACCCTCCGGCGTGAGGATAAGTATTGGTAGAGAGAGAAAATAAGGACGAAGGTTCAGAAAATCGTACTTGGCCTTGTACTTGATGGGGTATTTATAATGGTCAACTGAGATGACATCATTCGTCCAGACGCACTTGAGTGGAGGTTTGTCCTCAGAGTTATGGGTAACAGACATGTTAGGAATGTCCATTCAGGTATAGTCCGGTTCGTCCTAAAGGATCATGTCCGGCCCCGGATATGTATCTTCAAGTCCCCCAGTTTGTTAAGTTCCGTAAGGGACTTAACAAAATGTTTGCATAAGCTATTTCGTCTGAATGACGTGTCGTTGTAGGAGTGTGTAACACCTGTGCCTTCACGGCCATCAAACAAATACCAAACCAATGAAATATTATATTTCATACTTGGGATTTGTAAAAATATGTGTATCATTTGCACATATCAATTCTTGTTCAAATTCCAAACTCTAAATCGCTTTCTGGAAGGTTATACGCGCACCGATGCGTAAATATAACCAGTTTAATGCAACAAACACTCCGGAATAGTGACATAGGCTTAACATACCTTAAATAACCTTTACATAACTTAGAAATAAGTTTTGAAGGCTTTGGTATGGCAAAATCTAGTTAATTCGCTTACAGGGACTAAACTTGACAAACTGCGAAAGTATGCCAATTTGAACTGTAACAGACATTCCGGAACATGACCATAAGTTAAACACACCTTAAATATCCTTTACATAGCTTAGAAATAGGCTTTGAGGGGTTCGGTGTGCTAAAATAAACTTTTGGGTCATTCAGGGACTAAAAGTGTCAAAAAGTGCACAAGTTTGCATTTTCGCGCATAACTTACGTTCTGAATACATCCGGACATCCAAAAATTTATGTAAGCATGACTATATTATATTTTAGTGTTCGCCATAAGAAAAATCCATTCGTCGCGTCATTTGGATCGTTTTTCGCGCTTGTGCGCATTCCGTCGTAATTAAGCGAACATCGCGTTCGTACGACCAAACGAACCATCATCCGGCATATTTTTGAGTATGTTTTGAGTTCCCCATACTTTAACTTCATTTTAGAGCCTTGAAATGAGGTTAACGGGGTTCAAACGCATCGAAAAAGGCCTTAAACACGTGCAGGGACCATTTCTGCCAATTCTGAAACTTTTCTGATACAGGGGGGTGCTAGCGTAGCGCGAGCCCTATAGGCTTACCCGTCGCGCTACGCGACTGCCTATCAGACCAGATGCAGTGTTTTTAATCACAAGTTGCAGCTGTTTGATCCTCCACCACATGTTCTAAGTTGCTTAGTCACTAGATAAGGATCATATTTAGCTTCCATAACCTTTCAACAAGTGTACGGATGTGATCGAATCACGGTTTCCATGAAACGATCTCAACGGTTCACCGAAAACTATATATACCCCATGCCTTTCATTGTTTTAAAGCACTAGAATTCTGATTTGAGAACTCAGAGGCTTTGTTAAACCATATGACACGAGTCTCTATACTCGTTTGGTTTACGAACCCGCATTCTATCCGATCTTCCGATTTAGGTCCGGTTTATTAACATAGTTACCTATATTAGGTGCCGTTTGATTTCCGTGATCTCTAGCATTGTTTGGTTGTCACTCAAGGACTACTGAGCATTCTCAAGTGAGTACATAGACCCCTCTTTTACTGTTTTCCAAACTGTTTTGGGGTGGAACACATGTGCCTACTTGTTACTTTCATGCTTTCCTGTTTTCGCATCATATACCTGCTATGTTCGTTAGTACATTATAGTACATGATCTCATTGTGTTTTATGCTATGTATGTCCATTTAGTTCATACTTAGTACATCGTTTTACATTTACATTTTATGCTATGTATGTCCATTGCGTGCATACTTAGTACATTGTTTTCATCACATGCTTACATTTTGGTATGACATTTGGTTTGTTTACATGGGAAAATACATTCATTAACACCGATCATGCCGTTCGTTAGTAGGTAGTGGTACCATAGGAATTGACAACTCCCGTTCCGGACGTCCCAGGGAAAGGGGATGAAAGGAATGACCGAATTCGATGATATAAGACAGATAGACCTTTAATTTGTTTAAAGGGTTTATCACCACAGTCGCAAGGCTTGGATGTATGCATTTTCACAATACCGCATAAATGTTCATATTAAATAGTTGCATGCATTTACACAAAACATAGCTTTGATTTAAACCAAGTTTTACTTCAATACTTTGTTTTTGTGCATATGGTTTAGTTGAGACATTTCACTTGCCATACATGACATTTTGACATAGACATTTGACATGGATATTTGACATAGACATTTGACATGGATATTTGACATAGACATTTTGACATGATTTACATTTGACACAAACACTTTTGACATTGGTTTTACATACTACATGATTTACATCTTGACATGAACACTTTGACATATTATTTAATACATTTGACAATTGAATTAAACATAGACTTCTTACATTGGTTGGTTTGGTTTGATTAAGTGATTAAGTAACGATGCGTGTGTAATATGATACAAGCATGGTGGATACGCCGCTGGTACTTCCTATATATAAGTGTTTGTATGGTATTATATGTCGTAACGTTATTTGAATCATTTCAGTTTGAGACATAGAACATTTCATACAAATAACATACTTTTCACAAGACATTGATTTATAAACAACTTATCTTATGCAAACATATTTTACTTGGTTATTCATTTAACCTTACATTTATTTATACTTATCATCTGATCTTATCGTTTTTCAAATGATTTAAAAGACAAAGCAAATAACAAGGTTCTTGACTAAACATTTTCTCAAACATAAGTCATGAATCTTATTTTCACAAAACCTATGTATCTCACAGGCATTTTTATGCTGACGTACCTATTTTCACATGTGTTTTTCAGGAGCTGTTGCATAAGATGATCAAGATACACATAGACAGACTTGGGCTTTAGTGACAATAAAAGATGCAAGACTAGTTAATTATGTTGTATTTTCCTTGTTTGATTAAGACATTGTAACACTTTTAATCAATAAAACGAAACTTAAATTTCCATGGTTGTGAAACATTAATTCTGTTACAACACTCCCCGATGTTTCCGCCACGTTTTGTATGTTCTACGTGGTCGGGGTGTGACAGAAAAGATGGTATCAGAGCCAATGGTTATAGGGAATTAGGTTATTAGTAATGCTTTGACCTAGTCTATAACCTTCTTAGGACCCTAACGCGAGTTTACTTGCGTTTAGTCATAAAACAATACTGTCGCCTATCCTTAGGCGACAACCGCAACAAGAACATGAATTTCAAAACCGCTTTGAAAACTAATCATCTGTTCTAGGATGATTGATTACTAGGTTTTGAACCCTCTATTGTAAGGTTTTGAACTCTCTGTTATATGGTTTTGAACCCCTTTGAGTTTTCAAAATCTCGTCAAGGTTTTGGGTTTTAAATAATGTGAACACGTGCAAACTGGAAGGGTGAATGCCTGTATTCTGGGTTTTTTGGCTAGGCAAGCACTTCGTATACATCTCATCAGACGCGAGACCAGTTGTGCTTACCTGGGAATTCTTGGGATGAGTGTTCACTTATAGGCGAGCATGTCTTCGCGATACATTATTTTTGACCCATTTACTTTGAATTGTCACCATCTCATTTGTTTGCCTTAGGTAACAAACAAATGATCACAATTTTCATTCGTTACCATTCTGTATTGATTATCCAATAACCTTTCACTTGCTTCTTCCTATGTCTTTCATTTTCTTCTAGAATGTCTCTTCCTCTTGGCACTGGTCAAACGTCTGAGCGAACAGCCAAATTTTTCCAACAAATAGGCGAAGTGATTCAGAAGACTGTGGATCTAGGCATTGCCATGGCTCGTCTTAACAATGAAGCCTCTCGTCTCGACAATGAAGCCACTCAAGAGCCACCAAAGGAAGCAGAAGTCAAGCTTGCACCAACATCAAGGAAGCGTAAGGCTTCAAGGAAACCCGCAGCGGTTACACTTAATCAAGCTGGACCTAGCCAAGTGGCAAGGCCACCAGCTAGGAAGCCGTACTTAGGAACTGCTCCTAGGTGCAAGCGATGCAACGGTCATCATTCAAACCTCATACCCTGCTTAAATTGTACCTACTGTGGACGGCGGGGACATTTGGTCAACACATGGCGCTTTGCTATCCAGAACAAAGCTGTTGCAAATCTTGCTACTACCCAACTCCAAGTCAACCCTACTCAAGCTCGTTTCCCGCGTGGTACTTGTTACAACTGTGGCGATACGAGCCATTTCAGGAACAACTGCCCAAAGCTTGCTAATGCAAATCCAACCCTTGGATGAGCATTCGGCTGAACAAAGGATGTTGCTGTCTTATGCCTTTGTTTCTTTTGTTCTCGTGTATTGTGAAACAATATGTCTTGTTCATAAATAAAAGTTGTTGTTCACAATTCTGCTATACAAGTATCATTACATGTGTTTATGGCTTTTCCCTATAATACCTGCACTAAGGAACTATGTTCCCTACAAACTACTCTTGTGATTCTCTCTTTCAAGTGATCGCTCATAATTTCCTCGAAAGTTCTAAGTACTCGTTTCATTCTAAGAAACGAAGTACAGGAAATAAAGTGAAATTATGAGTAATCGTGCTTTTTGCACATCTGTACTTTTGAATCCTTGGTTGGATAACTAAGGATATTTTCAAATCTCATACCCATTACGTTTTGATTTTTCAACATACACAGTACAAGTATTTCAACACAATCTTCATGATCTCAAAACATTACATATAGTTTGAAAACAATTTTTCTAGATACATTGTCTATGTTATTTCAAAAACATTGGCCATGTTATCAAAACCAACCTTCCTAATTTCAAAATATTTCATATAGTCTGAAGACAATATTAACACAATACATTTTCTTATCAAATGCATGATTTCGAAAAGCATCATTCATGTCTTTCAAAAACCTTATACATAATTTCAAAATTCATCTCGCATGATTTTAAAACATTTTTGTAAATATATTTATCTAATACACCTACTTTATTTCAAAAGTATTATATATAAGGTTTCAAAAACGGTAAACACATTTTTTCTTAAAAGAACCCCATGCACAGTTTTCAAAAATATTTTCCTCATACAGTGATTTAACCTTCAAATTCTGCTTCATATGTCGCCTTGGCATATCTGGCATCTCAACTTCGTAAAGCATTTTTACTTGATGTTTTGACATAAGCACGTCCAGTGCAAGGTTTCAAAACATCTTCAACTTCTAAAATCCATATGGGATCTTTTTATCTTCATATTGAGACCCTTGTGGATGATCATCATTCAAATCAGAGTCCTTAATTGGATTCCTTATATACCTAAATTCGAACATTTCGGTTCCTTATAATCGAAATCGAATTTTTTTCTTTTAAAGATCTTTCTATCTTTATAGTTAGATTCTTGATAATGTTTAAAGTACCAAATGAAATCCACGAGATGGATTCCTAGTGTGCTTTAAATACATGTACTCTGTTAGCAGAACAAACTTCTAGTTAAACAATTTTGTGGTTATGTGACTATGTGTTTATTCATCTCATGTTTTCTTTTATACATCTTTGTGTTTTTAATACTCTGGATATTCGTTATCCAAATCCTCGCAAGATCTTTCATATCTTCATATGAGAGATTCGTAGCAGGATATTCAAAAGGTACTACCTTAAATCCTTAATGGGCTTCTATGTAATAGTTAAGACCCTTGGATTATATAGTACTGCTTCATGATACATTAGAGACCCTTTAGTGGTCTAATCAAAAAGATTGATTCACAATTTGGTTAAAGAACGACATCTAGTGATGTAGCTGGACAGACTCCTTGATAGTCTATTTACATCATTTATTGATTTAATTAAAAGGACTCTATGGCGGTCTAGTCACACTCATCACAGGATTGTTCATTTGGTTTTCCCCTGCACATTATAAAATGGACTGAGTGAACTATGCAAGGAATTGTCTAATTATGGACGCGTACATAATTATGAAATTTAGTGCACGGTAACCACAGTAAGATTTATTATGTGTAAGAACCGATAGTGACAACAATAACGAAATGAGAACGATGTAATGGAGGTACGGTGGACGCACTAATGACGCTTCATATACTTGTATATAAGTATCCCTCTTACATTGCAATCATGATGTTATTAAAGGTTACTAGGAGTTTAGAACCCTAATCAATATTGTTCGATCTTTTCAAACTTCATGCTTTCAAGCTCTCACAAGTTTCCTCTAAATAAATTTCGGGACGAAATTTCCTAAAGTATGGGAGACTGTAACACCTGTGCCTTCACGGCCATCAAACAAATACCAAACCAATGAAATATTATATTTCATACTTGGGATTTGTAAAAATATGTGTATCATTTGCACATATCAATTCTTGTTCAAATTCCAAACTCTAAATCGCTTTCTGGAAGGTTATACGCGCACCGATGCGTAAATATAACCAGTTTAATGCAACAAACACTCCAAAATAGTGACATAGGCTTAACATACCTTAAATAACCTTTACATAACTTAGAAATAAGTTTTGAAGGCTTTGGTATGGCAAAATCTAGTTAATTCGCTTACAGGGACTAAACTTGACAAACTGCGAAAGTATGCCAATTTGAACTGTAACAGACATTCCGGAACATGACCATAAGTTAAACACACCTTAAATATCCTTTACATAGCTTAGAAATAGGCTTTGAGGGGTTCGGTGTGCTAAAATAAACTTTTGGGTCATTCAGGGACTAAAAGTGTCAAAAAGTGCACAAGTTTGCATTTTCGCGCATAACTTACGTTCTGAATACATCCGGACATCCAAAAATTTATGTAAGCATGACTATATTATATTTTAGTGTTCGCCATAAGAAAAATCCATTCGTCGCGTCATTTGGATCGTTTTTCGCGCTTGTGCGCATTCCGTCGTAATTAAGCGAACATCGCGTTCGTACGACCAAACGAACCATCATCCGGCATATTTTTTAGTATGTTTTGAGTTACCCATACTTTAACTTCATTTTAGAGCCTTGAAATGAGGTTAACGGGGTTCAAACGCATCGAAAAAGGCCTTAAACACGTGCAGGGACCATTTCTGCCAATTCTGAAACTTTTCTGATACAGGGGGGTGCTAGCGTAGCGCGAGCCCTATAGGCTTACCCGTCGCGCTACGCGACTGCCTATCAGACCAGATGCAGTGTTTTTAATCACAAGTTGCAGCTGTTTGATCCTCCACCACATGTTCTAAGTTGCTTAGTCACTAGATAAGGATCATATTTAGCTTCCATAACCTTTCAACAAGTGTACGGATGTGATCGAATCACGGTTTCCATGAAACGATCTCAACGGTTCACTGAAAACTATATATACCCCATGCCTTTCATTGTTTTAAAGCACTAGAATTCTGATTTGAGAACTCAGAGGCTTTGTTAAACCATATGACACGAGTCTCTATACTCGTTTGGTTTACGAACCCGCATTCTATCCGATCTTCCGATTTAGGTCCGGTTTATTAACATAGTTACCTATATTAGGTGCCGTTTGATTTCCGTGATCTCTAGCATTGTTTGGTTGTCACTCAAGGACTACTGAGCATTCTCAAGTGAGTACATAGACCCCTCTTTTACTGTTTTCCAAACTGTTTTGGGGTGGAACACATGTGCCTACTTGTTACTTTCATGCTTTCCTGTTTTCGCATCATATACCTGCTATGTTCGTTAGTACATTATAGTACATGATCTCATTGTGTTTTATGCTATGTATGTCCATTTAGTTCATACTTAGTACATCGTTTTACATTTACATTTTATGCTATGTATGTCCATTGCGTGCATACTTAGTACATTGTTTTCATCACATGCTTACATTTTGGTATGACATTTGGTTTGTTTACATGGGAAAATACATTCATTAACACCGATCATGCCGTTCGTTAGTAGGTAGTGGTACCATAGGAATTGACAACTCCCGTTCCGGACGTCCCAGGGAAAGGGGATGAAAGGAATGACTGAATTCGATGATATAAGACAGATAGACCTTTAATTTGTTTAAAGGGTTTATCACCACAGTCGCAAGGCTTGGATGTATGCATTTTCACAATACCGCATAAATGTTCATATTAAATAGTTGCATGCATTTACACAAAACATAGCTTTGATTTAAACCAAGTTTTACTTCAATACTTTGTTTTTGTGCATATGGTTTAGTTGAGACATTTCACTTGCCATACATGACATTTTGACATAGACATTTGACATGGATATTTGACATAGACATTTGACATGGATATTTGACATAGACATTTGACATGGATATTTGACATAGACATTTTGACATGATTTACATTTGACACAAACACTTTTGACATTGGTTTTACATACTACATGATTTACATCTTGACGTGAACACTTTGACATATTATTTAATACATTTGACAATTGAATTAAACATAGACTTCTTACATTGGTTGGTTTGGTTTGATTAAGTGATTAAGTAACGATGCGTGTGTAATATGATACAAGCATGGTGGATACGCCGCTGGTACTTCCTATATATAAGTGTTTGTATGGTATTATATGTCGTAACGTTATTTGAATCATTTCAGTTTGAGACATAGAACATTTCATACAAATAACATACTTTTCACAAGACATTGATTTATAAACAACTTATCTTATGCAAACATATTTTACTTGGTTATTCATTTAACCTTACATTTATTTATACTTATCATCTGATCTTATCGTTTTTCAAATGATTTAAAAGACAAAGCAAATAACAAGGTTCATGACTAAACATTTTCTCAAACATAAGTCATGAATCTTATTTTCACAAAACCTATGTATCTCACAGGCATTTTATGCTGACGTACCTATTTTCACATGTGTTTTTCAGGAGCTGTTGCATAAGATGATCAAGATACACATAGACAGACTTGGGCTTTAGTGACAATAAAAGATGCAAGACTAGTTAATTATGTTGTATTTTCCTTGTTTGATTAAGACATTGTAACACTTTTAATCAATAAAACGAAACTTAAATTTCCATGGTTGTGAAACATTAATTCTGTTACAACACTCCCCGATGTTTCCGCCACGTTTTGTATGTTCTACGTGGTCGGGGTGTGACAGAGTGGTTCTGGTCGAATGACGTGGCGCGATCTGAATGGTGCCAACGTGGCTTGGGTGACTCAAGTAACTTGACCGTCAGTCACCCATGCGTGACGGTTGCGAAACCCTTTGTTGGGAACCGTGAGCGCCTGTTGAGGTGATGGTTCGATTTGACCATCCCTAACCGACTTAATCTTCTTATAAAAGCTGCTTTTTACCCTTTCATTTTTACCCTTTTTATCTCATCTTCTTCTCTTGCTTGTTATCCTCTTTGTTCTCCTGTTTTCTTCTTCTTCTTCTCTTTTCTTTTAAAAATGGTGCGTTCCCTTTCCGTTTGGTTTCTGTATTATGGCTCCGGGTAAGGATAACCTATCGGAGAGTGTGAGCATTTTTACCCAACGACAGTTGGATAAGTTTATTCGAGAGTACCGGATTCCCTTAGATCTCCATCCGACCCTTCCTTCTAAAGATGAAACCATATACCCTTTTCGACAGGGAAAATTTCCCTTTTATACCCGTGTCTGTAATTTTGCGAACTATCGAGTCCCCTTCTCAAGGTTTTTAATTAGGGTACTTCAGTTTTTTTGGGTTCATATTTGTCAAGTGAACCAATTCGGTCTTAGTCGCATAAGCCATTTTGAAATCTTATGTCGAGCCCTAGATCGGAGACCGGACTTAGATGTCTTCCGGTATTTCTACGAATTTATTACCGCCGGGGACTGGTATACCTTTGCGCATCGGAAGGGTATCCCTCCCCCCTCCACAGACGAACGATCTAGCTTGAAAAACTGGAAGGATCATTTCTTCTGGTTGGACGATCGTTGTCTTCCGGAGGAGATGAGGTGGCGCTTTAAGGACCAGTCGATGTCCTTCGATCTGGGTGAAGACTTCGTTTTCGACCAAGAACTGGCCCGTGCCTTAATTGAGCACAAGTCCCCGATCCGTCCCCTTCATGAGCATTTTCTTTTGTTGGGTCGAGTCTGTTTTTCTTGGAGCCAAGGGGATAGGGATTGGCCGGTTATTTGCAGAAAGCGTGATCGTAAGTTCCGGCCCTTTACCTCCCCTTCGGCACTTTTCTTCCCCTGCTTTACTAACTTGTTTTTTTATTCTGAAAATGCAGGAGTTAAAATGTCTCCTCTTAGGGATGCTCTGAAGGTTCCTAGTTTTGACGTTCTTGATTTTGATTTTGACGATCAAGGTGAAGGCGAAGTTCCCCTCATGAAGCAAGTGGCTTATGCAGCCCAAGAGACTCGTCCCCTAGTTACTCAAGATGCATCCGAACCGTCTACGGCCGAAGCTACTTCTTCTGTCCCGACACCTAAAAAAGGCGCGGCTGGTTCTTCCGGATCTCAAGCTAGAAAGAACTCTATCTTGGATGATGTGGATGATGATGCGGAGATGCGTAGTTTGGACGAAGATTTACAGTATCGTCCTTCTTCTGTTTCTTTGAAGAGTAAAGGAGTGATGTCTGATGCCGACCAGAAAGGTCTGGTTCGCAAAAGGAAGAATGAACCGTTACAAATTCGTTCCTCCAATCCTCTTCCTATTCCGAGGACGAAGAAGATTAAAAAAGGTACCTCTCACTCTGGCAGTGATGTGATGGTTGAGTTGGATGAGCACCTTACTGGTGGCAAATTTTCAAGGGAAGAAGCTGCACTGGCTCGGTCTGCACCAACTCCTACATTTTTTGGCGGTTTTCTTCCTGTCAACGAAGTGGAAAGTATGGAGGTGGAGAATTCGGAGACTACGAGTAAGGGAGACGGAAAAACTCATGGTGAACAGAAGGTGACTTTTTCAGGTACTATTTTGGACTCATCTTTGGTTCGGACCTGAGTTGATGTCCTATTTTCGATATGCATGCCTTTTCAGACGATATGGAGATTGACCCAGCGACGGCTGATGAGAAGTTTGTTCCGGATTGGGATATCCGGAACAAAGACTCGGTGATGGATGAGCTTGTTGCTAGAACTTTCCTTTTTAACATCAGCACTCCGCTGGATCATGCCAGGAGTCGAAAGGTGAAAAGCCAAGATCTGGGTGCCATGGTTTTATCCAATCAAGCTCAATCTAATATTTTTGTGACGGAGCTTTATCGAAGGTAGGTTGAGGCGGAGTCGGTGAGAGAGAGCTTGGAGAAAGAGACCCTCTCTTTCAAGTGCAAGATTCAGAGGACTCCGGAGGTTGAGAAAAAAGATTGCCCAACTTACCCAAGATCTTCAAGCTCAACAGGAGAAAGTTAAGTCCCTGATTACCCAGAATCAATCATCTCAGGCGGCCGCCGCCTCTGCGGCTGAGGACAGGGATAGGATATATGCGGAATTAAAGGATTTCTCCGAATCTATGAAGAGGAAGGACGAAGAGCATAAAGCGATTTTGGCAAAAATGGAAGAGTATTTCGCACATGCTCGTCTGGCTTATGTGAACATGATGGCAGGTACGTACCTTTTTTTTATTTAACTACTTCTGTTTTATTATTTCCTTCTAACACTTTGGTCAGAGCGGGATGTGCTTAAAACAGGGGAAGCCGATTTGAAGGCTCGGATCGAAGAAATGAAAGGGAGTCATGAAGCCGAGATTGAGGAGATTAAGAAAGAGAATGCTGCCTTGAAAGCGACGGTAGATGATTTCCAAGCAACAAAGACCTGGCTTCTTTCGGAGGGAGGGAAACTTCTGGCTAAGAACATACACAAAGGTCCGGAGATGACTGCTGCTGTTGCCGCTGTAAACAACGCGATGAGCGCCGTTGGTGTCAACTCTGGACTTTAAAATGGATACATCCATGCTCTGAAGAAGAAGACTCTGTATGCCGAAGTCCCGTTGCTGAACCGTAATGCTGGTGAAGAGTTAAATACAGTGGTTGCTTGCTTTGATTCTCTCATTTTTCCGGTGATAGAGGATCTTCCGAAGCTGGTGAATGAACCACTATCCAAAATCAAGGATGCTCTCTTTTTCTTAGTTTGTTTAACTATCGTTTTTAGAAGGTGGTCATATCCGGCAACTTGGGATATGCACCTTATTTTGATTCGGAATCGAATGTAATGATGTTTTTACCGTTCTTTGTGAATGTGACAATTATCCCTTAATGTCTAAATGATTTTGCATGGCTTCCGGTTATACTGATCCGGTTATTTTTGATGTAGTCACTTTGTTTTGCATGCGTCCATGCTTTTTATGCCTACATTTTGGTTTTTAGAACGTTCTTTTTTAATGTACGGATCCGATTTTCTTTACCTTTAGGATAATTTTTTAGATGAAAGAAAGAGTACGAACAATGCCAGTTCGTTCTTGCCTTTTAGGGTTAGCATCCCTGATTCGGCCGATGACAACTTATGTGTTGCAACTTTGTTAATGATAGAAGTTTTTAAGCATTCTATTTAATCCATCCAGAGTATATTCTCCGGTTAACACATGGTAAAAACATTAAAATAATCTGCGGGTAAAACACTCCGCAATTCATGGAAATATAAAATAGTTGTGCGGGAACACCCTCCGCATTACAAGGAAAGTAAGAACGATGCGGGCCGTAGCCTTCGCATTTACAAATTTATTTTGAAATATTCTAAAATTTTTAAAGGAAACATCGTTTTAGGTGCATCCCATTCCAAGTACGTGGAACGGGGGTACCATCCATTCTGCTGAGTGTGTAAGCACCATTTTCTCCAACAGTTTCAATTTGATAAGGGCCTTCCCACTTCGGAGCCATCTTCCTCGTACCTTCGGCCAGGCTTGCCTCATTGCTTCGCATAACGTAATCTCCAACCTTGAACCGAACCTCCTTTACCTTTGAGTTGTAATGCTTTTGCAACTCTTTTTTGTACTTTGCTTCTCGGATAGCCGCAAGTTCTCTTCTTTCTTCGGCCAGGTCGAGGTTCAGGCGGAGTTCTTGTTCGTTCACTTCTTGATTTTGTTGCATGCGGGGGGTAGGTATGCCTACTTCGGCGGGGATGACTGCCTCCGTACCGTACGTTAGACTAAAAGGAGTCTCCCTTGTGCTTGTTTTTGGCATCGTTCGATGAGCCCACAGGACGTGCGGAAGTTCATTTGCCTAGGAGACGCCCTCTTTACCCAGACGCTTTTTATGCCTTCCACAATGCTGCGGTTGGCTCTTTCTACCTGTCCATTGGCCTGGGGATGGGCAACCGAAGCGAAACTTTGTTCAATGTGCATTCTTTCACACCAGGTTTTGAATGGTTTTTCTGCGAATTGCTTCCCATTATCACTGACGATGCAGAGCCTATATTTTCCCAAACGAACCTCAGTACTTGATCTCCGGTGATGGTTCGGAGAGGTTTGGCTTCGATCCATTTTGTGAAGTAATCAATGGCTACCAACAAGAACCTCACTACTCCGGTGGAAACAGGGAAAGGACCAACGATGCCAATCCCCCACTTCTGAAACGGCCAAGCCGAAGTTACAGGGACGAGGTTGTTTTTAGCTCAGTGGCTGACGGGGGCGTGTCACTGACAATCTTCGCATGCTTGTAATTCATCGATGGCACTCTGGTGCATGCCCGGCCAGAAGTATCCAGCATTCATAGCTTTCGCCACAACCATCTATGGCCCGGAATGTATGCCACATATTCCCCAGTGGATTTCTCTTATAATATAGCTGGCTTCTTTCGGAGTCAGACACTTTAGGAGCGGACCTAAAAAAGTATTCCGGTAGAGTTTTTCGTCGTGAACCTGATATTGTAGTGCTTTTACCTTCATCTTTCGTGCTTGGGCTTTTTCCTCTGGAAGCGTGCCGTCTTTCAGATAGTCTAAGATTGGAGTCATCCATGACCTTTCCTTTACGGAGATTGACATCACGGACTCCGCTTGATGGATGGCCGGGGCTTGTAAGGTTTCGACCAGCACTTCTTTAGACAAATGAAAAAAATGCTACGGACGCAAGCTTGCTTAGGGCATCCGCCTTTTTGTTCTTGCTCCGTGGTATGTGAACTATTTTGCAAGAGTTGAATGCGGAGATTAAACTGTTAACTTGACTTAGATACCGGATCATGTTTTCTTCTCGTGCTTCGTACTCTCCGCTGACCTGGTTGGCGACTAGTAATGAATCAACATGAGCCAGAACGGAGGTTGCGCCAGCCTTAGCTGTGGTTTGGAGTCCTGCGAGAAGGGCTTCATACTCTACTTCATTGTTTGAAGTTTTAAACTCAAAACGCAGGGCATAAGTATATTCTATTCCTTCCGGATCTATCAAAATTAAACCGGCTCCCGACCCTTCTTTACTGGAGGCTCCGTCAGTATATAGGTTCCATACCCTTGGGAGAGTAGACTTTTCTTTGGTGCTCTCTCCGGTTGGTACCTCCGTAAGAAAATCTGCTACACCTTGACCTTTTACCGGACCTCTAGTTTGGTAGGTAATATCGAAAGCGCTGAGTTTGATTGCCCATTTGGTGAGGCGTCCAGAAACCTCCGGCTTTCTGAGGATTTGCTGGATTTGAAGGTCAGTCTGAACTTCTATATTGAAAGCCTGAAAATATCTTCTGAGTCGTCTGGATGCATGTACCAATGCGAGTGCCAATTTCTCTATCATCGGGTACCGAGTTTCATAATCTTTTAAGATGTGGCTTACGTAGTAAACCGGTATTTGTGCTTGATCTCGATGTACCATGAGCACCGCACTGATGGCGAAATGAGAAGCGGAGAGATATACAGTGACGGTTTCTCCGGTAATTGGGGCAGTTAACGTGGGCAAGGATCCAAGCCAAACTTTTAACTCCTGAAATGCTGAATCGGCCTCCGTCGTCCATTCTATCTGACCCTTTCCAATGCGTTTTTTCAATACGTTCATAAAGGGAATGGTCCGGTCAGCTGCCTTGGAGACAAAACGGTGAAGAGCTACTAGCTTACCATTCAGTGATTAGATTTCTTTTACTGTTTTCGGAGGCTGCATGGAAACCACGGCTCGAATCTTGTCCGGATGTGCTTGGATTCCGGACTGAGTTATCCATACACCCAGAAACTTCCCTTCTTCTAAACCGAAAGAACATTTTTTAGGATTTAACTTGAGGTTGATACTCCAAAGACGGGTGAAGGTCTCGAGTATGTCATCGATCATGTTATCTTTGGCTTCACTCTTGATGACCAGATCATCTACGTAAATTTCCAAGTTCCTTCTGATCTGATCCTTGAATGCTTTATCCATCAACCTCTGGTACGTAGCTCCGACGTTCTTAAGCCCGAACGGCATTTTGGTGTAACAGAAAAGACCGTCATTCGTTACAAACGCCGTCTTGTCTTCATCTTCCAAAGCCATCTGTATTTGGTGGTAACCTTTGTATGCGTCCAAGATGCATTTAAGGCGAAAGCTGGAAAGAGAATCAATTTTCAAGTCGATCTCCGGTAGAGGGTAGCAATCCTTCGGACATGCATTGTTTAGGTCAGAAAAATCAACGCACATTCTCCATGTTTTGTCTTTCTTTGTTACCATCACTGGGTTGGAGACCCATGTTTGATATCGCACTTCCCTGATAATTTCGGCGCTTAACAGCTTTCGTACGTCTTCGGAGATGGCTTTATGACGAGCCGGAGCCATGTTTCTTTTTTCTTTGAGCGACTGGTTTCACCGAATGTGACACTTTTAACTTATGCTCGGCCAAACATCGAGGGACTCCGACCATGTCAGAAGTTTGACAAGCAAATACGTCAAGTGAGCTGGACAAAAGTTTTCATAGTCGTTTTGTGGTACGTTCGGGGAGCTAGGCTCCAATGGCAATTTTTTGCTCCGGAAAATGTGGGTGAATGGCCCATTCCTCTGTAAGGAGGGTCGGAGGTTGCACATTACTCTCGCTTTGTCGTATTTCAGTAACGCACACGGTTGATTTGGAGTGTAAAGTTGCCACTCCTGCTTCGGTGGGAAACTTTAATGACCCATGAATGGTGGAGCTAATAATACCAAAAGCGCACATCCCTGGTCTTCCTAGTATGACGTTATGGACGGATCTTGCTCCCACTGCCAGGTATGTCAAGTTAACGGTTCTGACCAGGCTTCCGGTACCCAACGTTGTTGGTAGGGTAATTTGCCCAATCGGCTGGACCACCTCTCCGGAGAAACTCACCAACGGCATAGATACTTGTATCAGCTTTGCTTTAGTTTGCGGGGCCAATTGTTGGAAACACTGTTGATACATGATTTCAGTGGCACTTCCACTATCGACATAGATCCGTCTGATTTTGTGCCCTGCAATCACCGCAGATACTATGATCGGTCCGTCTTTGATTTCTCTGGAAGTGATTGGGGGGAAGGGGATTGGTTGTTGCATCCAAGCGGCCATATGATGATCGTCCGTATTGTGGCCTCGCGCATGATGGTAATCACAATATTTTTTGGAGTTCTTATCACCTGGATTCCGGAGCTTTGGTGGGGCGGGAAAATTTGCTCCTTCGGCACTGAGAATTTCGCTAGGAGTTTTGGAAAGATCCGATAGATTATAAAATCTTGATCCGGAACTTCTTCCCCGCTGCGGCCTATCGTTTCTGTTGTAAGGGTGTGGTTGTCCCCTACTTCCGGATGGAGTTTTATCAAATACGGATCCACTATTTTTTTCCAGGAGGACATTTTATGATCTGACTCTGGTGCTGGATTACATGCGTTTTTTTCTCGAGCGAAAGCTCTGGCTCGCTCCCTGAGTACTTCCATCGTCTTCGGGAGATTTTCATGTAACTTTTCGACCAACTGGTTATTCCGAACACCGTGACAGAATCCGGAGATCCTTAATTGGTCCACGACCCCACTGATCTGCATACTTTCTCGATTGAACCGATCAATGAAGCCATCCAAAGATTCGCCATCTTTCCTTCGGATGTTGTGTACTTCGGTAATTTCCTTGGAGTAGTGCCTTTGCTGGCTGAAGTTCTGAAGGAATAACCATCGGAACTCTTCGAAATCATTGATTTCGCCTTCATTTAGAGTGTCAAACCATACTCGTGCTGCCCCCGTTAATGTTTGTGCGAACATAAAACACCAAGCGGGCATCGGCCATTGCTCGACTCGTGCGGCCCCATCGAAGTCAAACATGTGATCATCCGGATCAGTGGTACCGTCATATTTTTTTACCGTGGTTGGCATTTTGAGCTTCGGAGGGAGCTTGGCGTGTGTGATGCGGGCACTGAATTTGGACTTAGCCGTCATGGAAACCGGATGATAAGGCTTAGTAAGCTCCGGATCATTGACTACCTCCATTTGTGTTTCATTTCGCACCGTCATTGCTGGGGATGGTCCAGAAGAACCCTGTATATATCCAGTATAAGTTTCCAAAGTAACAACTGTGGAAAAAATAGGAGATGCGAAAGTTGTAGGACCCGTAGTCCTTACTGGAGTTTCATCATGGAAGAGTCTGGTTCGTAAACCGAGGATCTCTTCGTCTCTAGCCTGTTGAGCTTTTAGCCGTCTTAAGAGACTGGCATTTTTGGAAAGGAATGCAGCATCGAATTCCGATTCTTGCGAAGTTGGTAATAATATGAACGGTAAAGTTGTTCCTGGTCCCGAGCACAAAGGAGCTGAGACTATGGAAACAATGCTTGTTGGTGCTGTAGTTTGCGTACTAACAGCTATGGATCCCAAATTCATAGAACCCGAGGCCGCCATAGATCTGTTCGTTACTCAAGAAATTCACCAAAGTGAAGGACTATGAGTTGTGAAATTGGATGGCGCCAATTGAAGAGCCAAAGAATCGAGTCTAGGCCGGAGCCTGTAATCGAGGGTTTGGATCTTATGTGAGAGCTTGGAGAATCGTCCTACAAAACAGAAAACCGTTAGGCTCGCCGCAGAGATGGGAGGGCCCCTCTGCGACCATCCTCCGGCGTGAGGATAAGTATTGATAGAGAGAGAAAGTAGAGAGAGAAAATAAGGACGAAGGTTCAGAAAATCGTACTTGGCCTTGTACTTGATGGGGTATTTATAATGGTCAACTGAGATGACATCATTCGTCCAGACGCACTTGAGTGGAGGTTCGTCCTCGAAGTTATGGGGAACGAACATGTTAGGAATGTCCATTTAGGTATAGTCCGGTTCGTCCTAAAGGATCATGTCCGGCCCCGGATATGTATCTTCAGTAATCATCAATTAAAATTAAACATGATACCTAGTTAAGAAGGGTGTTCAATTAAGCTTAGAGATCGAGAACTTGAAGCCCCTTTCGGGTCTGGTTTCGCATCGGCAGAAGCAGAAGAAAAAGGGAGTGGCGAGATGGATGAAGGCAGTTAGGGTTTACTGATTGTTGCATGCACACCTTTCACGTACGCACACATACACATATGCGACTTTAGTTTAGGGAGTTGGGTTGGGCCAAAAGTTTAAGAAGTTTGGGTTGGGACTATGATGGGCCGCCGAGGGGCAAGGAGGTGAGGTGGGTTCGGTTTAGCTTGGGCCGCAAACGGTTGGGTTACGGGGTCGGGTTTCACATAAGTTAGTGTAATAATTAGTGGTGCACAAAAAACCCGAACCCGGACCCGAAAATAAAACCCGAAACCGGGTATTATAAAACCCGGGTTTTTTATACCCGAACCCGACCCTACCCATAGGGTAGGGGTTGGGTATGCATTTCTGTTATAAAACCCGAACCCGGAACTGGGTTTTTTTATACCCATTTTCAACTCGGGTTTTACGAGTACCCGGTTTCAACCCGAACCCAGAACCGGGTTTTTTCAATACCCGGTCCAGGTTTCCCAATACTTTTTTTCGTTTTTTTTGGGGTTTTTTTAGAGTTTTGTACCTTGGTAACGGCTATATAGCCGTTAGAAAGTGTATTATGATCATTTGTTTGGTTTACATTGTATCTCTATACCCTATAAAAGGGGTCTTTTATGACAAACAATAAACGAAGACGATCAAGTTATTCGAAGCTATCTATGTTCATCATCTTATTTGATCCGGTTCAATGATTATTTAGGTGTCATGTATTTCTATGTTTTATGAAATAAAAAGGTTTTGCATTTTATATTTCTATGATTTATCCAAAAAAATGAATACCTAAGGCATACCCGAACCAAACCCGATCCATACCCAACCCTACCCGAACCCGAAAATAGGGTATTATAATACTCGGGTATTAGAAAACCCGACCCGAACCCTACCCGAACCCGGGTATATAGGGTATACATTTTAATATAAAACCCGGACCCGGACCCGACCCGGGTATTGTTAATACCCGATTTTGTAGAACCCGGTCGTACCCGAACCTGGTTCCATACCCGGAACCGGGTATTCAGAAAACCCGATTTGTGCACCACTAATAATAATGTTTCGAGTTCAAGGGTCGGGCACTATTACTATAAAGTAATATCATTATAGAATAATAATAACACGCTACTAAATATCCACGGCACACGCTAATTTAATTATTTTTATTTTTTTATAAATAACAATGCAACTAAGTATCAACATGCTGAGAACCGTCCCAAGAAGGATACCTGATTTTCCGGGATGTCACAGTTTGTGACAAATTTCAGGCACAAATGGGCCACGCCAAGCCACAAAGGGAGTATTATACAACCGATTGTCTTGTATCAAAGTGGAGGGATGGCAGATCTAGAAAATCCGCATAAGGGTAACGTTTCAATAAAAAGGGTAACAAAATCGAAAAAACGTCAATTTTTTTCAAAATTTACACTAGTGTCGGAGCATTACCGGAACGTCAAGGGGCAACGGAGGTTACCCCTTCTATCACTATAGATCCGCCCCTAGGGACATTCATATATAGGTTGGGAATTTATACGGACATGAGTGTGGTACTAGTTATGCGAATGTATATCGGACGGTGTTGATGTAACAAATAATAGACCAAGGATAGTAGTTGGGCTAGTTAGGCAAAAGGGTTGAAGGGTTCAATTTTGCCTAACGCAGGTCGTGGGGTCCCCCCACGTTTCCAAGGTCTTGGGCAGGGATTTGTTGAAATCTCTTATGAGATATTTTGAGGTGATGGCATTCATAAAACCGGCCACCCTCATCTTTTCGTCTGCCCCTACATATGTTAGACCTTCCTTCTTGTATCTTTCTATAAACTCTCGAAGACTTTCATCATCTCGTTGTTTTATCTGAAAGATTACTGTTGCATCTTTGACATATCGCCTTTGTTGGGAGAAATTGGCCAGGAATCCCTTGCTGAGGTCATCGAAGCTTCGAATGCTTCGAGCAGGTAAATCATTGAACCAGATTCTGGCTGATCCGACAAGGGTTTGCATGAACATTAGGCAACATTCAGCGTTTGACCATTTCTCGATCCTTGCGGCACCAGTGAAAATCTGAAGATGGTCTTCAGGATCTTCAGTCCCATCATATGTTTTGATGTGGGATGGCATCTTGATCTTCGTTTGAAAATCATAATCGGCTATTTGCTGTGAAAAGCATGAGAGGTTACTCGGCTTGTAAGGTTTGGCCAAATCTTCTTCAGCCCTTGCACCCGCGTTGTTGCTGTTGTTGATGTTGTTGTTGTTCCCTTGAGTGGCCAGCACCTGATTGATAAAGTGCTGCCACGGGAAGCTGGCCATCATCTGGGGCATGAGGTTGAAGCCTTGAAGGCTTCCGGGTGCTACTAGGCAACTAACTCCCAAAGGGGTGCTCATAACAGCACTTCGTGCCAAGGGGAGCACGGACAAAGCTTGTTCCCATGAAGTTGTTGCTGAGGGTTGAAGGCTTGTTACTGGGGACTGCAGGAGCTGGTCAAGGGTCAACTCATGGCCCAGAGGAGCACCACTTGTAGCTGGTTGGGATTAGAAGAGAGGATATGTTGTAGGATTCGGCCTTACGGACAGATACGGGTTATGGTTTGGAGGATTACTGGGACCAGCCTCATCCCTAGATGCAAAAGGAGGGATAGGAGGTCCAGGAGATAGTGTTGGTTCTGGCTCATCATAGTCTAAACGAATCCTCACTCCCTTGTCCCTTTCCCTACTCACATATTGGTTAAGGAGAGACCTCAACTCAAGGAAATTGTTGGCGACCCCCTCAGGGGTAAGCTCGACACGTGATGGGGTGCTAGAGACACCGATGTTAGGGGATGGGACCCCTGACCTGGAAGGAGTAGGTGTGCTGAAAGTCAGGAACTCAGGAGTGCCTCCTGGTGTCGAGAAAGAAGTTGGTATAGCCACATGAGCTTGACTAGTACCTGGGGTAGAAGTGTTAGGAACATGATTCACTTCTCCCGAGGATCCACTTTCTGACATGGTAATTTCGAGAGAATGGAGCTACACTACTAGGTCTTTTGAAGGAAAATAGTGGCGTGTCCCCACGGTGGGGGCCAACTTGTTGATGCAACAAATAATAGACCAAGGATAGTAGCTGGGCTGGTTAGGCAAAAGGGTTCAATTTTGCCTAACGCAGGTCGTGGGGTCCCCCCACGTTTGCAAGACGTGGAGAGAGGTTCACTAGATTAATTTTGTTGTTGGCTAAAGATCCTCCTCTGGAATGTATTCAGATTCGGATGTGTAAGCAAAAGGGATGTGTGTGTTGAATGTGAAAGAAAGTATCTTGCATGAAGCTAGTACTCGAGATGAATGACCATAGATTTCGGGAATCAGAGCTGGCCAGGAATGTCCTCTTCAGTAAATGAAGTGTCTAATTTATAGGAAAAGACATTGCTCAAAGAGGAATATGTTGACTAGTGAATGTGCTTGCAGTGGGGGTTTTGCCCTTTTTGGGGGTTGAAGGCTTTGACCTGCGGGTAAAAGAGTGTGTTCTGTGGATCCGTGTTACTTTTGCGGCTGGTGAGTTGGTGAAGCAATCCAGAGATATGACCATTTACTGTTCCCGTATTGCTTTACTTCATCTCCCCAGCTTTTCAACCTTTGAACCGTTTAACCTTTTGAGCATTCATGTATTTAAGTCATTTTATTTGGTCTTGGGCTACCCCCGTCATCAGCCCCCCAAGTCAGAGGTTTTTGGGAAACGAGCTCAAAGACTTCTGACTTTTATACATGTGTTTTACTGTCTAAAGGCTTCAAGGGTTCAAAGATTGAAGGCTTAAAGGGTTGGAGTCAGTTAATTTTTTGAATTTTAAAAAACAGACAACTGATTTGATTGATGTGTGGCAGTTCATAGGGCGGCGGTTTTGTAGAGAGTAACTGTTTGCAATTATAACCTCTATTTTGGGTTTTATTTTCTTTTATTATTGAAGATAACATTCATTCTTTTCATTATTTCTTCAAGTTTCCTCTGCAATTCCTTTCCTCTCTTCAAGGTTTGTTCCAGCTTCTTTCTTATTTCCTTACTTACTTCATATTTTCTTGTAAAAATGGGTGCTCGTAAGGATTTGGCAAAGTCCTTTTCTCGATTAACCCAAGAAGAGGTAGAATTATTTTGTAAGGAATATGGTATTGGGAAAATGTTTAAACCGACTGCTCCTGCTTGCGACGTTCCTATTGATAAATGTCCGGCTGGTTCGATTGCTCTTTATTGTCGTCATTTTGAGTTTTCGAACCTCCGTTATCCCTTTTCCTTCGTTGTTTTGAATCTGTTGGAGTATTATCGAGTCTCCTTTGGCCAAATTCATCCGATGGGCATGGCTAGGGTTTTGCACTTTGAGGTTTTATGCCGTGCCCTTGGTTATGATCCTTCATTGTTGCTTTTTCGCCGGTTTTTTCGTTTGGCCAAAAACGGTGATTGGTTCACCTTTGAAACATCCAAGGTTGATGCTTGTCTTATTTCGTCTATGGTTACGACACTCGGTACTTGAAAGGATCGCTTTTTCTGGGTTTCTGATTCTATTGTCCCATTCAAAATGTTGTGGAGGCACCCGGATGCCGTTCTCAATGAACCGGAGCCCTCTGAATCTGAGTTGAATGACACTTTTCTCAAAGCCATCCGGGAGTGCCATTCAAGGGTTCGTCCCTTCCCTGAACATTTGCTAATTCTCTTAGGGGTTAGTAATTTGTGGGAAAAGGCCGATCGGATCCGGTTCTAATGAGGAGTGGCACGGGTATGCATTTATCTTTTTTGCCCCCTTTGTGTTTTCCTTAATTTTTGTCTTATGTGTTTTTTTATGGTTATTTGCAGTTATGTCTGCTCTTGGCTTCATCAAAAGCGACGATACTTCTGACGTTGCATTTGAGGATGTCCCATCCGTCCCCGATAAAAATGTTGTGGTTAGGAGTGCTGAACAAATGTTCGAAGGTTCAGGTTATGTTAGTGTTTCCAACGTCAAGGGTTTTTCTAAGCCTGTTGCTCCCAAGGCTTCAACCATCGATCTGCTCGCCGTTTACTCAAAGGTGCTCCTCAATCCACTTCTACTGAACCAGTGGAGTTGAGTGATGATATTGAAGCTTCTGAAGATCAAGATATTGAAGTGGGTGCTGAAAAGGAGAAGAAACTGGTTGTTCATGGAAAGAAGACTCCAGCCAAGAAGGTTATGGCTACACCTGTTCAAGGTTCTTCGAGCAGGGACGTTGAAGGGTTGGATCCGGATGAGGTTTATGTGTCGGGCTGGTCAGTGAAAGTTGATGACAGTTTCAAGGATGCTGCTATTTGTGAAGATGCACTAAGCCACATTGCCCATCCTTCGGTTCATAACACTATTGCTGATATAGATGATGACATGATGCTGTCCCGCATGATTTTGAGTACCTGCAACCTTGCTGCCATGCTTCCTCAGGGAGTTGCTCGTTTTCGTAAGAGGATGCATGAGTATGAAGAATTTTCTAAGAAGAAAGATAAAATGAAATCTTCCATAGCTGCAATGAAGAAGGAGATAGGTGGGTTTGCTGAGAAAGAAGAGGCTTGGGCTAAAAAGGTTGGTGAACTGACTAGGAGGCATGAGATTGAAATGGGTGATCTCAAGAAAAGCTTCGAGGCTGATCGGTTGAAGCTTAAGGCTGATAGGGAAGCTTTGTCTGTTTAACATAGAGCTTTTGATGAGGAGAAAGAAGGCCTAAAGGCTTTGGTTGCTCAAACCAACAGTGATAATCAATGGTTAATTGAGCAAGGTTTCCAGCAAGTTGTTACTTATCTTCTTCACTCCAAGGAGTTTAATTCCGCTCTTGGTGAAGTCTACACGAAATTGCTCAACTTGGGGAAACATCAAGGTCTGATTGCTGGTTACAAGCTTCATGAATCTGGCCATCCTTTGGAAAAGTCTCCTTTATTTCGCCCTGAAGCTTCTGAGGTCTTCAAGGGTTCTGTTGAACAAATGGAGAGGCTGACCTACCCGTATGTCAGTCAAGTTTCTACTTGTTTTGGTAAGCCTCTTACTGTCTTGCAGGAGCTGAAACCGGAGGGCCTTAATGAAAAAGTCTGTGCTGAAATCCTGGGTTCTCTTTCAAGAAAGAGATCTTACTCGGTAGATAGTGATGACACCCTTTCAGGAGGACCAGATGCTTCAAAGGATGTAAGCTTGGAGGCTTCAGCAGTAGGTGGTGATGGTGGTGTGAAGGCTAAGAAATCAAAGAAAGAAAAAAAGGTTAAAGGTGAAGGTTCCGGGGCTTCCAAGCCTCCTGCTGATGCTTAATGGATATTTGTAGCTTTCTTAGCACTCTTTGAAAACAATTTGTGGTGTTTGTTAACTAAAACAATGTTAGGTTTCACAAGGACCCTTAAGGTTCTTGTTATGTGGTTGTGGTGGGGCCTGTATGGCCGTTTGAACAATTTCTAAACTCACAAGTCACTAGGACTTGTCTTAACTTATGTTTGGATGTTTGAAAGTCTGTTGAGGCTTTCTTTGCTATGTTACTATGTTTAACTATTTTCTTGTGTTGTGTTGTTTATACTTGTGCCTATTTTGCTAAGGCAACTTGTTTGGTTTTAAACCTTTAAGCTTTTTGGCTATCCCATATGTAGGTTGAAGCTTTTAAGGCTTTGAGTTATCACGTATGTAGCTTGGTGCCTTGAAGGCTTCTTAGTTTTGTGACTTGGCTTGGTTTGTGTCTTCGAATTTTTTATAACTTTTTGTTCAAGTTGTTGCATTGTTCCTTAGGTTATTTCTGTTTCTTGTGACTTTGTCTTTGCCAAGTTTGTGTTGCCTTTATGTTTTTTATACCTTAAAGGGTTCAGTGTTGCAGTCACTTAGCCTTGGTATTTTTAACAAGAAGACATAGCACCTATCCTATTTATTTTCTTGTTTTTATTTGATTTCGTAAGCCTGTTTGTTGATTATTTTTCTAAGGCTTAAGGAACATTTGGTGCAGGCTGTTCAGACCCGTCTATGAGACAACTTTGTTTTCAATAATAAGTCTCATGGAGTTGTATTGATTTAGGAACTCACCCCTTATATAGGTTCATTCAACCCTTGAACCTATTGAGCGATGTGGCCTGGGAGCTCATCCCCTTACATGGCCCTTGCCATGGAGTTTTTTGCTAGGTTCTCAACCTGATCTTAGGATAGAAAGACAAATTTGATAAAACAACTTCATTCATTCAAGAGATACTTATTTTTACAAAAGGTATTCATAGTGCCATTCTTGAAATACAACTTGTGAAATACAAACCAATCTTTCCTGTTTAGACATGCAACCTTTTTCAGGGTTTTTCCATTCCAGTGCCTTGGAAGTCTTTTACCTTCTTAGTCTGCTAGCTTATAAGATCCACCCTTATGTGCTTCGAGGATGGTATACGGGCCTTCCCATTTTGGGCCAAGCTTTCCTTGGTTTTCTTTCTTGCTAGCTTCATTGTTTCTAAGCACCTGGTCTCCTGGCTTGAAGCGTTCATTCTTGACTCTATTGTTATAGTAGGCTTCCATTCGTTGCTTGTACTTGGCTTCTTGAATTGCGGCTTGGTCTCGTGCTTCCTCTAGGAGTTGTAAGTTCAACATGATCTCTTTTTGGTTTGTTTCGGGATCCATGTTGACAATTCATTGTGTTACAACTCCTACTTCAGCTGGGATCACGGCTTCGGATCCAAATATCAAGCTATAGGGTGTTCTTTTGTGGCTTGTTTTTTCGGTTGTTCTTATGGCCCATAGAACACTAGGAAATTCTTCAAGCCAGTTGCTTTTGTACCTTCCCAATCTAGTTTTGATACCTTCCACTATGCTTCGATTTGTCCTTTCAACTTGACCGTTTGATTGTGGGTAAGCCACTGAGCTGAAAACCTGATTGATTATGTATTCTTTGCACCAAACGCTGAAAGGCTTTTCAGCAAATTGCTTTCCATTGTCAGTGACAAGTACTCCCGGCAATCTATAACGGCAAATAATGTTTTCCCAAACAAAGTCAATGACCTGTTTGCCCGTGATCTTTGTAAGTGGTTTAACCTCAGGCCACTTGGTGAAATAGTCTATGGCCACCAACAAGAATTTTACTCCACCTTTGCTTGGGGGAAATGGACCAACAATGTCCACCCCCCATTTATAGAATGGCCATGCTGAGGTTATTGAGACAAGATCATGCTTGGGACTTTTTGGGGTTGGTGCATGAATTTGGCAGGCATCACATTTCCTTAATTTCTCAGTGGTATCCCGATGCATTGAGGGCCAAAAATACCCAAGGTTCATAAGTTTGGCAACCACCGACCTAGCTCCAAAATGAGCTCTGCATATACCTTCGTGAATCTCTTTGATCAAATACTGACTTTGCTCGGGACCAACACATCTTAGCAAGGGTGCAAGATAACCCTTTTTGTAGAGGGTTTCACCTTGTAATATATACTGCCTTGCCTTGATCTTAACCCTTTCAGCTTCTGTTTGATCACTAGGCAATTCACCGTTTTTAAGGAATTTCTTGATTAGGGTCATCCAATTTGGATCTTCTTCGGGGAGTACATCTTGCACTTCCAACTCATCGATTGATGGAGCCTTTAACACCTCAACCAATACCTTCTTGGTAAGGTGGGAAAAAGTGAGAGATGCAAGCTTACTCAAGGCGTCCGCTTTCTTGTTTTGGGACCTGGGAATTTGCTTGATGTTGCATGTTCGGAAGGTATTCATCAGCTCTTTGGATTTTTCTTTGTATCTTTTCAAGTTGGGCTCCTTTGCAACGTTGCTATCATTCACTTGGCTTGAGACCAGCAACGAATCTGTGAACACTTCAAGCTTTTGGACCTTCATTTCTTTAGACAGTCTTAGGCCGGCGATCAGTGCTTCGTACTCAGCTTCGTTGTTGGTGGTCTGAAAATCAAAACAGAGAGCATATGTGAATTCTAACCCTTCTGGGTTGATCAGAATGAGCCCAGCCCCTGACCCTTCAACGCTTGAAGCCCCATCGGTGAAAAACTTCCAGGCTTCATGGTCTGAGGGTTCAGTGGCAGTTGTGTTCACTTCAGTGACTGTTTGCTTTGGGACTTCTACAATGAAATCAGCCAAGACTCTTGATGGCTTTTCTTGGGACGTAGGTGATGTTATGCTCACCTAGTTCCACTGCCCATTTGGCTAGTCGTCCCAAGTTTTCTGGTTTTTCAAGCACACTCTTAATAGGTTGGTCGGTGACCACTTGTTTAGGGTGTGCTTGGAAATACCTTCGAAGCCTTCTAGCTGTTTGAACTAGGGTTAGGGCAAGTTTTTCAAGGGGAGGATATTTGGTTTCAGCCAATTTTAGAGTTTTGCTGAAGAAATAAACGGGTACCTGAACCTTGTCCCGCTCAATGGTGAGGACCGCACTTATGGCCTCTTCAGCAACTGAAAGGTATACCGAGATCAATTCTCCCGTTTAAGGGGCTGCAATGTCGGGTAGGGAAGCTAGGTGTTGCTTCATCTGGTTGAAGGCTTCTTCGGCCTCCTCAGTCCATTTGAAGTCCTTCTTATCGGAGCAACCTTTGAGCGTTTTGAAAAAAGGTAAAGATCTTTCAGCCAATTTGGAGGTAAAACGCTTCAAGGCTGCCAGCTTCCCGTTTAAGCTTTCAACCTCCTTCTTGCTTCTCGGTGGTTTGGTTTCTAGAACAGCTTTCACCTTGTTTGGATTGGCTTTAATGCTTTGTTTTCCCACAATATGCCCAAGGAATTTACCTTCCTCAAACCCAAATGAGCATTTCTCGGGGTTGAGTTTCATGTTGACCTTCCTTAGGTTCTTGAAGGTTTCTTGGATGTCATCGAGCATTTGATACTCCGTTTTGCTTTTGATTACCAAGTCGTTGACATATGATGTAACACCTCGAAATTTTGTGTTAAATAAAATAACGACACGTGTCATATAAGACAAAAGTGTTATACACCCGGATCTAGTTAAAGATGTAAGGCAGGATTTAAACGTGTCATCATGTTAATTTATACCTCTGAACGACCTCAATATGGATCCCAAGACCCTAATGTATATTATAAACATCTGTTATACTCAAATCCGGTAAATACTAACAATAATTGATTCAAAATTTCAAAAGTGGAATCCTACGAAGAAATGCACGACAACCCTTCGTTCATGGCTTTTCGTTAAAGTCCAAGACAATTGTACATCATTAAAGGTGATCTAAACTGTACAAGGCATGTTCATGAGGCCCCATTCTGAAAAATAGAAGCTCAAAATTCGTAATAACCATGTTACCTGTTCGAAGCTTGAAAGGGCAAGAGTTTTTGTCCTCTGGAAAAGGCTTACGGACCGTAAGCCTCAAGCCTTACGGTCCGTAAGGCATGCACAGCGACCAGAAAGTTGACAGTTGGCTGTTTTGAATGTTATAACCGACTTAGTTAGATATTTTTCACTTCTTGGGCGACCCCTACATACTTTTAGACCTTAGGGGCACATGTTGATGATCAGGGATCCATGGTAGCATGATTTGTCTTGATCATAATGGGTCAAAATCACTATAAAAGGTCCCTCAATGTTGCAACATTCTTGCATTCATTCCATCTGCATTTGTGAAGACTTCTGGAGTTCCAAAGCAGACCCAAGTCATCCCTAATCGTACATAGGACTTCTGTAAGTATGCTTGACCTTCCTTAATTGAGTTTTTACTTAGTTTTAACTTAAAAGTCAAACCGTCGTAATTACCGTTTGACTTAGCGATTAATCATTAATGGTCCAGTGATTAGTCGAATTGAAGGTAGTTATAAGTTGGTATTTATGTGGGCAATAAACCCTTAAAAGGACACCCTCTGATTCCCACTCTAACTAGACCATTTGTCGGCTCAAAGTTGATTAGAAAAAGTCAACAGAATGCTAATCTTCGAATTTACGCATAATTAACAATGTAGAAGGCATGTAACCTTTTTTATCACTCATATAACTTGGTAATAAGTATAATAACTGGTCTAAGCTTGTTTGATCCGACAATTTTCTGTTTAGACCCGGTTCGGAATCGAAAGTCGCAAAACTTTGACTTTTGCTTTGACTTCAGTTCTTACCCGTTTTAGTAGAGTTTGGAAATGCCTTAGAGCTTCCTTAGGACCAGGTTACATGCTAGTATAACCCTCTGTGATTATACACCTTGGTTCATTAGTTATCCAATTAATATGCATGTTTCAGTTAAATGCCTAATGTTGACCAATATGCCCTTTTGACCATAAAACGAGAATTTTGGATATGTGAAAGGACAATAATTATTGTTACTGATTTATAAACATGTCCCTAAAATTTCACATCAGTTGGAGGTCTAGATTAGGAGTTATGCTCATTAGCGTAATTGGAATGCCTTTTTGTAATTAAACGGCGTCATTAGCATAAAGCCTATCTAAACCCAATTTTTGACACCAAACCTTTTACCCACTGATGTAATATAATATTTTAGGATTTTTAAAGATTTTTAATTATTTTTAACCTGCTCATAACCTAAGGTTATGGCATTAATTCGGTAAATACCGAATATACCCTTTTTGGTTATAAAATGAGTTCTACAAAGTATTTTGATGCCAATCCAGTTGCTACTGATTTTATTTAATAAATGAAGTATTTTTAACTTTATAACCTGTCCAGAAAACTCAGATTTTCGGTATAACCCGGAAATCACTTAAAATGGCTTTTTAAGCGTATTAAACACATAGTTTATGTTTAAAACCATTTTTGTCATACAAGACTTATCACAACTGATATGACCTATTAAAATAAGTTATTTTACTGATGTATTCAGACCCGAATCTCAGAATTTTAAAATAACCTCTTTATAATCTTTAAAATGACCAAAATACCCCTACGGGGCTTAATTTGAGATTAAACTCGTTTTGGGCATAATGGAAGATATCCTACTGATATCACCACATATTTAAGTCATATTAACTCAGGAAACCTGCATATGACTCTCATGGTTACCCGTTACGCTTATGGCGCATTCGGTTCGGTTTATATAACTAGTTTGCATAAATTAGCCGAGACGGGTCAAACCTTTTCGTTTTTACCTCAAAATCCAGAATGTGTTTAGATTACCCATATTATACAAGTCTTCAAACTTGTCGGGTCTAAATCACATTCTATTCTGGTCTTCGCTTAATCACGCGTTCGAACCGTATCGTTCCTTAAAACTAACCGGTCTAAGCTTAAGCTTAACTAAAGACCGTTAGGATTCTAATAGGTTATTATAAACCTTCATTCCAGAATAGGAGACCCGGTAAAAGCTACCCGCATTTGCTGTTTGTGAATTATACTTGCTCAGGTAAATACTTTTAACTTATTTTCCCTATACGGGCTTGGAGTACGGTATATAAAATACCGCTTGGTCGGGCATTAAATCTTTAATCGTATGGTGGTTAAGTTATTGAAATGACCCGTTTAAATTGGTTTGTTTGCTTAAAGCCTTTGGGGGGTTAATGACCATGTCCCGGATATCCTTGGCATCATTTTACGAAATGGCCACGACCTAAGCGCGGAGTGTAGGCATACACTCGTCAGTGCCAAAATAAATAATGTGGTGTGTCTATTGATCTTTAACCCGGCACGAACCGGGCTACTGAACGCATAAGGAACATGTAATCCTTTTACAAGTTTATATATTTAAATAATTATCCCAAGTTATAAAAAGTTTTGTGCCACGTGCATTCAAATCAATTTTAACCATTTTTAAAATGAGTCAGTTAAATTGTATTTACCAGTGTAAACTGACGTATTTTCCCAAAAAGGTTAAGTGCAGGTACTATGCGAACTAGGCTGGCTTTCTCCGAGCGTCCACAATAAGTCTCGCAAGCTTGGATGTCAAAACTGTTGAACAATGTTTCCTATTTATTTTTGATCCACCTGTGGATTATTTTCAACTGTTTGTGATACTTGATATTACAATATTATTTGGTTGAAATATATCTTTCTTTTGCTTCCGATGTGCATTTAAATATTGTGTTGTTTGACTGTAATGTTACCAACCACGTCACGATACTCCCCCACCGGGCCCACCGGTCAAACGTGGAAATATCGGGGTGTGACATATGCCTCCATGTTTCTACCAATTTGACTTGAAAAGGCCTTGTCAACTAGGCGTTGGTAGGTGGCTCCAGCGTTTTTGAGGCCAAAAGGCATCTTTTGATAACAAAAGATCCCTTTGTCCGTGTGAAAGGCGGTCTTTTCTTCATCCTCTTCCTTCATGAGGATTTGATGATAACCTTTGTAGGCATCAAGAAAACATTTGAACGGGTAACCGGTGAGGGAGTCAACCTTGAGATCAATTTCAGGTAACGGGTAGCAGTCTTTGGGACAAGCCTTGTTAAGGTCCTTGAAGTCTATGCACATTCTCCACGAATTGCCTGGCTTTCGGACCATGACCGGGTTTGCAACCCAGGATTGATACTTGACTTCCCGGAGAATGCCGGCTGACACAAGCTTTTCAACCTCTTGGCATGCAGCCAAGCTTCTTTCAGGGGCTAGACTCCGTTTCTTTTGGACAACAGGCTTGACATCAGGTGGTATTTTCAACTCATGTTCAGCAATGCTTCGAGGGATGCCCGTCATATCTTCCGGGCACCAAGCAAAGACATTACTGTAATGCGTTAACAACTTTTCAAGATATGAGAGGGTTTCTTGTGAAAGGCTTGGATTGACCCTTATCTTCTGCTCGGGGTACTTGGGATTTATGATTAGCCTTTGCCTGTCTTCTTCACTTTTGGAACTTTCACCTTCAACCATGTAGGCCTCTTGAGAAGGTTGAAGGGTTGCTATTCCCCTCTCGGTGGGAAATTTGACAGTGCCATGGCCAACAGACAGAGCCATATAAAATGCACACTGTCCCGGCCTTCCGATGATCACATCATAGTTTGAAGGTATATTGATAACCACAAAGGTGAGTGGTTGGACTCTCTCCTTCTGACCTTCACTGAAACGAACATCAAGTGTCAGTTGCCCCAAAGGCTTGAGGGGTATATCGACAATACATTTTATGGAAGTCCCGGAGGGTTGAAGCCTTGCACGTTCTTCATTGCTCAAATGGTTGAAGAACTTCTCAAACATAATTTCGGTGGCAGCACCAGTGTCTATGTATGCCCTGCTCGTTTGCAATGTTCCCACAGTAGCCTCAACCACAAGAGGGTTTGAGAGAGGGTCTTTCTTTGTTGGAGGAAAGCAAACACATTGGAGCTCCCAAGCTTCCAACCGCTGCCTTTTGTGTGGAACACTTCCATCAAAATCTACCATATTGACTTCCTTGCCCTTTCCTTCAGCCATTTTGTCCCTTACTCCCTTTACCAAGTGAGCAAGTTCCCCAGACTTAACGGCTTCTTCGATTCTCTTTTTAAGCTGGAAGCAATCATTGGTATGGTGCCCCTTTTCTTCGTGAAATTCACAGTATTGTGTGGAATTTTCGTTCTTTCTGCTTTTGGGGAGAGGCCTAGGAGGCCGAAAATTTTGCTTGACTTCTTCCGTTGCAAGGATTTCTTGAGGAGTCTTGGTGAGGGGTGTGAAACTTATACCTTTCTCCCTGGTGGAAGGGTTCCGGCCTTCAGGCCTTCGATGGTCGGAACCCTTTTGGCGTCTGTCATAGGAGTTAAAGTTTCCCCCTTTTCTGGCTGGGTTGTTGCTTCGCCAACTGGATCCTCTTTTCCTCTGCTCTTTAATATCTACTGCCTCCTCTCCCCGGATATGGGCTTTAGCCCTTTCGAGAGCTTCTTCCAAGGTCTTGGGCAGGGATTTGTTGAAATCTCTTGTGAGATATTTTGAGGTGATGACATTCATAAAACCGGCCACCCTCATCTTTTCGTCTGCCCCTACATATGTTAGACCTTCCTTCTTGTATCTTTCTATAAACTCTCGAAGACTTTCATCATCTCGTTGTTTTATCTGAAAGATTACTGTTGCATCTTTGACATATCGCCTTTGTTGGGAGAAATTGGCCAGGAATCCCTTGCTGAGGTCATCGAAGCTTCGAATGCTTCGAGCAGGTAAATCATTGAACCAGATTCTGGCTGATCCGACAAGGGTTTGCATGAACATTAGGCAACATTCAGCGTTTGACCATTTCTCGATCCTTGCGGCACCAGTGAAAATCTGAAGATGGTCTTCAGGATCTTCAGTCCCATCATATGTTTTGATGTGGGATGGCATCTTGATCTTCGTTTGAAAATCATAATCGGCTATTTGCTGTGAAAAGCATGAGAGGTTACTCGGCTTGTAAGGTTTGGCCAAATCTTCTTCAGCCCTTGCACCCGCGTTGTTGTTGTTGTTGTTGCTGTTGTTATTGTTCCCTTGAGTGGCCAGCACCTGATTGATAAAGTGCTGCCACGGGAAGCTGGCCATCATCTGGGCCATCATCTGGGGCATGAGGTTGAAGCCTTGAAGGCTTCCGGGTGCTACTAGGCAACTAACTCCCAAAGGGGTGCTCATAACAGCACTTCGTGCCAAGGGGAGCACGGACAAAGCTTGTTCCCATGAAGTTGTTGTTGAGGGTTGAAGGCTTGTTACTGGGGACTGCAGGAGCTGGTCAAGGGTCAACTCATGGCCCAGAGGAGCACCACTTGTAGCTGGTTGGGATTAGAAGAGAGGATATGTTGTAGGATTCGTCCTTGCGGACAGATACGGGTTATGGTTTGGAGGATTACTGGGACCAGCCTCATCCCTAGATGCAAAAGGAGGGATAGGAGGTCCAGGAGATAGTGTTGGTTCTGGCTCATCATAGTCTAAACGAATCCTCACTCCCTTGTCCCTTTCCCTAATCACATATTGGTTGAGGAGAGACCTCAACTCAAGGAAATTGTTGGCGACCCCCTCAGGGGTAAGCTCGACACGTGATGGGGTGCTAGAGACACCGATGTTAGGGGATGGGACCCCTGATCTGGAAGGAGTAGGTGTGCTGAAAGTCAGGAACTCAGGAGTGCCTCCTGGTGTCGAGAAAGAAGTTGGTATAGCCACATGAGCTTGACTAGTACCTGGGGTAGAAATGTTAGGAACATGATTCACTTCTCCCGGGGATCCACTTTCTGACATGGTAATTTCGAGAGAATGGAGCTACACTACTAGGTCTTTTGAAGGAAAATAGTGGCGTGTCCCCACGGTGGGCGCCAACTTGTTGATGCAACAAATAATAGACCAAGGATAGTAGCTGGGCTGGTTAGGCAAAAGGTTTCAATTTTGCCTAACGCAGGTCGTGGGGTTCCCCCACGTTTGCAAGACGTGGAGAGAGGTTCACTAGATTAATTTTGTTGTTGGCTAAAGATCCTTCTCTGGAATGTGTTCAGATTCGGATGTGTAAGCAAAAGGGATGTGTGTGTTGAATGTGAAAGAAAGTATCTTGCATGAAGCAAGTACTCGAGATGAATGACCATAGATTTCGGGAATCAGAGCTGGCCAGGAATGTCCTCTTCAGTAAATGAAGTGTCTAATTTATAGGAAAAGACATTGCTCAAAGAGGAATATGTTGACTAGTGAATATGCTTGCAGTGGGGGTTTTGCCCTTGGGGGGGGGGGGGGTTGAAGGCTTTGACCTGCGGGTAAAAGAGTGTGTTCTGTGGATCCGTGTTACTTTTGCGGCTGGTGAGTTGGTGAAGCAATCCAGAGATGTGACCATTTACTGTTCCCGTATTGCTTTACTTCATCTCCCCAGCTTTTCAACCTTTGAACCGTTTAACCTTTTGAGCATTCATGTATTTAAGTCATTTTATTTGGTCTTGGGCTACCCCCATCATCAGACGGGAACGTGAAATTATCTTTAGGGTTATTTTACAATCACTTGTAAAAAATAATTATCAAATAATGATTAGGTTATAATTACAAAACCTCTTCACACTCACTTGATCACCACGCCTCTTCAGCCAAGTGAGTACAAAATTATAAATGTCCCTTATGTCTATATAACACGGGGATAACAACATTTTTCTCAAAATAGATGATCTTACAATCATTTGCCCAAGATCTCACATGTTTGATTTAAATAGTTCATGACAAATTCAACGTATCTTGAAGTTTAAACTATCGAATAAACGTATTGCAAGTACCGCTGGCTTGCTTCCCTATTAAACCCATATTATTATTATTATTAGAGTAAACTGCCATTTTGGTCCCTGTGGTTTGGCCAGTTTTGCCACTTTAATCCAAATCTCAAACTTATTACATCTGGGTATCTGTGGTTTGCATTTTGTTGCCATTTTAGTCCAAAACTCAAAATTTCTCATTTTTGACTGTTTTAAGGTCCTTTTTTTGTCCTTTAGTGCAGGGGTAGTTTGGTCATTTTAATTTATTCTTTTAATTAATTAAAACAAAATTAATTATATAACTGATTATTAATTAAAGAGTAAACTGCCATTTTGGTCCCTGTGGTTTGGCCAGTTTTGCCACTTTAGTCCAAATCTCAAACTTATTACATCTGGGTCCCTGTGGTTTGCATTTTGTTGCCATTTTAGTCCAAAACTCAAAATTTCTCATTTTTGACTGTTTTAAGGTCCTTTTTTGTCCTTTAGTGCAGGGGTAGTTTGGTCATTTTAATTTATTCTTTTAATTAATTAAAACAAAATTAATTATATATTATATATATATATATATACACATACATACAGACATTCACACATCCACCATCTCTCCATCCCCAACCTCTCGATCTCTCCATCTCGATCTCCGGCCACCGCAACCACCATCACTCTCCAGTATCCCCTGCCCTTCGCCGTCCCCTCCTGATAAACATCAGCAGAGCCGCCACGACATCAGCAGAGCCGACATCAGCAGAGCAGCGGTGGCGGCAACCCTGAAGATGGTCGGATATGATTGAGGTTTTACGGTGGTCGTAGGTGGTTGTCGGAGTATTGTGATTGCAGGTTGGTTGTTCACAGGTGAGGATCGGTGTGGGGTTGCAGAGGTTGTGTTTGTGTTTGACTTTTGGGTTTCATATGGGTTATTGGGTTGGGTTTTATGTTTTGTGTTAATTGATTTTGGGTTTCATATGGGTTGAAGAACGTCCACAGTGCCCTAAGTGGATGTCATGATGATGTTTAAGAAAAAAAGGTGAGTACCGGTGCCCTAAGTGGATGTCGCCGGAGCTTGCTGAGCTACCGGCGTGGAAACGCACAGCAACAAACCCTAGTTCGACTTCAATGGCGGTTAATTTTGAGCAAACCCCAGATCAATTGCAGTGTTAGAGAGAGGGAAGAGAGAGACACAGAGGGGTGTTTAGAGAGAGAGAGAGAGTAATGGATAATTGCAGTGGTGGTGGTGGCTGCTGTGGTGAGGAGGTAGTGGTGGCGGCTGTGGGGTGTTTAGATGATGGTTGCAGAGAATGGGGTTTGGATGAAGATCTGGGGAAGATGAAGATCTGGGTGTTTTAGATGATGGTTGCAGGTCAAACTTTTTTATTTAGTTTTATTACTTTTAATTAATAATCAGTTATATAATTAATTTTGTTTTAATTAATTAAAAGAATAAATTAAAATGACCAAACTACCCCTGCACTAAAGGACAAAAAAGGGACCTTAAAACAGTCAAAAATGAGAAATTTTGAGTTTTGGACTAAAATGACAACAAAATGCAAACCACAGGGACCCAGATGTAATAAGTTTGAGATTTGGACTAAAGTGGCAAAACTGGCCAAACCACAGGGCCCAAAATGGCAGTTTACTCTTAATTAAAAGTAATAAAACTAAATAAAAAAGTTTGACCTGCAACCATCATCTAAAACACCCAGATCTTCATCTTCCCCAGATCTTCATCCAAACCCCATTCTCTGCAACCATCATCTAAACACCCCACAGCCGCCACCACTACCTCCTCACCACAGCAGCCACCACCACCACTGCAATTATCCATTACTCTCTCTCTCTCTCTAAACACCCCTCTGTGTCTCTCTCTTCCCTCTCTCTAACACTGCAATTGATCTGGGGTTTGCTCAAAATTAACCGCCATTGAAGTCGAACTAGGGTTTGTTGCTGTGCGTTTCCACGCCGGTAGCTCAGCAAGCTCCGGCGACATCCACTTAGGGCACCGGTACTCACCTTTTTTTCTTAAACATCATCATGACATCCACTTAGGGCACTGTGGACGTTCTTCAACCCATATGAAACCCAAAATCAATTAACACAAAACATAAAACCCAACCCAATAACCCATATGAAACCCAAAAGTCAAACACAAACACAACCTCTGCAACCCCACACCGATCCTCACCTGTGAACAACCAACCTGCAATCACAATACTCCGACAACCACCTACGACCACCGTAAAACCTCAATCATATCCGACCATCTTCAGGGTTGCCGCCGCCGCTGCTCTGCTGATGTCAGCTCTGCTGATGTCGTGGCGGCTCTGCTGATGTTTATCGGGAGGGGACGGCGAAGGGCAGGGGATACTGGAGAGTGATGGTGGTTGCGGTGGCCGGAGATCGAGATGGAGAGATCGAGAGGTTGGGGATGGAGAGATCGAGAGGTTGGGGATGGAGAGATGGTGGATGTGTGAATGTCTGTATGTATGTATATATATATATATATAATATATATAATTTATTTTGTTTTAATTAATTAAAAAAATAAATTAAAATGACCAAACTACCCCCGCACTAAAGGACAAAAAAGGACCTTAAAACAGTCAAAAATGAGAAATTTTGAGTTTTGGACTAAAATGGCAACAAAATAAAAAACCAAATGGTAATATATCTATTTTATATCATAAAGGATTCCTATTTTTAAAGAAATCTTTTTTTGTAAGTAGAAGCAAACCACAGGGACCCAGATGTAATAAGTTTGAGATTTGGACTAAAGTGGTAAAACTGGCCAAACCCCAGGGACCAAAATGGCAGTTTACTCTTATTATTATTATGATAATAATAATTATATTTGTATGTACAGGAGGTCTCACTTGAACAACTCAATTCAACACAATAAATAATGGGTTTACATCTTAATCCACATTAAATTGTGTGATTAAGATGTGGTAAAAGGTTGAATGCATGTGGACCATCATTGTTGACCATTAAATAACATCACTTCCATAAAAAACTTTATTTTATATAAAATCAAAGTTGCCCATTGGTTTATAGCTTAGTGGCATTTTGAGGGTGGGATAAGGCTTTGGGACCAATAGGTCTTGGGTTCGATTCCCACAAAGGGGGTTTTCCCATATTTATTGGGTTTCCTCCTGAATTGGTGTGACATTATGCCTAGTGGAGATGGATATGATCGAGTGGTTCCTCTGGTGGCACGATTATACTCCAATAGTCCGTTAGTGATCCAAATTTGCCGTTAAAAAAATATATATATTATATAAAATCAAAGTTTGAATGGTCAAAAAGACAGAAGAGAGAGAGAGTCATCTCATCTCTTTCCCAATGGCCTGTATTATTATTATTAACTCCTAATTCACACCACCAACACTTGTTTACTTTTCAATTTTTTCTTAATAATAATAATAATAATAATCCATCTTCATCATCATCCACACAAAACCTGCTACTGATCATCAATCATAATCATCATCGGTAACTTCTTAACACTCATAATCTTCACCTTACTTTCTTCCTGTTAATCTTCATATTTTGGATTTCGATATTATTATAATCTCAATTGCTAGCATACCTAGGGTTTAATTGCTTAATTATTCTGTTTATTGTTCCAGATCCCTCAGGACTTTGATTCTACTGGTTTGAAATTTTAATAATTTCAGTTTTATTGATGATATGTTAGATCTGTTATATGTTGACCTTTGAACTAATTTAGGTATAAGTTTATTAGTTTATTTATTTTTATTTTTTTTAACTTTTAGTAGTAATTGTTGATGTATGTTACCTGATTGATAAATGCATGTCATATTTAAATATTTATTACCTTTTGAGATGTTTAGGGCAATTTTGTTTGAATTGAAAGATTTATGTGCATAGTCAAATGTGGAATATACTTTACTTTCTTCAGATTTGTGTTTTTGTATTTTATAAGTTCATTAAGTGTTTTTTTAACCTCTGTGTCTTTGCTGCAGATATATTTATTTAATATATAGCTTGAGAAACATTTGGTGAAATTTAATTACCATACGGATGGCTTCTGCGAGTGTGGTACCTGCATCTGAAGTAAGAGAACCTGTCGGAAATGCGGTTGCCGCTGAAAAGTTGCCTGATGAGATGAATGACATGAAAATTAGGGATGACAGGGTTAGTTAGTTAGTTACCTCATCATATATATATATATGTATATCAGATTATTACTACCCCACACACAGATAATAATTTCTTACCATTAGGAAATGGAGCCTGCAATAGTCGATGGAAACGGGGCAGAGACAGGGCATATAATCGTAACAACGATCGGTGGAAGAAATGGTCAGCCAAAACAGGTAACTTTGAATCTTTGATCACACAGATTATTTCTTTTGGACTGATGTATTATACGCACCTGTTGTTAATGATTCAGTTGTTTTTAATTTGGTGCAGACGATTAGTTACATGGCGGAACGTGTTGTTGGGCATGGATCATTTGGAGTTGTGTTTCAGGCCAAGTGTTTAGAAACCGGAGAGGCGGTGGCCATTAAAAAGGTTCTTCAAGACAAGAGATACAAAAACCGGGAGCTACAGACAATGCGCGTATTGGATCACCCAAATGTTGTTGCCTTGAAACATTGTTTCTTTTCAACGACAGAAAAGGAAGAACTTTATCTTAACCTTGTTTTAGAGTATGTTCCTGAGACTGTTCATCGCGTGATTAGACACAATAACAAGATGAATCAAAGGATGCCCATGCTCTATGTGAAACTATATAGTTACCAGGTAATTTCGTCTTTTAATTTTGAAGTTCGCTAATTGCAAATTTTCTTAACTTGTAAAGATTGTTTCTTTGATATGTTTTTTCTTAATCCCATACTTGTGAAAGTTGTTGCGCTACTAATTTGATTTGAAAATTAGTGGATAATATATTCGGGTAATGCTGCAGATTTTTAGAGCCCTGGCCTACATTCATGGTAGTATTGGAGTGTGCCACAGGGATATCAAACCTCAAAATTTACTGGTAGGCATTTCTACGTATTTGTGGAGTTTTTTATATATCTATATACGTTTCTAGATTAACAGCTGGATTGAATCGTAAAATTCAAGAGGCATGTGAACCCACATCAGCATATGTTCCATCATTACACATGAGATATATGAATGATTCAATGATGAATTAAAGTACTATTTGTTTAACGTTCAATTTGGTGTTGATGAATAAAGATTATTTACTGTAGTGTTAATATTTCTTTCAAACAGGTAAACCCACATACCCATCAAGTCAAGCTATGTGATTTTGGAAGTGCTAAAGTTTTGGTTCGTAATTTCGTATCAATCGTTATTTTGTAATATTTTGTTTTTATGTTGATATTGTGTTGCATTGTCTTACTTTATGCTCTTACTGTTTTTATAGGTAAAAGGAGAACCAAACATTTCTTACATTTGTTCAAGATACTATCGGGCACCTGAACTAATTTTCGGGGCTACTGAATACACCACAGCAATAGATGTCTGGTCTGCTGGATGTGTTTTAGCAGAATTACTGCTTGGACAAGTAGGCATAAATTGTTTTTCTTTATTTTTTTTATTTTTGGATATTCAAAGAATGTTTGTATGAGCTGACAAATGTCTCGTAATTTCAGCCTCTTTTCCCAGGTGAGAGTGGAGTTGACCAGCTAGTAGAGATCATAAAGGTACATATGATTTTATATATATATTTTTCAAATTATTAATCGAATAGTATGTCACGTAAACTTAGTAAAATGGTACTGATATAGTGGCTAGTTGTTTGTTTATAGGTTTTGGGCACTCCAACGAGGGAAGAAATCAAGTGCATGAACCCGAACTACACAGAATACAAGTTTCCCCAGATAAAAGCTCACCCGTGGCATAAGGTAATTAGTTAAACTTTAATTTAATCACAAACTTTCTTAATTACATGTAGGATTCACACCCTAACACAATATATATTCAGATATTCCACAAGCGGATGCCTCCAGAAGCCGTTGATCTTGTTTCAAGACTTCTGCAATACTCACCAAATCTTCGAAGCACTGCTGTGAGTATTTTTATATTAAGTGGAATTTTATAAATCTGTATTTTAATTCATTTGCTTAGTAAGTTTTTCTTTTTTTAAATTACAGTTGGAGGCAATGATTCATCCATTCTTTGATGAGTTGCGTGATCCTGCTACCAGGCTGCCAAACGGGCGTGTTCTTCCACCGCTTTTCAATTTCAAGCCTCATGGTAATGAAAAACCGAAAACCGAACTGGTTGCGTGAATTCTGTTTGGTTCACTCTAATTTTATACTGAAAAAAAAAACTGTACTTTGGTGTTTGTTTTTGTTATAGAGCTTAAAGGGGTGGCTGCGGATATGGTTACAAAGTTGGTCCCTGAGCATGCAAGAAAGCATTGTGCATTCCTTGGTTTGTAAAAGTAAGAAAGAAGGAATTCTGTTTGTTCATTTGTTCCTTGTAGTTGTGTGCCTACCGCCTAGAAGTTATTTGTAAAACATACCAGAACAACTTAAAATATTATGCCGTATGAATACGCGGCTCGCCCTTGTGAAATGCAAAACGTAAATGTAACCATATATTACGTTCAGTGTAACAACTTGTTACTCACTCTCCTCTCTGCGTGCGTCTTTGTGCACATTTTTTTTTTTTACAAATTAGTGATCATGAGTATTCTCATATGCAATGTGTGAATACTGTGTAGTTTTATGAGTTCAAATCACCAAAATCTTCTTATATTACAAGTATGTTATATATTTCATCTAAATCCATGAGAATATACAAAGGTGTATGTAATCCATTGAAAATTTAGTAACAACCTTCACACTATGAACCAAACACACTTCAAAGGTCTATGATCCCTGCTAACTAAACCGAAGTGAATAGAAGCCTCTGAACCAAAATGAGCGCACCTTTAAGATATAAAGGTGGCTCACAAAGTGGAAAGCACGTCATCAAAGCGTCGTATTGCGTCCATCACCAACACCACGCATGTGTGCTGGTCCTTCAAAAACAATAATTAAGGAGGTTTTTTACACATAAATTTGAGTAATAACATCTCATTTATTTTAACGCTTTTTGGGACAAGTACACACCCATTCCACTTTTTTCCATTCTAATTTCCGCATCTTTCACAACTTTAAACACACAAATTCTAGTATTAACATATCAGTCATTTTAACTCTGTTTTGGACATAGTTTGATTCGTTGTGAAGCTCTCACATAATGAAACACCCAGTGAATAATAACTATATTAAAGGCAATCACAGTCATATAATATTGTTCAAAAAGAGTAAAAAAAATACATTTTCCACCTGGTGAAAAAAAAAACACTCATATTCCACCACTTTTTTCAACAATGAGTACAATCATATTGTTTCAACAATAACATAACTTCCAGAATATATTGAAAAGTTTAGAATCATCATTGTGGACACAAAAGCATCCACTTTGTCAAGATCATTATCTTTGTGTGCATGTAGTGCAAGCTCTTTTGGAGCACAATCATGCACATTGCAGGTATAATTCTACATTTTCATATATAAAATGAGCATGCAAATAGCTAGTTTAATTTCTGCTACAAAAGATGAATTTCAGGCTGCAACTGGTGCATACGTAAGATTTGATATAAAGTGCGTTAACACCTGTTTATTTATGCAATAATATTTCGCGATTTAAACAGCTAAAAACCAGATTTCATACGGCTTACGCAAGAAAATAAAAACCAAAAGTCTTCAAATTTGGAGAAAAACTCAAAGTTGGGGGTGTTTGCCACGACGGGTTGGTCAGCTTATTATGCTCAATAAGCAAAACAATATGGTGCCCAACAAGGATTATTATATATAGCTATCATATCCTAGTAGCACACTTGTGGAATTGATTGCTAGGCAGGCCAGATGCAGTTATGATCCATATTTTTCCACCCAAACGAGTGTTCATAATCGGTATAGACATGGTGGCATGAAAACTTGGTTTTTCCAGATTTGTTGTTGGTGCAGTTGTCCTCGACAACCGGAGGGATGGAACGATGATGGTGGTTCACAAGAGCTGTCAATAGCAACACCAATGATGCCATGAAACCACAGGGATACAATGTGGCAACAGTGGATGTATATACTGCTAGATTTTGCTTTATATATATATATATGTTGAAAGGTAATTGAGTTTGGAAAATATATTGTGGGAGCAAATGAATTTGGCCACCTAAGTTGTTTAAATAAGTTAATTCTCTTTTGTTCAGTCAAAAGGCGTTGGACAACCATATATATAGATCATCATTCCAAGTAACCTTGTGGCTTGATTAATAAAATGATGTCTAATATAATTTGTTGGGACTACAGGTCACAATCTTTTCATTGGCTGTCCTCTTTAAATATATATGATTTTTTTCTTAACCGACAACAACAGATTTCATATTTTCGAACATTATATAAGCATTTAAAATCTAATGTTATCTATGGTATTTTTTTGTTTGTTCTTTTATTTCTTTTCCATAAAGAAAGTAAATCACCAAAGTCTTGAGTAGTTTGTTGTAGTATTATTAATAATAGTAATAATTGGAGGAGCTTAATGGGAACCGGGGGTGCACCCCTCTCCCCAATGTTTCGGTTAAAAGTGTAAAATTTCTGATTTTTCGTCTGAAAATTTAAAATTATATAGGATTGTCCTCCAGTTATTTTGCCTAAATGTTTATACAATATATAAACTAAGTGTTTGGTGTGGTGAAGGTGTTCGAAGACGTTAAGGAAAATGCCTTTTTGTGGTTCTTTTGTAGGTCTCATTTTAAATCTATTGAGTGGAGTAGATGGCATGACTCATGAGTTTAATGTGGGTGATGTAATTATGTAACTAAGGTGTTATTTGTCTGGTTTGTTGTTTTGTTTTAGGGATGTCGTGTTGTATTTCTTCTCTAATTAGTAGTTTTATCTGTGCTATGCAGCGCGATACCGTTTATATAATGGAGTGTTACGACAGAGTCTTTACGAAAAAAAAAATTAAACATAGAAGAGGCTTTTGAAAATAAATTAAACGTAGAAGATGCCCACTAACCGACAAAGTACTCAGAAAGCACGAAAAGCTACACCGTTATTAAAGTGTACGCTAAGAACGAATAAAAAAATTAAAAGTAAAATATGTCTATTGTGTATATATAAATTTAACTAACAATAGTATGCATAAATATATTAACAATATTAATGTGTATATAATAGTTATTATTATATTATATAATGTATGAATATAATTCTAGTTGAGACGAAGGAGCAAAACAATTTGAAAACCAAAAGACAAAAGCAAGCGGATGGGCCAAAAAAAAAAAAGCAAGTGAATAGCAAAAATTAAACCATTCATGTTTCGAATATGAGAATAATCCAAATATGTTTTTTTTAAAAGAAAATTTCATTCAAAACAACGCTTGGTCCTCAAAACAAGGACCAACTAGCAACCCATCGAAAAAACAACTCAATCCAAGGGAAACAAATGCCAACTAGACCAATCTACATCTTTCCATCTAGACCTATTACAAATCCAAAAGAAAGTCGTAAACTTAATAGTCTCAACGATCTCTATCGGCCTTCGATGCTTGTTTTTAAAGATGCGATTATTGCGCTCATTCCAAATAACCCACAAAGTCGTATACACAATGCCTCTCAAGACGTGTTTCGCTTTCTTAGTCAACGTTTGGGTCTCCGGCACCTTCAAAATGTCCGCAACATCAAACAGTATATTAGGATTTAAGCGACACCAAGTTTCAACCCTGTACCACACTTCTTGGACAAACATACAACCCGTAAAGAGATGGAAATCAGTTTCTAAATCAGCTTGACAAAAGGCACAGCAAGTCTGTTGAGGGCGTACACCACGCTTTATAAGTTCAGCAATAGTAGGGAGCCGGTTTAGAGCAGCCCTCCATACCATAATCTTACATTTAAGCGGCACCCACACCTTCCATTTAATCTTCGGAATCTGAACAGCCAAGTTGTTGTCGGAAAGCAGACTTTTAGCCAACTTCACAGAGAACAAACCATCCGAAGCATGCTTCCATTTCCAACTATCTATACCGCCCTTCCAGTTGAAAGCGTGAATTTCATTAAGGAGCTGGAATAGTTCTGTAACTTCTGTAGCCGAGTTGGGGTTCGAACGCCAATCCCACGTCAAAGTCTTGATATTATTAACAACCGTAACTCGAGCCGACACTTTAACCCATTTCATTTTTTCAAGCCTAAAAAGATTAGGAAACGCTAATCTAAGAGGTTCGTCTCTTAACCAAGGGTCACCCCAAAAATTAATAGAGTTACCATCACCAAGATCACCACCGAAGGAGTTAAAATTCGACCCGTTTGAGTTTTTTTCTCGCCGACTTTAACAATACGTTTCCAACACCCATTAGACGAGGCACTACACGGGAGTAAAGCCCACGGTCTACTTGTACCATGACAACCCATAATAATTTTCTTCCATAAACAATTTCCTTCGTTTTTGAATCTCTATGTCCATTTTAATAAGAGCGTGTCGTTGACATCTTGTAACTTAGATACTCCCAATCCTTCTTTCTTTTTGGGGGTAGTGACAATATCCCAAGAAACCCAAGGGATCTTGGGTTTCTTGGGTTATTCCAAATATGTTATACAATGAAAAAAAATGGGTCAATAGCCTGTTGTTATGAAACTGGCTGGCACTTTTAATGCAACATGACAAATATTATTGATATAATATAATAGAATGTGGTGGTTAAAAAAAATACAAAAGTATAACTATCAGAAAATCAAAATTAGATGTTTACGGTGGATATTGTTGTCGTTTATTTATTTTTAACAGCGATTTTTTATTAGAAAGCTAAAGCAAGGAGCTTAGTCGTTAAAAGCATACAGTACAGACCCAACATAACACTAGGGGTCTAGATTAGGGGTGCAAAGGAGCCGAGCCGAGCCCGAGCTCGATTAACTTTTGAGGGCTTGAGCTCGAGCTCGGCTCGAATCTCGATGGTAGTTTCACAAACTCAAGCTCGGTTCAGGCTCGACTCTTTTATTATCTAGTAATTGATATATTAAATAAAAAAAATATAAATAATAGACTCGTTTAGGCTCGAGAGCTCGATAAGTGAAGTTCGGACTCATTTACTAAACAAGCTTATTTTTTAGTTCGGGCTAGGCTCGTAAACAAGTAAAAATAAACCCGGCTCGGCTCGTTTACTCGACAACTTTAAATAAGGGGTAAATGTTATTAAATATTAATAAGAAACAATATTACACTAGGCTCAACAAGGCTCGACGAGTTTTACATGACATGCTCGAGCTCGGGCCCGAGAAATAAACGAACTTTATTTTAGTTTCAAGCTCGCCACTCGGCTCGTTTGCACCCCTGGTCTAGATAGAATAACAATGGAAAGTGATGAGGTGACGTATAACTCACCGAACCGAACGTCACATAACAAGGACCGAATGAACAAGTTCCGTCCCACGAAGGATGTCCGGCCTAAAGAATCTTTCCTAACTAACTGAGCACAACCCTAACTGTCTGATAGTGACTGGTTCGGCCATAACTCCCCTCGCCACGTCAGCATACCCACAAGTATAAATACCTCACTTAAGTCTCCATGAACGGGAAATGTGTACTTTCTCTCACTACAACCTCCAACTCTCTCACTGACTTCACCTTATACTTCCAGTTCTTATTCTCACGTCCGAGCTTGTCACAGAGAGGCCACCCTCCCTGTGACGAGGCTAACGGTGTGTTTTTCTCTTGTGATCTTTACAGGTTACAACTTCAAGTTCTAAGACTCTGTTTCATACCCAGCTCGAAGCTCTTGATCCCTGAGTCTTCAGTGGCGCCATCCTCTCGAATTCACTAAACACAATTCTCCTGTTTATTCGTTACAAGTCAGGCATCATCTTTCCCATCTTTTAGCGACATCGTGGCAGGGAACACCACGTCTGCAACAACTGCTTCTACAGTTTATGTAGGCTCCGATGCCTCTCATGACACATTGGTCGCTCTTCTGACTATGAGTTCAGCAGTCTCCACTACAGTTGTTGTTCCTGTTTCCCCAGCCTTGCCTAAGTTTGACGATGCTTTCCTAAAACGAAAAACGAAACACGGATCTCCTACGACAGCTCAAGCAGCAACAACAGCGCGATGAAATGTTGCATAATCTACGAACGAACTTATTCGGAAGTTCCTACCCAGGATCCAATTATGTCTCCATGGGAACCTTTTCTTTCGGATCACTGGTAAGTCCTATTGTCATAACTCCCATGTTGTTGCATATTTCACAGGGTTTTACTCCCTCGTATGTAACCGTTAGTAACGGCCTACATGGCTTGTTTCACCAGGGTTCTTTGGGACTCAATCCTTAAGACGAGGAGCTGATCGTACAGTATCGGCCAATTTCTATGACTTCTCAGTCAAAGTTTACCTTAAGGATCGCAAACGCTCCACTCCCCTCGAAGCTTAAGATGTTGCCTTCGTTGAAATATTACGATGGTACATCCGATCTGGAAGATCACATGTTATTCGCAGGAGTCGCCAAAGTCGAACAATGGCCCATGCCATCCTGGTGTCATATGTTTGCGCATACACTTACTGGTTCGATCAGAGTATGGTTCGAGGGCTTACCAGAAGGGTCGATTAATCACTTTGAAGATTTCCGGCGAGCGTTCCTTCAAATTTTTGCCAGCAACGACGTTGTTCCAAAGATATCACGGAAGTCCACCATATTAAACGACGAGATGGGGAATCAGTGGAGGACTTCCTTCATCGTTTCAATAGAGAGAGCATGCAAATTAGCGGAGCAGTTGATCAGTTACGAGTCTCAGTGTTCTGGCACAAAGTCCGCAATAACCAGTTGGTAGAAAAGCTCCACGAAGATTTACTCTAAAATTGGTTGTAACACCCCGTGTTTCGAAAGTCAAAGTCAAAGTCAAGATTGAAGTCAAAGGGAGACAAGATTGTTGATTGCGATCTGTTACTCCTTGCTCAAATCCTGTTTTGACTTCTTTGACTTGCATATAGTCTTTTTATGCTTTTACGTTAGTTGTATTATGTGGAGTATTTGTTAATAATCGAGGTTTATTCGCTATTTATCGATGTTTATCGCATGTTTAATCGCTTTATCGCTTATCGCAATCGTACTCGCAACTCGAATTACGCGTTTTGGTTACTGTTCTTATGTGTGTGTGTGTGCCATATGTATTACCTGTGCATGTTTATCTATGTTATGTTGTGGTGATTAATCGAAACTCAGTCGCAATCGAATCACAAACGCTAAACGAATGTTAAATAAGGATGATTGTATATTGATATAGTAGTTGGGATTAAAAGTAATTTGAATAGGAAACTCTACCGCATCGCAACGCTCAGCAAGCGAATCAAAATCGCAAAACCCATCGCGCCGTTCACTCCAATCGAGTGGCCAGCCGGTCGAGCTGCCACCCGATCGAACAGCCACCCGATCGGGTTGCCACCCGATCGACCAGCCACTTATGCCCCTTTCCTTTTATGGAAACCCTATAAATACCCCTGTCAACATCACAAACTTACCTTTTCTGCACCTCTCGTCTGACCAGCGCTTTTGCCCACTTTTCTTCAGATTTCTCGCGATTCTTGTAAGTTTTCAACCTAAATCTTGTACTTTCTTAATCTACACGCACTCCTACACCTTTCTATCTTTTGAATCTTAACTTTTAACCGTGAAATCACTAGATTTAAGGTGTTCTAGGATGATGTCATCATGGTGTTCTTATGAACTTCTTGTTTTTGCTTCAAACCACCAAGAACAACTTAGATCTGAACGATTTCCACACAAATAAACAAAGATCTTTCATAGATCTGAACATATTCATGGTGAAAAGGATTGAAAGATGGTTTTCCAACTTTCTTTCAACTCTTTTACACTCAAAACGGATAGAATCGGAGCTTGTTCTAACCTTCTACTCTTTCATGTCGATGTGTTGGTTCAAGATCTGGATTCTATCCACGAGATGTTGATTTCGGGTTTGAACATGAACAACCAACTCGAACCGGGAACTGTTCGGACCAGGGTGATTCCTGTCCGGTCAGCTCACTTGGTACGAGATAAGGGTTCCGTTGTACAAACAAGACATCAAAACGCCTCATTCAAAACTACAACACTACAAATAGAAACCAGTGTTAGAACGATCAGACCGTCGGAATGGACTACCGTCCGATCGGGTTACCACCCGATCGGGTTACCACCCGATCAGATTGCCACCCGATCGACCGGTTGTCCGATCAGGCTGCACTTGGTTCTGCACTTATACCATTTTCTCAATCTATTGAAGCATCTGAACGTTGAAACGGACTACCACCCGATTGGATTGCCATCCGATCGAGTAGCCGTCCGATCGTGTGGCGTTTAGAGACTTAACAATTTTCAACATGTTCACTCCGAACGGATTGCACCCGATCGGATAGCCATCCGATCGAGCGACCGTCCTGCTATGAATTTGTTCTCAACCTGAGAAGCCTTGCTAACCGGATTGCCGTCCGATCGGACTACCGTTCAATCGACTGACCTGAAAGGTAGAGAAACTTCTCCATTTTCAAAATGCTACAACGAAAACTTCAAAAGACAAGCCATCATACACAAACACATCCATCCCAAACGAGGTGACTATCAAATCGAGTGACCACCCGATCGGATTGTTGTTTGACCCACTGACACTTTGTATCGTTTTACGCGCTGCTTATCGTTTATGTTATCGTTCTGATCAGGCTAATCTCACTCTCTAGCGCTCCCTTCAATCCATCAATCGCTGTGAGTATAATCGACCCCTTTTTGCTTTATGCACTTTTAGGTGTTACATACGTTATTTATACTAAATCACATCAAACACAATACGCAATACTGTAACGCTAACCGTTACCGCATGTTATACGTGACTTAATGAATGCTTGTTTGTTATGTTTACACATGGAATGCTGTCTACCTGCCTTAGCAATGATAGTACTATAGTTTGGACTCAGCACCTGTTCACTCAGGGGTTGTTAAGGACAATTTGTTACATGGCTCACAGTGGTGAGAGTGTATTACGAACTGCCTTGGGCAGTCAACCCGCAGTCATTGGTATTGATAGGTTCATGTCGATAACTTACGTACTTCATTTCACACTGTGTACGTGCTGGTTATGCGTAACGATTTCGAACTCTATATGATATTATCAAACTTGTATGCTCACCTTTACACTATGTGTATTGACTTTTACTTTAACGTATGTGACATGTGCTTAGGATGTTTATATGCTTGGCTTGCTGTGAAATCGAGGCTAGGAAAGGTCTAAAAACAAATAAACAATTGTCTGTATTTGAAATCTGAGTTGTCGGAACAGAATAATTTGACTAGATCTTGTCTGTAATAATTATGTTATCTTTTATGACATGGTATGGGACATGTTGCTTTAAATAATTGGTAATTATAGTTGTTTTGGAAACTTCTGGACAATCTGTTTCGCTCAGTGCCACGCCCCGATGTTTCCGCCATCGGTTGGGGTGTGACATTGGTTCTTTAGTTGGCCTTGCAATGAATACAGTTTTTGTTTAATTTGTTTGGACCTAATACTCTAAGGTGCTGTTTGTTTTTGCTTAAAATGTCTGAAAGGAGCTTATGTCTGCAGGCGGGCAGACATAAGGCCTTAAAGACTATTTTTTTAAATAGATCTAAAAATGACTTCTTTCATCTTTAAAAAAAAACTATGGAACTCTTGCTTCAAACATCTTCACAAAACCTTTTCTTCCTCTCTTCTGTCACCAAACCCCACCGCCCCTTCATCCACCGCCACCGCCACCAAACCCCACAACCCTTTCACCCACTGCCCAAAAACTCTCTGCTGCCGTCGCGGCTTTTCGGGTCGCCGGAGGGACGGCTTGGCCGTCCTTCACCACCGTCGCGTCTCTCTCTCTATGTCTCTGCCATCTCTCTCTATCCCCCGATCTCTCTCTCTCTTTCTCTTCTCTCTCCTGAACTCTCTCTCTCTCTCTCTAGATCTCTCTAGTCTGCGTGTGTGTGAGAGGGTACAAGAAAAGGGGAGGTTTGGTGGGTGTGGCCGGCCGGAAAACCGGCGCCTACTGGCCGGAAAAATGGCTCCGGTCACCGGAGTATAGAGAGAAGGCAGAGAGTGTTTGGTATGCTAGGGTTTAAAATGAAAGGGATGAGGGGAAAGTAGTTGCATAAACAAAGTTTGTGCAGACATTATCAATTTATAAAAACAAACAGTCTTATATTTTTAGCTTGCAGATCTTCAGACCACATCTTCAGTTGCAGACATGAGAACAAATGAAATCAGCTTGTAGATAGTTTATGTCTGCAAAAACAAACAACACCTAATACAAATATACTATATAAAAGTTTTTTTTAATTGAAGACCCTATTATTTTGGAGGCCCTAGACTCTTGTCTAGACATGAAACACTATAGGTACGGCCCTACACACTCATCATGAACGTTTTGAGTTTTATTGGTTTGTTGATCTATTCGATTTGGGTTTAATGGTCCCAAAATGGTTTTAAAAGAGAGGAATATAAACCGGTTAAAAACCTGTATTGGTTCCAAATCAATTTCTATGTGTGCAGGTTAGTTTGGTTTCGTTTTTTTTGTCCGCTGTCAGTTCTCAAACCGGTTTGGTTGTGCACCATTTGTGGACTTTTATATTTGAGTAAATTGCCATTTTAGTCACTAAGTTTTTGTCCAAATTGTCATTTTAGTCCAAATATTTTTTTTCCTCCATAGGGTCCCTGACTTTTCCTTTTTCTTGCCATTTTGATCACATTGCCTAACTTAGTCTAAAAACTAGGTTATAATCAGGGGTATTTTTGGCATTAAATTATTATGAGGTTTATAAATTATGTTGTAAACTACCCCTGATTATCACTACACAACAGTTATACCAAAATTACCCCTAGTTATAACCAGATTTTTAGACTGAGTTAGGCAATGTAATCAAAATGGCAAGAAAATGGAAAAGTCAAGGACCCAGAGTAGAAAAAAAACTATTTGGACTAAAACGAAAATTTAGACCAAACCTCAGGAACTAAAATGGCAATTTACTCTTTATATTTGGAACTGAATATTATTATTAATATTAATTAGAGTAAACTGCCATTTTGGTCCCTATGGTTTGGCCAGTTTTGCCACTTTAGTCCAAATCTCAAACTTATTACATCCAGGGCCCTGTGGTTTGCATTTTGTTGCCATTTTGGTCCAAATTTCAAAAACCCCATTTTTTTTACTGTTACAACCTCCTATTTTGTCCTTTAGTGCAGGGGCATTTTGGTTATTTTGCTTTTCATTTAATATTTTCTTAATTCAAAAATTAATATATATATATATATATCTATATATTAATATACACACATACATATACAAACGCAAACACAAACACCCAGATGTTTGTGCAAATCTTCTCTCCAAACGCAAACACCCATCTCTCCTCTCTTCTCTCTCTCTCCTCTCTATCATCTCCGTCTTCAACATCATCGTTCATCAACATCATCGTTCGTTTATGCAAATCTTGAATCGCAGCCATGGCGATGCAAGCAGGCATGGGATCAGTGGGTGCAGAGGGTATTGCAGATCCGGTGGAGGGTTAGGGTTTTGCACATCATCGTTCGTTTCTGCAAATTGAATTTAGGGTTTGTAAGATTTTTTGTTGATATGGGGTCAGTGGGTGCAGAGGGTATTGCAGATCCGGTGGAGGGTTAGGGTTTTGACATTTTTGAGAGATTGTTGACGGTGGAAGCGGCCGCGGTGGTGGTGGTGCTTGGCAGAGGAGAGAGATGGGCAAGAACGGCCACTGCTACACAAGTTCATCCTTAAGGTGGTGGTGGTGGGCAAGAACTGGTACACAAGTTTAATAGATCGTCTTCTTCGGAGGAGGAGAGAGATGGGCAAGAACGGCGGCGGTGGTGGTGGTGCTTGGCGGCGAGAGGGGGTGGTGGTGGTGGCGGGTGGTGGTGCTTGGCGAGATGGTGATGAGGGTACTTGAATCGGATTTGATTTCTGAATAATAACACCAGAAATCCCAATAACACCAGAAATCCGATTTGATTTCTGAGGGTACTTGAATCCGATTTGTGTTCTGCCACTGCTACACAAGTTCATCCTCAATGGATGTTCAGAAATCGGATTTGTAATCGTTTGTTGATTTTTGTAATTTTTCTGGGTTTTGTTGATTTGTACTGAACTAGTTGGTTTGTTGATTTTGTTCAGTAATCGAATCGGATTTTGTTGATTTGTACTGAACCAGGTGGTGGTGGTGGTGTGGTGGTGGTAGTTTAGAGAGAGAGAGAGAGAGATAGAGAGCAGAGTTGAAGAGAGAGAGGATGTGTTGTAGATCTGCAAATAGATAGAGAGAAGAGAGACAGGGTTTTTTTTTTGTCCAATTATGGGTTTAATTGGTTTAATTATTTTTATTTAGAGGTTAGTTATAATAATTTCAAAATGATGAAAATGCCCCTGAGAATAAAGACAAAATAGAAGGGTTTAAGTAGGAGTGATGTGCGTTGAAGTGTTATATATATTAGGTGTATATTTTAAGCCCCTTTAACACTTATTTTAGCCAAGTTTTAAATTTATAAAACACGATATTTCACTAACACTAAACACACATATGGGCAAGTGCACCCATCGTGAGCGTAGTATAGTGTTGGTAAGATACCGAGGTCGTCTAAGGACACAAGAGCTTTTAGTACCGGTTTATCCTCAACGTCTAATCAAAATAAAAATTTTAGAAAAAGATTTTTAAACTAAGAAAAATAAAAACTAACTAAATGCTGAAAATAAAAATAAAATAAAAACAGATAGACAAGATGAATCACTTGGTTCCGACTCGTATCTAGTATAACATTTGATTATTTCCGCACTTTTGCACATAATTAAGAGATTATCTTAGTTATTGTAGTAGGCCCCTCTTTTGAAGGTGACGTTACCCTCATCCCAGTAGTTTGAGTCAGCAAGGATACAATCCTAAAAGGGTGGATTATTGGAAGATAATGAATTAAGTTATTAATGCAGTATTATGGTAGGCCCCGCTTTTGGCGGTGACGTTACCCTCGGCTAAGTAGTCTGAGTCAGCAGGGATACAGTCCTAAATAGCCGGGTTATAGTATTAATAGTAGTTAACTTATGAGGGGATCAAAGAGTTTGGACCCCCGCCATCCAATACCGTGAAGCATTGAAGGAGGTCCTACTAAATTTGACCCAGGTCCATTGCAGGACCTCTAAACGCTGAACAATGGCAAGACCTTTACCAAACCGTTCCCTTAACCCCCGACCAGGTAGCCAACATACCTCCATATAGACCGTGGAGATATGAATGGTGAAAATCTTTTATTTTATATAGACAGTAAAATAATGCCAAGACACCACGGACAAACGATAAGGAAAGATCACCTTCAACATAAGTAACTAGTTATTAAAGTCATTAATACAAAACCAAATAAAAAGTGCAAAAGATTAGAAATAAAAAGTATTATACTAGACACTTTGTCTTCACCAAGTGATGTAAGAGACTTAGGCAAACATGGCCTTGATTGTCAAGAACTCTTACGATCAATCTTGGATCCCGAGACGACTCACACACTCTACGATGGACAATGGATGATGGTGGTGGATGATGGTGTTGTGATGGTGGTGGGTGGTGGATGAAGTGTGAGAGAGGTGGTGTGCCAAGGGATGAGTTGAAATGAAACCAAGCACTCCTATTTATAGGCTGAACAGAAGGCTGGGCACGGCCCCGTGTCCGCTGGGCACGGCCCCGTGCCTGTCTGACAATCTCTCTCTTCATTAATTGTAATTCGCAATTACAATTAATGCGCCTGCTGTACTTTCGACACGCCCCCGTGTTCGCTGGACACGGCCCGTGGTGGGCAATAGAAGCTTCTATAGGTTTGTCTTTTCTGCTGCTTCTTGGGCACGGCCCCGTGCTGGCTGAGCACGAGGCGTGTTCAGTCTTCTGCCTTCTCTATTTTGCTTGGGAAGATGCCGTTGAGGAGTCGGGCAATCCACTTATGTTCCTTTTCTTGTATTTATGTTGGATTTAGCTGTCGTTTTGCTTCTTTTGTGTTTTTGAGCTCATTTAATCCTGAAAATACAAAAGGAAGACAAAAACACTCTTTTTCCAATATTAGTACTTAAAAAGGGTTAGTTTTATGCCTCATTTGATGTAATTTATATGTTGCATTTTACACACATCAAATACCCCCACACTTGAACTTTTGCTTGTCCTCAAGCAAAACTCTTTAATATGTGGCTTACACTCCCAAATGGAATGGGTAGAAGAGAAGGTTTTGGGCTTGTCGTAGAGTGTCGGGATATCCAAGATCTTTTTGGGTTTTATTTTTATCTATTTACAATCCTATTCGGAATGATTTATTTAGAACGTTTCATAGGAGAAATTACTTATTTGGGTATAACATGCCTTTTTAAAATTCCATTTATATACAAGTTCACATACCTCACGGGAGAAATCACTCACACTCGGCCGAAGGTGTATTTTTAGTGAATCACTCGAGAGCGGCATGGAACTTTTTCCTACCATAAGCTTGCCAAGCAATCAATCCTCCTCCTTTTTAACTTTTATACCTTTGTAAATATCAAGAGGACTTTGTGGGTTAAGGGTTAGGCTTGGGTTAAAGGTAGGTGGTTAGGATATTGGTTAGTGGTTAGTAAAAAAAACGAAAAGCGTAACAAGTGTCGGTTTTCGTAAGACTTTCTATTTTTGTATTTTTTTATTTTGATGAAGATTTTATTCAAACAAGGTTATTTTTGATGAACTTGTTTGTTTATTTTCTTTTTTCTTCATCATCAACACATTTTTTTTTGAACGATCATACGAAAAAAAAAAAACCGAACTTGTTACTAAAACAAATGGTTAAAAATAAAAAGGTTTTGATGGGTAAAAGGGTTTTTGGTTTGGGTGATGAAATGAAAAGGTTTAGGCTCAAAGGGGCTAACTAGGGGGATTTTTGGGTAGGTGGTAAAAGAAAAAGAAAAATAATGGTGTAGAAATAAAAAGGGTTAGTCCTAATGCCTCTATCAATTACTTACTCGGGTTTAAGTTGATAAGGACCGGGAATGTATCGTCATGGCAAGTTCTAGAGTCGTAAGAACCAAGCGGCTATTCACACAAGAAACGAAAAATGAGCATTTAGTTTAATGATATGTAATTGTATGCTCAATAAAGGCTCAAAACTCACTTTTGTGGGAATGGGTTTTTATGTGATCAAGTATATATAATCAAATTTTAACTAAGTTTGCCATGTCTTTTCATAATTTTCTTATGTTGGTTCTTTTTATCACTACGCTATCGGTTGTAAATTCGTAAAAATATAACCTTTTTGAGAACTTGAATTTCCCGAGTTAAACCTAGACAAGTAAAAAAAATGAAATTTTGAAAAAAAATTGGGGTGATTAGCGGTTCCAATAGAGTTTTGTGTAAAGCTTGTATTTAGGACTTGCAAAATTTCAAGGTTTTAGCATCCCCCCCCCCCCCCCCCACACTTAAATTACACATTGTCCTCAATGTGTCCCAAAAATAAATTTTTAGGTTGATTAGATGTGTAAAATGGTGTTAAAAAACAAAAATTTTGTGTTACTGGGCGCTGAACACGGCCCCGTGTTGTCCGGGCACGGCCCCGTGTTCAAGTGCCAGTAACAAAATTAAAACAAGAGAAGCAGAAGTCTGGACACGAGGGCGTGTCGGGTGAACACGGCCCGTGTCCAGTTACCTGAACTGGGCGTTTTTCTGCAGGTGGTTCAGCACGGGGCCGTGTTGGTTGGGCACGGCCCGTGTTGAACCTTCTGTAATGGAGAAAATCGTCGGGCTGCCTTGTTCTTGTGCATGGGGTCATTTTTCTCGTTCCCCTTTTTATCCCTTACCACCATGAGTGTGTTTTATTTATTAAAAACCATCCAATCTTTAAAAACCACCATTTCATTGCATCATAGAGAGATCTTACATAGTCCTAAATTAAGATTAAACTAGATAAAACAAAAACTTAACTAAATAGGTCAGGAGGTACACGAGGTTATCATAGAGAGTTCTACTATTCTAAGAAAATTTCGAGAATAGTTTCCCGATACAGTAGGACTTTTAGCCGAAGGATTTCTTCCCTAAATGTTGTTTAAAGCCATTCTTCGATCTCCCTAGGAAGGAAGAATGCGGCTTCATTTTCCTCCGCAGCTGGTGGCTGAGGGGGAACATTCACCGGGACTCCTTGCACCACTCTCCGCGGAGGTTCTTGGTGCATGGCGTACCATTCGGCCGGAATGACAACTTCGGGCACCACGTTCCACGCCCTTTGGGTTATTATAGGCACCAAAGGCGGGGAGGCGAGAAGGTTTAACCTCTGGTGTAAGAGGTCTACTTCTCGGAGACAGCCCTCTAGCCCCACCGTAAGATGGTTGATACGGTCGACCAATGCTTCTTCCACTCCTGTCATTTCGTCAATAGCCTCCCTTAGGGCGTAAACATAGTTTACAAGAGAGTCTTCTGCTGTTGAAGATCTCCTCCCTTGTCGGTTACTTCTTGAAGATGATCCGCTTGTTCTGCTTGCCATTTTCTGTGAAAGAAACCGAAGAAAGCTAAATTTTTACAAAACAGTGCCTCGGACACGGCCCGTGTTCGCTGAGCACGGCCCCGTGTCCATTTTTCTGCAGGATTTTAGGCTAAGGAATCTTGGAGTTTTAAATTATTTTCATGATTTTTATCTGGGTTTTAAGCTTAGATAATTTAAAATAAAGTTATACAACTAACTTTGAACAAGAATCCTTAGCAAATAATCTTACAAACTTCACATAGAGGGTTGGAATCATGGGATTTCCAAGCTTCCATGGAGGAAATGTTGAAAAATTTTTGAAAGAAGAGGAAATGAATAAAAGTGGAAGGGACAGGATGGTCCTTGAGAACCTTCTTTTAGCACTTACCTAGGATGGTATGAGTGAAGATCCCAGGAATCTCTGTCTATTGAAGTGGTAAAAAATGAGCAGGGATCAAGCTGCATTTAAAGAAAACGACAGCGCACTGGACACGGCCCCGTGTTGACTGGACACGGCCCCGTGTGCAGAGGAAATCCTGACACATTTTGTCCGTATTCTGACAAAATCAGCAGAGAATCTTTTTGGTGAGCACGGGGGCGTGTTGACCTGGGCACGGCCCCGTGTCTGGAGGCTGTCTCATGGAGTTTCGTTACTTCTAAGGATCTCGTCGATATCGGGTGGTTCCTTACTGGTTGGAACAACCCCAAAGTGCCTAATATAGCTTAATTGTCCTAGACTAAGGCGAGAACGCAAGAGGTTGTCGGTGAGGGTAATTCCTATTTTTATTCTAGGTGGACAAGTCCAACCCTTTCCCGGGCTCTCGTTAAAGAAGGTGTATGCCGAATCGCTCAGGTCTATGTATGCATCGAACGAAGTCGATGGAGAGTCCTTCACGGCACAATCGACACAGGGACGACTATCGTCCAAGTCTTTGCTAGGTACGAAGGTATTTTCGGGAACAACGAGGTTGTCGGAATGCGGTTCCAGCATTTCGTCATGGTCATCGTCTTGGGGTGGATTAATAAAATCCTTCCTAAGCTCTTTTAACCAATTCAGAATTAGCTCTTCTAGTTGAAATAACTAGTCAAGGAGCATTTCCCCTAGAATATCTGGCTGGGCGCATTCGAGGGAGAAATAGTGCTTATTTTTACTTTCGCCCCTCTTAAGGTTATAAGAAGTCGGTGGGTCCATGTAGTGGGGCCTATAATTTAGAAAGTAGCATTCTACTTCTTTATGTTTGCCACCACATAATTGACACCACGTACCATAAGAGTGCCGAAAGTAAAAACAATTACTATCACTCATGTTTATGTCAGAAATTACCAACCGCCGGGATCTAACGGTTCTGTTTTCAGTAAGTGAATCTTGGGCACGGGGGCGTGTTGGGTGAGCACGGCCCCGTGTTCAGCTTACTGTCTGACGTAAAACAGGATTGCCAGTTCCAATGATTTAGCACGGGGCGTGTTCAGCGGGCACGACCCGTGTGATGGAGGGTGTGAAATCCGAGTGTTAACGTGCATATTTTGTGTGATTTATTGCCGTCTACGTGATTATACGTTTGGAATATGTGCACTATGAAAGTTTGTGGTTTTGCAGGTCAATCGCATAATTCAGTGAATTTAAAGTGCTTAAAGATGATGCGGAACAAGCACGGATGATTATTAAAGAGATATCATGTTAGACAAAAGATGTTTCGGGCCACGAGGTAGCTCAATTGTACAAGAACGCAAAACATCAAAGTATAGGGACATGTGGGTAATTAAGTGAAAGTTGAAATGGATGTAAATCATGGGGACAAGACGTTGACGTAACCTACGGTACGTATGCGTAGTTTACGGTCAAGAGAATCTGACATCAACAGCAAATGAGGTTCGTAAGCTATGGATTATGAGCGTAGCCTACGGTTGAAAAAATATGGGCACTCGTGGACTTTATTGTTAAAAGAATTAAATGGGTTTAAAACCCTAAGCCATCATGTGATCAGAAAGCATGCACATGGTTTGGTGGATATTAATTGAGGCAGCCAACATCGAAACAGGAGGCATTTGCTTTGAATGGATTTATGATACTTTGAACATCACAAGACATCAGCAATAATCATTATCATCTCAACATCACCCAACATTAATTTTTGACGACTATTGTTCATGTGACAAGTCAACAAGCAACATTAAAAAATATCATTTGTTTTTGTGGGGGTTCTCGAGTGGCACATGCAAGAAATAAAAGGTGGGCTGACAACATCTATTGGGCCGAACTAGCAGAAGACACATATACGTGAATTTGGTGGAGGCTTTTTGGGCTTTTACTTTTGGGGGGCCGACATCATCATGGAGGGTTGGTCAACATCTATTATCATCACATCTTTGAAGGGATTATCGTTCACTTTTGACGGCAATAGGGGGACATCGGATGAAGATAGAGACGCCTGTGAAGATCATCCCACCCCAATGAGCGGCTAGTCGTTTTATGGTTTCCTCCGGATGGAGGGTTTTGTAAGTTGGATACTTTTATGTGTTTGTGACAATCGTATAACTCGGTGATCTAAGCATTCGATGCTTTTCACCTTGATTTGATTTATTGATTGTAGACAATTGCATTTATTTAAACCTTAATTTCTAAGCATTCAGTTCCCGAGAGTTCTAGTAATTGGGATATATTTGACATGGGGTTAGGGTTTGTAATTGTAATTGATAATCATTCGATAACCTCCCGTTATGTATTGACCGGAGTACTTAGTCGTTGGTTATCACAATTGATGAATTAGGTTAAACACTTATGTCTATGTGAGTGTTTCGATTAAACACATAATTGAATCTAGCTATAAAACCTGAAATCTGGAGGAACCATTGTTCTTTCTATTGATTTAAATCTCACATTTAGTTTGTAATTTTTAGTTAATCCACAAATCAAACAATCATCAGTTTATTTTTTTATAGTTGTTAATAAATACTTAACATTACACACTTTCCACAATCCTCCTCTGGTTCGATATCCGACTTACTCTATCTACATAGTTTATTTCGGTTTTTGCATGTCCATAACGACAGACATCAAAATGGCGCCGTTGCCGGGGAGGCGTGCGCAAAGTGTTTAGTGTTAAGTTTTAGTTTAAAAAATTCAAAAAAAAATTAAAAAAAAATCCAAAAATAGTTTTTTATTCATCACATATTCCACTGTTTGCTTTTACCTTGGGTATACTAGTTTTGTCTGTGCAGATTTATTGCAGATCTTATTATGGAAAGTACTTACTGGTCATGCCGAGGTTGTGGTAGTCCATGTCACACGCGTGACGATTGTCCTGTGTTCCCGAAAATGTGTGAGGACGAACAAAGGAGAGCAGATGAGTTGGATTTTTATTCTGATGATGATGTCCACCCATACTATTCTTATTCTTATTCTGATTCGCAGCGAGTTGCATATGATTACCAATCGGATACGAATTATTATTATGATGAGCAGACATGGTATGAGAGTAGCTATGATCCAGGGATGGTACAAAGCGTGAGTTACCAAGAGGAGTATGACCATTGTTATGATGAATACTCTCGATTTTCTTATGAAGACCATCTGGTATACTATCAGGATGCCTATCATACCCAGCATACATTTGATCAGGGTGAGTCTGAATGTGCACCCCAGTCACCTAGTTACTAACAATCACCCCAATTTAGAAGTCTTATGGAATATAGGAGACAAAGAGAGCTGGCATACATTGAAAAGGAATTGGCGAAACCTGACCTGTCAATAGAGGACCAGTTGGAAATGTGGATTACTAAGTATAACCTTTTGATGGCTGAAGTGAAGGATGATGGGCCAAGAATGACTCCAATGGAAAAACGCCAAGCCAGGGATAGATGGGTGTCTCTACAGATGTCTCCTTCTCAAGTAAGGGATGAGGTTGTGGAGGTTAATACCACACCGGTGATTCCCTCAATTGCTGAACAGTCAGATGTGGAGAAAATTGTTGAAGTTGATGAGGTGAAAGAAGACATTCCACAAAATAAGTGTGGGGATGCACGTATAGAGAGGGGGAAGGTGACGGTGAAGGACATCGGGCGGATCATCATAAAGTGGTTGTGCAATAATCCAACTTATCTGCTGATATGGAGTAAAAAGAAACGCTTGTGGAGAGTTAACTATCGAGTGTATGTTGGGAACTCGATAGGAAAGTGCGGATTGAGGTCGGATTGCGGTACGTCAGTGGACATCTTGATAAAAATTAGACCCCGCTGGATCAGTGATGTCAGGTACCGTGCATTCATGGGAAATACAAGGGGTAAGTGTGCACTAAGACCACCGTAGCGGATAGCAGGTACGGTCTGGCTGAAGACCTTTAAACTTAGCGCTCTCGGGAGGCAGCCCGAGGATGTAGAATATTGTATTGTATTTGTTCTTTTGGTTTGGTTTCGTTTTGGTGTGTTTGTGTTTTGACAGGTTTCTACGTTCCATCTTCACGGATGCAATGAATCAAGTGTGGGGATGTTTGGCAACATACCCGGTGAGATCTCAAAGAATCTATGAAGGGACGTATGTTCCGGTTAGATCGCAACAGTTACACCGCCACAGACACTCACTTGTTTTCTGATCAGGTGCATGTGTTTATCTATCCTGTGTTTTATTTGTTTTTGTGTACTTGGTGGTGTGAAATTTTTGTCACACCCCTATTTTCCACGTGTCACCGGTGGGCCCGGTGGGGAGTATCGTGACGTAGTTGATATCATCATAGACAAACAACACAATATAATAATGCACAGCGGAAGCAAAGATAGATTCATTTCAACTTTAATAAAGCGTAATAATAAATATCACTGATAGTAGAAACGGATCCACAGGCGGATCAAAATAAAATAAGATATTGTTCAACAGTTGAATGTCGTCCAAGCTTTCGAGACTTATTGTGGACGCTCTAGAAGACAGCCAGCCTATTACGTGTAGTACCTGCACTTAACCTTTTGGGAAAAATACGTCAGTTTACACTGGTAAATACAAATTAACTGACTCATTTTGAAATGATTGAAAATTGATTTGAATGCTCATGGCACAAAATATTTTATAACTTGGGATAATATATTACATAATCTTGTAAAGGATTTACATGTTACTTATGCGTTCAGTAGCCCGGTTCGTGCCGGGTTAAAGATCAATAGACACACCACAATATTGAGTTATACACTTGACAGGTGTACGCCTACACCCCGTGCTCAGGTCGTGGCCATCTCGTAAGATAATGCCAAGGATATCCGGGACATGGTCATTAACCCCCCAAAGGCTTTAAGCAAACAAAACACACAATCAAAACATAGCATCTCAATAAATTTAACCACTATTCGATTAAAGAATTTAATGCTAGACCAAGCGGTATTTTATATACCGTACCCCAAGCCCGTATAGGGAAAATAAGTTAAAAGTATTTACCTTGGTAAGTATTTGTCTCAACAAGCAAAAAGGCAGGTAGCTTTTACCGGTGCTCCTAATCTGGAACGAAGGTTTATAAATAACCTATTAGATTTCTAACGGTCTTTATTTAAGCTAAAGCTTAGACCGGTTATTTAAAAGGACGAAACGGTTTAAACGCACGATTAAGCGAAGACCGGATAGAATGTGATTTAGACCCGACAAGTTGGAATACTTGTTTAATATGGGTATACTAAGTACAGTCTGGATTTTGAGAAAAAAATGATACTGTCTGACCCGTCTTGGTCAATTTATGCAAACTAGTTACATAAACCGAACCGAACGCGAAAAGAGCGTTACGGGTAGCCATAAGAGTCATATGCAAGCTCCCAGAGATAATATGCTATAAATATGATATAACATCAGTAAGTTATTTCCTATTATGCCCAAAACGGATTTAAACACCATTCATGCCTCATAAGGGCATTTTGGTCATTTTAAAGTATGTAAAAGAGTTAAATTAGAAATCTGAGTTACAGGTCTGGTTTGTATAGAAAACATACTTAATTTAACATATTATAACAGTAGGGTATGACCCATATATGAAACTTATCATTTAAAATCAAACGATGCTCGTTAGGGGTATTTTGGTAATTTTACAAGGGCTTAAAATGTCAAAATTTGGAATCTGAGTTTATAAACTTATACTTACTGTTATTTTATAAAAATATGCTAAAAACATCAGTAGGTATCAACCTTATAGGTTTAATAAGATTATAGTACATACTATGCGATAAAAATGCGTAAAAAGGCGATTTGGAGTCATTTCCGGGTTTGTACAAGAAAGCTGATATTTTTATATTTCCAGAATGCTCAAAATATTATATTTATCAAATAAAATCAGTAGAAAAAGGTTTGGGGTCAAAAGGATTTATAAAACTCATTTTATAGCCTAAAAGGGCAAATTCGGTATTTACCGGATTAAACTTAGAACCCTATGTTATGATCAGCCAAAAATAAAATAAAAATCTTTAAAAATCCTAAAATATTATATAATATCAGTGAGTAAAAAGTTTTATATCAAAAAGTGGATTAAACTTAGAACCCTATGTTAGGATCAGAACCGATAGTCAAAGAAAAAGTCCATTTATGAGACTTTCGGTTCCGATTCGGGTGTAATACAGAAAATTGTCGAGTTGATCAAGTTGAAACATGTTCTTACATTATTTATAAAGTTATTTTGATGATCAAATAGGTTGCATGTAGCCTACATTGTTAATCAAGCTTAAATTTGCAAAAACATATTTTGTTGACTTTTTATGAAGAACTTTGACTCGACAATTAGCATGCTTAGAGTGTGAATCTGAACATACCCTTTTAGAGGTTTGTTATACTCATAAATACCAACATGTAGGTACTTTCAATTTGAGATTTGACAGAGCCAATCTCGTTTAATCATAAAGTCAAATTTAAAGTATGATACTTTGACTTTCGGTGAATACACTAAGCTAGAACGAATTAGAGGAAGATGTAAACACTTACAATGGTCCTAAACAAGCTTAGTGATCACTATGAGGCAGCCTTGGCGTCCAGAAAGCTCCAGGAGAAGTCTTGTGAATTTTTGAAGTTCAAGTGTTTGAATGTTTTGCAACTATGGTGATCTTTAGAGCAAGTTTGATCTGATTTAAGGCTTCCACAGGTGTTTTATGATGTTGTGATAAGTGTATAAGGGTCCCCAATTGCATGTATACTCATTGGTGGGTTCCCTGAAGTCGACAACAGCTGTGTACAGCTTGAAACAGACCCAAAAACCGACATCTGTGCGTTTCTGTCGCTGGGCAGGTGTCGCGCCACGCGAGACCCCCCTCGCGCTACGCGAGGGTGTGCTGGACCAGCATTACAAGTTTTTCAATATTGCAATTCAGCCCCTGATCTTTTGCAGCGTGTTTAAGCTATTTATTTAGCACTCTTGGCCCTTATATCTGACTTTTATAAACCTTGGGACTTTTATAAACTTGGGCATGTCCTCGGTTAACTTTGCGCTTACCCAAAAAGTCACGAAATTCACGATATCGTATTTAACCTTTCGTGTACGGTTTTAATCATAACTTTCTCATACGTTCACGAAACTTCATGAAATTTTTATCACATATTCTTATGAGTACATTTTATCATTACAAAGCTTCAGGTTTGCCAAAAGATCACTCAGAGGTATAAATTCAACATGTTGACACGTTTAGCCCCTGTAGTTTGTAATTCCTCACTTTCTTACCTCTTTCGCTTCGTATGATCCATGATTCATCCGTTTAAGATTATAAACACCATGTAAGGTTATTGTAGGACTTATTTATCCATTTTTGACACTTTGAACCCTTGAATTTACATAGTTTCACCGTTTGTCAACTTTAGTCCCTCTAAAGTATGTTTTCTCATGTTCAAGGTCCATGACATGTGTCACTACATTATTGGACGTAAATTTACTGAAATAAATGAGGGTATTTTTCTTTCATCATGGATTCTACCTCCCACGTGTATTCGGGACCTCTACGGGCATCCCATTTGACCTTAACAATAGGTATGTGCTTCCTTCGAAGCTTCTTTACCTTTCGGTCTTCAATCGACAGCGGCTTTTCCACAAATTTCAAGCTTTCATCTATATGTACATCTGTATACGGCATAACCAGTGGTTCCTCAGCGGAACACTTCTTCAAATTACAGATGTGGAACACATTATGGATAGCACTAAGTTCTTCAGGCAAGTTCAACTTATAAGCAACTGACCCGACACGTTCGATAATCTCGAAAGGTCCTATGTATCTCGGGCTTAGCTTGCCTTTCTTACCAAATCGCATCACCCCCTTCCAGGGTGATACCTTAAGCAACACTTTATCACCTACTTCGAAGTGAAAATCTTTACGTTGTGGATCCGCATAACTTTTCTGCCTTTCTCGGGCAGCTTTCAAACGATCGCGAATCTGGACAATCTTGTCCGTCGTCTCAAAAACAATTTCTGGTCCTGATAGTTGGACATCTCCAACTTCTGCCCAACAAATAGGCGATCTACACTTTCTACCGTATAAGGCCTCAAAAGGCGCAGCTTTTATGCTGGTGTGGTAGATATTGTTGTAGGAGAATTCAATTAGTGGTAAGTTCTTATCCCAACTACCACCCAAATCGATCGCACACGCACGTAGCATGTCTTCCAAAGTTTGAATAGTACGCTCACTTTGACCGTCAGTTTGTGGATGATAAGCCGTACTAAAATATAAACGAGTGCCCAAAGATTGTTGGAAACTTTTCCAAAAATGTGACGTGTATCTAGTATCTCTATCAGAGATAATAGACACAGGTATTCCATGCAAAGCTACAATCTTATCAACGTATAACTGGGCTAACATATCGGAGCTATAAGTCTCCTTGATGGGTAGAAAATGTGCTGACTTCGTCAGTCTATCTACTATGACCCAAATAGTGTCATTTCCCTTTCTTGTCTTTGGCAACTTGGTGATGAAATCCATCGTCACCATCTCCCATTTCCATGTGGGAATTTCAGGTTGTTGTAACAAACCTGACGGTTTCTGGTGTTCCGCTTTGACTTGCGCACAAGTCAAACATTTAGACACATAAGCAGCTATGGACTTTTTCAAACCAATCCACCAGTAATTTGCTTTTAAATCCTGATACATCTTGTCAGCTCCAGGATGAACGGAATATTTGGAACTGTGGGCTTCCTGGAGGATAACATCTCGAAGTCCTCCAAAAACGGGAACCCATATTCGTCCATTTAATCTTAACATTCCGTCTTTGTCATGGGATAACTGTTCCTCAGTTACTCCCAATTTTTCTTCAGGATAATTAGCTTCCAGCACAACTTCCTTCTGTGCAGCTAGTATCCTTTCGTTCAAATCATTCCTGATTTCGATGCGCTTGGCATTGATTCTTATTGGTTTTACTCTTTCTTTTCTGCTTAAAGCGTCAGCAACTACATTTGCCTTGCCTGGATGGTACTTTATTTCACAATCGTAATCATTCAGAGTTTCCATCCATCGTCTCTGTCGCATATTCAAGTCCTTCTGATTAAACAAATGTTGAAGGCTCTTGTGATCTGAATAGATCACACACTTGGTACCATATAAGTAATGTCTCCAGAGTTTTAATGCAAATACAACGGCACCCAGCTCCAATTCGTGGGTGGTGTAGTTCTTTTCGTGTATCTTCAGCTGTCTTGAGGCGTAGGCGATAACCTTGCCTTTCTGCATGAGTACACAGCCCATACCAGTGTGTGATGCATCACAATACACCACAAATTCTTCTATACCGTCGGGCAATGTTAGCACTGGTGCGTTGCTTAACTTTTCCTTCAGAATGTCAAAGGATTCCTGCTGCTTAGGGCCCCAATCAAACTTAACCTTCTTACGCGTCAACGCGGTTAAGGGCGCAGCAATCCTTGAAAAGTTTTCGATGAAACGCCTATAGTATCCAGCTAAACCCAGAAAACTGCGAATTTTCGTAGGCGTCTTTGGCTCTTGCCAATTCATAACAGCTTCTACCTTAGCGGGATCCACCTGGATACCACGCTCACTTACTACATGTCCGAGGAATTGGACTTCTCGAAGCCAAAATTCGCACTTCGAAAACTTGGCATAGAGCTTCTCTTGATGAAGTAGTTTGAGAATACAACGAAGGTGTTTCTCGTGGTCAGCTTTGTTCTTTGAATAGATAAGGATGTCGTCAATAAAGACGATGAAGAATTTATCCAGATAAGGCTTGCAGACGCGATTCATGAGATCCATGAATGCGGCTGGTGCGTTAGTGAGCCCGAAAGGCATCACTAGGAACTCGTAATGTCCATAACGAGTCCTAAACGCTGTCTTGTGTACATCTTCATCCTTGACCTTCAACTGATGATAGCCCGACCTCAAGTCGATCTTAGAAAAATAGCTTGCTCCTTGTAACTGATCGAACAGATCGTCGATCCTGGGCAGAGGATACCTATTCTTGATAGTGACTTTATTAAGCTCACGGTAGTCGATGCACAAACGCATCGATCCATCCTTCTTCTTAACAAATAAGATCGGCGCTCCCCAAGGAGACGAACTAGGTCTAATAAAACCTTTTGCTAACAGATCATCCAACTGCGTCCTTAATTCCTTCATCTCCGTTGGTGCTAACCTGTAAGGTGCTCTCGCTATTGGTGCAGCACCAGGGATGATGTCAATCCGGAATTCCACTTGCCTATCTGGTGGTAAACCAGGTAGTTCCTCGGGAAAAACTTCAGGATATTCCGAAATGATAGGGATATCTTCAATCTTAGGCTTTGGCTCGTCTATAGTAACTTGCTCCATATAAATGACACAGCCCTTCTGCATACATCTGGATGCCTTGAGCATGGACACTTGCTCAGGCAATCCATGCTGTGTATCCCCTTGGATGGTAAGTGACTCCCCAGCAGGAGTTTTAATTATCACTTGCTTCCTGTTGCATACGATCTGGGCTTGGTTATGTGATAACCAATCCATGCCTATAACTACATCAAAACCGGCGAGCTTAAAGGGAAGTAGGGACAAAGGAAAAGAATGATTCCTAATGGATATAACACATCCATCTAAAACGGTTGAGGCTGTTTCTATGGTTCCATCAGCTAACTCCACCTCATACTTCACACTTAAGGCTTTTACAGGCAATTTTAACGACTCACAAAACTTATTATCTACAAAAGACTTATCCGCTCCAGAATCAAACAAGACTCTAGCAAAAACATCATTTACAAGAAAAGTACCTGTAATAACGTTGTCATCTTGAACGGCTTCCTTAGCGTCCATCCTGAAGACCCTTGCATTGGTCTTCTTTCCATCATCGGCTTTCTTAGCGTACTTTGGGCAATCAGACTTAATGTGCCCTTTCTCGTTGCAACCGTAACAGGTTGCATCCTTCAGACCCTTACACTTCAAAGTCGTATGATCAGTAGATTTGCAGATTCCACATGGCCTCGTGTGGGACTGCGATTTCGTCTCAAAACGACATTTCCCAAAGTGGTTTTTCTTGCAGGTTTTGCATTTGGGTTTATCCCCCGACTGTTGCCCATCCCTCTTCGATCCTGACCCTTTTCTATGGTCGTTATTCCCTCGGTGTCTCTTCTCCGATCTCCGTGAGGTATCGTCCTCACGCTTTCTCTTATTCTCTTCCGAGTTCCTAAGTGCTCTCAACCTGACCACGTCCTGGGTGAGTGAGAGAGATAGATCAGCTACTGATCTGAAAGTTGTAGGCCTCGATGCCTTAACACTAGCTTTAATCTCAGGGGCCAAACCCCCAATGAAACGGGCAATCCTTTTCGGCTCAGGGGTTACCAAGTAGGGAACCAATCGAGATAGAGTATTAAAGGTGGTGAGGTATGCCTGACAATCTAGATTCTTCATCACCAACGATACGAAGTCTGACTCGATCCTTTCCACTTCATGTTGTGGACAAAAATTCTCTTTAATAAGGGCAACGAACTGATCCCATGACATACTGTAAAATGTGGCCTTTCCGGTAGCTTGCAAGAGAGATTTCCACCATGCTAGAGCGTCCCCTTTAAACGATTGGGACACATACTTCACTACATCCCGTTCAGCACACCCGCTGATATCTACGACTGTATCCATTTCGTCTATCCAGGTCATGCAGTCGACCGCTCCTTTCTCCCCAGTAAAGTCTCTGGGTTTGCATGAGACGAAGTATTTATAAGTGCAAGACTTACCGTGCGCTTCATGTTTCTGCTTGATCTTCTTTATCGGGACACTGTTTTGGTTAGAGGAGTGATGATCCTCATCATCCTTCTTTGGCTTATCTTTCTTAGGTACCTCCTTCTGAGAGGGCGGTTTGCTATGACCCTCCGAATGTGTTCTTGGCTTGGAGCGTGATGCGGTTCGGGTCCTACTTCGGGTCCCGCTTGCTTCACTAAATTGTCTATTCAGTGCTTCGACCACGGCATCATTCACTAGTGCTTTCAATTCCGCACCAGTTATTAACATCTGAGCATTTTCAGGGTTTTGTGCCGGGCAACTGTTTAGTTCTTCGGATTTAGCCATGTAAATCTTAAATTGCTACATAAAATAAGGACAAGATCTATTTAGAAGTCTAAACAGCATTATCGTTCTTGACGATTTATTAACCATGGTAAACAAAAGCCATATTAGTTAATTTTAATAATTTCATTCAGGATTTTTACTAATAATCTTTTTAGAACGAATTATAATTTTGGCATAATAAGCCTAGTCACGTAGACAAATTTCTAAATTACAAATTTAGGTCTTGTAGGATTAAGGCTTGATTAAATAAGACAAGTCAATCCTTTTTCTTGGCAGGGAGTTTATAAACTACAGCTGCCTTCTTGTTTTATATGACATTAACTATCACCCGTAGGCATTATGTCACAACCAATTATATATAGAAATATTAAAATTTGGATATTTTATAAGAAGGGTGGCGTGTGATTTTACGGATCACATTAGCCAAGAATGTTAACATGTTTACAGATGTTAACAGAGATTTGGATCTTTTTAAACAGGTTTCACCATATTGGCTAGATTTATGACAACATAACAGCTAGGTTTTACCTTTTAAGATCCTTATTATATTATTAAAATGGTAAATCAAAATATTTAATGTTATTTTTCATTTATTCATACACTATGTTCATACACATAATTTAAAAATGAAATTTAAATTAACCACTTCAAAATAAGAATTTAATCAGTACAAGTTGCCCTAAACGGGTCTTTTACATAGATCATATGCCCACGCAGGGGCTAAAAACAAAACAACAAACCCACGCAGGGGTTAAATAAAAAGATATGCCCACGCATGGGCAGACAGAAGGAAATACCCTCGCAGGGGTATAGTATCGAAATAAATAAATGTCCACGCAGGGACATGAGTACCACACTAAAATAACTAACAAACAAAAGATTCAACGATCCTTCTTTTTCTTCCCCTTAAGCAAATCCACCACCTTCTGAAACATCCCCTGGTTACGTCTCCTATCCTGTTGCCTCTCTTGCCGCATTTCGTCTCTTACCCCGTGTGTCTCCTGAAGAAACTCTTGAAATTGCGGCGGTGACATCGTCGGCGCCTGGGGTGGTTGTTGATAAAACGGGGGTTGAGGAGGCTGCGGTTGATAATAAGGAGGTTGAGAAGGCTGCGGTTGCTGGTACCCATATGATGGATATCCATAAGTCGAGGGTCCCGTAGCCCAGGGAGCTTCTTGATGGAAGGTGTTGGAGTTTGCCGCTATCCAGTATGGATCCTCCATATAGTTGTACCCCGTGTGAAACTGCTGCTCGAAGGGGTTAAATGCTGCAGCATTAGTGTAAGCGGGGATTTGTTCACCAAATCCGAATGGTGGCTGAGGCTGTGGCTGTGGCTGTGGCTGTGGCGCGACTGGCGCCGTTGCTACTTCAGAGACGGGGTTCGAAGATTCACCCATCTCTGTTTCTTCATGAACCGGTGAGTACCGGCTGCCACTCGAAAGTGGAGGGGTGCTGATACGCACTCCTCCTCGTGCGGAAATCCGCGCTGTAGTTCTCCTTCGCCTCGGAGGCGAGGGAGGATGAAGTGGTGGTGCTGCTGCTGGCGGAGTGACCGCTACAAATTGGGAATCCTCGGAAGGATTCTGCTGCTGCTGCTGTGGCTGCTGCTGAGGCAGCTGCTGTGGCTGGTGAAGGGGAGAGTGGTGAGGCAGGTGCAAAGGAGAGTTGTGGTATGATTGGTGTAGAGGGGAGTTATGGTAAGATTGGTGAAGAGGAGAGTGATGGGAAGACTGGTGAAGAGGAGAGTGATGGGACTGGTGCAAAGGAGAGTTATGATAACTGGGGGTAAACACCCAGTCATACTGTTTGAACATCTCCTCATAACTATCGGGACCATTGTATGGTGATCCCATGAAAGGTGACCCATCAGAAATCTCGATGGGGTGGTTCGGTGTTCCAGAGGGTGGCATGGCAGGATCAGTATCAGTATCCTCGTCGACATCCATCGGGTTGCCACCCGAAAAGTGGTCTTCCGGTCCTAGTGGGTTAAAACCCACTGCTGCTGCCTCTAAATAGTCATCAGGGTTGAACTGACCCTGGGAAGCAGACGATGGTTGATGAAAAGGTGAACGGTGTCCTAGGGGAATGTAGGACTGCTGTGAGTGGTGGGGCTCATTCTCCGAATGAGGCCCATAGGAATGCGGGATCGATGGAGAGGTGCTTAGTGAGACTGAGCGTCTCGCTGGTTCGGCGAAAGACCTCCAAAGGTCTTGTGCATCAGTACGGCGAGGATCCGAAGGTGTCCGCCGGTGTGATGGTCCGGCCTCATGATCATTTGGAGCTGCATATGCTCCTCGGCCTCTACCTCTCATTCTTGGCGGCATGTTTAACTACCTGTCAAAAACAAACAAGTGATACAACAAAAATATAATTTAGACAAGGTTAGAAAATTTAAACAAAAATTTGGAAATTTCCTAAGTTCTTTGTCTAGACTCGAGAATCGAGGATTGTGCAATTGTGTAACTGAGATTAAACACAAAAGGCTAGTGTTTAATTCACTCAGAGTTGGCTCTGATACCAACCTGTCACACCCCTATTTTCCACGTGTCACCGGTGGGGAGTATCGTAACGTAGTTGATATCATCATAGACAAACAACACAATATAATAATGCACAGCGGAAGCAAAGATAGATTCATTTCAACTTTAATAAAGCGTAATAATAAATATCACTGATAGTTGAAACGGATCCACAGGCGGATCAAAATAAAATAAGATATTGTTCAACAGTTTAATGTCGTCCAAGCTTGCGAGACTTATTGTGGACGCTCTAGAAGACAGCCAGCCTATTACGTGTAGTACCTGCACTTAACCTTTTGGGAAAAATACGTCAGTTTACACTGGTAAATACAAATTAACTGACTCATTTTGAAATGATTGAAAATTGATTTGAATGCTCATGGCACAAAATATTTTATAACTTGGGATAATATATTACATAATCTTGTAAAGTATTTACATGTTACTTATACGTTCAGTAGCCCGGTTCGTGCCGGGTTAAAGATCAATAGACACACCACAATATTGAGTTATACACTTGACAGGTGTACGCCTACACCCCGTGCTCGGGTCGTGGCCATCTCGTAAGATAATGCCAAGGATATCCGGGACATGGTCATTAACCCCCCAAAGGCTTTAAGCAAACAAAACACACAATCAAAACATAGCATCTCAATAAATTTAACCACTATTCGATTAAAGAATTTAATGCTAGACCAAGCGGTATTTTATATACCGTACCCCAAGCCCGTATAGGGAAAATAAGTTAAAAGTATTTACCTTGGTAAGTATTTGTCTCAACAAGCAAAAAGGCAGGTAGCTTTTACCGGTGCTCCTAATCTGGAACGAAGGTTTATAAATAACCTATTAGATTTCTAACGGTCTTTATTTAAGCTAAAGCTTAGACCGGTTATTTAAAAGGACGAAACGGTTTAAACGCACGATTAAGCGAAGACCGGATAGAATGTGATTTAGACCTGACAAGTTGGAATACTTGTTTAATATGGGTATACTAAGTACATTCTGGATTTTGAGACAAAAATGATACTGTCTGACCCGTCTTGGTCAATTTATGCAAACTAGTTACATAAACCGAACCGAACGCGAAAAGAGCGTTACGGGTAGCCATAAGAGTCATATGCAAGCTCCCAGAGATAATATGCTATAAATATGATATAACATCAGTAAGTTATTTCCTATTATGCCCAAAACGGATTTAAACACCATTCATGCCTCATAAGGGCATTTTGGTCATTTTAAAGTATGTAAAAGAGTTAAATTAGAAATCTGAGTTACAGGTCTGGTTTGTACAGCAAACATACTTAATTTAACATATTATAACAGTAGGGTATGACCCATATATGAAACTTATCATTTAAAATCAAACTATGCTCGTTAGGGGTATTTTGGTAATTTTACAAGGGCTTAAAATGTCAAAATTTGGAATCTGAGTTTATAAACTTATACTTACTGTTATTTTATAAAAATATGCTAAAAACATCAGTAGGTATCAACCTTATAGGTTTAATAAGATTATAGTACATACTATGCGATAAAAATGCGTAAAAAGGCGATTTGGAGTCATTTCCGGGTTTGTACAAGAAAGCTGATATTTTTATATTTCCAGAATGCTCAAAATATTATATTTATCAAATAAAATCAGTAGAAAAAGGTTTGGGGTCAAAAGGATTTATAAAACTCATTTTATAGCCTAAAAGGGCAAATTCGGTATTTACCGGATTAAACTTAGAACCCTATGTTATGATCAGCCAAAAATAAAATAAAAATCTTTAAAAATCCTAAAATATTATATAATATCAGTGAGTAAAAAGTTTTATATCAAAAAGTGGGTTTAAGTGGGTTATATGCTAATTACGCCGTTTAAGTAACATAAAGCTTGTAATTTACGATAATGAGCATAATTCTTATTCTGGACCTCAAACTGATATGAAATTTTCGGTGCAAGTTTATATATCAGTAACAATTGTTTCTAGTCTTTCACTTTTTCAAAAATCACGTTTTATAGCAAAAAGGGCAAAATAGTCATATTTAAGCATAAACCGGTAACATGCATATGAATCGGTTAAACATGGAACCAAGATGTAAAATTCCAGAGAGTTAAACATATATGAAAGTTGGTCTAAAATATGCTCTAATGCAGATCTTAACATGCATGTACGGATCAGAACCGATAGTCAAAGAAAAAGTCCATTTATGAGACTTTCGGTTCCGATTCGGGTGTAATACAGAAAATTGTCGAGTTGATCAAGTTGAAACATGTTCTTACATTATTTATAAAGTTATTTTGATGATCAAACAGGTTGCATGTAGCCTACATTGTTAATCAAGCTTAAATTTGCAAAAACATATTTTGTTGACTTTTTATGAAGAACTTTGACTCGACAATTAGCATGCTTAGAGTGTGAATCTGAACATACCCTTTTAGGGGTTTGTTATACTCATAAATACCAACATGTAGGTACTTTCAATTTGATATTTGACAGAGCCAATCTCGTTTAATCATAAAGTCAAATTTAAAGTACGATACTTTGACTTTCGGTGAATACACTAAGCTAGAACGAATTAGAGGAAGATGTAAACACTTACAATGGTCCTAAACAAGCTTAGTGATCACTATGAGGCAGCCTTGGCGTCCAGAAAGCTCCAGGAGAAGTCTTGTGAATTTTTTAAGTTCAAGTGTTTGAATATTTTGCAACTATGGTGATCTTTAGAGCAAGTTTGATCTGATTTAAGGCTTCCACAGGTGTTTTATGATGTTGTGATAAGTGTATAAGGGTCCCCAATTGCATGTATACTCATTGGTGGGTTCCCTGAAGTCGACAACAGCTGTGTACAGCTTGAAACAGACCCAAAAACCGACATCTGTGCGTTTCTGTCGCTGGGCAGGTGTCGCGCCACGCGAGACCCCCCTCGCGCTACGCGAGGGTGTGCTGGACCAGCATTACAAGTTTTTCAATATTGCAATTCAGCCCCTGATCTTTTGCAGCGTGTTTAAGCTATTTATTTAGCACTCTTGGCCCTTATATCTGACTTTTATAAACCTTGGGACTTTTATAAACTTGGGCATGTCCTCGGTTAACTTTGCGCTTACCCGAAAAGTCACGAAATTCACGATATCGTATTTAACCTTTCGTGTACGGTTTTAATCATAACTTTCTCATACGTTCACGAAACTTCATGAAATTTTTATCACATATTCTTATGAGTACATTTTATCATTACAAAGCTTCGGGTTTGCCAAAAGATCACTCAGAGGTATAAATTCAACATGTTGACACGTTTAGCCCCTGTAGTTTGTAATTCCTCACTTTCTTACCTCTTTCGCTTCGTATGATCCATGATTCATCCGTTTAAGATTATAAACACCATGTAAGGTTATTGTAGGACTTATTTATCCATTGTTGACACTTTGAACCCTTGAATTTACATAGTTTCACCGTTTGTCAACTTTAGTCCCTCTAAAGTATGTTTTCTCATGTTCAAGGTCCATGACATGTGTCACTACATTATTGGACGTAAATTTTCGAGGTGTTACAATTTTTGTGTTGGGAATGGTTTCTTTTGTCATCTAGTTGTTAGCCGTTCATGGTTTTTAGGTGGTATATCTCGAGTTTAGACTCTAAATTGCACCATACATTGGGGACAATGTATCCCAAGTGTGGGGATGTGGTAACTCGAGAGAGGGTTGGTAGGATTGATGATCTCAAATGCTTGAATTGGTTGAAATTGCTAAAAATTGAAAAATTTTGAAAATTTTTGTTTCTCAAGTATGCTTGAACTACATGAAAACCAACATTTTCAATCGCTAAAGGGTTCCTACTGATATTAAACTAACATAGATCCCTAGTCATGGTTGTCCCTTTAAGTTTCATGAGAGTATTTCTGACAAGTTTTAGAAAAGAATTGAGAAGAGATGCCTAACTAGGGGTAACATGCTTTAGGAATTACACATGCTACGTGTCAGCAACCCATATTCCTTTTGTTCGGTGAGATATTTGAGCCTACTAGATTGTTAGTTGAATTACAATAACTGTTCAATTGTTGAGTGTAGGCCATATGTTGCTTTGGGTTAGAACTTGTGTGGTTTGATACGTGCTGAGACTGTGCTTTTGCGTATACACATAGATGATAAAGGCATTAGGATCCCTTCCATTGTGTTATTTGTTTATTGTTTATCCACCCACCTTAGTTAACCATGTTGAGCCTTTTACCCTTCGTTTGTTACACCCCGTTTGACCCGTTTGATTACCAACCATGAATGACAATTATGTGTTAGATATTTGTTGAAAAAAAATGAAAAAAAAAGAAAAGAAAAAAAAAGCAAAAAGAAAAACAAAAAAATCATTGTTTTGTTCGTGTTAAATAAATGGGTCGAAAAATCACCAAAGTGTTAGTATTATTGTGAATAAGTTGTCATGGTTTGGTATCTTCATTTGTGTTCACCATATAAACAGAAAAATCCAAAAAAAATATTACCTCACCTTTACCCTTAACCCATAACCCAAAAGTCCTTTTGATATGTGTTACGTTATTTGATACAGTGGAGGTGTGATTGCCATACAAGCTTATGATTGCAAAGTAGCATATTTGGTTTTGAGTGAATTACATACTAGCACATTACACGCTAGTCTTGATTGAGCCGAGCGGAGTGATTATTGTGAGGGGCGTGTGGCATGTGTGTAGTATCATAAGCATGTTAGTTTTAGTCAGGCAAGTCTTAAGTTGTTTTAAATGCGTATCACTTCCTTGTCAGATTGTCAATCTCGATTGTGTCAGTCTATGGGACGGGTATGACTTGTGATCTTAAATTGCTAATTCGGTAAGGGATTTGATAGTGATTTGTTAATAAGGTGAGTAATGTTTGTAATGGTTGCTTGAGGACAATCAATGTTAAGTGTGGGGATGTGATGGAGGGTGTGAAATCCGAGTGTTAACGTGCATATTTTGTGTGATTTATTGCCGTCTACGTGATTATACGTTTGGAATATGTGCACTACGAAAGTTTGTGGTTTTGCAGGTCAATCGCATAATTCAGTGAATTTAAAGTGCTTAAAGATGATGCGGAACAAGCACGGATGATTATTAAAGAGATATCATGTTAGACAAAAGATGTTTCGGGCCACGAGGTAGCTCAATTGTACAAGAACGCAAAACATCAAAGTATAGGGACATGTGGGTAATTAAGTGAAAGTTGAAATGGATGTAAATCATGGGGACAAGACGTTGACGTAACCTACGGTACGTATGCGTAGTTTACGGTCAAGAGAATCTGACATCAACAGCAAATGAGGTTCGTAAGCTATGGATTATGAGCGTAGCCTACGGTTGAAAAAATATGGGCACTCGTGGACTTTATTGTTAAAAGAATTAAGTGGGTTTAAAACCCTAAGCCATCATGTGATCAGAAAGCATGCACATGGTTTGGTGGATATTAATTGAGGCAGCCAACATCGAAACAGGAGGCATTTGCTTTGAATGGATTTATGATACTTTGAACATCACAAGATATCAGCAATAATCATAATCATCTCAACATCACTCAACATTAATTTTTGACGGCTATTGTTCACGTGACAAGTCAACAAGCAACATTAAAAAAATATCATTTGTTTTTGTGGGGGTTCTCGAGAGGCACATGCAAGAAATAAAAGGTGGGCTGACAACATCTATTGGGCCGAACTAGCAGAAGACACATATACGTGAATTTGGTGGAGGCTTTTTGGGCTTTTACTTTTGGGGGGCCGACATCATCATGGAGGGTTGGTCAACATCTATTATCATCACATCTTTGAAGGGATTATCGTTCACTTTTGACGGCAATAGGGGGACATCGGACGAAGATAGAGACGCCTGTGAAGATCATCCCACCCCAATGAGCGGCTAGTCGTTTTATGGTTTCCTCCGGATGGAGGGTTTTGTAAGTTGGATACTTTTATGTGTTTGTGACAATCGTATAACTTGGTGATCTAAGCATCCGATGCTTTTCACCTTGATTTGATTTATTGATTGTAGACAATTGCATTTATTTAAACCTTAATTTCTAAGCATTCAGTTCCCGAGAGTTCTAGTAATTGGGATATATTTGACATGGGGTTAGGGTTTGTAATTGTAATTGATAATCATTCGATAACCTCCCCTTATGTATTGACTGGAGTACTTAGTCGTTGGTTATCACAATTGATGAATTAGGTTAAACACTTATGTCTATGTGAGTGTTTCGATTAAACACATAATTGAATCTAGCTATAAAACCTGAAATCTGGAGGAACCATTCTTCTTTCTATTGATTTAAATCTCACATTTAGTTTGTAATTTTTAGTTAATCCACAAATCAAACAATCATCAGTTTATTTTTTTATAGTTGTTAATAAATACTTAACATTACACACTTTCCACAATCCTCCTCTGGTTCGATATCCGACTTACTCTATCTACATAGTTTATTTCGGTTTTTGCATGTCCATAACGACAGACATCACCGTGCTGAGCTCTGCAGAAGCTGAAAAACTAAGAAATCCTAAAAAAATAAAAAGAAAAATAAAAAAATGATTAGGCCGTTGATTCCTAACTTTCTTAAAATCCTTGTGTCCCCGGCAACGGCGCCAAAAACTTGATATGCGTTGAAGTGTTATATATATTAGGTGTATATTTTAAGCCCCTTTAACACTTATTTTAGCCAAGTTTTAAATTTATAAAACACGATATTTCACTAACACTAAACACACATATGGGCAAGTGCACCCATCGTGAGCGTAGTATAGTGTTGGTAAGATACCGAGGTCGTCCAAGGACACAAGAGCTTTTAGTACCGGTTTATCCTCAACGTCTAATCAAAATAAAAAGTTTAGAAAAAGATTTTTAAACTAAGAAAAATAAAAACTAACTAAATGCTGAAAATAAAAATAAAATAAAAACAGATAGACAAGATGAATCACTTGGTTCCGACTCGTATCTAGTATAACCTTTGATTATTTCCGCACTTTTGCACATAATTAAGAGATTATCTTAGTTATTGTAGTAGGCCCCTCTTTTGAAGGTGACGTTACCCTCACCCCAGTAGTTTGAGTCAGCAAGGATACAATCCTAAAAGGGTGGATTATTGAAAGATAATGAATTAAGTTATTAATGCAGTATTATGGTAGGCCCCGCTTTTGGCGGTGACGTTACCCTCGGCTAAGTAGTCTGAGTCAGCAGGGATACAGTCCTAAATAGCCGGGTTATAGTATTAATAGTAGTTAACTTATGAGGGGATCAAAGAGTTTGGACCCCCGCCATCCAATACCGTGAAGCATTGAAGGAGGTCCTACTAAATTTGACCCAGGTCCATTGCAGGACCTCTAAACGCTGAACAATGGCAAGACCTTTACCAAACCGTTCCCTTAACCCCCGACCAGGTAGCCAACATACCTCCATATAGACCGTGGAGATATGAATGGTGAAAATCTTTTATTTTATATAGACAGTAAAATAATGCCAAGACACCACGGACAAACGATAAGGAAAGATCACCTTCAACATAAGTAACTAGTTATTAAAGTCATTAATACAAAACCAAATAAAAAGTGCAAAAGATTAGAAATAAAAAGTATTATACTAGACACTTTGTCTTCACCAAGTGATGTAAGAGACTTAGGCAAACATGGCCTTAATTGTCAAGAACTCTTACGATCAATCTTGGATCCCGAGACGACTCACACACTCTACGATGGACAATGGATGATGGTGTTGTGATGGTGGTGGGTGGTGGATGAAGTGTGAGAGAGGTGGTGTGCCAAGGGATGAGTTGAAATGAAACCAAGCACTCCTATTTATAGGCTGAACAGAAGGCTGGGCACGGCCCCGTGCCTGTCTGACAATCTCTCTCTTCATTAATTGTAATTCGCAATTACAATTAATGCGCCTGCTGTACTTTCGACACGCCCCCGTGTTCGTTGGACACGGCCCGTGGTGGGCAATAGAAGCTTCTATAGGTTTGTCTTTTCTGCTGCTTCTTGGGCACGGCCCCGTGCTGGCTGAGCACGGGGCGTGTTCAGTCTTCTGCCTTCTCTATTTTGCTTGGGAAGATGCCGTTGAGGGGTCGGGCAATCCACTTATGTCTTTTTGCTTCTTTTGTGTTTTTGAGCTCATTTAATCCTGAAAAAACAAAAGGAAGATAAAAACACTCTTTTTCCAATATTAGTACTTAAAAGGGGTTAGTTTTATGTCTCATTTGATGTAATTTATATGTTGTATTTTACACACATCAAGGAGAATCTGGCCAAATTTGAAATTTGGACCAAAATGACAACAAAATGCAAACCACAGGGCCCTGGATGTAATAAGTTTGAGATTTGGACTAAAGTGGCAAAACTGACCAAACCACAAGGACCAAAATGGCAGTTTACTCTATTAATTAATTAAAAAAAGGAAAAGAGGTGATAGATATACACATCACTACTGCTTGTGGGTCGGATGTGCATTGTTATTACATGGCCAGAAAAGCTTGTGAAAACACTCGGAACAGAAGTGACAATGAATCTTTGTATTGGTTCATCTACCCGATTCCATCCGATTCCGATTCCCGTACGCCGCCATAGACGGAAACAATTGGCTTTCAGACCACGTTGTAGTCAAACGAAACCGACGAATATATGGCCGTCAGTTTCTGTCGCCCTCTTCGGCTGCGGTTTCGTTCTGGGCCCACTTCTGGACGGCATCCACTCCAGGGTTAATCTTGTCGTATATCAAAACGGATCCATTGATATCGGCCCTCTTCACACCAACATCTGGGTCGGTCTCTATCCCCCTTTATTCTTTCATTCCTTCAAGTTCTATTTACAGTCTTTTAACTAATTAATTTAATGTCAACAACAGGTTCCTCCATTGCTTGGATTGTTCTACACCACTGTTGGTCTGCTGCAACTTTTTCTCGATCAAAAGTTCTCACCCGCTCCTCCTCAGGATGGTTTCCCCAAAGTTCTCGCTTCACTTGTGTCAGTATCAATCAATCTAATCTTGATATGGCTAGGTAGGGCTGCAACCGACCCCAATAAACACAAACAACACCTTCTTTGTGTTCGTTTGTTAAGGAAATAAACTTGTTTATGAACACTTATTAAAAGGGATTTTATGTTCGTATTCGTTCATTGAGGAAATGAACATGTCGGTGTGTGTTCGTTAACTTTAGGTAACCAACACAAATGAACATATATTTAATTTTGAATAAAATCGGCATTATTCATCAAGCATATATTTAATCTTGAATAAAATCGGCATTATTCATCACATAGATTTATTAAGTATTTTATTAGTGAGAAATTTGAAGTATTTGGATAACATATAAAAAACCCTAATGAACTATCGAATAAACGTTACCGACTGTTCAGGAACATAAATGAGCGAACACGGCATGGGTTCATGTTCGTTCATTTAACGAAAGGAACGAAATTTTGTGTTCGTGTTCATTCATTTATTAAACGAATGAACACAAGCGAACTTCCCGGTGAACAATTCACAGACTGTTCCCTAAACGATCGGTTCATTTGCAGCCCGAATCTTGTATGCATAGCAATAATTTATTTGAATTGTGGATCAGCTGGTTGAGTTGTTTGTTTGTTTGTTTATGTAATGATGCAACAGAGCGTTGGTGGTGTTCTTGGATTTAAGCGCGGAGCTGTACAAAGGTGGAGTTGAAGACAACGTGGAAGCCTACATACTGTTTGCTGGTGCTGAGTTGATGTGGTTAGCTCTGGACCGGTCTCGGCTGGGGTTCGCGCTGGCTTGCATAGTCGGTCTTGCCTGTCCGCTTGCCGAGATTCCTGTAATGAAGTAAGCAACTTGTGCACTTTAGACTCTTTGAAGCAAGAATGGGTATATTTACAGTCATGTCATGGTGGTTTGTTTGCAGATTGTTTCACCTGTGGTACTACCCGCAGGCGAACATTGAGATTCTGGGGCAGGGTCTGGTGACTTGGACGCTCACTTGTTATTTTGCCTACACGCCATTCTTGATTGCATTGTCACGGTGGCTCAAGACGGTTGTAACGGATGCAATGGCCGAAAGGTGAATTCATCAAAAGATATGGGGGAGCATATAGAGCAATCAAAGCTTATGAGAGATGAAGCCTCGAACAAGTGATTCATCTCTTGCAGCGACAAAATGATTACATTCGTGTGCTTCCAAATGTGGTGTTTTTGTGATTCGACGCTGGGTAATTAACTAATAACTTTGACGACAAAAAGTAATGCAAGGGTAAATAAGTGTGATTATAATCGGGTGTAGGCTTTGATTTTTTGTATTTGTATACAACTCTGTTGAATGAACGTAACCATTGGACTTGATTGTAATCATTTAACGTTTAGTGATATGAACGCGTCTATGGACTTAGCTCAGGTGTGGAAGACGGACCATAATGAGCACATACTTGTACCATTAGATAACTTAGGGAAATGACATTTAACTCTAACGCCGGTCCCCTTTGTTATACACGATCCATACGACGTTAGTTTGTTGATTTTCGAGTATCTGTGCCTCAAACCACATACTTTCGAGTGTTGGTGATTGAGGTATAAAATAACATGTATGATTAATGTTTTTCCTGATCACCATGACAATGTTGTGTCTTGGTAGATCGAATAACACCTTTAATTCATATACCCAGTGTTAATGTATTATTTTAATCAGGTTTCTTTAATATTAATAGAGTTAATTGCCCGGATAATCCCTGTGGTTTGTCTTTTTTTCACATTTAGTCCCCATCTTTTCAAAATAGCATGTATGTTCCATGTGGTTTAATCGTTTGTTACTCGAATGGTCCCCAGAGTGGATGGTTGTTAGTTTACTCAGTTAAGTATATGTAAAATGACTAAATTGCCCTTAATGATAAAACAAAATAAATTAAAGAGTAAACTGCAATTTTACACCCTGTGGTTAGGGGTGATTGGCACCCTTACCCCCCTAAAGAAATAATTGCAATTTTACCCCCCACTGTTTGCTGTTATGTTGCAACCTTACCCCCCGGCCTCAAATTTGTTAACTAATCTGTTGACTATAACTTAAAATGACTATAATGCCCTTTCATATTACCCCCTGTGTTTTTGTGCACTCTGTGATATTTACCCTCAGCCACCACTGCCACCGCCATTCACCACCACAACCACCACTGCCACCTCCAGCCACCACCCATCTTCACCCACCCCCACCCCCACCTCCACCACCACTCTTTAAACTCCACCAGGTGGGTACAAGAGGCCAAAGATCAAGATCCCTAATTTAACTTTTCTGAACAACAAATCAACTTAAAATTTCAACAATCTACAACACCTGATCAACCACCAAAACTTCCCGTCACCACTATATTACCCTTCAAATTTGTTTATACGCACATGCACTATTCCAAATTTTCCGGCAACCAAAACTTCCCGTCACCGCCAACAACAACCTCAAGTTCCGATCGTTTAACCATGTTTCTTGTACAAAAAGCAAACCTATCATCACATTTCCGATCAACCACCAAAAAACCACCACATATCCCCAAACCCTACCAACTCTCTCCATCACAGATTCATCTGTATCGTTAAAAACAGATAACAGTCAACACACATTATGCTCTGTTTTCCACTCTAAACCCACATACATGCTCTGTTTTATTCAACCACCAAAAACCCTTAATTCAATCACAAATTTCTTCATAAACTCAAACCCACATACATGCTATGTTTTAGCTGACTCGTCATGTATTGTATTACTGTGAAATGAAAGGAGAATTCATATTTAGAATGTCACTGAAATTGTGAAATGTAGTTCTGTCTCATGAAAATTGTAGCATATCTTTTGGTGAAAGTTTTATTTAGAAGTTATAATCTGTCATTATCGATTCAAGCCTAGATGATTCCTTGGTTTTACTCTTAAAATGTGATGTGATGCATGGTATTTTATATGATATAGAGAAAAATGCCCGGATAGTCCCTGTGGTTTCACCTTTTTTCACCTATAGTCCCTATCTTTCTAAAACTACTTGAATAGTCCCTGTGGTTTTCCGTTTTGTTCTCGGATAGTCCCTGGGTCTAACTTCAGTTACTTTTCTCTGTTAAGTGGGTGTTAAGAGGGTGTGAAATGACCAATTTACCCTTTTTTTTAAAGGCCAAACCACAGGGACTATCCGGGCATTTGAAACCCTAATCACAAAACAAAACCCTCTTCATTTGAAACCCTAATCACAAAACCCGCACACTATAGATCCCCCTGCTCCCTCTCTCTTCGAACTCCGATCACCGGAGGTGATCTCCGGCCGGTTTTACCGGCGTCTCCTCGTTCTCCGACCAATCACCTCCCCCACCTCCACCCTCCTCTTCCGACGAGACCCTCACACCACACACCACTCTCCTGTTTCAAGAAATTATACGGCCACCACCTGATGGTGGTGGCGTACGGTGCTGCTAGACGATGAGAACAAATAAATAGAGAGGGGAATCAGAGAAAGGAGGGAACCGGCGAGGTGTCCGACGGCCGGCGACGGCGAGAACGACGACAGTGGCCGTGAGCGACGGTGAAGGCAATCTTCCGACAAGTTTTGTATCTCGGTAAGAACTGGTGTCCCCTTTCTTCTTTTTTTTTTCTTTTCTTTAATTTTCTGACCGATAATGGTGATGTTGCCGGCTGTCATTGATGATGATGCTGATGCGGTTGAAGACGATGATGATTAGGATGATGAATTGATGATGAGGTGGTGTTGAAGGATGTAGGTCCCTCTCGAGGATGAGATAAAAACCTTTTCCTTGTTATATCAAACACACTAGCGAGTGCGGAATCCAAGCTAGCATGCAACCGAGACTTTATACGAGAACAAGCACAAACACAACACGCAAGATTCACCGATTAACACCACTTGTATTAATACGAATGAAGGGTCCGGTTACAAGCTCAATGTTTACAGAAGTGTTCTATAAACTCTCAAGGTGTGTGTGTGCTCTCAACAGAATGCTCTCTCTGTGTGTTCTCTCCCTTCTGTGTCTACTATCAACTCTGCTGAACACAACACACTACATGGGTATTTATACCCGACACAGCTAACATGCTCGAAGGATAGGGAAATCTGGTCGAAGGATCATCTATCGACCAGAAGGCTACCGAAAGATCCATACATACCTCGAAGGATGATATCCTTCGAGGTCCATCTGTATCTATCGAATGTTTATCTTTCGAGGTCATCGAAGGATACAAACCATCCTTCGATGACATCCTTCGACACAAGCATGTTACTCACAATGTGCTAACTGTTTGGCCAAGTCTAACCAGGAGGATGGTTGACTTGGTCAAACTTACATCAAACTTACATTAAAGACATCGTTTTGTATCATGACGAAATACAGACAAAGCACAGACACAAGTGCACCAACAAACTCCCCCTTGGCTGTAGCTTTGTCTCGATCTTCGTGTCTTCAAGTCTTCAAGGCCGAGTCGAACCGAGCCGAGTCGCGTCCACACAAAGTGCATCAACAAAGGATTTACACATCTTTTAATCAATTTTTGGTGGTTTTGGATGTATTGGAGGTGGAGCCGCAACGGTGGTGGTGGCCGACGGAGATGTCGGCCGAAGACAGCGACAAAGGCAGTGGTGGGTGGTGTTATCAGTTTGAGTTTGGTTCGGGTTTAGTTTCGAGTTCAAGTGACTTGGTTCAACTACAGGTTAGATCTGTTTCGGTTCAGATTTCGCTACACGGTTCAGATTTTGAAGGTGGAGGGATTAAATGAAGATGGAGGTGGCTGCTGTAAGTTATTCGGTTCAGATTTCGCGACACGGTGAAAAACGGCCGGAAAACCCTGGTTCCACCGTGAGTAGCCGGACTTTCGCCGGAATTGGAGAGGGAGAGAGAGAGGGTGATGGTGGAGGAGGGTGATGGTGGGTGGAGGTTGAAGATGAAGTGTGGTGGTGGAGTTTTATAAATAAAAAGAGAAAAATGCCCGGACAGTCCCTGTGGTTTGGCCTTTTAAGGAAAGGGTATTTTTGTCATTTCACATCATTTTAACAGAGAAAAGTAACTGAAGTTAGACCCAGGGACTATCCGAGAACAAAACGGAAAACCACAGGGACTATTCAAGTAGTTTTAGAAAGATAGGGACTATAGGTGAAAAAAGGTAAAACCACAGGACTATCCTGGCATTTTTCTCTATGATATATAATTTAAGATTTGCTTAACTATCTGAGAAATGGATTATTCTTTGTGTATAGTCAAGTAACAGTTCCAATTTTGTTGGGAGGAGTAACAATTTTGGGTTGCCTGTTGATTTTGTTGCAAAACCACACCATTCACACTTGAAAACACTTGTGACTTCAAAATTGTGGTTGATAACTTGATATGCGTTATGTTACAAACTTAAAACAGATTGTGTTCTATTTAGTTAGTTTTATATGATTAGTATAGTCATTAATTTAATTCTAATAAATATATTGATTTTGAAAATGATTCTTCGTTCTTTAGAGCTTAAAACCAGTTTCATATTTGTTTTGGTAATGGATATAATTGATATAGTTCTTCGTTCTTTAGAGCTGGTACCACTAAGTGCCCTACACCACCTGCTTTGTTTTTTCTTGATTCCGTGCTTACTCATGAACTGTACTGCCATAATGCCATTTTAGCTGACTCAGCAGCAGCTTCGGTTTGGCTGGAGCTGGCAGTGGTGGTTGTGGTGGTGGCTGGAGGTGGCAGTGGTGGTAGTCGTTGGAGAAGATGACCGGAGTTGCAGGTTTCCGGTGACGGAAGTAGTGGTGGTGTTATATATGAAATGGATATTAAGTTGTGGTGGTGGCTGGAGGTGGCAGTGGTGGTGAATGGCGGTGGTAGTGGTGGCAGGGGGTAATATCACAGGAGTGCACAAAACACAGGGGGTAATATGAAAGGGCATTATAGTCATTTCAAGTTATAGTCAACAGATTAGTCAACAAATTTGAGGCCGGGGGTAAAGTTGCAACATAACAGTGAACAGTGGGGAGTAAAATTGCAATTATTTCCTTAGGGGGGTAAAGGTGCCAATGACCCCTAACCTCAGGAGGTAAAATTACAGTTTACTCTAAATTAAATAAGTATTATATATTATTTGTTGGGCCCACTTATTATAAAATTATAAAAATTAAACATTAATAAACCAACCTCAACCCACACCTTTCATCTCTTTTTCGACAAATGAGTCGGCGACCAACACCACCCTCCCGCCCTTTCTTCTCCGGTGAAACCTCCCCCACCCTCGCCGGAAAAACGAAGTTCCAGGTGAACATCAAGGATTTGCGAAACTTGCAAACAACTACGATGATCACTAGCGAAACCTTTGTTCTCCAGTTTGATTTCCCCCAAAACCCGAACCAGTTGGGTAAGTTGTGGTCACCGGAAAACAAAATACCGACCATAACGGTCTCGATTCAACCCTGTTCTTGATCGGAGAACAGATCTTTAACAGATTTGTAAATCATATACACATACAATCAGTTCAAAAAGTGACGATTTACCGGCAATGGGTGACACTTGTTCTTCGTTTTAAGACACCGCGGACCGGATCCGTTGCTCCCCATCTTCCGACGCACCACCTGCGGATCGGTTAATGGAATGGTTGCCACCACCATCGTTTAATCGGAGTATCACTGGTCTTGCCGCCGTTTGATAGGAATACCATTGTTTTCCTTCGCCAGAGGGGATAATAGATATATGGGGAAGTTGAAGTGAAGGGTGATGACTATTAAGTGGACCCACTTTCTTTTATTTTAGTTTTTTATTTTGTATGTTTATCATTAAGGGCAAAAATGACATTTTACATGTAGTTAACTGAGCAAACTAACAACCATCCACTCTGGGGACCATCCGAGTAACAAATGATTAAACCACAGGGAACATACATGCTATTTTGAAAAGATGGGGACTAAATATGAAAAAATGGCAAACCACAGGGACCATCCGAGCAATTAACTCATTTTAATATAACTACACAAAACTTTTGTAAATCCATTAGTTTTTTATGATCACTTATCACTATACAACTTTACATAAAATTCAAATCCCATCAAAAACTCATATATCCAATTTCAAGGTTAGGTTATATAATCACAATAAACTGTTTCTAATAAATTCTAATTATCATATATATGATTATTCAATATTACTGATGACAAACATAACTCTAATTTTCAGGAATTACTTATGAATTTCAAATCAAAATCATTTAGAAGTTCCTACCATTGAGAAGAAGGTTCTAAAATTAGGGTTGTTCATTGAGCCAAGTTAAGCAGAGCTAGTCCAAATTCGACCTTGGCTTGAATTTTAAATTAAGCTAAAGACGTGAGCTTGAGCTCGATCTCACTTGGCTCGGTTTGGCTCGCTTTAAAAGAAATTGGCTCACTATGTTGACACTCGGTTTGGCTTGGTCAGAGTGCTACGACTTTAAAAAAAAGATCATGATGTGAATTAGACCAAATAATGATGGAGAGTTGGGCAACTTGGCTCGTGTAATCGTTTACAAACTAAGCTAATTTCAAGCCCATTTTTTCGAGCAAGCTACGAGCCACTTGCTATTTAGACATTCACAGTCCTAGCTACAAGAACACTCACCAAATGAGCTTTCTTTTCTTCAATTCATCCATTGAAAGTATAGTTGAGCTTAGTTCAATAACTTGATCCTTAAATCTCTATTGATACTAGAGATGGGCATAATCGGGTATTTTTAATACCCGGAAAATTTTTAATACCCGGAAACGGGCACTACCCGTACCCGGGCACTACCCGTACCCGGGCACTACCCGTACCCGGGCACTACCCGTACCCGGGCACTACCCGTACCCGGGCACTGATAACACTTAGTGGAACCGGGTACGCTGAAGAACCGGGTCCGGGTTGAACCCGGGTAGAAGTAAAAAAAATGTAACCGATGTAACCGGTTACGGGTATTGTCGAACCGAGTTCGGTATAGTTTGGAACCGGGTATTTCGGGTACTGACAGGAACCGGTTCTGTCGGGTATTTGAAATCAAAAGCTGCAGAACATTTTTTGGAACCGGTTCCAACGGATATATGACCGTTGGAAACCGATTTTATATTAAAAAATTGGTTTTTTTACTATAAAACCCCAAATTTTAACCCTTCACTCCCATTATTACCCAAGTTGTTCATTACCTTCAATTACTACTCCAAAAATTCATTAAACGAAGAGAGAATGGCATGCAACGACGAAGTTGTGATGGTTTTGGAAACCAAACGAAACCCGACTATTTGGAAGCACTTCGACTTGTGTTTGATGACCGACAACCATGAAATGGATAGGTGCAAGGGTTGTGGAAAGTTTATGAAAGCGGCCGCCAACTCGACTCTAAAGAAACACACCGAACATCATTGCCCCATGACCAAGGCGAAAAACGAGAAAGGTGAAGGATCTGGTTCCTCAAATGTTTAGGTTGTTGTTGTGTAATGTTTAGTTAAGTTAGGTTTGTTATGTTTAGTAAGTTAGGTTTGTTATGTTTAGTTAAGTTAGGTCAGTGGCGGATCTAGAAAACTTTCATAGGGGTAACGTCTTAAAAGAAAGGGGTAACGAAATCGAAAAAACGTTAAAAATGTCAATTTTTCTAAAATTTACACTACCGCCGGAGGGCCAAGGGCCCTTCTCATATGGTACATCCGCCCCTGATTTAGGTTTGTTATGTTTAGTAAGTTAGGTTTGGTAATGTGGTTAAGTTAGGTTTGTTATGTAATAGGTTCCTTTGAAATAAATAAACGGTGTGTTTTAGCTTTAGTAACGGGTTATAAAAAAAACTCAAATTAATAAATATCAAGTTCTTAAACACTAACAGTAAACCGGTTTACAGTAACTGGGTTCGGGTTGACAGTAACAAGTTTTCCAGAATTAAAAAAAACAGTTCAACATTTAAAACAGTAACCGGTTCTACAGTAACCGGTTTACTTCCTTTGCCTTTTGCTTATGTCGAGTGCGGCACTTTCACATGCGCTACGCTTTGGTGCGGCCACTTCGGTACAATCATCTTCCGAATCGTTACTCTCTACTTCGTCGTCCTCCTCTTCATCAATAATCTTGTGCTCTAACTCCACTTCGCCTTCTAGACTTGTTTTATGTTGAACACGGTCAACGGCATCCAAATGATCTTTTAGGCAAATTGCCATCTCTAGCAATTCCGGTGTTAGTCTTGTTCTTTGAATGGATAATACTGTCACACCCCCAAAATCCACCATGCGGAGCGTCACCGCTTGGAGGCGTGACATGACCAGGATCGAGCCACCAATCATATTGAACAACGTAATTTAAGTAGATAAACAAACTACAATACAATTGGTGACCAAAAGACAGTAACCGATTTAAAGTTAACAACGGAAGCATAAAAACGTAAGTCCAAAACATAAGTCCCATAGTTCATAAGTTTTGAAGTTCAAAACGTAAGTTTAATGGATTCATAAAGACTAATTATTAAGCATGGGACATTACGATCCATATCCCACAACGACCCCCTCCTCGCGCAAGCTCCATAAGTACCTAACGACCTGCAAGGCATGTAACAACAAATCAACAACAAAGTTGAGCGAGTTCATAGTAGGTGTTCGTTATAAAGTAGTTTTCAAGAACTATGAGTTTGTTTGCAATTGCACGTTAAATCAACTTTCCTTATTTTTCCCAAACCATAAACGGTGGGGGATACCCCATGTTGTGAACCACTAGACTAGATGTATATATATGTGTCCTTCCCAATCCGAGGACAGTGGTACGTATTAAATACGTAGGTTTAGCGCTGGTGTCCTTCCCAATCCGAGGACAGTGGTACGTAGTGAGTACGTAGGTTTAGCGCAGGTGCCCTTCCCAATCCGAGGACAGTGGTACGTAGTGAGTACGTAGGTTTAGCGCTGGCGTCCTTCCCAATCCGAGGACGGAGGGAGGTAAGTAGTCTAGTAGTGGTGAAAGTACAAGTTCCGTCTCAGCTATTTAATCCCATTCCCAACCACCGGGAATCCCATGCCTTAGTAAGGGTGTGAACTCAACTTGGTTGGTTGGTTTGACTCTCAAAAATAGCTAACAGACAAGGTCGGTCAATCACGTCCTAGTATGATTACCACTTAGTTTATTAGTGACTTCAAATAGAGCACAAAGTTCCTACACGTATCTATCACATAACATGCATCACTTTAACGGTTCATGCCCATATAAACTTCCCATCCATTCCCCACTCATAAACAAACATACGATAATGCACATACCACATATAACATGTAAGATCATTCTCAGATAACCTACCCGACATTTAGACACGCAAGTTACTACTTATGTCGTTTCAGCTTTTATATTTGAAACTGGGCTGTTTTCGGGGATTTTAATAAAATAGTTAACTTGTTCCAAAAATTCCCAATTTTTTACAGAAGGTCTTAAACGATCCAAATATTATTGTGTAAAAATATCGGGATTCAATTCGTCACCAATATTTTATAAAAAATCATTTTCCGGACTGCAATCAGATTCATCTTTTTCTGATTGCAGCCCACGGAATAATTTATTAAAAATTCATCGTAAGTCCGATTTACGAAATTCCAGTGGGAGGATTACAAATACATCAGTGGTCATTTACAGTACAAATTTCATGACCTAGTTCTACTCAGGTTTCAAGTTATGATGAAGAATATAACACCTATTTTCAGCAGCAAAAATGCAGCTTCTGCTGCTGTTACAAAACGACTTTTTAAAAATAGCAAACGAAGTCCAAAAATTATGATTCTAGTGCCATTAGAACCGTATTTCATAATACATAAATCTAGACTCTAGAAAATACATTTTTCGTTTTATTAAGGTCCGGTTACAGCCAACTAAAGTTGGCTGTAATCACTAAACAGCCTCCTGTTTTTCAGCTTTTAACATTCTAACTCGTGTTCGATTGGTTCCGTTAACATACTTAGTGATTAACAACATTTCTAGAAATCAATATTAACAAGTGAATCAGCAAGTAATCAGCAACATAACAAAACAACTTCATACTAACATAAATACATCATGTTTCATCTTTATATTAAGCTTTATGTTCATCTTTTGGTTCTTGTTCTTTAGTGATTTGAACATACTAACATACTACAACTTTTGATCACAAAAACAAGATGAACAAGGGTGTACAAGTAACTTACTACTAGCACAAGGCTAGGGTAGGATCTAGTGATGAAGATGACGAGAAAAGATGATAAAGAAGCAAGAAACAAAGCTCCCTTGATGCTCCACAAGTAGCAAGCCTTCTTGTATCAACCTTTAAGCTTGAAAGAGACTTGAAAATGGAGGAGGATGGTGGTGCAATGGTGGTGGTGTTGGCGGTGGTAGAGAGCCGAGAGAGGGAGAGAAGATAGTGAGGGAGATGGAGTGAAATGATGGAAGATGTGATGAGGGTAAGGTCTTGTAAGAACCTCCCATACTTATAATCTCCTTTCTAATATTTTGCCCATTTCAACAAGCAACAAATCTATTAAAACATGGGAATGAAATCTTGGAAGGCATGGTGTTAGGAATGGTGGTGATGGCCGATTAGATGTAGTGGGGGAGGGGGTCTAGATGTAACTTGAAATCATATGGTTATAAACTAGTTAGAAATCAAGTATATATTACATATATTAGTTACTAGATAATTTAATGGGTGTTATGGTGTACGGGGATCATGACAAGCCAAGAAATAATTAAATAATGTATTTGACAAAAATTTGGTGTCCCGGGTAATGTCCGGTTGTTCGGTTAAATACCGTTCCGTTAAAGTGTTTAATTATCCCGTAAAGTGTCTATTATATATTTTTTTTGTAACGAAATTTATTCCTAACACATAGGAAAATATTCAGGACCATTTAGTAAATTTTCTGCACATGACTAGTAAGTATGACACTGTAATCAGGAAACAGTTAAGTAATTCAACACAGTCACTAAGCACTTTAATTATCATTAAATAATCGTACGGATACATGTAATTACGAGGGTTGTCACAAATACCCTACCACTAAGAGAAAAAAACACTTTCTGAAGCTACCGTGGAAGCTTGGACCGTTAGTATATCACGATCCATGGTGGCTAGAATCGGGAATTCTGATTCTTTTAATTTCCACCATGCCAAAATATCAAAGTTGGTATATTCCTCGGCGGTCATAGTACGCGAATAATCATATATTTTATATCGACCGAGTTCACTAGATGGTTCGTTACCCCTTTGTTGCTTGGCCGTTTCCACATTCAACATGGTTATGATTGGGTCTCCAATCGTTTCATCGTTAGAGGTCGACGACCTAGACGCAAACAAATTGCTATGTTGTTTTTCCCCATATTTTTTTAAATAATGATCATAAAGCTTGGAAAAATTCTCGTTGAATAATTTTTTCGTTTTAGGTTTCAATGTTGGATCCTCCTCATGCATATCCAACTTGTCATAAATTTCTTCGATTAAAGCTTCAACACCCGGTATGTTTAAAATTGGATTTAAAGCAGCGGCACAAAGAAAAACGGGCGGTAAATTTAAAAAATATTTTTAAAATTTTTCAATCATAGGTTTCATCATATTCCTCAACATGTCACTTTTATTTTCAAACTTTTTAAAATTTGTTGTTATCAAATACAATTCGGATAAAACTTTAGAACTTGTGGGATAATAAACACCCGAAAGCAAAGTTGTTGTGGTTTTGAAAACTTTTAAAAAATTACTTGGTGTTTGAATATTAGACCAAGCCGTATCGGGAAACGGGTCACTTAAATTTGTATGAAATGTTTTTAAAGTTCCCATTTGTTTTAACGCCATTTCAAACATATGACAAGTTGAATTCCACCGAGTTGGAATATCCCAATTAGGTCCAATTAATTTTTGGTTAACATCTTTACAAAGCTTTTTGTAATCTTGGTATCGTTCTTTGCCACTTTTGAAAACATCTTGAAGCATAGCTCTAAAAGCTATAATAAAATCCGATACAAATTTATCTTTTAAACCGGTTTGCACAACTAAGTTAATAATATGTGTAACACACCGTGTGTGGAAAAAAACACCATCAACAATTGGTTTGTACTTCAACTTTAATTTATCGATTGCATTTGAGTTGTTTGAAGCATTATCAAATGATATTGAAAAATTTTTATCCTCTAAACAATATTTCATTATTGTAGCATTTATAATTTTATAAATATTTTCTCCCGTATGAGGAGAAGGAAACTCTTCAAATGCATTCGTACGCTTCATCATTTGCCATGTATCGGGATCAACCCAATGAGCGATGACACAAATGTATGATTCGGGTAAACCGTGTGGAGCCGACCACACATCACTAGTTAAGTTTACACTAGTTTTTAAAGTTAAAAAAAACGATTAAATCTTTTCTTGCATTTTCCCATAAATTTAAACAATGGCGTTTAAAAGTACGACGACTTACATGTTTGTAGCGAGGTTGAAGTGTTTCCCTAATAAGCTTAGTAAGATCGGGGTCGTCGAAATGTCCAAACGGCAACGCTTTTTGAATCACCAACTTCGCCATCCTATCACGAGCTATCTTTTGTTCATAGCGAAATATCGTACCATCTTTTGAGAGTGGAACTTGACCGGGTGTCAAATCTTTTAAAGCTTTACAATACTTTTTATCATGCTTCGTTAATGTCGAGTTAGAGTCCTTGCTTAACAAGGCGCCACAATGTTTACATTGGGCCTTTTGCGAACTGTCACTCATTTCGACCAAGTCCCAATTGCACCATACTTCCGCATTGCGACTATGTGATAATGTTCCAACAACATATGGAGCAGTTTGACCTAGAGAAACATTATTGACGGATGGAGAATTTGTGGTTTTAGAGTTCTTTGAAGCCATTGTAGAAAAGTATTAGAAGAAGTAGAAGAAAATGATATAAGAAGAATAAGAAGATTGGTGAGTTAAACAAATGAAATTTGAAAACAATTTATAGGAATCGGTTCTAACGGATAGAAACCGGGTACAACGCTAGTAACCGGTTCCAACGGATAGAAACCGGTTCCAACGGTAATATTTGGCATTTAATGCGATTTGCAACGGATAGAACTGGTTGTAACGATAACATTGGTATACTGGGAACCGGGTACTGGAGGAACCGGGTACGGGGAGGAACCGAGTACGGGTTAGGAACCGGGTACTACCCATTTATTATGAGAAAAAATGGAACCGGGTAAGAACCTCCGGGTTTTTTTAACCTGGACCCGGTTCTCCTATGTATCGGGTTGGACCTGGAACCGGTTCCGGGCCGATTCTACAGGTTCAGGTTTGGAACCGGGTTTTATGCCTATCTCTAATTGATACTCTTCCTTTTTCTTATAAGGTCCATATGCTCTTATAAATTTTTCTCTGGTGACCTCAAACCATCAGTGAACAAGCCCAAAGATTTAATATTTGGAGGGAAACTCAAGTCCCTAAAGTGTAGATAAACTAGTGAAAAATATCTTACACAATAACATGTAACATGTATGTATTACAAAATAATAAAAAAAAAGTTTAACAACAACAACGACAGTGTCTGAAAACAACTTTATCATTATTTTATAAAATAATATTTCTAAGGCTATAAGGTATGGAGGAGCCTCATCCTCAAAGGATGGGCCTCCACGTAGGTGTCCACGTTGTGAAGGATGAGCCCCAAAGGATAAGACTATGGTGTCGAGAATGAGTCTCCTCTTTTTTTATTTTATAAAAAAAAAACATAACTTAAAAGGTAAAAAATTACAAAACTTAAAAAAACATTACAATAACATTAAAATTAAAACATTACATAACTTAAAATATTCATAATAAAACTCATAAGTATTAAAAAAACTCAAATAAGTTACAGAAAAACTTGAATTCAATAAGTTACATAAAAAACTTGAATTCAATAAAATTATAAAATTAGTAAAGTAACATGATGATTGTTAGAAATAAATAAATAAATCTTTAGACTAAAAATAAACAAAATTTTAACTTTAAGATTATTAATTATATAAAATAAAAGTTGACATTATACTATATCTTAAATTACAAAGTCGGTGGCTTCGGCCACCGACCAACTTCTCCATTGTTATTTCCAGAACATATTTGATCAAATTGAGAGCAAGTTACAGCAAATACTGCGTTAGGTACATGTCTGATTTTGCAGTTGGCCACCGATTATGTCCTTTGAACCGTTTGAAACGTAACCTGCCGGCCGGGCCGGTGGCCAGTGGTTGAACCGGAAATCCGGCGTAAATAAGGGTCGGGCCGGAATGAAAAACGTTAGATCATAAAGTTTGAAACTAAAATGAAATGAAGAAAGGAAGATGCACAAGCTGTAGTTTATTTCGTAAGTATTTTCGACAAAATGATGACTTTGAAGTTTGAACAGAGAGTCGTGATTAGAAAGATGATGGCTCTGGGATGATGCTTGCTATGGAATCTTGCTAAAACCACAAAGTAGATCTGGAAAGACAATGGCTATGGCTTGTCAACTGCTAACAACAAAGAAGGAGGCTAGGTTTTTGACTTTTGTGAACACAAAGTAAATTTAGGTTGTGGGCTGAGTTTTAGATGGGTGGTAAGCCCATTTTTAAGTGGATACTGAACATATATTTTTATTAATAAAATTGATACAAAATATTCTATATTTCTATAAATTAATTATTATGTGTTCCGGGTCTTATTACCGGTCCGAACAGTGAATCAGTAGAGTGACCGGTTCGTTCACCGGTCGGGTTATGAAAACATTGGTTCTGACACTGGTCCTTACTTTTTGGTGTATGTTCTTTAACTTTGTCGTTTTACTTTACAATAACGTCCCTGTAATTAATTTTTATTTCTTTTCACCCCCAGAATTTATGATTTTATTAGGGAGATTAAAAGCATACAAGATGATTATTTATTTCTAAACATTAAAAGAAGATAGTAACTATTAACAATTGCTTCAACTATTTTTCAGAGGAGAGAGCTACACATGTAGAAGATAACCACACGATTGGTCAAAGTTTGACCAGAGGTAACTGTGTTGAGCAAGAGGAGGGTTACCAGAATAATACATTGCAAGTTGATTATGCAATTTCACTGCATTGACCTGTGTTCTCCAGCACTTATTGGGAATTTATCCAAGACATCGACAATTTTGGCGCGTTGGACCTCCTTTGCTACAAAATCAAACCGAATGCTATTAATTTTATTTGATAAGGTAAACCATACGCATTATTCAGTTTAATAATTTCATGATCGATGACGATAACCACAGTTCATATCAAACTAAACAAATAAGTGTGTTTAAGAATTCCATTTCAGAATTCTGCCGACCGAGCTAGATCCTCCAGCATTTTTGTTGATGAGCATCGCATAACGTTGGACTAATCCACTCGATGTTTCAACGTGCTACAAGTAAAATTTCAATCTTTGATGTGATTATGTCTTTTGATTACACGTGTCAGTTTTCCATTTATACGTGTTTAATACTTTTTTCGGTACATTTCCTATGTATGAATCGGTCACATATAGATACGTTATAATTGTACATTAAAACTTTGATTGCTTTAGGTAATCTTCATCCACTATAAGGATGCTATTAAGTTAACTTAGATACGTCAAAACGTGCGCTTTCATATGGTGAAAGCATCACATAACATTTGGACTAATCCATTCAAGGTTTAAAATGTACTCGCGCCGCAACGCGCGCGGGCCTAATTACTAGTTACTATATGATAATAGAAGAGTGGAATGAACAGTTATCGAGGGTATTTTCAGGATTTTACCCTTAGACCCTTTACACGTGCTTCACTCCTCGCCCTCCACCGCTCCCACTTAAAAAAAAAAAAGCAGATTACAGAGCTATGGATAGTGAGAGAGAGGCACGACAGAGACAGAGAGAGAGGAGCGGCAGAGATGGAGGAACCGGCCATCGTCTCCCGTTGGCCACCCTCTTGGCCTTCGGTAAGACCGGTGGTGGGTTGTCGTGGTTAAGACGCATTAAACAACGGTAGAAGGCAGTGGTAGACGAGGGTTTGGCGGTAGCTAAAGCCGACAACGACGGCTGGGGGTTCTAGGGTTCCGACAAATGTACCGGTGACTCTCATCGGACGATCTAGAGAAAGAATGGGAGACTGGAAGCAAACAACGATAGAAGGCGGTGGTGCTCCGTCCGGTATCAAGACACATATTAGGGAGATATAGAGAGGAGTAAGAGCGAGATAGGATTAGAGAGGTAGTAGTGGGAGCGGAGCAATGGTGATGGAGGAACAGGCGATGGTCTCCGTCCGGCCACCGACCGGTGGTGATATCTTAGGTAATCGATTTTTTCTTTGTTGTTGAAATTCATTGCAAGTGGTGTTTAAGAAAGATACGGGCAACCTTTTTCGATCAACGAATCGAAGGGATTTTAGGCCCCCAGTTTTTCAAATGAAGAATTTAACGAGTTTTAATTAATGAACAAGTTTGTATTTGGTTTTCTGTTAACGCTGGTTTTGATTCGTTTTGTAACTAAAAATGATGATGGAAACAGAATAAGGAGATGAAGAAAAAGATCGATTCTATGATGAAGGTTGTGGCATTTAGACACCATCGGACAAATCAACAGGTACATGCAAAGGGGTTGTGGAGGTTAGATTCAACGATTTGTCGGAAGATTCGTCAGTAGACTCATCAGAAGATTCGTCAACATGTTTGCCTGAAGGATTACCGGCGATTGCTTGATGAGCTTGTTTGACAGGATTCTTTGAGAATACTCCTTCCAGGAGTCGTTTGTCGTTGATTTCTGCGGCTAAGCGGTAGGTTTCTTCGATGGTAGCAGGCCTTGCAGCTTCGACAAAATCACCCACACACTCAGGCAAGCCACGAATGTACTTCGCGATGGCCTTCCCCGGAGTGTTGACTTGACCTGGGCAGATTATGCTAAGCTGTTTGAACCTTGCTGTGTAGCCAGCATTGTCACCTCCAGTTTGCTTGATTTCCCAAAATTCGTTTTCTAGTTTCTGGATTTCGTGGGGAGGACATTATTCTTTCTCCATGAGCTCTTTCAGCTCGTTCCAAGAGAGAGCGTAAGCTGCGGAGATCCCACGTTTGTTACGTTCGGCGGTCCACCAGTCGAGTGCTCGCGATTGAAATACTCCGGTGGCGCAAGTAGTACGGAGACTATCGGGACACCCAGTTTGACGAAGGGTAACTTCGATAGAATCGAACCACTGGAGTAGTTGAGTCGCACCTTCTTCACCCGTGAATTCCATCGGGTCACAGGCTTTGAAGTGCTTGTAAAGAAAAGTAGATTGCGGCTCTCCCGTCTTAACGTCTTCCGAAGCTCGAGAATGGTTGAGAGAGTGAACTCGTGTGGCAATCTGAGGAATGACTTTGACCACTTCCCTGGTCACCAGTGAAGCAATCCTCTTTTCGCTCCTTCGTTTGGCTCGTCTCTTTGCTCTCATTCTCGAAGTAGAGTTGTTGGAAGGCATCTAGACAGAAGGAGACTTGGAGTGAGATTCGATCATAATGAGTTTTGAGTTTGCGTTGCGGTTTGAGCGCGTTCAAACTTGATGCGATAGTATAATAGTAATGCGATTCACATAGGAGCCACATAGGAAACACGAAATTCCTAAGTTCTCACACAATGACTTGTTGTTTATACATGCTTATATGTATTTATATAGTGGTAATTGGTAATCATACACATACAGGTCGATTTAGAATAAGCGAGGTCGCGTTGAAGTGAGAAAACGAGAGCGAATGCGATAGATTATGCATTAGTTTTGTTGCGAACATTCGGATTTCGTTTTAGATTGCGATGGCTGTGCGAATCGTGCGTTTATAAAGTAGGGAGTGAAAATCGTTAAATCGATAAAGCGTAATGTTTCAAAACGTAAATAAGTTTCCAACCAGTTGTAAGATTGGCAGGTCGTATGATAAGAGTGCCCTGGGTGTTTAGGCATCGACTACCCAAGGTAACCCAACTATATTTAACAAGTTCGGGCGCGCGCGTTGACCTAGAAGACTCCATGCTTCCACTGGGATGCAGCTCATGGCATTCGTCTTCCTAGTCATCGCGTGGCTCGAGTTATTGCAATAGTCGAGTCCCTGGTGAGAGCTTTTGAAAACCAGTTTATAGAGAGTGGAACGACTTATTAAGGTACGGGTTTCACCCCTGTCTTAACAGTTCCGTTCCTAGTTGTGGTTATGCTCTTCGAATAAATTCGTGAGTACCACTAGATTTCGAAATGGAGGCTTTCATCGAGATGTGGATGTCACTCCTAACTCGATGAAAGGTTCTCGTGCTAGAAAAATGCGCTGAGTGAGCAATCATATCAAGAGTTCTTGGTTTTCACACCTGGTCTCGACTAGATCGCTCGGTTTTGTTTTGCGAATATTTTTGAAAAGTTATGTATTGTGTCGGCCTTAGGAAAGGCTAAGTAGTATTTCAGCCTTAGGAAAGGCTCCTTCGTGTGAAGTTGTAGTATGCGGCGTTCATACAAGGTTGTAGCTTTTAACAATTTCGATCGAGAGTATCAAGTAAGCCCAATACAAACCCCACTGGGTTCGTACGAGTCGGCCTGTTGGTACTTAGACTATAGACTAGGTCAATTTCTAAGACGTCGACCCGGACTAGGTCGAGTCTGACCTAATTCCCTATAGTTATGGCTCTGATACCAATCTGTCACACCCCAACTGATGGCGGAATCATCGGGGCGCGGCACTAGGCGAATCAGATTGCTCAAGAGAATCCATAACAACTATATTGCGATAATATTTAATACATTCGTTATCCCATACTAACAAATAATACAATCACGTAAGTTATCACAGATTTCTTGTCCTCTCGAACAATACAAATCCGACAACCTAGATTTTTGTTGAGTTTCTAGACTCCCTAGCTTGATTTGATATAGTCTGCGATCTAGCCTGCAACATACGTAAAAAAATAGTTTGTCAATACAAAAGTATTGGCGAGTATACAGGTTTGAATAGTATAGCATATAGATAAGAGTGCTGCGAATCTCCACATGCATAAACGTAATACACGACATATATACTCACAAAACCGATACTACCAACTAAGTCCTCGATGCTCGAATGTACGATGGCATAACTAGACCCCGTCGGGCGCAATAGTACTATACTAGTCGTGGTGGGACGTCGCGAGTATAAGCCCTAGCACATATGCAACTAGCATCACGTATATCTATGCATAACAGTTATTCGCAAGTGATAATTCGATTGATTGAATATTTCGATTGATAAGTTCGTTTTGTTAGAAACGTATGTTACACCCAAAATTCGATTAAAAAGGGGGTCAAGTATACTCACAGTGCGTATTTAGCGAGATTACAACTTGGTTGAGTCGGTTGCGGGTATGTCTGTACTGATCCTTGAAGAATAGAGTAAACGATATACGGTTAAACGAGATTGGCCTTGAAAAGTTACACATTTGGTTGGACTGTTCCCATCCGTGCGGATGGACAGGTCATCCGTCCGGATGACAAGTCATCCGTCCGGATGGGTGTGCGTGCGGATTGACCTTATGCGTGTGGATTGGCCTTGTGCGTGCGGATTGGTGTGCGCGCGGGTGACATATCATCCGTGCGGATGACATGTGCGTGCGGGTGACATGTCATCCGTGCGGGTGACGTGTGCGTGCGGGTGACATGTCATCCGTGCGGACTGACATGTCATCCGTGCGGACTGACATGTCATCCGTACGGACTTGTGTCATCCGTGCGGGCTGACATGTTGTCCGTGCGGGCTGACATGTTGTCCGTGCGGGCTGACATGTTGTCCGTGCGGACGGACACGTCTGTTTCGCACTCTGAGCACTGTTTCGAGTGTTTAACGGAAGGAAATACGTTCGTTTTCACTAGGGTAGTGTAATTTCGCATTAACACTTGAAGTTCCGTCAATTCCGACCCATTCTTACGGCCGGGAATCACCCCGTTCCATCAGATCTAGCCGTTCATGGTGGTTCTTCATGGTTAACTCGAAATCACACAGATTTGGTGAGATTTGTCATTAAAACATGTGGAAATCACCCGGATCTGAGTCGTTTGTAGTGAAATGAGACCCCAACTTGAAGTTCATAAGAACTATTGGTGACATCACCTCAAAACGCCTTAAATCCGCAGATTTCACGGTTAGAATTTGAGTTTTGAAAGATGGAATGATGTAGAATCGAGTGTAGATTGTAGAAGTACAAGTTTTAGGTTGAAATCTTACCGGAATCGCGAGGAAATCGAGAGAAAAGGGTCTTGGTGCGCGTGTGGTTGAACAGGAGCTGTCACATCACTTGAATAGTGGTGTGGCAGGCTATTTATAGGTGAAAGAGGAGAAGAAGTGGGATCAGGCCCGGATAGCCCATCCGTGCGGATGGCCCATGCGTGCGGATGGCCATCCGTGCGCATGTCCATCCGTCCGGATGGTCCATCCGTCCGGATAGACATCCTGACGCTTGGAATTTCCCGTTTTTGATCGTTTTGATAGTTTTCGAAGCGTGTACGTCCATAATTAGTTTATATTATCAATCTATTGTTATTATTATATTATTATATATCTCTAGGGGTCGTATTTACGTATCCGTAATCCAAAGTTTCGATAATTAACAATCGGTTTCGATTCGAGTATTCGATTATTAGCGACGTTTCACGGCCATCAATGAGGATAGTATAGGTCCTTTCTTGATGACATCGTGAACGTAATTTCGTGTAGTGCCACAAAGACTGACGGGGTACCGTTTACTCGTATTGTCGTCATCGTCATGACGACTGGAGCTACAGCACTCACCCGAGGACCCTTGTTAGCGTAAATTGTTCACGTTCGACACATCACGGCCACTGAGGAGGGTAGAATAGGTCCTCACTCAATGCCTCCGTGAGCGTTAGTGTGATAATAGTGTAGTATAGTGACATTGTAGCTTGAAAATATGCGATTATCCTTCGAATAGCGATATATACGATATAGTTACATTATGATCCGAATCTCTGGTGCTAGGCGTAACTAGTATAACGAGTAGTAACAACGCGCCAAAAGTGCGGGTTGTTACAGTCTCCCCTACTTTAGGAAATTTCGTCCCGAAATTAATTCAATAGGTAGACTTCTAAGAGTTGATCTAGTACGAGTAGCGGTACAGCGAGTGATCTGACCGAGAGTTGACAAACAAGGGCGTTTCGAATAAGAGAGATCGGCTGCGATTAGCGAGAAGGCGACGTAAAGACGAAAGTATTAATCCCACGAGTTGGCATTTCAAAGTACCTAGTTTGTGTAGAGTTCGCTAGTTCGACGCGATTGTAACTTGAAAGGTTTCTCACAACGTAGAGTCAACTGAGTCGATCGTTAACCAACGTTCAAGAAGCGTTCGTTTTAGATATTAAAAAGGGATTTAGGATGAAAATCCTTGAAAATTTTCCTTTTAACGTGCAGTCAACAGTGTCGATGTTAACCGATGTTGCAAGGAAGTTTAAAGTTTTTAAATATTTTTAAGGAGTTCAAAAATGAAAACAAGGGTTACGTAAACTCTCCTATGACATGGTTCCAGTTGAACTCGATGTTGAACCAACATCTCAAGAAAGTCTGGTTTTTTATCTTGAAAAAAGGTTTTAAGGAAAAATTGAACTCATGAAGCTCCCTTTGAACATGGAGTTAAGCTGATTCGATGTTAACTCCACATTGTGAGGAATTTCATTTGTTCCATGGTTTTAATAAAAGTTTTATAAAAAATCAGTTTTAACCTTTTGAAAAGAATAATTTTGGCATCAAGCCCCACTTGGCACCTTCCCACGGAAGTTCGTTAATATGTTTAAAACACTTATATATAGGAAGTACCTAGCGGCGTATCCACCATGTTTTGCCCATATTACTTCCGTTTCGTGAGGCAGTGTCAGGTGTGCCAATATGATTCGGGTAGAATTGCGTCTACCCGACCCAATCGATAGGAAGTCGGACCGAGCATAAGATAGGATCGAATAGATTAATCCAGCGAGTTGATAGGTGAGAAGCGAATAGCGCGTTTTCGATTAGGTTCCACATTACACCCACATGGCACGTTTCCACGGAGGTTTACTAACATGGCGAAACACCGTGCTTAACCAGGTTAGCTTTGCCTCGTGAAACGGTGTCATGTGTACTTAATACCATACGAACGATCGGCAGTAGATTATACACGATAGGCGGTCAGCGATTTGGTGATTAGACGAATAAACACACAACACTTGTGATGCCGGCAATGATCGACGAGTTACAATAGTCGATAGTTGCGTTGCGAGCGAGGGAGGTATGCGATTTGATCTACGCGGTTCGGTTCGATTGATTATCACCACAGAGTTTGAATAGCATTAGACCCCACATGGCCTTTTTCCACGAAGGGTCGTTGATATGGCTAAAACACCCTGCCTTAACCATACGAGCTTCCTCTCGTGAGGCGAGGTCATGCGTTCTAACTTAGCACGAATATCACAGATAACGGTAGGCGATAGCGATAGATTGATACACAGCAAAAAGGTACAGGCTCGCGTGATAAGCGATAGAGGTTGCGAGATACACGAGGTAAGCGATTGCGATTTGTCGAGTTCGATTCTTGTTTCGAGTAAGCTTAACGTTTCGTTATGACGCATCACGGCTATCGAGGAGGGTAGAATAGGTCCTCACTCAACAATATTGTGAGCGTTTATTTGCTTGATTGAGATTCGTTGCAACAGACTTACGACCAGTCTTGCGTCGATGCAATTTGCCTGCGAGGTAGACTCCCCAGAGTCCATCGATGAGGCGATTGCATTGCGTTTGCAGACTTACGACAAGTCTTGCGATGATACAGTTTGTTACGCCTTGCGATTGAGTGTAGTGTGTTGAAAATAATCACAATAGTATAATAGGTCTAATAACATTCAACTCCACGTGGCACTTTCTTCACGGAACTTCTGTAGTATGGTAAGGCATTCCTCGCCCGACCCCTACTACTTTCATCCCGTGTTTTGGTGTCACCTTTTGTCAAACGTTATGGCACTTTTAGAATTCACTTCGATCACCGTGCACTGAGCCAAATAATCCCGTGTGCACCCGCGATTAATCGTTCCTTGCACGTTTATCGTACCTCGTTCTAGAAGTGTAGTGAGGGTAAAACACATTATTCCGTGATATAGTATATAGTATGTGTGTGAATCTAGTCTAAGTGCGGCGATTAAAGAGTGAGAGAGAAAAATGGAGACGAGAGTTAACATTACGCATAGAGACAATATCGAGTAATAGAGTAGGTTCAAAGCATAGAGATTAACGTCGAAAATCGTATCATTACAACTTTATCCTACACTTGCTAGATGTCGGATGCTGAGGACTTTTGCTGGAGCTGTTGTTGTCGTACTCAAGTTCACGGTTCGATGCGACAGTTGCGGGTGAAGTGACCGTAACGGTTGCAGTTATTGCAATAGCGACAGTCCGCCCCAACTGGGTGATGATAGGTACACGAGTAACACTGAGGATGAAATCCAGTGTAGGCTCGTTTTGGAAACATTGGAACTGTTCGAAGAGGTTCCGGTTGCAGCAGTTCGGTTGTTGATGAGTTTGGGCTTGAAGTCTTTCGTTTGCGGCTGGGTTTGTCGGTGTCTTGCGAAGAAGTGTCGTCGTTGGAGGAGTCGTCTGAAGACTCGCTTGCGGAGTCTTTGGCTGATTTGTCGGAAGATCCGTCGATAGATCTGTCAGAAGAATCGGCAGCAGATTCGTCCGAGGAATCGTTAGCAGATTCGTCAGAAGAATCGGCAGCAGATTCGTCAGAAGAATCGTTAGCTGATTCATCAGAAGAATCACCAGTAGATTTGTCGGAAGATTCGTCAGTAGACTCATCAGAAGATTCGTCAACATGTTTGCCTGAAGGATTACCGGCGATTGCTTGATGAGCTTGTTTGACAGGATTCTTTGAGAAAACTCCTTCCAGGAGTCGTTTGTCGTTGATTTCTGCGGCTAAGCGGTAGGTTTCTTCGATGGTAGCAGGCCTTGCAGCTTCGACAAAATCACCCACACACTCAGGCAAGCCACGAATGTACTTCGCGATGGCCTTCCCCGGAGTGTTGACTTGACCTGGGCAGATTATGCTAAGCTGTTTGAACCTTGCTGTGTAGCCAGCATTGTCACCTCCAGTTTGCTTGATTTCCCAAAATTCGTTTTCTAGTTTCTGGATTTCGTGGGGAGGACATTATTCTTTCTCCATGAGCTCTTTCAGCTCGTTCCAAGAGAGAGCGTAAGCTGCGGAGATCCCACGTTTGTTACGTTCGGCGGTCCACCAGTCGAGTGCTCGCGATTGAAATACTCCGGTGGCGCAAGTAGTACGGAGACTATCGGGACACCCAGTTTGACGAAGGGTAACTTCGATAGAATCGAACCACTGGAGTAGTTGAGTCGCACCTTCTTCACCCGTGAATTCCATCGGGTCACAGGCTTTGAAGTGCTTGTAAAGAAAAGTAGATTGCGGCTCTCCCGTCTTAACGTCTTCCGAAGCTCGAGAATGGTTGAGAGAGTGAACTCGTGTGGCAATCTGAGGAATGACTTTGACCACTTCCCTGGTCACCAGTGAAGCAATCCTCTTTTCGCTCCTTCGTTTGGCTCGTCTCTTTGCTCTCATTCTCGAAGTAGAGTTGTTGGAAGGCATCTAGACAGAAGGAGACTTGGAGTGAGATTCGATCATAATGATTTTTGAGTTTGCGTTGCGGTTTGAGCGCGTTCAAACTTGATGCGATAGTATAATAGTAATGCGATTCACATAGGAGCCACATAGGAAACACGAAATTCCTAAGTTCTCACACAATGACTTGTTGTTTATACATGCTTATATGTATTTATATAGTGGTAATTGGTAATCATACACATACAGGTCGATTTAGAATAAGCGAGGTCGCGTTGAAGTGAGAAAACGAGAGCGAATGCGATAGATTATGCATTAGTTTTGTTGCGAACATTCGGATTTCGTTTTAGATTGCGATGGCTGTGCGAATCGTGCGTTTATAAAGTAGGGAGTGAAAATCGTTAAATCGATAAAGCGTAATGTTTCAAAACGTAAATAAGTTTCCAACCAGTTGTAAGATTGGCAGGTCGTATGATAAGAGTGCCCTGGGTGTTTAGGCGTCGACTACCCAAGGTAACCCAACTATATTTAACAAGTTCGGGTGCGCGCGTTGACCTAGAAGACTCCATGCTTCCACTGGGATGCAGCTCATGGCATTCGTCTTCCTAGTCATCGCGTGGCTCGAGTTATTGCAATAGTCGAGTCCCTGGTGAGAGCTTTTGAAAACCAGTTTATAGAGAGTGGAACGACTTATTAAGGTACGGGTTTCACCCCTGTCTTAACAGTTCCGTTCCTAGTTGTGGTTATGCTCTTCGAATAAATTCGTGAGTACCACTAGATTTCGAAATGGAGGCTTTCATCGAGATGTGGATGTCACTCCTAACTCGATGAAAGGTTCTCGTGCTAGAAAAATGCGCTGAGTGAGTAATCATATCAAGAGTTCTTGGTTTTCACACCTGGTCTCGACTAGATCGCTCGGTTTTGTTTTGCGAATATTTTTGAAAAGTTGTGTATTGTGTCGGCCTTAGGAAAGGCTAAGTAGTATTTCAGCCTTAGGAAAGGCTCCTTCGTGTGAAGTTGTAGTATGCGGCGTTCATACAAGGTTGTAGCTTTTAACAATTTCGATCGAGAGTATCAAGTAAGCCCAATACAAACCCCACTGGGTTCGTACGAGTCGGCCTGTTGGTACTTAGACTATAGACTAGGTCAATTTCTAAGACGTCGACCCGGACTAGGTCGAGTCTGACCTAATTCCCTATAGTTATGGCTCTGATACCAATCTGTCACACCCCAACCGATGGCGGAATCATCGGGGCGCGGCACTAGGCGAATCAGATTGCTCAAGAGAATCCATAACAACTATATTGCGATAATATTTAATACATTCGTTATCCCATACTAACAAATAATACAATCACGTAAGTTATCACAGATTTCTTGTCCTCTCGAACAATACAAATCCGACAACCTAGATTTTTGTTGAGTTTCTAGACTCCCTAGCTTGATTTGATATAGTCTGCGATCTAGCCTGCAACATACGTAAAAAAATAGTTTGTCAATACAAAAGTATTGGCGAGTATACAGGTTTGAATAGTATAGCATATAGATAAGAGTGTTGCGAATCTCCACATGGTAATACACGGCATATATACTCACAAAACCGATACTACCAACTAAGTCCTCGATGCTCGAATGTACGATGGCATAACTAGACCCCGTCGGGCGCAATAGTACTATACTAGTCGTGGTGGGACGTCGCGAGTATAAGCCCTAGCACATATGCAACTAGCATCACGTATATCTATGCATAATAGTTATTCGCAAGTGATAATTCGATTGATTGAATATTTCGATTGATAAGTTCGTTTTGTTAGAAACGTATGTTACACCCAAAATTCGATTAAAAAGGGGGTCAAGTATACTCACAGTGCGTATTTAGCGAGATTACAACTTGGTTGAGTCGTTTGCGGGTATGTCTGTACTGATCCTTGAAGAATAGAGTAAACGATATACGGTTAAACGAGATTGGCCTTGAAAAGTTACACATTTGGTTGGACTGTTCCCATCCGTGCGGATGGACAGGTCATCCGTCCGGATGACAAGTCATCCGTCCGGATGGGTGTGCGTGCGGATTGACCTTGTGCGTGCGGATTGGCCTTGTGCGTGCGGATTGGTGTGCGCGCGGGTGACATATCATCCGTGCGGATGACATGTGCGTGCGGGTGACATGTCATCCGTGCGGGTGACATGTGCGTGCGGGTGACATGTCATCCGTGCGGACTGACATGTCATCCGTACGGACTTGTGTCATCCGTGCGGGCTGACATGTTGTCCGTGCGGGCTGACATGTTGTCCGTGCGGACGGACACGTCTGTTTCGCACTCTGAGCACTGTTTCGAGTGTTTAACGGAAGGAAATACGTTCGTTTTCACTAGGGTAGTGTAATTTCGCATTAACACTTGAAGTTCCGTCAATTCCGACCCATTCTTACGGCCGGGAATCACCCCGTTCCATCAGATCTAGCCGTTCATGGTGGTTCTTCATGGTTAACTCGAAATCACACAGATTTGGTGAGATTTGTCATTAAAACATGTGGAAATCACCCGGATCTGAGTCGTTTGTAGTGAAATGAGACCCCAACTTGAAGTTCATAAGAACTATTGGTGACATCACCTCAAAACGCCTTAAATCCGCAGATTTCACGGTTAGAATTTGAGTTTCGAAAGATGGAATGATGTAGAATCGAGTGTAGATTGTAGAAGTACAAGTTTTAGGTTGAAATCTTACCGGAATCGCGAGGAAATCGAGAGAAAAGGGTCTTGGTGCGCGTGTGGTTGAACAGGAGCTGTCACATCACTTGAATAGTGGTGTGGCAGGCTATTTATAGGTGAAAGAGGAGAAGAAGTGGGATCAGGCCCGGATAGCCCATCCGTGCGGATGGCCCATGCGTGCGGATGGCCATCCGTGCGCATGTCCATCCGTCCGGATGGTCCATCCGTCCGGATAGACATCCTGACGCTTGGAATTTCCCGTTTTTGATCGTTTTGATAGTTTTCGAAGCGTGTACGTCCATAATTAGTTTATATTATCAATCTATTGTTATTATTATATTATTATATATCTCTAGGGGTCGTATTTACGTATCCGTAATCCAAAGTTTCGATAATTAACAATCGGTTTCGATTCGAGTATTCGATTATTAGCGACGTTTCACGGCCATCAATGAGGATAGTATAGGTCCTTTCTTGATGACATCGTGAACGTAATTTCGTGTAGTGCCACAAAGACTGACGGGGTACCGTTTACTCGTATTGTCGTCATCGTCATGACGACTGGAGCTACAGCACTCACCCGAGGACCCTTGTTAGCGTAAATTGTTCACGTTCGACACATCACGGCCACTGAGGAGGGTAGAATAGGTCCTCACTCAATGCCTCCGTGAGCGTTAGTGTGATAATAGTGTAGTATAGTGACATTGTAGCTTGAAAATATGCGATTATCCTTCGAATAGCGATATATACGATATAGTTACATTATGATCCGAATCTCTGGTGCTAGGCGTAACGAGTATAACGAGTAGTAACAACGCGCCAAAAGTGCGGGTTGTTACAACCTGCTTGTAAATATTAATAGAGCAATGGAAATGAATAGTGCCAGAAGCCTGGCACATATCCATTGGGCCAACTCTTCAGCCAACATGTTCAAATCCAGTTAAACCTTTTGCCACGCATGAAAACACCAGCCATAAACCCAATTCCCCTTCTGATTAAAAAAAATGATATGATTTCCAGAGATATGGTGAAAGGAGAGAGCGCCAGGCACGACGGCGAGTGGCCAGGCTGTGGCGGAGCAACGGCGGTGATACCGATTTCCGTCGAGTGCTTGGTTGGGATTCACTAAACAGAAGACAAGGAGGAGGCTTATGGTAGATCAGTTCGGTCACACAAGCGACCGTGATGCTCGTACAATATAAGCGCTGGCGGTGGTCCCATATCAAGCAAACAATACACGTAAGTTTATCACCTCCGATTTGGTTATGAAATCAGTAGATCAATGTCATGCAACATCCTTTTCGGCTGGATCTGGTGTTAATGGTGATGTTTGTTCAGGTTTTGGCCGTTATTCGATTACCAACTTTCATCTTGGATGGTGGATTGGGCGGCTCTCAGAGGTGATTGAGTTAGGCGTCTAAGATTTGCTTGAGTTATGGACTGATAGGTTTAAGAAAAACAACGAAAGTGTTATAGATTTACAAAGGGTTGAGGTTTTTTTCTGAATGGCAGTGTGTACTAGATCTTTTAGAACTGGATATGATTTTGATTATTTGTTGAAGGTTTAAGAGGTTTACTTAGATCAATTTCATAAGACAGACGAACTATATGTGAACGATTTGCTTGAGCTTTTGATCCACTTCAATTAATATAGATTTTAAGGACTACAACAAAACGGTTATGGTATCATTAAGGTTTGTGGATGGATGTTTTGAACAACAATGTGTGTTGGACGATTTTTATTAGTGGATATAACTTTCATGTTTAGGTTTGTAACATTAAAGAAGCTTGCTCAACCGTCTGTGGCTGATAGAAGAGATAGAGCAACAAGAGGATTGGTTGGTCGATAGGTTTAAGACGAGAGAGAGAGAGAGAGGATACAACATATGTTAGGAACTTATTTAAGCTTTAAGGTTTCAGTGATTTTGTAACTAATTGTTCTTCATAATTTGTGTTTATGCCAGGTTAGGATTTTAGGCTTTAAAAGGATGATCACATACTCAACTGGCTGGATATGCAAAAATGACTTGAGGTAAATATCTTTGGATTTTTCATCTAATATGATTGTGTTATGAGGTTGGGTCACTTTCAATGCTTGAATTGATATGACATAAACAAAGTAGTTTGTTAGATTGCAGGTCACATTTTATTTGTAACGGGTCAAACTGCAAATGGTAAGGTAATATTATAGCTTATAGGTCCGCTTACAACTTTGGTTGCAATAGTTTTATGTTGTAGATTGCAGCTAGCATCTCTGCATATGGTAGGGTGATTATGGGTTGTTGATCAGCTTGCAGCTTTGATGAAACAATGGTTAACCGGGTAGGTTAACTCACTGATCTCGTCAAGAGGGTTAATCCCTTCTTTCCGAGGATCGTTGGCTGGATCGTCTGGTGGTGGGTTTCCTGCACAAGGAAACAAACCGTGACTCGTAACAAGGAGGATGGGGTGGGGGGTGCTCCTTGTTACCACTCTCCGGCGTGAGAATCAGTAAGTTGCTTGGGAAGCAAAGTATGATAGTAGTAGTAGTGAGAGAGTTAGGAAGTGATACCTCAAACCTGGTTTGGGGTGAGTATTTATAGCCGAGGAGTGAAGGAGGGTAGTTGAGTAGCTAGTCTGACATCGCACAGCTATTTGCAGGTGTGTCAGACCTGTCGGATGCTGTGGTAATGCCACGTCCGGCTGTGGTGTCAGACTGTTGTTCATACGTGGGCTAGTAGGCGACTGTTCCCAGTGCCACTTGCACTGTGGTGTCAGACCCACTTGCCTTGTAGGCAGGATGCGGTGCCAAGCCGCATCGCTGCTTGCGGTCATAGATGTTGTTCTCGCATTGGTTGTTCCATCCATGATTTGCGAGGGATGCGGTGTTGTGCCGCATCGCTTGTTGAGTGACTGTTACTGTTGTCCAGATCCCTTGTCGTGACGAAAATGTTCATTGGATGCGGTGCGAGGCCGCATCGCTATGCGTAACATTAGTTTCCGTCCTTAAGGTAAGTCTTCTCATCGATGGACAGATTGGACCGCAGTGTTCGCGTGTGTCTACGCGGACACTGGATAGTTAATTGCTGTTGGGGGTTTTTAATGAGGGTAATGGTCATTCGCGGTCGTGCTGACGCGATATTTGGGACCATACCTCTTCAAGTCCCCCCAGTCTAGTGTTCCTTCCGTATGCGAGTCGCATGTGGGGGGGATACTGGACTATGTTGTCTAGAAGGTTAAGATTATGCCATGCAGATGGCATCTTCTTTAAGTAGTAGGCCCTTTCTAGTGGATTGTTTCTTCCTTTGTGAAGGGTGCATGGTGAGCAAGTTCCGTCTGATGCGGAATTCTCAGCCAAGGACTTGACGCTGTCTACCTTTTGCTGATGTCATCAGCCACCTGTTGGTGTTTCGGACCAACCTTTGAGACGGTGACTGAAGGTATTAGCAGGGTTCGAACCAAACTTTGAGATCGTGACTGAAGATGTCTTCTTCAGTATAGTTGGAACCTCTGCGTCAGCTGGTGCAAAGTTGTAAGTACTTTGCTCAAGCTCTATGTTCAGCAACTGGACATGTAACGATGATCCCTGTTTTGTGGGGTATTCGTGTTCTCCAGCTAAGTTTTCTAGTAACCGCGCGTCTTCTTCGGTTTATCTCTCAAGTAACCGCACGTCCTCAGAGGTGTAGCTCTCTGGTAACCGTTCGTTCTTTGCGGTTACCTCGTTGCCGAACCTCGTTTGCCCTGTTTCTTTGAGGATCGTGGGGTAGTTGCGTCATTGTTGGCCGTGTTTGATCGAACAATGTGAATCTGGACTATGGGCAAATAAACATGATCATAGGCAGGGTTGTGCCCACCATTGTTTATTCTATGCGGTCCATAGGTGGGTAACTAGTCATAAGCAGACTTGTTACCGCTGTTCTGGACCCACTTTCCTTCACGCTTTGGTGGAAAGTAGTCTCTGTAAGTAGCGTTGCCGGAAGAGATCGTTTTAGATACTTGGGAAGTTGGTTGAAACTCTTCCGCATTTGTTTTGTAACCACTTTCCTTCTCGTTTAGTTGGAAAGTAGTTTCTTGAAATAGCTTTGCTCTTCCGCGTGGTGGCTTAGTTGTGGCTCTTCCGTAGCTACCGTTCGCACAGTTGCGGTTTGCAGTAACTACGTAAGAATGGTTGCGGTTTGCAGCAAAGAACTCGCTTCTAGAAGTCTTGTAGCCTGGATGTGGCTCTTGAAGGTTCAGGGGACAGGGTTGCTGATGTGCGGTTGCTCAGCATACTTGTCCTGTTCCTTAAGGAGAAGCTGTTTGCGTTCCCTCTGTGGTTGTGAACCGGAAACGAGGGTTTTGAAGCTTGAAGAAGCTTTCATGGGGTGCGGTTTACCGCATCCTGAGAAGCGGTTTTCGCAGTCCAAAGAACCGTGCTGGTTCTGAGTATCTGACGCACCTGTGCGGGTTGGTGTGTGTCATCTCCGCATATTCCGCGTGTGCTCGTGGATATGTGCGGTTTATGACTTATACCCCTTTATATAATTTAAAGATATATATTTTTGCCTTTTTTGAGGGGTATATAAAAAACGACATGCGGTATGGGTTATGGTGCGGTAAACCAGAGGAACCGCATGCCGCTTGTGTTTGGATAAGGTTGTCGCTTTCTGTTGCTTACGTCACGCTTGCGCGTGTGGGTTGTTGAAGTTGGTAGGATTCTGACATGTGCTGATTTGAAAAGACGTTTACACTGACCGAGGTCATAACTGCACTGTAGCAGGAAGTGAAAAAGTCTTCGTTGTCAGGCGCGTGGACGGCCACGCGCGCGTGATAACCGTCAGCGGAAAGGTCGCTGACCACGTGTCGCCTTGTAACTCGCCTATTTTGAACGTGTTGAGGCGGTTACTGTATCGCATTTATTGCGATGAGTATATAAAGGGGGAACCGTTTGGTTTCTCCTTACTGTTCAAAATTTTCGAAAAATCTCTGTTGATAGAGAGTTCTTTCTCTTCGTCTTCTCCGATCAATCTGTCTTTTATTCCGGCAATCTTTTGAGTTTTTTGAGTTTTCCTTCCACTCAAAACTTCTGTTCCACATATTTTCTGATGGCTGATCCATCTAACCCACATAATGTGGAGGGTGAAAACCCTGAAGCATCCTCTCCGGTGGCCGGAGAAGAAGAAGATGATGGTGGCAGTGTTCCAGGTGGTGGTCTACCACCATTGAGGTGGTCGAAAGTTTCATTCGACCAACTGATGGCCAAGATTGAGATGCCTCACGAGTTTGGGGCAGAATATCCCCAACCTGGTGATACTGGTGCCAGTGCTCCGGCCGGTTACATCACCATGTGGGCGGAGTGTTTTACTGATGGTAACCTTCGTTTACCATTAACAATTTTTGTTGCTCAGGTCTTGGAATATTACAAGATCCATATCTCCCAGATGAGTCCTTTTGGGATGATCCGTATTAGACATTTTGAATCAACTTTTCGAGCTCTTGGTCTGCCGGTTACCGTTGAAAACTTCCGGGGGTTTTACCAGTTGACGATGAACACCGGTTTCTTTTCCTTTAGAGAACGGTATGGAAGCATCAAGTTGATGACCCCTCCGAAGGGTATTACGAAGTGGAAGTGTAAGTTCTTCTACGTTAAAGCCGCCGCAGTTGTTGTGGATATGAATATGCGGAACGTCAATGATCCTATCCCTGCGGAGGATATTGCTATGCCTACCGCAGAGACTGCGGAGTGGTTCTCAAAGCTGAGATCTATTGAGCATAGGCAGCTGACCAATAATGAGTTGTGGGTGCTGCGGATGATGTTGACCCGGCCTAAGAGGAATTTTACGCCTGTGGTGCGGGAGAAAACTGGTGGTAAGTGTTGCCACCCTTTTGCGGTTTCTTTATTCCCGTGTTTGTTATTAATTTGGACATGTATTATCAGAAATTGTGGAAGTGTGGAAGATATTTGATCCAACTTTTACTGGCAAAGTTGATCTTATTCCGACTGCGGAGGGTAAAGGTTTTAACTTGACGATTGTCCCTCTCTTCCGCATTGCTTCACGTGCGGTGATGACTGCACCCCTGCCGCAGGGCAAAGGTAATAACTCATAATCTTTATTGCTTTACTAGGTTTGTTGCTGATATTCTATACGCAGGTACACTTGGGGACCTTGGTAAATTTGAGCCAAAGGGCGCGCCCAAAAAACATGCGGAGAAAAAACCAGTGGACAAACCTGGGCGGGGTCGCGGTGTGAAGAAACCTGTTTCTGTTGTTCCGCCTTTGGTGAAGCAAACAGCAGGTATCTCTTGTTCTCATTTCCGCAGATATACCGATTACGTGGTAGTATCTGACACCCTAGAGGGCTTGGGTGTTCCAGGTGCTGGTGCGGCCACAGGGGGAACCACTGCGGGTTCCAAACCAGGTGACGAGAGGAAGAGGAAAACGGGGGAAATTGGTGATGCTGGTGGGAGAAAGAAACCGAAGATTCAGACCAGGCGCAAGCCTTTTGTCATACCAAGCCAGCCTGCGGTTGTGTCTGGTATGTAACGTATGGCTAACAAATATTTCGTGTTTATACTTGTTCTGTAAAGTATTTCTGTGTTGATTTCAAAGCCTCAAGATGAAGGGTTCTTCGACTTTGATGCTCCTCCTCCCCCTCCCCCGCACGACACTGCTGCGGGTGCGGGGGTTCATAAGGTTGTTACTCCTGAAGCCTCCGTGCGGGGGGTGGATACTGGAAAAGGTCCTGCGGCTCAAATCCATGACACGGTTGATTCGAGTGATAATGTTATCACCCCAGAGGATACTGTTGATATGGATTTGAAGTTTGGTTATGGCGGAAAGCCGAAGTCTCCTGTTGCTGAGAAGGCTTCCGGTTCTGCTTCTGGTGGTGCGGGTTTTGTAGAGACTCCTATTCAGCCTGACGAGACTGAATTGGAGTATTATTATCGCTCCTACACAGAAGTGCGGGCTGCGGCCTATCACCGCCCCCCGTGGGCCGTATTGCAAGGGGATGACATTACCGTTGACCCCTCCGCTTGTAGGGAGGTTTTGAATGGTTTGGGCACCCCTTTTGAGGTAAACCGGGCCCGTTCTTTACCGACTGAGGTCCAGATGAACCAACTCTCCTCCATGCTTGTGGGGGGCTCCATAATGGCGAATGCACTTATGGAGAAGTGCAAGGTGCTGGGGCGCGAGGGGGAGGAGAATGCGCGTTTACGGGCCGAGGCCGAGGAGTTGGTGAAGGTTGTACGTGAGGGTGCAACGCAGCTTGAGAGGGACAGAGAGCAGCTTGAGAGGGATAGAGCTGCGTTTGAGAAGCATAAGCAGACTGAAGAATGGGCTGCAACTGCTGAGCTTAAACAGGTTCGTACTCTTGCAAAACAGCTGTCTGATGAGCGTAAGCATTGGAAAGAAACTCTTTCTAATGAGCGCAAGACGCTCTCTGATGAACGCAAGACTTGGAAAGAATCTTGGGGTAAACAGAATGAAACTCTCTTTCATGTTCGTCAGGAGCTTATCAATGCCAAGGCAGCAGTTTCTGCGTTGGCTAAAGAGAAAGCTGAGGCTATTGCGGCTGCCCAAGGGGCCAAGGAAGCAGAGGTTCGTCTTGCCAAGGCTCTGGAAGAGGCCAAGGAGGCGGAAGCTCGTGCTGCAAAAGCTCTTGAAGGGGCAAATGTTGACCGCAGCAGGTTAAGCAAAACTATCTTGGACCTTCAGGTATAAGTTTTCCCTAACTTTGAAAATTGTGTTTCACAAGTTTGTTGATTCTTTTTGCATACTTCTGATTCCTTGTTTTAAAGGCTGAAGTGCGGACCCGAGGGGACACTATAGAGGAAATTTCTGCCCGTGCTGCTGAAGCTGAAGTGCGGGCAAGAGAGGCTGAAGAGGCTAGGGATAGCCACGCCTCTTCACTTGGGTTGCTCAAGGCTGATCATGAATGGATGCGTACGCGCGGGATCGGGCATGTAAGTATCCGTTGCTTCGTTTATTTTTGTTGTAGGTTTGCTTTTGATAACCATTGTATTCATGTTTCGCAGATTGTTACTGCCATTCTTGACGCACCCGAGACCGTAGCAGGTATTAACGAGATCAGGGAGCGTGCACGGGATGCTGGTTTCAAAGCTGGCTACAATCGCTGTATCAGTCATATGAACGTTGCAGCGCGTGGCGGGCGTACTGATGAGCGGTCCGGGTTTCATGGTGTAGACACTGAAGCGCTTCTTGCTTCTGCGATTAAGGAGTTTAATGATACAACTCTCACAGATCTTGAAGAACTTGAAAAGTGTCTGGAAGCGGAGGATTATGTGGACCGCTTGCGAGTTTTATACGCTGTTGAAGATGAAGATGAGGAAAAACCAGATGTTGAGGGCACGGAGGGCACGGATGGTGCGGGCCCCAGTGGCACAAAGGAAGATTAGGTTTGGCCTGCGTGCCTTTTTTTTGGTCCCTTATGTAACCGTTACAAAACTTTATGTAAAGTCCTTGCGCATCGCGCAGGTGTAGGAATTTTTTGCATATAAAGAATTGTTTTAATTTTTACAAGTGTTTTTAGTACTTGCAAGTTTGAATTTGTACGTGTTTAGTAATACTGTGAGTAATACTAAATCTGTAATTGCCTTTTGCATATCTAGGTGATATGCAAGTATAAAGATTTGTTTCTGGCTAAATAGTATTGCCATTGCTGGCCTATTACAATAGTTGCGTGTGGTTACCATTCTGTGTGGGTATCACGAATGAAGATTTTGCCAATCTGTTTTTGTGTATACCTCAGAGTGTAACACGCATTTGTAATAGAAATAAATAAACAATATTGCATTGAATCGTCTATTTATTTATTTGCAAATGGCCTGCGGCCCAATAGATTACACGCAGTAAACGTGGCTTACATATAACAGCGTCGAAGTTGCTGTGCGTTCCACGGGCGTGCGATAGTTTCACCTTCTAATGTTTGTAGTTTATACGCGCCTTTGCCCAGGACCTCTTGGATGAGGTACGGTCCTTCCCACTTGGGGGCAAGCTTCCCTGGGCGTTCTGCGTTGGATGCTTCGTTGTCACGAAGGACGTAGTCTCCAGGGTTGAAAGTACAAATACGAACGCGTGTATTGTAGTACTTTTCCAACTTAGTTTTGTACTTGGCTTCGTTGATGGCAGCGTTTTCGCGCCTTTCTTCCAAGAGGTCTAAGTCAACCCTGCGTTCCTCATCGTTGTCCATCTTGTTGATGGCCAACATTCTAGGTGAGGGGAGGCCTACTTCCGCGGGAATCACCGCTTCAGTACCGTAGACTAAGCTGAAGGGGGTCTCGCCGTTGCTTGTTTTTGGGCTTGTCCTGTGAGCCCATAGGATACTTGGGAGTTCATCAACCCAGCCGCGTCTGGCTGTTCCCAACCGTGCTTTGATGCCTTCGACTAAGCTTTTATTGATACTCTCGACTTGGCCGTTCCCTTGCGGATGCGCCACTGACGAGAATATGTGTTCAATATTGAGCTCTTTTAGCCATTTTTGAAAGTCGTCGGCAGCGAAGTTGGTACCGTTGTCGGTGACTATACACATTGGTAGACCGAAACGGCAGATGATATGTTCCCACACGAATTTCCTTGTTATCATAGCGGTGGTTGATGCAAGTGGCTTTGCTTCTACCCATTTTGTAAAGTAATCAACAGCTACTATGATAAATTTCACTGCTCCTGGTGCGTCTGGAAATGGTCCCACCACATCGATTGCCCATTTTTGGAATGGCCATGCGGTGGTGACGGGGATCAAGTTGTTCTTGGGACGCAAGGTCTTGGGAGCATGTCGCTGACAATTGAAACACTTGCGTAGGACTGTGACTGCATCCAGGTGCATGCCCGGCCAATAGTAGCCGGCGTTCATGATTTTGGCCACCACCATGCGTGGTCCTGCGTGAATGCCGCATATGCCCTCGTGAATTTCTTTGATAAGGTATGTGGCATCTTGGGGGTTGACGCATCGTAGGAGTGGCCCCAGGTATGATTTTCGGTATAAGATACCGTCTATCATTTGGTAATGACACGCTTTGTGTTGCAATTTGCGTGCCTCTGCCTTGCTTTCGGGGGTAACCCCTGATTGTAAGTATGCGATGAGCGGTGTCATCCAGGATGTTGTACCGTATTGGATGACATTGACTTGGCGCAGGGGTACTGAAGGATTTTGCAGTATTTCGATGCGTACCTCTTTTGCCAGGTGTTGGAAGCTGGTGGACGCAAGTTTTGATAGTGCGTCCGCTGGTTTATTTTCACTCCTGTTGATGTGGCGAATATTGAAGGAGGTAAACTTTGACTTCAGTTGCAGTGCTTGTTCGAGATAGAGGATCATGGTATCCCCTTTTGCGGTATAGTCACCACGTATCTGCCCTGCAACTAGTAGTGAATCGACGTGTGCTTCCAAATGTTTGACGTCGAGTTTAATTGCTAAACGCAACCCTGCCAGTAGAGCCTCATACTCTGCTTCGTTATTTGTACTTTCGAAATCGAGGCGTATTGCGTAGGTTAGCTCTTGGCCATCGGGACTGACAAGTCGTAAACCTGCGCCAGAACCATCTTCGTTGGATGCACCATCTGTAAACAGTGCCCAGGTTTCTGTGGATGATGGTTGTGACACAGGGTTTTGTTCTTCTTCGCATTCTTGGATGCGGTTCGTTGGTATTTCAGCGACGAAGTCAGCCAAGACCTGGCCTTTAATTGCGGGGCGCGGCTTATAGTTTAGTGAAAGCGCGCCCAGCTCGATTGCCCATTTTGCTAACCTCCCAGAGATGTCGGGTTTGGATAGGATCGGGCCGATCCTATAATTGGTTAACACTGTGATGACGTGGTTTGCAAAGTAACGCCGTAAACGTCTTGATGCGTGCACTAGTGCCAGTACCAATTTTTCCATGATGGAGTACCTTGTCTCTGGGTCGTTGAGCATTTTGCTGATGTAGTAGATGGGTGTTTGGACTCCTTCCCGCTCCACTATAAGTACCGCGCCTACCGCGTTGTCCGCGGCAGACAGGTATAAGATAAGTGGCTCATCTTTTCGTGGTGTGGTTAAAGTTGGGAGTTGGATCAAACACTCTTTCATTTCCCGGAAAGCTTTTTCGGCCTCTGCAGTCCATTGGAATTGTTCCTTTTTTAGACAGCTCCGCAGGGTCTTGATGAAAGGGTAGGACTTAGCTGCATGGTTGGCTAAGAATCTATTGAGCGCGGCTAGCCTACCGGCTAGTCGTTGCATTTCCTTCATCGTAGAAGGCGATGGCATGCGCTCGATCGCCTGAACTTTTTCCGGGTTCACCTTGAATCCATCTTTGGTTACGATGAATCCAAGGAATTTACCTTCTTCCATTCCAAACGAGCATTTCCCTGGGTTGAGCTTCATGTTAACGCTTCGCAGAGTTTGGAATGTTCTGTCGATGTCGTCGAGCATGGTGTTTTCCTCCATGCTCATGACGACCAGGTCGTCCATATAGATTTCGACACTTTTGCTGATTTGACCGCGAAAGGTGTCGTTCATCAATTTTTGATAGGTTGCGCCCGCGTTGCGCAGCCCGAACGGCATTTTGGTGTAGCAGTAATTCCCGATAGGAGTGCGGAATGCCGTTTTATCTTCATCGTCGATTGCCATTTGTACTTGATGATAGCCTTTATAACAATCGAGGAAGCACTTCCATCGAAATGGTGCGAGGTTATCGACCTTTTCGTCGATCTCTGGAAGCGCGTAACAATCTTTGGGGCAGGCCTTATTGAGGTCTTTGTAATCGACACACATGCGCCAGCCCCCGCTTGGTTTTTCTACCATGACTGGGTTGGACAGCCAAGTCTGGTATTTCACTTCCCGCAGGATTCCTGCGGAGAGCAGTTCCTGTACCTGCTCTTCCATCGCCGCGTTTTTCGCTGATCCAAGGTGGCGTTGGCCTTGGATCACGGGCTTGATACCTGGCATGGTATTCAAGAAGTGTTGCGCAATTTCACGTGGTACCCCTGTCATATCTGCGGGTTTCCATGCGAAAATATCTTGGTTTCTGAAGAGATGTTGCTTCAGGCGCGCTCTGATGGTAGGTGTCAAGGCATGGCCCAACGTGACTGTTTGCTCTGGGTGTCTTGCATTAAGAACCCATTTTTCTGGTTGGGTGTTGGGGGTAGGCCTTGCTACCTTTGTCGGACGTAGTTCGTCCGTAGACATGACTTCTCGTTGGGCGTATATTATCGCGATCCCCGTTTCGGTTGGAAAACCGACGGCAGAGTGGGGGACGGATGTTATCATGTTGAAGTCGCCTTGGGACTCCCTCCCGAGAATCACGTCATACTTTGAGGTGTGAGGTAAAACCATGAAGTTTACCTCCTCCGTCCTTGTGTGCCTTCCGTTGGTGAGGCGCACAGGGAAAGTAATTTGTCCCAGGGGGAACACGGTTTCCCCTGAAAATCCAGCCAGCGGGTAGTCTGCTGGCTGCAGTCGATCTTTGTCTTCTTGATCGAACTGGTTGAAGCACTGCTCGTATATAATATCGGACGTACTGCCCGGATCGATGAACAATCGTTCGGTGCAGTAGTGAGCCAGGTACCCAGTGATAACCACGGCGCGCCTATCGCGCGGTCCGCCTCGGACTTTTGGAAAAACGACTTGCTCGTCCTTCCAGTCATTGTCCGGTCTTCTCGCCGCCTTACGCGGTCTTCCTTTCCCTCCATTGATCATGTGGGTAGAGGCCACGTACATGGCCCTTTTACCCGAGGAGGTGCCCTCGTTGTGGGGAGTAATGCGCTTTGTGGCTTTTTGTGCGCCTGTCAAAAGGTGTTGCAATTTCCCCTCCTTTAGGGCTCGCTCAATCTCCAGTCGGAGACTGATGCAGTTGTTTGTGGTGTGGCCCGAGTCCTTGTGATACTCGCACCAGAGTGCGGGATCTTGATTCTTTTTGGACTTCATTGGTTGGGCCGGTCTCAGGAACTGTGCATCCGTGAGGAGAACGTCGCTTGGCGACTGGTTGATCTCGGTCCAGTTGCGGTCCCGAGACTCTTTCTTGGACGCCCGGTTTTCTCGTTGGGCGTTGATGGTAGCCCTTGCGTCGGGCTGGTTATTCCGGGGGACATATGGCTTGGGGTCGCTGCCGCGATTCCATGTGTCCCTGTTGCGCTTATTGTTGCGCTTGGATTCTTGTCGGGAAGACTGGCCTTCCGCCAGGGGTTGTGCCTTTGACATGTGCGGTCTGAGAGACCGCTGCGTTTGGGCATAGGTTTTGACCTTAGCCATGACATCTTCCCACCTCTTAGGCAAGCCGTTGCCGCCTGAAATGTTCATAACCATTTGTTCGTCTTTGACTGCAACAATGAAATGGTTACGTGCCATCTGGTTGTCAACGTCCCCTATCTCTAGGATTTCTTTATTGTAACGGACAACGAACGCGTCGAGCGATTCGTTGTCCCTGCGCCAGATATTCATGACGTCCATTGAATCACGTTCATGGCGCCGTTGCTGGCTGAAGTGTGCGAGGAACTTTTGTTGCAAATCCTCGAATGAGGTCAGTGAGGCTGGTGGGAGAGAATCGAACCATGCCCTGGCCAGACCTGTTAGGGTCTGTGGGAAAAAATGGCACCAGGTAGGTTCGTCCCACCGACCGTTACACCCAGCACCGACGAAGATGTTGTTGTGATCATCTGGGTCGGTCGAGCCGTTGTATTTCCCAATGTTTAATGGGAATTTTGTGGTTGTGACGTCGGCGTTGGCGATCTCTGGGACAAATTTAGAGTTTTCGGCCGCAGATTTCGGCCTGTAAGGTTTGCCCTGGTTGCGCTTTGCAGCGCGGAGGTATGTAGTGCGGGGTTGAGTGGGAGGAACATAATCGCGTCCCCCCGGTCTGCTGTTAGTGGCATGGGACTCCCCGCGGTATGTACTGTCCTCTGGATCAGTATGGCCATACCCTTCATGGTGGGACTGTGGTCCCAAACGGCTATGAATGTTTGTGTTGCGGCGCATTGTAGACTGCCGCCTTCTTTCATCTTGAGAGCCTAAGCGGCTATGTACGGAGTCCCTGCGGCGGGACCCGTATGAGGAATCGTCCTCATCGATTGTGCGGACATCACAATATGAGGAGCCGCGGTCTTCCTGCCTGCTTTTGGAGGCTGGACGTGTGGGGGTCCTGTCGTCGTATCGTAAAACACGACCGGCAGGTGTACGCGGTATCGGGGTAGGTCCGATACCTCCTTGCTCGTCTGCACAAGCTCTGTTATACGTTGCGGCCAGAAGGGCCGCTTGTTGGTCATACCAGGTGTGAGGGTTCATGCCTGGCGGTATGACAGCAGTGTATTGTGACAGATCATGTCCAAACGTAAGGGATACGCCCCCTTGCGCTGATGTGCCAATGTGTTCGGCATTTGGGCCTAGGGGATTGGTTCCCGTAGGCCCTTGATGAGTGGGGTTTAGGTTATCCCCGGTAGTGTTGTTTTGACGATCAGACATCTTTGGAAAGAAAAGGATGATTGGAAAAAAGTGCTAAGAGTAGCGGTGGGCGCCAATGATGAAACAATGGTTAACCGGGTAGGTTAACTCACTGATCTCGTCAAGAGGGTTAATCCCTTCTTTCCGAGGATCGTTGGCTGGATCGTCTGGTGGTGGGTTTCCTGCACAAGGAAACAAACCGTGACTCGTAACAAGGATGATGGGGTGGGGGGTGCTCCTTGTTACCACTCTCCGGCGTGAGAATCAGTAAGTTGCTTGGGAAGCAAAGTATGATAGTAGTAGTAGTGAGAGAGTTAGGAAGTGATACCTCAAACCTGGTTTGGGGTGAGTATTTATAGCCGAGGAGTGAAGGAGGGTAGTTGAGTAGCTAGTCTGACATCGCACAGCTATTTGCAGGTGTGTCAGACCTGTCGGATGCTGTGGTAATGCCACGTCCGGCTGTGGTGTCAGACTGTTGTTCATACGTGGGCTAGTAGGCGACTGTTCCCAGTGCCACTTGCACTGTGGTGTCAGACCCACTTGCCTTGTAGGCAGGATGCGGTGCCAAGCCGCATCGCTGCTTGCGGTCATAGATGTTGTTCTCGCATTGGTTGTTCCATCCATGATTTGCGAGGGATGCAGTGTTGTGCCGCATCGCTTGTTGAGTGACTGTTACTGTTGTCCAGATCCCTTGTCGTGACGAAAATGTTCATTGGATGCGGTGCGAGGCCGCATCGCTATGCGTAACATTAGTTTCCGTCCTTAAGGTAAGTCTTCTCATCGATGGACAGATTGGACCGCAGTGTTCGCGTGTGTCTACGCGGACACTGGATAGTTAATTGCTGTTGGGGGTTTTTAATGAGGGTAATGGTCATTCGCGGTCGTGCTGACGCGATATTTGGGACCATACCCCTTCAAGCTTTGATTGTAAAAACTTTTTTTTTGTGTGTGCATATGGGAAGCCATTGGGTTCCAATAAGATTATCACATATTTGAGTTTCAATATTATAAAATTCATTCCATATGACTGATGTAAGAGCTTTCGAGGTAATTGTCTATTTAATGCTAAAGGATATGCAAAATTAAAAAAAAATTACTTTTCTTAATTAATTCAGACATCTTTTTGGTAAATGTAATTGTCAAAATTCTACTATATCGTAAAATTACTACATACTGCATGTGCTTACATATTGTTTGTAGTTTTTATATTACTTGGCCATGTTTTTTGGCATTAAGATAAATGGTGAAAAAGGTCCATATTTCTATTATGTTTGTGGTTGAAGCTTTGCTATATTTCAACCCTAACTGGACTTCTTATGTGCAAGTATTAGGACGATACTCGGTCACAAAACTAACTTTGTTCAACAAGTATTTAATTTCTTTTTATTTATGTGTTATCACCAACCATAATTTGTCATTAGTCCAATCGCACCAGAATTCACCTACAAACTGGAATTCCTGCTGCAACCAGACTTCACCTTCAAACTGGTATTCCCATCGCGACACACGGATAGTTTTAGTAAATACAAAACATGTATTCCGGATATTTCTCTTTGTTCGGTTCTTTTATCGTTGTATTGTGTTTATTTTTAGTTTTTGATATATTTTAGGTTTTTTCCTTTTGTTTTCTGTAGTGAGTTACTGAAACCGCGCCACAACGCGCACGATTGATCTCACTAGTTATGAAATAGTTTTTCATCTAATAATATACTATAGACTTATAGCCATCTAATAATATACTATAGACTTATAGCCTCTCTATTCATAGACACTACACTTTTATACTCTCCCACCTTATTAAATAAGTTTACTTTGAAAAAGTTACCACTTGTTCGGTGTTGTTTGTTTTTTCTGCACGAAAACCTCTTCTGCTGCAGGCCACATCTGCAGGCATCTGCAGGAGAAGAGGTGGACCAAATGTCTTCAGTCTGCAAGGAGAAGAGGGTTTGTTTTTTTTTTATATAAAACCTCTTCTTCTAGACACACACCACACAACCCACTGCACCTCCACTCTCTCTCTACTCTCTCTCTCTAGCCACCGCCATCATCACCACCGCCAGCACTTCACCACCGCCATCAGCACCACCGCCATCAGCACCACCGCCATCATCACCTCCGCCATCAGCACCACCGCCATCATCACCTCCACTCTCTCTCTACTCTCTCTCTAGCCACCGCCATCATCACCACCGCCAGCACTTCACCACCGCCATCATCACCTCCGCCTTCACACCTGGCCGGAGCCTGCAACGAATCGATTTAGGGTTTTCGATTTTAGGGTTTTCGATTTGGGGGTTTTGTTTGTGATGTTGTTGATGATGATGATTTGGGGTTCGATTTGATGATTTGGGGGTTCGATTTGATGATTTGGGGTTCGATTTGATGATTTGGGGTCGGAGCAGGGCGGAGCAGTGGCGGAGGTGGAGGTGGTGGCGGAGCAGTGGCGGAGGTGGAGGTGGTGGCGGAGCAGTGGCGGAGCAGTGTCGGAGGTGGAGGTGGTGGCGGAGCAGTGGCGGAGCAGTGTCGGAGGTGAAGGTGGTGCCAAGAAGAGGTAAACCTCTGCTTGGAGAAGCTTACCTCTCATCACTTCCCCAATAAGAGGTTGGGGAGAGGTAAAAAGCACTTCTCGAAAAAAAAAAAACACTCTTCTGAGGCTAAACCTCTTCCCGCGTCTGCACGGTGCAGACAGAAGAGGCAGGAAGCTCTTTTTGGAAAAAAACAAACACCACCTTCATCTTTCTTCTTCCTCGTAAAAACCTATTTTTCTTCTCTCATGTGAACCACCGTTGGCCACCAAGCTCCGCCGCACTTAGCCCTCGTCGTCCACAGAAAGTTCTATATTAACTTTTTTTTCTTTGAACTACCTTAACGTTGATAACTTGAGGCTCATACTCCAGAAAAAGCTGCGTTGGATAAGAAAGAGAGAGGCACACGAGGATGGGGCGGGGAGGACGGGAGGAGGCTGAAGACCAGGGGGCGGTGTGGACGGCCCTAGCTGACCCTCGACTGCCCGTCGCCGTCCCCCACACCGCATGGCCTAATATATCATACAAAACACCAAGAATGGTACATGAATAGATAAACAATATCGGTAATGGTGACATGTTAGAATAATGAACTTTGATGCAATTGTTATAATTTATAATGACAAATTATAATTTATTTATCGGTGTTATAAATTAATTACATTAGTTATGTATGAACATGTATTAGACACTAATATAAAATTGTCATAATTTAATTGGACTATAATTACAAGACCAATACATCATTAATTTTTTTACGACTGGTGCAGTTGGTACAACGAACAAACTAGTACTCACACAGGTCACGTTCGATTTGTGGTAAGCGCTAGGCATTGAAACACCACGAACCACACAACTATGTGCCAGTTGATTGTGGGTCAGAAACCCACTAAAATGGGTAAACCTTATCACCTCCCCTAACCAATTGGTGTGTGGATCATTGACCACATCGTTAAATAGTTATTAAAATTCAGTCATATAAAGTGTGTTTTATCGTGAATGTTACCCATATAATTTATAGCTAAGAAAACCAAAAGTAAATTGTGCATTAAGATCAAATAAAAAGTTCATTTTGCCTAAGTAAGATGAGAAGGAATCTTTACCATTTATTTTTCAAATTAATGTTTAAAATAAAAATGTAGGAAAAAGAAGAGTGTAAGGGTATCTTGAAAAAATCATATTTATTGGCATTCTTCTCCACATGCAAGGCACATACATATTCCACCCTTTTTTTAAACGTTCATAACTTTTTTATACGACATTATTTTTACATAAAAATTTCACCATAAAATCGAACGTCTTTTTCTCTTTAAATTGATATATAAAATATGACGACTAAAAAAATCCACACAAATATGTTGTATTACAATGTTATATAACATTTTTTGTGTTAGATTTTTGTACTATATTTTTGTGCTAAATTTTTTGTGTTGATCTTTTTATCTTTAATTTTTTTCCTTAATTTTTTGTGCTGAATTTTTTCGTGCTATATTTTTTGTGCTATATTTTTTGTACTGGATTTTTTGTGCTATATTTTTTTATATTGAATTTTTTGTGCTAGATTTTTTTGTACTGAATTTTTTTGATGTTTTTTTAGAAAACAAAAAAAAAGGGTGTCACATGTCATTTTCACACTCCTATTTATAAGGACTAAAATGTTTTAGTACCAAAATGCTCTTCATTTCTATTTATAAGGAGTGACACATATTATCATCACACTCCTTTTTAACCTACCTAAACAAAAGGGTTGTAATATTAACACATGGGGAAAACTAATTTACACATGGTGTATACGGGCCGTATACTGTTATACGGCCCGTATAGAATAAAAAAAAACAACAAAATTTGTGCCAACAAACTTTTTCAGTTTTTTTATTCCATACGGGCCGTATAAGAGTATACGGGCCCGTATACACCATGTGTAAATAAGTTTGCCTGGTCGTATACAATGTATACGAATGTGTATACGGGCCGTATACTTTTATACGGCCCGTATGAAACGAAAATTTGATTTTTCTCAAAGTATTTAAGGGATTTAAGGTGTAAATATATTTTACAGTCGTGATGTGCTCAAACCTTTCTAAAAGTAGAAAAAAATAAAACATTAACAAGTAACGAAGATTGAAGAACAAGAAAACGTGTCGTATGACTATAATAAAACGGAAGCTATCAACGCGGGATTACGGGCATGGTGTTATTCTTTATTTAATATTTATAGAATAAAAGGAAGGGTGAGGCATTTGATGAGAGTTGTAAGGAGTCTGAATCTTCGGTTTCATCAGCCTGTATCGAAGAAACCAAATTCGCAACAATGAGTGTGAGTCCATTGTTGTTCGTGAATATTTCGAATCATCATAGAAGACGTGTCAGGTTCTTCTACTAGTGGTCAGACTTACAATGCTCACACAGGGTGATAAACAATGCTGATATGAACACAAACCAACTGCTTTATCTTGAGTCGTCAGGAAAACCTTTCCTCAGGGGGGGTGAGTAGTATGAGTTTGAGTCCATTGTGGTTCGTGAATGTTTCGAATCATCATAGAAGACGTGTCGGGTTATTCTGGTAGCTATTTGGAATGTTTTGAATCATCATTAAAATTAACAATGCGGTCTTGATTGAAGACGTAATTGCAAGACTGTTTGCCGGGCTTCCAATGCTCACACAGGGTGAAAAACAATCCTTGATGACCGAATAGAGATCTAAATAAAGATGACCGAATAGAGATCTGAATAACAAACTGTGGAGAACTTGTTTGCGTTATCCACCAACAATCCGTTCATTATCTGTTGTTGTCTAAAACAATATCAATTAACGTTCAGTTGTGTACACAAATTCATCACCGGTTTCTACAGCACAAGCACATACACAGGGAGAATGTTCTCGAAATTGAAGGAAAAGAAAAAATGGTTGCTGATGTTTTTCACTATCAGGATTTTGTTGGTTTGTTTGAGAACCTGATTCCAATGTCCTACTACTACTACAATCCTTCCTACATTATTGAAAATTACTATATCACCCCCACCATATACATCAATTTGTCACTTTCAAAATTCAAATCAAAACTAACACGAAGTATCTCGAAGGTATCTTATTCATATTTATCCACCACGAAGGAGGAGACTCAACTGTCGACATATACCAACGATTCTGCGAAAAAAAATCATCTGTTCATCATTGTTCTTGAAGATGAAGATGAAGAAACGAGGGTTTATTCTCTTTAATATATTAGAACGATCCTTGTCTTGAGAACCCGATTCTGTATACGTTGAAAGACAAGAATACAACGTTCATGTATCACAAGGAATGACCGATCTAAGGCAGAGAACCTGATTCAGATACACAAATCTTCGATTTCAACAAATCTTTCAAGGTCTTAAGTGATGGGCAATTGGTGAAAAGATGTAGAAGAGTTTGTGTAGAGATCTTTACGTACAAATTTGCATCATCCTTACGGTTACAAATGAAGTATAAAAAGATGTTAGTTTCTTGACAGTATGGTTTCTCGACAAATGAAGTATTATCTGACAAAGATCCTTGCATTAGACACAATTTGATGGAATTTGTGGATCAACAGAAATAACTGAAATAACTCGCCATTCTCTTGCACCTGTATACATTGATTGTGGATTTAACTTGCAAGAATTGTGGATTTCGATTGGTTCAGAGATCTATATCTAGTTATATTCCTACATCTATATCTTTTGTTCACTGACAAACTATGTGACATGTGTCTGGTCCATACTCTTATACGGATCGTATATATGTCTGGTTCTAATAGATTAACGAGAATAAACCATTTTTTACCAAATTTTAACCACAGTATACGGGCCGTATAGATTGTATACGATCGGTTAAATTTTTTCACCTGCTGTATACGGCCATATAATAGTATACGGCCCGTATTAACATGGTAAAAAATGAAATTGTAAAAAATTTTCACATGGTGTATACGGGCCGTATAATAGTATACGGCCCGTATTCTTAGGGTAAAAAATGGTTTATTCTCTTTAATCTGATTAGAACGATCCTTGTTTTGTCACATACATGCGTTTAATTCCCAACATCCTTGTTTTGTCACGTACATTTCGTAAGAAACTTTTCGTGCACTGAACCTTCAGTTGTGTATGGTTGTATACTATTATACAATCTTTTTTCTTGAGTCAGCGAGAAAACTTTTCCTCAGGGGAGGGTGAGTAGTATGAGTCTGAGTCCATTCTGGTTTGTGAATGTTTCGAATCATCATAGAAGACGTGTCGGGTTCTGCTAGAAGACTATCAGGATTTTGTTGGTTTGTTTCCAGGTAGGGTTTAGAATGTTTGAAGTATTCTTGGTTCAATACCAACTCTTCTTGACAGTATGGTTTCTCGACAAATGAAGTATTATCTTACATCATCTGTTCATCATTGTTCTTGAAGATGAAGATGAAGAAACGAGGGATTATTCTCTTTAATCTATTAGAACGATCCTTGTCTTGAGAACCTGATTCTGATTTAAACAATGCACGAACCTATATACAGTGGTGCCAATGTCCTACTACTACAATCCTTCCAACGCCTGATTCCGATACGGGCCCACAAGAGTTGAGCAAGATACATATTTTAGAGTTAACATTCTGATTCAGATTCAGGAAGTAGATGATTTTGTAGTGTTTGTTTGAGAAACTAACAAGGTAAACCTGAATTTTCAGATTTTTAGACACTTACTTGAACAGTTAGTAATGCTAGATGTCATTTTGGCTAAACCACAACCTATTACAGCACTGTATGAACTTGTGTTTTGAAAATATGCTTTGTTCTTCGTTTATTGGATCGTTCTATAAGATTAAATAGGTTTTTACCATTTTTTACCATATGTATACGGGCCGTATACCGTTTATACGACCGTATACTCTCGGTAAAAAACAAATTTACCGATCGTATACAATGTATACGATGATTGTATACGGGCCGTATATTCTTATACGACTCGTATAATATGGGTAAAAAATGGTAAAAAATGGTTTATTCTCTTTAATCTATTAGAACGATCCTTGTTTTGAGTATTTTTCTAACTTTATGCTTGCATTCACCACAGTGAATATTAACTTTGAGTGAAAGAGTTTGGAAACCGGACGGAATCTACGAAGAAACTGTTGGAATTTGTGGATTTCGGTTGGTTCAGAAACTTAACAATAGAAGCAACTAAAAAAATACAATTGATTACTCGGTCGAATAATGGCCAATAACCCGTTCATAATCGTCGACGACGTCACTGGGTTTTTTTCTCTTCCAGTTACCAGGCCTATCATCTCCGTCTACGTTTGGTTTCCTCAACGAAGAACCATCTTTAATCTATTAGAACGATCCTTGTAACCATCAACCGGCTTTGAACGAGTGTAGAACACTCGTAATCCTCAACCGGCTTTGAAACCGGACGGAATCTACGAATTGGGTCCGTCGCATGATAGAAGTTATATATCGTCCGTTCAACTTGATATAGGAGAGTTGATGCAATTTTCCAAGCATTTTATCGTGTGTTGTAATTTTAATGAAGCAATGAAGATTGAATATGCAAACCGCATCCGTCTTCTGTTATGATTCGAAACATTCCGAATAACTAGCAGAACCCGACAATCACAAGTTGTTGATCTTTGGGTGGTGATTTACTCCCGAACAAACCATGCCCACCTTGACCAGAATAGATAAGCGTATCACTCGATCCACTTACATTCGAATAACACTGAGAATCCACAACGCTTATGGCCAGATTCTTTCCTTCAATCTTGGCAAAATCAATGCCTGCTTGTTTTATTATCACGAAAGTACTGAACAACCGAGATAACAACTCCGGTATTTATCACCAACTCATCTTTAGTAGTGTTTGTTTGAGAACCTGATTCAGATACACAACGGTCTCTTTGCTTCGTCCACTAGAACTATTTGTGTATGCATTCTTTTGGTAGTTAACAACGCTAATTAGAAAAGAATATGTAAAATTAATCATATCGATTGCTATAACAGGATGGATGTGACACACATAGATAGATAAGCTGTCACAGTTGTCAAGACTGTTTGTCGGGTTTCCAATGCTCACACAGGGTGATAAACAACGCTGATACACGTAACATCTAGTTATATTCAGATTTAAACAATGCCCGCCTCAACTGAGATAACGGACATCCATCAAGCTCAAAAAGAAAACTTGTGTTTCCCATAGTCACAAAAGATTGCGGTTTGTATTTCGCATAGCCACCGTTTCCGTAATAAAAAACGGTTGGGTTTGCACATTCAATCTTCAATACTTCATTAAAATACCAGTAGAAGAACCCGACACGTCTTCATGTAACGGAGAATGTTCTAGAAATTGAAGGAAAAGGAAAAGATTTGTTGAAATCGAATTTGACAACTATGACAGCTTATTAAAAGTAGCAATCTCCTCCAATCATTTTCTGGTCAAATCACACACTATAAAGTTTAAAGTTATCGTGTGTTGTAGTTTGGAAAGATGACCGAACAGAGATCTGAATAACAAACTGTGGAGAACTTGTTTGTGTCGGGTTCTTCTGCTAGTTACTCGATCAACGGACTGATCGGTAACGTTACTCTACTTGTGCTTCGATTTAAGCGGCGTGTTCCGATCAATGTTGTTAAAGATGATGAAGAGTTTAGAAACCCTAGAATGATGGTGTTTTTACTGGAAAAAACGTGATACTTGAAAAAACATCCTTATATACGGGCCGTATACAGTTATACGACCCGTATACATTTGGTAACATAAAAAACCTACCAAAATAATTCCATTGAGCCGTATACGTTTTACAAATCATATAAACGTGTATACGACTCGTATAACTATATACGAGCCGTATATAGTAAAATCAAAAAAATATTCTCTGCGCATTTTCCTATTAAAAAACATTCTATACAGGCCGTATATTTTTTATATGAGCCGTATACACTAGGGATGTGAAAATAAGATATAGGAGGTGTGAGAACAAGAGGACCCAAACAAAATCTACTTTATAATGAATCTTTCCCAATTTCATACAGTTTCATAAGTTATGAGAGTACATAAGTCTTTTAGTTAATTATAAAACCATTAATAAAGTTTTTCTTTTTAATTATGTATTTAAGAATAGCATATCATGATAGATAGATTCTGGGCATAATCAAAGGAACTAATTTTGCTAATTATAAAATCATGATAGACATATTGACACTTGACACCAGTCACACCACAAAACAAGTGAAAAATCAAATGGCGGACTAGGGTTTTTTCAAACCCAAAATCAAAATCAAAATCGCCCTAAATTACACCACCACCACCATCACCACCCCAACCAATGGACAACCACCCCACCTCACTCTCCTTCTTAACCAAAGGCTCCAAAGTTGAAGTCTCCTCAACCCAAGACGACTCCACCGGCGCCTGGTACGTAGCCACCGTCATCCACCCACCACCCTCCATCACCCGCAACAACCTCGTTTACGTCGAATACCACAATCTTTTATCCGACGACGGTTCTTCTACCCGCTTGAGAGAATACGCCAACATTTCTTACGTCCGACCCTCACCTCTTCCTGATTCTAACCCCCCCAATTTCCAGTTACACGACGTCGTTGAAGCTTTTTATAGAGACGGCTGGTGGACCGGTGTTGTTACGCGGGTTGTTGACACGTGTAAGTTTGTTGTTGGTTTTGAAAACCCTTCTGAGGAAGTTGAGTTTCGTGGGTCTGAGTTACGGCTGCATAAGAAATGGGTCGGTGGCAAATGGGTGCAGCAGCCTCACAAGCAGGTTTCATTTTTACGTTTTTTAACTTGTTTTTTAGTAATAATAGTTTATGAATTAGTGTGTATGCTATGCACTCTCTATTTCTGCTAGGGTTTGTTGTCCTTACTAAAAAAGACATTTAATTTGGGAATTATTTAGTGTTAATTGTGTCGGGGGTTGAAATGTGCAACCCGAACCCGACATGTATTATCATTCGTGTCAAAGATTTCAACCCTGATATGCACACACATAAATTAGTGTTTATGTACTTACTCTCTTTTTGTGCTAGGGCTAAAAGACATTTAATTTGGGGATTATTTGGTGTTGGGTTGATGGGTTGCGGGTTGGTGGGTTGAAGTGTGGAATTCGAACCCGACCTGTATTATTATTTGTGTCAAAGATTTCAACCCTAACCCAATGTTTTAAAAACCGGTTTTTAAATCAAACCGGATTTGTTGAACCAGGTTGTACCGAGCGGTTCAACCGGGTTGACTAGCTAACTCTATAATTTCATAAATTACAACATCAACTCAAAAGTTAATCAAAAAATGCATGATTGCATATTAAAAGATAATCCAAAAGTAAATCCATAATAAAAAAAATCCAAAAGATAATCGAAAATCATTCAATTTTCCAACAAGCTCTTTTAAGTGAAAGTGTATGATATGTTTAAGCCATTTGAGTGTTGAATACATCAAGTTCACGATCGCATAAAAGATGAAATTCACTATTATCGTCATCCTCATCAACTAGAGGATAATTATTTTCGTTTCATACAATATTAAATAAGAACTTTTAATTACGAATAATCATAATATATAAAAATTACGTAAGATAAGTAACATATATATTAAATATAAGTAACAACCCAAACTAAAATAACCCTGGGCCGGTACCGGTATTACGTTTCAAACCGGTATGCCGGATTTTACCGCCGGTACAAACCTTATACCGTTTCACCTATTTACCGGGTGTTTCGTACCGTATTTACATCTGGAAACGGTAATACCGGTATAACCGGCCGGTATTTACCGGTTTTTAAAACATGGCCCTAACCTGCACACACATAAATTCGGGTCAACCCAAACACGACCTGTTTAACCCCCCTTTTTTTACAGAAACACATCTATTTTGTGGATTATTTGTCTTCTTCACCATACAGTAAGGGTGAAGAGGGCATCTTTGGGTAACCTTTTCGGGTAGTTTGGGTGAATAGGGTACACTAGGGTGATGCTTCGGGTGGTGAATTCTAGTAGCAAAGTTAGGTTCAAGAATCCGATTTTTTTACCAATGACAAATGATTGTTTTGTGTTGAAAAGTTATTTGGGGTACTCTGGGTGGTTTTGGAACATCTTTGCAACAAATTTGGGTACTTTTTGGTAAAAATGAGGTGGCACACGGGTAAGATATTTGGAATTCAAACGGAACGGTAAATTAAGATAGATCAACGGCTTGTTTTCGGATACAGGTTCACCACCGACACAAATCGTAGGGCGATCTAAACGTGATACGAGATACAGCAATCACCACCCGTTTCAAGTTTAGCTTCCAAAGAACACCTCTCAAATACGTCAAATTTGTGCTAGCAATGGAGCAATTAATTCAACTCAAAATCCATTGAGAAAAACCAACGAAGCGAGAAAATTCTCATTCATTCGTTAAACAAACACTCGTGAACCTTCAATTGCCCAATCAAGGCATTAAACTTCTCAATGTCTTTTTCACATATATTTGTAAATGTGTTGTCAGCAAATGCAAAGGATTTGGAGGCAAAACTGGAGGCTTTGAAGTCTGGGCCATCGCTGAAAGAATCAAAGGAGAAAGAAAAGAATATATGTGAAAAAGACTTTGAGAAGTTTAATGCCTTGGGTGAGCAATTGAAGGTTCATGAGGGGAATGTGTTTATGATGCATTTCTTGTGTTAATTATCTCATGTGTGTGGGTTAATTAATTCGTCTATGCTATCTCAACTGTGGTGCGTTGAGTGTTGTTCTTAGAAACGATATCTTAACCGGAGTGGTGTATCTGTATCTTCGATTGGACGTCGCAGCCCTACCGTTCCGTTTGGTGGTGATTCTGTATCCTAACGAGCCGTAGAACCATCTTTTATTTTACCGTTTGATTTGAACAGGTGATTCAGGGTCGCACTCCTATCACCCTTCACCCTAAGGTAGTGTTTGTTTCGTAGAATGAAATGGAATTTGAATTGGATTTTAAAGAATTCCTTTGAAATCCGTAATGTGTTTGGTTGGTATAATTATCAATGGAATTGGAATGTAAAATATGTAAAATGACATTACTATCTTGTATCCAGAAAGAAGGAGGTGAACTGGCGATTTAAATTCAATTCCAATTCCTTGTTTTGTTGAAACAAACAACATAAAGAATGGATTCCAATTCCATTAAGAATCCATTTCATTTTGTGAAATGAACACTACCTAAGTATTATGGTTGTTTCTGTGGAAATAGATTATTATCTCCAAGGATCCATTTTTATATGTTTCTATCACGTTATATATATGCTTTAATTTTGATCTTGGTGTAAAAATCTCGTAACTTGAGAGGTTTATTTGTTGTTGATCTGACGATGCTAAATTCTGTATTCATGCTTCTGATTTTGTTTTTTTTCTCGGGAAATTATCGGAAGGTAACAGCAGGATGGATGTTCACTGTGGGAAAAAAGGTGGAAGTGTCTTTTGAGAAAGAAAGTTTGCGTGATGTTTGGTTTCCTGCAACGGTACTGAAAAACTCAGGCAACTCGACCTTTCTAGTTGAGTATCGGCAGCCAGGAGCTGGTGATGAGGGAGTTCTTCAAAAAGTTACAGTGGATTACCATCATATTCGACCCTCGCCACCTCATCTCAGGGATAAGAATTTTGTTTTGTTGGAAAAGGTTGATGCTTATTATGATTTTGGCTGGTGGTGTGGGGTAATCACCAAATCACTTGCTGATAATAGGTATAATGTGTTCTTTAAACATACAAAAAAGGAACAGGAGTTTATTTACTCGAGAGTTAGGCCACATATGGAATGGAAAGGGGGCAAATGGTTCAGCACTTCTCAGGTATTCAAATTATTATATATGTTGGTTAAATGGTCTACCGTATTTTCCGTTGCAACCGACACTCTATTTGCTTGTTGGATTCGGAGCAAGTAAATGGGCCAAAAAGTCCCTAAAGATTAAATTCAGATACTCGTATATACTTGAAAATGTGTGTTAAATGCAATATATAAGTAGTCCCAGGGGTGGCAATCGTGTTGGTTTGGTGGGTTCAGTTTGATAGAACCCAAACACGACCCTTATATATAATTTATCCGTATCAAAGATAGTAACTCTAACTCAGACACACTTAAAACCATGTGACCCTAACACGACCTGTTTAAATCGTTTATTTAAACGGGTCAGACGGGTTGACAAAACGAGCTGACAGGTTGTAAATGGGCTAAACAGGTTGCTGGGTTGTATATTGGTTGTAATAAAGATGTGAACGAGTTGAAGGTATAAGTTATATATATTTTTATCTAATATTAAAAGGGGCTGATGGGTTGCTTGTACAGTTTTAGGGGAGTGGGGGTGGTCACTAGTGATAGAATTCCATCACTCACAAGCATCCAATCAAGTTTCGCCATGTCATCAACCATTTTTCCATCACTCACAACCTTTTTTAGTGGCAATGGTCATCACTCACAACACCCAACAATAAACCTCACACCCCCTCACATCCATTTATAACTCACACCCCATAACGCATTGATTTTATCACGGATAGGAACCTATCACTCGTGAATGTTTTGGTGGCGGTGGAAGTTTTGTTTTTTCCACGCGTTGTTTTTGGCTATCACGGAACTTCAACGTTCCACCCCCAGTGGCCTTAGTACAACCTGAACACCACTAGTTTCTTAAACTAGTTACACATGTCAACCCAAACACGATATTGGCCAACTAAAAACCCGATAATTTTCATGTCGGGTTCGTGCCATGTTTCGGGTTGTACCAGGAATTGCTACCTCTGATAAGTACATTCACACACACACACACACGTATATATAAAAGATAAGAATCCACTATTATTTGAGCAAGGTAAGTCGTTTTACAATACTTGTTTCAGGATTGTATATATATTATGTATTGAACTTAGATCTGCTTCGTGGCCTATCAAGTCTTAGTTTTCTTTTTGCACACTGTTTTCTTATAATCACCTGAATATTGATTCTGTGAAGGGTGACGCGGCTGTGAGGACACCTCATTCCTTGATAAATAATAAAATTGAGCAAGCAGCTCCAATCATTGGTAAACAGTCTTCTGTAGCAACATCAGTAATGAAGAGTGAACACCAAAAAAATCTCGATAGCAATGATAAGACCTCACCAAATGATGAAACTATGAATGACGATTCAGTTATAAAAAAGCAGCACACATCCGTTGGTCAATCTGACGGCGTTGACTCTGAAGTAAGTGGAATGACTGACCAAGCCTTTAGTAAAAAGGGTGGCACGGCTGATCAGATTGAGCAGGCAACACTTAACGTTGGTAAACAGTCTCCTGTTGCAACATCGATAATGACGAGAAAAAAACAAAAACATCTTGATAGCAATGATAAGACTTCACCAGACGATGAAATTACGGAAGATGATTCAAGTAAAAAAGAGAAACACTCATCTGTTGGTCAACCCAAGGGTGTTGACTCTGAAGTGAGTGGTAAAAAGGGTGACACGGCTGTGAAGACAGCTCATTCCTTGATAGATAATCAAATTGAGCAGGCAACCCCAATCACTGGTAAACGGTCTCTTGTTGCAACACCAATAACGAAGAGTAAACGACAAAAGAATCTTGATAGCAATGATAAGACCTCACCAAACGATGAAATTGTGAATGATGATTCAAGTAAAAAAGAGAAACACCCATCTGTTGGTCAACCCGAGGACGTTGACTCTGAAGCGAGTGGAATGACTGACAAAGCCTTTAGTAAAAAGGGTGACACGGCAGATATTCCGATTGAGCAGGCAACTTCTATCATTGGTAAACAGTCTCCTGTTGCAACATCAATATTGACGAGAAAGCGACAAAAAAATCTTGATAGCAGTGATAAGACGTCACCAAATGATGAAATTATGAATGATGATTCAAGTAAAAAAGAGAAACACCCATCTGTTGGTCAACTCGAGGGCGTTGACTCTGAAGTGAGTGAAATGACTGACCAAGCCTTTAGTAAAACGGAGAATCTTTCTCATGGAAAGAAAGTGGTGAGTTGAATATTAATTAGGCAATAAGTGGTTTTGTTTATCCCTTCACTTTTATTGTTCATGAGGGAAATTTGACTTTTGATTTATTGCAGCATAGTAAACGAGGAAAAAGCATCGAACCGAAAGTTCCAACAACAGGCTCATCAAAAAATAAGGGAAAGGGGAGTAGGTTAATCAATGAGCTCAAAAGCTTGCAAACTTTGACAGACGGTATGATTAATCGAATCCTTGTTTTCTTTATGTTTATTTGAAAAAAAAACCTTATATATGCATATATGTAATAAGCACTCAAGTTGAAACTCCTTTTCAGGATCTGAAGTTGACTCGGTCAAACCCAGAACCCGAGCAACTGTGGAACAGGAAGATGCTACCGAAGATTTTGTCTTTGTTGTCATGGGTTTGCAGTGTAATAAGATGGCGGTATCACAAGAGGAGATGGTTCAGAATCTGCCTGATGAAAATATTCAAGATGTTGCTGAAAGCGACACAACACAACCAGACGTTCCACAGGCACCACTAACAGAGGTTGATCAGGTGAGAAAATTATTACAATTGCTAGCAACAAAACAATTATTTTAATACTTGTATTAGAAATCATAGAGCGGTTGGAATTAGGGATGTGCACGGTTCGGTTCAGTTTTGTGGTAAAACCGAAACTGTAACCGAAATGTTCGGTTTTCTGTTTTTGATAACCGTTCAGTTTCTGTTTTAGCAACGGTTCGGTTCGTTTTTGGAACAAAATTACGTAAGATTCCAAAATAAAAAGTATAATCCAAAATATAAGGATATTTCTTAGACGTTTACATTTAAGTTATTATATCTAACCTTTCTAATTAATATGTTCACATAAGCCTAATCTTCTAATCTATTTTAGGCTTCTCCAAAGCTTTTATTAAGACATTTTCTTTTATAATACTTTGAAGATCATTTAATTTTTATATTATTTTTTGTTATTTCTTGTAAGCAATAGATAAATCAGTTCAGTTATAAATAAACATGTTAATGTTTTTATTATAAATACAAAACATTCAAGAATAAAATTAATAAGTTCTACTAGCATGGATGAAACACTAAAACTACTTAAACTTAAAACATAAAAACATATGGATTGGGCCTACTATTGTAACTTATCGGTTCGGCTCGTTTTTTTTCGGTTATTGAAAATGGCTATCTAAAAACCGAACCGAAATTTTCGGTTATTAGAAATCCAAAACCGACCCGTCGTTTTTGTTTCGGTTCAGTTTTTCCGGTTATTGAAAATGGTTATCTAAAAGCCGAACTGAAATTTTCGGTTATTAGAAAACTAAATACCGACCCGGCGTTTTTGTTTCGGTTCTGTTTTTTCGGTTATTTTGGTTATGATTTGGCTTTCTCGGTTTTTCTGCTCACCCCTAGTTGGAATGTTTTTCATGTGCTCGATAGGAGGGAAGTGAAGGGAATGTTGCATCTGTTGCACTCAAAAGGAAAAGGGGTAGACCGTTTAAGTCACAAGCCTTAAGCCCCAAGACTCCTGCCACAGGTAACCTTTAAACTTTCTAAGTTACATATAATCGTGCTTGAAAGTTTATCGATGCATAGTTTTTAACATTAAAAAATCATTGCAGTTGATCACGAGATCAGAAATGTTGTTCCATCGACACTTTCTGTGGTGGAAGATGGTCAAAGGAAAGAAGTTGACTTGACTACAAGTTCAGAAACCAAATCGCTGGAAGAGAACCATGGGCCTGTAAACAAGCAACCGGTTGCAGAAAAACAGAATGAATCATTGGTTAAAGACAAGCTGCCAAATGAAAATGCCGATTTACATGTTCAAGAGGGTACACAGACAAAAAGGTATCCAGCAAGGAAAAGAAAACAAGCAAAGCGACGGACAATCAGTATAAACGCTAAATCTCCAGCTCAAGGTATACTAAAGACTTCTTGATAAGTTGGTGTATCATCGTTACAATTTACATAAATGATTATGTGCTGTTTTGTTTCTAACGGTTTTTCGTGTAGACTCCCGAGATGCATCTAAGGAAAAAGCAGATGGGAGCTTGGAGAAGAATTCAACAACAGAAGCTTCTGTTGGTGTAGACTCTCTGGTCACAGGTAGATCCCATTGTCAATTTTTTATTTTTCTCGACTATTTTATAATCAACACCAATCGAATCTATCTCTAGAGGGAACTGTGGAGCAATCGTCAAAGGCAAGTGAGGGATGGTTGACTTCCGGAAACTTTCCATTTATTAGAAGTACGACACTTTGGAAAACATTAGAATCAATGGATGCCTTCCGAATGCTTCCACAGAAACCGCATTTTCGTCCGCTATTGGAAGGTGTAAGAGAGGGTGCTCAAGAAGGATTAGCCATTGGTACCATGGTTACATTTTCAACCATGTTTGACAAGACTCGCAGTCTGAGATTAGACGATCCACAAAGTGCAATAGGGGACTGTTTGGAAACGCTTGTAGAACTTGAAAACAATGGGTTCGATGTGAAGGCGTTAAGAGAGCGGTTGACCGGATTGCTTTTGATCAAACACAAGCAGGAGGGATTGAAAGAAAAGTCAAAAGGGTTTGTTGAGAAACTCGAGGAAGATAAAACAGACAGAAAGAGAATCGAGGAAGAGATGGAAGAAATCAATAGACAGATGAGGGAATTGGAGGAAAGAAGGAAACATGCAATGTTGAAGAAGGAAAAAAGACTTTCGGAGTTGCGTGTCATGGAAACAGTAATCGATGGAATTAAACAAGAAATAAGGGAAGTTGAAGCGGAATTTGATGAGTTAGCTGCTGCCCCCTTTGTGGTATGATTAGTGGGTCTGGTTAGATTTGTTGTTGGTGATGTTGTTTTCATATGAATGCGAGTTGTAAAATCATGCATATATTTATCTAACCACTTACAAACGACAGACGTTCGTTGTTGAAAGAGTTTACTTCAGGTTGATATGGGTTTTTTTCACAATGTTTACTTTTCTTTTCAATGTTTTCTTTTCTTTTGCACCAAATTTCATTGATTATGCAAGTTTTGGTGTTTCTTTTGGCTGAAAAAGATGTGGCATGAGATACATGGGATGCACTAGAGACAGGATTTTGGTCTGTCCCAAAATATATGGATGTATATATTATGAATTGTTGTTTTACATACAGTATAATGGATGTGGGTTGGGAAATGCAGATTGTAACATGATAATTTGGTTTTCCAAAATGAAAGCAGATGTCATTTACTGAAAATGGATCGGACAAGTTGCATGGGCCGGGCTTCGATAGATGTTTGGTCTGTGTTAAACAAACAGATGTATAAAATATATTACACACAACCCCCCCCCCCCCCCCACACACACACACACAAAGTGGCGAATTGGCTTTGATTCATTTTACACAAATCCTTAGATCTATTTTTAATCATGTTACTTCATCACTCGATCTTTCTCAATCAGTCCAGATCATTTACATGCAATTAACAGTAAGGAAAAAAGAAATTTTCCATATCATAAGTCATCGTTTAACTACCTTTTTAAGAAAAATGATGTACTGTTGTACTTCGTTATTGTTAAAAAATAAATATATTTAAAATGGTGAAAACCCAGATCACAACTTTCTCATCTTAGCTACTTATGGTATTATTATTTAAAAAAATATATAAGTTATTATATTTAGGCCATGTGTAGTAGGGGTGAGCATGGTGCGGTTTGGTGCGGTTTTAGCATAAAACCGCAACTCATACCGCGAGGTGCGGTTTTTATTTTTTTAAAACCACATGTTGCGGTTTTTTTGCGGTACGGTTTTTGCGGTTTATTTGCGGTTGCGGTTCGGTTTCGGTGCGGTTTCGGTTTTAATAGTTGAATACATCTAAAAAAACTCTCAGCAATACTTGAATACATAAAAAAAAACTCTCGGTTTTAATACTGGAATACATCTAATACTTGATGGTAATTAGAATATAATTTTTGGAGTGCTAATTTAATGGGCTTGTACTATCAAAAAAAAAAACTCTCGGTTTTAAATTAGGGAAATGAAGGGAAAGGTACGTAGGTTTCTTTTTTATCAAAAGATTATTGGGTTGAAAGTTGGGCTGTTTGGAGTGCTAATTTAATGGGCTTGTAACTAGTAGGTTAACATCATTTTTTTTTTAGAGGGAGCAGACGATAGTTAACTTAACAAAGTCAAGTCTGTACGTTTTTTTTTAACAAACACAGATTATATAATATATAGGGAATTTTATATTTAAATCTTTAAGTATATTATATATAATATATATATATATATATATATATATATACTAGTCACTTACCCGCGCGATGCGGCGGGAGTGGCGATTTACAATAGGATACTCGTTTACCGTTAGTTTATTAGTCGTTTCGTGATATATTGTATAGTACTTAAGTTAGTTTTTTTATTCGTGATATATTGGCACTCGTTTTTCTGTTAGTTTATCGATTCTTTGGTGATATACTTTTATTAATTTTTTTTCTATTAGTTTATCGATTCTTTGTCAGTTTTTTTATTCGTAGCATTGATATGGTCTATCTATTTTATAATCATCCAAGAAAGTTATTTTCCACATATCAATCAATGAGTGGTAAATACAATGGTGAAGTGGGATAAGATGATAGTGAAACGATGTTAAAATGGGATGCGACACTTACACACGATGGTTATAGTGTAATGGGCAATTTATGGTAATTAATAGTGGCATACGAAAACAAGTTTGTATATTTTATTAATTTTATTTTAAAGATAAAAAGTCCTATATGATAAATTGATAATAAAAATATATACAAACTTATGTTGGGCTTATTAGACTTGGCCAGTTATGAAAAAACACAAGTTAGTGCAAAGTTAACAACGTAGTGCTATAACATAGTAAGTGTTAAGTTGAGAGTGTTGAGCTGAGGGTGTCGAGCATTAACGTGTTAGTTGAGAGTGGCAGCAACCAGTAGCCAATAATTGGGGGTGATAAAATCCAATAACCCACTAAACAAACTTTGGGTTGTTTAATTTTTTTAAATTTTACATAACCAACAAATCAAAAAGTTAGTCAATTTGCCCCTATTAACCAAAGTTGAAAACTGTAATTGTCTTCCAAAAAACCAGTCAAACAAAAAAAAAGCAAAAGTTGAATGCCAAAAGTCTTGTAAATCAGTGTAGCCAAACTAACAAATGCATATTTCTGATAAAAATTTAAGTCCAAAACTGAAAACTCTCCTTAAAAGCTTTCATATCTTATGCCTTGATAGCATACTTTCTCAATGGAAAATACTTTTTCTTCTTCTCTCTTTCTGTCTTCAACGAAGCCTACATTAAAAATAAACTAATATGATTAAAAAAATCCACAACTTGAATAAATAGAACATACACACAACAAATCATGTAAATCAAATGGATACCTATTCTTTGGGGCGTAAACCGTACACTATTACAACCAGAGGTCTACAAATCAATTTTTTATTAAAAAACGGTCCGGTTTTTTAACCGGTTTTGGTTTTTTATGGCACAAAAAAACCAGTTTGATGCGAGAACCCAAACTGGTACTGACCAGTTCGGTTTTTAACTGGTTTGGGCAAAAAACCCGGTTTTTATAACTAATTCGGCTTTTAAACCGGTTATAAATGTAGCAAACAGGTCTAAAACCGTCGAGTCGGGTTAAGCCCGAACCAGTTTCACTTTTTTCCGCTTCGATCCTAAAACCGATTTTTGTACAAGTCTAATTACAACTCTGGCATTAAGTGCAAAGAAGCCAAGTCGTTTGTGAGCTACTTGAGCTAACGCACTAAAATATAATGAATCAAACCCACCCTCAAGCTAAAAAATAGAACTCAAGTGCAGCGCTTGACTCGTTCATACCCACCCTTCGTTACCATGTAGAATACCAATATGACACCACATAAATCGTAAAGTAAAATATAAACATGGTGAGACAATCTATCACAAGTTCACAACAATGAACATGATGCAACTATTAATCTATCAATTTTATAATGTACTTGCAAAAATTTTTACAATAACCCGAGATAAACGCACCCGTACCTGATGCTTGGTTAGACATCTACGAATGGCTCGGGCTTTCTTTGGACGTAAATCAAGAGGCAAGTACTTGTTCTTGTAAGCTTCCTCAAGAGCAGCCTTAGGTTAGTTAATTCGATTTGTTTCCACCCCTATCATGTACAAATAAAATACCCTGTTATAAAAGTAAATCTTGAACATCATTTGGTATTCACCGTGAAACCAATTTTTTTACAATTTAAAACCGAACCATTACGAAAGGCTTTGTTCTAATTTACAAAACCATCCAAAGCACTGCAAAAGGCAAAGTCCAATACAGTAACAGAAGCAAAGTCCAATATAGTATGTTATTATCTTGCTGCCCCCTTCTATATCCTCACATACCTAAATGAACAACCTAAAAAAATTAAAAGACCTTACATGTTAAAAGAATGATACTGGTGCATAAATGGCAATATATAGTGATTATAAGTGTATAACTAATCTGATATGGAAAAATGTAAATATTAGTGTGGTGGCAATGTGAACAAACTTATGGGCATATGAAAACCCAAAACGTGTTGCCAAAGCTACAAAGACATGTAAAGGTACTTTGGGTCACTTTTATCAACCTGACTCGTTTCAATTTTAACTAAGATTTTAAAGTTAACCCGTTTGACCCATTAGTAATCATATTGTTAACCACCAAATAACCTTAGAATTCAAATCAAATCTTTTGGTGCATATGATGGAATTTTAAAGCATGTCATTCATGACTTACTCAATTAGAATCCATTTCCGAAGTAAAACCTTTTCCAACCACTTCGTTATATATTTGCAGCCTACTTTCTTCCATTTTTAAAGCACTCTCAGCGCCCTTGAGGAGATTTCCTGCCATCAACTCAACCACTCGTAAAGTGAGAAGAAAGATTAACATATTGTACGGTGATTCATTATCAAACAATATTGGCTAATAGATATAGATTCACCTTCGGGTGCTTTATTGAGTCTACCAGAACCGGATTCCGTAGAAACCGCTCCTTGTGAAGCAGTCAAAGCCTCAGCAGCCTTTCTTTGACTTTCCGCAGCCGCCATTTCAGCTGCTTCTTTTGCAGCTTTTTCGGCTTCCAATGCTATCGCTTTTGCTTCTTCCTCTTTCTTCTTTTCCGCTTGATGCCCGGCCTGCACACAAAACATGAAAATTAAACAACTCTTTAGCAATAATATAACAGTTTAATATTTTTTAAATACCTCTTCTGCTTTAATTTTTTTCTTGACGGATTTTCTATTCCTGAAAAGCCTTTTGCTTTAAATATGGCGGGCTATCGCCAATAACCTGCGTTTTATATGCCCTAGGAGAGAAGCACCCATGTTCCCCCTAAAAAGCAAAGAAAACATTAGGATGCTTCACCTGTCGATCTCTTACTTCATTTGACGGATGCTTTCGAAGTTGATTAACATTCCTTCCTATTGCTTCACCAGCCTCAATATCATTAGTAAAAGGTCAACTAACAATAATAACTCAACTACAGAATCTAATTAAAAAGGATGAACACATGTGATTCATTTAAAATTATACCTGATTTGAATCCTCAAAGTGGGTTTAAAGGCGAACAAAAAACAGAAGCAACTTAAACACAATACCAGCTGATTTTCTTTATCCATGAGCACTTGAAGAGGTTGAGGAGCTCCCTGTAAATGTCAAGATTATCATAAAAACAGCATACATTTTATTACAAATCAAACAGCATGTTACATCAAAACTCTACATGTACACTATAAATCTTCAAACATCAACCAAAATCCACATTCATATAATAACAAATTATTATTAATATCTATAGACTCACAAAAGAGAGTCCAGTTTTAATATTCGAGTGTCAAATGACTTATCTTGAACTACAACATTTCATGATAATTGTCATATAATTAAATATAACAAAACAATCTACAAGAGCTGTTTGAAGCTGTGGTAATCACTGATAATGAAGAACACTTATGAAAATTACCAGCTGAGGGCAACGGGGACACTTTCAAGACAGGGTACATTCGAGGAACCACAGATTTTTCACAAAAATCCTTGTAACACAAAAATCCTAGTGATTTGACTGGATCTTGACAAAAAGCCACCCAAACTCCACAGAAGATTGCTGAAAGAAAATACAGGCACCCTCCGCAGCCGTCTAGGTTTCCACCCACGACCACCATATCCGACATCTTCTATCGTCCGGGTTATCACCACCACTGTGTTTGAGAAAGAAAAAGCTCGAAAATATGTGAGATTTGTTGTTAGATAAACGATTCAGAGGCAGAACTTGCCATATTAGAGCCAGTTATATTCATTAAATCAGAAGAAAGAAATGATTCTACAGGTATCAGTTCTTACCAAGTTGGCAGATAAAGCACTTACAAAACCCTAGATCTGCTCATCAAACAGATCTGGTGATAGATCTCATGAAACCCTAGATCGCCGAGAGAGAGAAGAGAGAGAAGATCTGATGTTTTTGTGAGATGTGTGAGGAATGAGAGAGAAAGGAATTGTTGATCCGTGTGAAGTCAAATGGACGGTCCAGATTGTGATCCGTGTGAAAAAGTTAAAAAAATGGATGGTTGAAGATGATCCGTGTAAAGGGTAAATTGTTTGTGTTTTCTTGTGCCTTAAGACTTGTACATTGTGCATTAAGTGTTTTTTCAACACCATGTTGAATTACCATCTTGTCCTTCATATATGCTTATTAAAGTAGTATAGATATAATAATTTTGCGGTGCGGTTTCGGTTTTTTGGTGCGGTTTTTAAAGCTAAAACCGAACCGCACCATACCTTTGCGGTTTCGGTTTTTGCGGTTTTTGTGTCGGTTGCGGTTTTGCGGTTTCGGTTTTTACGGTTTTTGGTGCGGTTTCGGTTTTCGGTTCGGTTTTTGCTCACCCCTAATGTGTAGTCATAACGCCCCTTTGTGGGCGTTATACGACACGTGGCGTGCCACGTGTGCGGGTGGGCGTTATGGGGCGTTATGCATTTAAGCCCGTAGTCATAAAGCCCCGCCTAATCATTACTCAATTATTAATTTCTAATTTTTTATAATTATTTTCTAACTTTATAAAATTAAAATTCATTTCATTAAATTTAAAAAAACATTACACTAAAAAAAAAGGAAAATTGGTTTTTAATAAACCAACATTTGCCCCATTGGTAATTAATAATCCTACCTACAGAATTGGTAATTAATAATCCTACGTTTCAATATGTTGGTACTCAATAGACCTCCGTTAGTTTTTTTTAACTGAAGTTAGTTTTTAAGTTTTATTTGTTACACAAACAGTCCCTGTAGTTATAATTTACTAGTTTTAAGTTTTATTTATTACACAAACAGTCCCTGTAGTTATAAAAAAAATCATAAAAATAAAAAAAAATCTAAAAAATAAAAGAAATTCAAAAAAATCATAAAAATTCTAAAAAAATCAAAAAAATTCAAAAAAATCATAAAAATTCAAAAAAATAAAAAAAATCATAAAAATTCAAAAAAAGCAAACGTTTCGACGCGAACCGTTTCGAACCGTACCACCACCACCACCGCCACCACCACCACCACCACCACCGCCACCACCACCACCACCGCCACCACCTCCACCACCGCCACCACCACCACCGCCACCACAGCACCGCCACCACAGCACCGCCACCACCGCAACCACCACCACCGCACCGCCGCCACCACCACCGCCACCACCACCACCACCACCGTTTTTGAAACGGTCCGGGTCGAAACGGTACGCGTCGAAACGGTACGGGTCGAAACGGTACCGGTCGAAACGGTACGGGTCGAAACGGTACGGGTCGAAACGGTACGCGTCGAAACGGTCCGGGTCGAAACGGTCCGGGTCGAAACGGTCCGGGTCGAAACGGTACGGGTCGTAACGGTACGGGTCGAAACGGTACCGGTCGAAACGGTCCGGGTCGAAACGGTACGGGTCGAAACGGTCCGGGTCGAAACGGTCCGGGTCGAAACGGTACGCGTCGAAACGGTACGGGTCGAAACGGTCCGGGTCGAAACGTTTGCTTTTTTTGAATTTTTTGAATTTTTATGATTTTTTATGATTTTTTTGATTTTTTTTTTTGAATTTTTATGATTTTTTTGAATATTTTTGATTTTTTTAGAATTTTTTTGATTTTTTTAGAATTTTTATGATTTTTTTGAATTTTTTTTATTTTTAGATTTTTTTTTATTTTTATGATTTTTTTTATAACTACAGGGACTGTTTGTGTAATAAATAAAACTTAAAACTAGTAAATTATAACTATAGGGACTGTTTGTGTAACAAATAAAACTTAAAAACTAACTTCAGTTAAAAAAAACTAACGAAGGTCTATTGAGTACCAACATATTGAAACGTAGGATTATTAATTACCAATTCTGTAGGTAAGATTATTAATTACCAATGGGGCAAAGGTTGGTTTATTAAAAACCAATTTTCCAAAAAAAAAAACATTACAATAACATAAAAAAAAACACGGTTCAAATATTATTCTTCGGCTTCATTTTCGTTCTCTCATTCTTCCTCTTCGTTTTCTCCAGCATCCAAACCTACGTCTTCAAAGTTCCCGTCTTCGAATTCCTCAACCTCTTCTTCCTCGGAATCTTCTTCGTCGTCATTGTTGTATCGAATTGGGCGAATCGCCCATGCATGCTCAACCAAATCCGCCTTCAACGTGTTATGTATTTCCTTAGATCGCAATAGTTGAGCATTTGCGAGTCTCTCTTCCATTGTTGCTTGGGTTCCTTCGACTAAATCTTCCGGAATGTAGTTTTGGCATATCACTTTTCCATCATCCTCAATGATCATATTATGCAAAATGATGCAAGCATACATGGTCATTCGTATTTTATCCTTATGCCACATGCGACAAGGATTTCTGATAAAATGCCATCGTTGCTGTAGAATCCCAAAACACCTCTCGATATCCTTTCTTGAAGACTCTTGTAATTTTTTAAAATAATTTCTTTTCTCATCGAACGTTTCAGAAAACATTTTAACAATAATCGAATACTCCGGGTATATACCATCGCCCAAATAGTAGCCATGCTCGTAGTCGTTCTCGTTCGCATGAAAACCGGCCTTTGGTATAGTTCCAGAAATGTAGCTCTCTATTAATGGTGAAGCCTCTAACGTATTAATATCGTTAAAACACCCGGCTACACCAAAGAAGGCCGACCAAACCCAAAGGTCGTATGACGCAACAGCTTGTAATACCATAGTTGGCCCTTTTTGATCACCCCGTGTATGTTGACCTCGCCATGCGGTTGGACAATTATACCAACGCCATTGACGACAATCCAAGCTACCAATCATGCCGGGTATTCCATGCTTTTCTAGATGCACCTCATATATTTGTTGAAGGTCGTTCCAAGTGGGATTTCTCAAATAACGTTTTCCATATAACTGGCATATACCTAAAATATAATTTAATATATAAAAGTTTTACTAGTAAGCTACTAAAAAATCAATATATAAAAGTAAGTAAATAAATAAAAGTCAATAAAAAATACCATAGCAAAAATGTTCCAAGCAATCTCGGGTTGTTTTCTCCGCCATCTTCAAGTACTCGTCGTTGATGTCGTACGTGTTTCCGTATGCTAATATGCGTAACGCGGATGTGACCTTTTGAATTGAGGTGAAGCCTAAATATCCTCGCGCGTCCATTCTTTGCTTAAAGAAATCATACGTATTTTCCAAATCATTAGAAATGCGCAAAAATAACCTTTGGCTCATACAAAAACGCCGTCTAAAAACATTGGGTCCGTGAACCGGTGTCGCATCAAAATAGTCTCTCATCAAACGCTCGTTCGCGGCTTCACGATCTCGCAAGATATAGGTGCGCCACAAGATGGGTCGTGGAGGGGGAGTAGGCCGAACGTGCTCAAGTGCTTGTATCATAAAAGTACACACACTCGTAACCGCTTCTTCCTCCTCCGCGTCTTCTTCGGGTGAAAAAAATCTTCGGTAAATATCGGTGAACGAGTCTTCCGACGGGAACCCATTTTTTTTAATAGGGTGGGAGTAGCTTCAAAACTTTTTAAAAAATATATAGAGAAGGAGAGGGTATTTGAGTATGATTTGTTAAAAAAATGGAAGAGTTGGGAGTTATTTATAGTGTGAAAATAAAAAAATTTGATTTTTTTTATTGAATATGACCGTTTTGTAACGGTCAAAAATATTAAATCACATTTCATAACCGCGCTATAGACATCGCGCCTCCCCCAAAAATCCGATTTATGGCGCCCCTCGTGGCGGTGTGCCCGGCGCTATACCGGCGCTATGCTTGGGCATACCGCCCCACTACGTATAACCTTATATATAGTATAATTTGCAACATATCTTGGCAATATGATGTTGTACTACTAGCTTAATTGGTGTTCTCAGCAACAAAGTGTTGTACTATAGGCTTTGTTTGTTTAATGTGATGTTGGTTGTTTTTCCTTTTCTTTGAAGGTTTGTACATTCTTGAGACGCACCTTTGCAAACTTTTAGCCACGTAGTCTGATTCATCTGTTTTGTATAAGCAAGAGAGATAGAGAGGCTAAGAGAGAGAAAATGTATTCGGTGTAGATAGAGAGAGAGAGGCATGGGGCGGAGGTATGCGGCGGTGTTTAGGGTTCCGCCAACAACTGGCCTTCTTCAAAATTTTGAGACAGGTTGAATAGATTATGAGATAGAGAGAGTGAGCGGCGCCGGGATATAAAGAGAAGGATCATGATGAGAGAGAGATCGGGATCTTTTCCTCCCACCGATTCACCATAAAATCCGGCCACCTACTGGGCTTATTGCGGTACGTCTCCATTAGTTTTTTCTAGTTGTCTCTTTTTTTTCCCAATTGTCGTTTGTATGGTTCCCTTTTTTTTACCTGGGTTCTCAGGCGCATGGACCACTCATCTGTTATCCAAGTTAACCTTCAACTGTCTTGGGCTTCTTCTGGTAAACAAGATGTTGAAGATTACAACGGTTGGGTCTTTGGGGAAGAAAGTGTTGGCTCCAAAAGGCAGAAAAAAGGTAGAAAGTTTCAAGATTTTTAAGTTTGTTGATTTGTTGTTAATTAGTTGATTTTGGATTTTGGGATGATATTGGATCTAAAGTTTGTTTGTTTTTTTGGTGAATTAGGGTTGCCGACATTTGTTTTGTTTGATATTGGGAGTTCGGTTGTGGCTTTACTTGATGTGTTTGCTCATTTAGCATTGTCAAAAAAGGGTAAATTATTTTATTTATGGTATTTTGTTAATTCTCTAACTGTTGGAACTGGAGGGTTGTGTTGTGTAGTTATGAAAATGGGATTTGTACAGAATTTTGTGATATGTACCAATCGGATTTGGGATAAATAATCCGTTGAGTGGATTAAGCTCAAAAGAAAATAGCAAAGAAGCAAGACTTTGAGATAACTCTCTTTTCAATATTTTTCATTCATAAAATCTAAAGACTAATTCATCCCCTTTTAAAGAGGTACAAACCAACAACTAAACCACTACTACCCTAAAAATTGGAAAACATGGAAACATGTAGAACTGGTCATCCCCACGATCTCCATTCTAGCATCCTACACTATTACTAAAAAATAGAAAACAAGTAATTAATAAAAAGATTGATTATTGACCACGTGACCATTCTCCTTCTTGATACCTGCATGGGCTTACGGGTAGAGGCACATAACATTTTGTTTCAGGTTTTGTTTTTCGGTTTCATGTTTTGGTTGATAAGAAATCGTTGGTTGGGTTCTGAAGATGGATTAAAAGTGGACGAATGTTTTGATGAGCCAATGATGGAAAATGTTGATGAGAAAGTTGATGTGATTGCAAAAGAAGGTATTAATTGTGTTTGTTATTCTGAATGTGTTATTGTTGTGGATTTTATGTTTGCGTATTTTTTTAATTGGTGAGTGTTACAGTAAACGGTAGTGCTAATTGGAAATTTAATTTAGTTGCATATCACACATGATGGTTTTCGTTGACATGAAGAAACGGTCTCGACCATGTAGATCTGGGGTATTGTATTGCGGCTGTGATAGATCTAGGATGACAAGATGACGCGTCGAGGTGTCTGGGGTGTCACGACCCTCGACCCGGTTTGACCCGTTTCAAGAGCCGCGGGACAGAAATACTGCGGTATTGATTTAATTGAGTTTAACAGCGGAAACAGGATCGCTTAAAGCTAAAATTTTTTCCCGATTATTTATTTCACAATTCGGGATAAAACCCCGATAATTTACAATATTATGTTTTTACTATAAAAACGTGATATTACAAAAGCATTTATTTATTTTTTATATTGAGCCACTATCAGTAAGCTTGAAATGCTCTCCAGCACGTTTCCTGAATTACAACAGATCACCTGAAACATGTTGGAAAAAGGTTTTGTCAGCGGGAAATACTGAGTGAATCATTCTATTTACTAAAATGACACATTTGTTATAATTTACAGTATTAAGAGCGATTACAATGTTTCTGATATCAAGCCAACTACCCACGGTACTTGTCACTCGACCCATTGGCCCATTCGTCCAATGGTGTCTGTGACTATGGTCATATCCCCCATTGGCTGCCCCAATGGTGACGATTATCAAGTAATGTATACAAAACCCCACATACCGGCTGTAATTTGGTGATTACAAAGACTTAATCCTCGTAATTATAACTTTTGAAAATAAACATGATTTTGTAAATAGATTTGATAAAAAGAGAGAATGACTCACATTGCTGATTTAATATGGTCAGAGTCTAATCTATGATTTAGCCTTGTTAACCTAATATAAATAACAATGCACACAAAACTGGGTTAGTAATCAATCCAGCAATTACGATAATTTACGAGATCAAATTATCACAATGAATGATCAAATGCAATACTTTGTCCATCGATTTAACGATGATCCATTGAATTAACAACGAATGACAAGGTATAATACTTTACCCATCGAATTAACGATGATCCGTTGAATTAACAACGAACGATAAAGTATAATACTTTACCTATCGAATTAACGACAATCCGTCAAATTAATGACGAACGATAAAGTATATCCCTAATGTGGGCGGCACTTAAACATTCATTGGATATATTGATCGTCGGATAAATGAATCGTAGCAGCGATTGTGCTAATACCCTGTTTTGCAGCAGAATTTCGAGACCCGTGTGTGTTATTTAGAGTATTCCTGCTATAACTTAGAGTATACTTCGAATTTTTCCGTCGTTTTTGTACCAGAATTCAAGTCCCAAACAGTTCTATTTATACTGAAAATTTGACACCGTCGCGTAGCGCGACGGGTACCCCTCTAGCAGTCGCGCTACGCGACTGCAAACCTATTTTTATAGAGTAGCTACGTGCATGGGTAGGTTTGCTGAGTCGACAGTTTTGTGAAATTCTATTTTGACAGAAAGTTATTTAGATAATCGTAACTAGGGTTTTACCCCCCCTGAGTTTTAGGGGCCCTAATCCTGATTCTGAAAATTATGAAAATTTTAGGGTTTGTTCAGAATCACTTGGGTCTCTCAATTAGGGTTTCCTTTTGGACTAATTACTTTAATAAGTATGACTTTTGATGAGAGTTGTTACATGGGGTTCTGATCAGCCTCGACTATTGGTCAGATGAGCATTTGACGTCCCACTGATGAAGGTGATATTTGAATGTTTTAAACTTGTACAATGATTTATCTACATAAATTAGATTAGATATAAAATAGTTTTTTTAATAAATATTTTGTGCCCTGTCTTCGGAAGACGTGGATCACGTATTACTGGGTTGTTCCATACCATCAGCGATATGGAGTAGGCTGGTATTCTGTCTGTTTCAATCAGTAGTGTTGGACAGATTTTTGTTATGTTTCTGTTAATGAGATTATCTTTGACAAAAGCAAAGTTTTTGATGATGATATGATTATCTTGACACTAAATCGTTGATTTTACACTTTGTTGTCGACAAAACTACATCAATTTTTTTAGTAATAAGCAGGTTGGAAAAAAATTATTTGACTGAATTTGGTTAACTCGATTTTAAACTGAATTCATATTCGGTTATTCAGTTCGGTTAGGCAATATTCCAATTTGGTCCGTTTTGGTGTTCGGTTATGAGAAGAAAAAAATAAAAACCGAATTAACCGAACTGAATTATTTGACTTAGCTTTCCTTTCTTTCCAAATCTGACTACTCCTTTCCAAGGAGAAACTTTCAATAGTACTCTGTCTCCAACTTGGAATTCTAACGGCTTGCTTCTATTGTCTGCATAACTTTTCTGACGATCTCGAGCAGTCTTCAATCTTTCCTTGATTTGAGTAATCTTATCAGTTGTTTCTTGCACTATTTCAGGTCCTGATAATTGACTTTCTCCTATTTCTGCCCAACAAACTGGAGTTCTGCACTTTCTTCCATACAGTGCCTCGAATGGAGCAGTATCAATGCTTGAGTGATAACTATTGTTATAGGAGAACTTAATTAATGGTAAATGATCATCCCAACTTCCACCAAAGTCTATTACACATGCTCGGAGCATGTCTTCTAAAGTTTGGATCGTCCTTTCACTTTGTCCGTCTGTTTGTGGATGATATGCAGTGCTCAGGTTTAGTCGAGTTCCCATAGTTTGCTGGAAACTTTTCCAGAAATGGGAAGTAAAACGACTATCTCTATCTGAAACAATGGAGAGTGGAACTCCATGTAAGGATACAACTTCATCTACATACAATTTAGCCAGTCTTTCCATACTAAAGGTTTCTTTCATAGGTAGAAAGTGAGCTGATTTGGTTAATCGATCCACAATTACCCAAATCGCATCATTACCTTTTCTGGTTTTGGGTAACTTAGTAACAAAATCCATTGTTATAAGTTCCCATTTCCATACTGGCATTTCTAATTGTTGTAGTAATCCCGAAGGTTTCTGATGTTCTGCCTTAACTTGTGAACAAGTAAGACATTTAGAAACATAGCTGGCTATGTCTCTTTTCATTCCTATCCACCAGAAATTCTTCCTTAAATCTTGGTACATCTTATTGTTTCCTGGGTGCATAGTATACCTAGATTTATGAGCTTCTTCTAAAATCTTAGATCTTAAGTCTCCCTGCTTAGGTACCCAAATTCTACTTTTATGGAATCTCCAAATTCCATCTGCTCCTTGTTCTAATTCTCTGATTCGTCCTTTCATCCCTTCAGCATTATCCTTGATTGCTGTAGTTTGAACATTCTTCAATTGTTCCATTAAATCTATTTGTAGATTTAATCTGAGAGCACGAACCCTTCGTTGTTTTTCATAATACTTACGACTTAAGGCATCTGCAACTACATTCGCCTTTCCTTCGTGATACTGAATATCACAGTCGTAGTCACTTAAGATTTCCATCCATCTCCTTTGCCTCATGTTTAACTCTTTTTGCCCAAATATGTATTTTAAACTTTTGTGATCGGTATAGACAGTAAATTTACTTCCGTAAAGATAGTGTCTCCAAATCTTAAGGGCAAAAATTACGGCTCCTAATTCTAAATCATGAGTCGTATAATTCTCTTCGTGCTTTTTCAATTGCCTTGATGCGTACGCAATTACCTTCTTGCGTTGCATAAGCACACATCCATATCCTAATTTTGAAGCATCACAATATACTTCAAAATCTTCAGTTCCTTCTGGTAAGGCTAAGATTGGTGCATGAGTTAATTTCTGCTTCAGGATTCTAAAAGCTTCTTCCTGTTTAGGTCCCCATTCAAACTTAGTGGCTTTACAGGTTAACTTAGTTAATGGTACGGCTATCTTGGAAAAATCCTTAATGAACCGTCTATAATACCCAGCTAATCCTATAAAACTTCTAATTTCCATTGCTGTTTGTGGAACCTTCCATGTGGTAATTGCCTCTATCTTAGCAGGATCTACATGAATACATTCATGATTCACCATGTGTCCTAAAAATTGTACTTCCTTTAGCCAAAAGTCGCATTTCGAGAATTTGGCGTACAACTTTTCTTTTCTTAACAAAGTTAAGAGTGCATGAAGATGTTCACAATGCTCTGTCTGACTTTTGGAATAAATAAGTATATCGTCTATGAAAACAATTACAAATTTATCCAAGTACGGTTTACAGATCCTATTCATCATGTCCATGAATGCTGCAGGTGCATTCGTTAACCCGAATGGCATGACTGTAAACTCGTAATGACCATACCTAGTTCTGAAAGCAGTCTTAGGTATGTCTTCTTCTTGTACCTTCAATTGATGATATCCAGAGCGTAAATCTATCTTAGAAAAATATCTAGCCCCCTGAAGTTGATCAAAAAGATCATCAATCCTAGGTAATGGATATCGATTCTTAATTGTAACCTTATTCAATTCCCTATAATCGATACACATTCTCATTGAACCATCCTTTTTCTTTACAAACAATACTGGCGCTCCCCAAGGGGATGAGCTAGGTTGTATGAATCCTTTACTTAGTAATTCATCTAATTGCTTTTTCAATTCTAACATTTCTGTGGGTGCTAACCGATAAGGTGCCTTGGCTATCGGTGTAGTTCCTGGAATTAAATGAATCCTAAATTCTACTTCCCTATCTGGAGGTAATCCTGGTAAATCTTCTGGAAATATATCAGAATATTCTGATACTACTGGTATTTCCTTAAGATCTTTTCCTTTAGTGCTAATGATTACTGAAATCATATACACTATTCCTTGTTTTCGTTCATAATTAGCAACTTTCATTACTGATATGAACTTCATGGATTTCCGTGGTTTATCTCCTGTAATCCTAATCACTTCTCCGGTAGGTGATTGAATTTCTATGGAATTCTGATCACAAAGGATTCTAGCATGGTTGGCTACTAACCAATCCATTCCTAATACAACATCAAATTCAGCTAAATTCATTGGCAATAGTCTTGCAGAGAATTTGTGTCCTAAAAGTTCTATGTTTCCTTCTTGCAACACTTTATCTATTTTAACTGAATTTCCGTCTGCGGTTTCAACGGTAAAAATCTGCCTAATATTGGTTAAAGGTAAACTAAGAGCTTGACAGAATGAAGTATTTATAAAACTTTGGTTTGCACCAGAGTCAAATAATACTTTTGCGTACACGTTGTGAACTAAGAACGTACCCGCTATCACATCCGGAATAAGTTCTGCTTCTTGAGTGGTCAGCTGAAATGCCCTGGCATTCTTCTTAGTAGTTCCTTCAGTCGTCTTAGGTTTGTTATCTACTGGTTTGACCAATTTAGGACATTCTGTTTTATAATGCCCCGCTTCTCCACAGTTAAAACAGATTACTGTTTTCTTTTTGCAGTTTTCTTCACGATGTCCTACAGCTTTGCAAAAATTGCAAGTAATATCGCATCTTCCATAATGCTTCTTTTTGCATTTCTTGCAAAATGACGGAGTTGGAGATTGCCCTGTTCCTTTTCTCTTGAAGCTGTTATTATTACCCACACGGAATCCTTGGGTAATTTTCTGAGCTAGTGCCTTCTTCCTATCTTCATCTCTTGTGCGTACCAATTCATCGGTTAGAGTGTTGGCTAATTCTACCGCATCATCAATAGTGCGTGGTCTCGCAACTTTAACAATATTGCGGATTTCGCTAATTAGCCCCCAAATATAGCGAGAAATAAGTACCGGTTCTGGCGAAGCCAATGTTGGTACTACTCTTGCATATTCGAAGAATGTCGAGGTATAACCGCGACAATCCACACTTATCATCCGATGATTTAGAAATTTATTCGCCATTTGTTCTTTCTCATACTCAGGACAGAATTTTCTTTCTACCAAACCCTTAAATTCTTCCCAAGTCATAGCATAAGCTATTGCTCTTCCTTTTGATTGTAACACAGTATTCCACCACTCGAGTGCTCCTTCTTTGAACAGATTGGATGAATACATGACCTGGTCATCTTTACCACATTTACTTATTGCAATGACTGCTTCGGTTTTCTCTAACCAACGCAGTGATGCATTTGCTCCTTCATTGCCTGCAAATTCAGTGGGTTTACAAGCAAGGAATTCTTTGAAAGTGCAACCAGGCGTTGCAGTTTTCATTTTCTTGGGTAATGGAGCTTGATGTGGTTCCTTATTCTGGTTAACATGATTATTGCCTCCATTTACACTATTACTGAAGTTATCTTCAGTAATCTGTTTGCTAGGAACAATTTGTTGCGGTTCGGGTGGATTCTTTATAGCAGCGACGAATGCTGGAATAGCATTGGCTATCCCTTGAGCAACAATGTTTTCGATATCTTGCCGAGTCATATATTGATCTCTTGAATGTTGTTCAGAATGATTAACTTCATTAATAGGTTCATCATTACTGTTTGCCATCTGATAATGTATATATATAAATTTTATTAGTAACTGACAAATAATAATTATATACAAACAATCAGAAAATTGTATAATACAGATATAGTCAAAACAATCGATCTTTCGATTTTATTTATATATCTATTATAATATGCATCATTACTCACAGATATCATACAGAGTTTTATTGGTTATTTACAGACTAACTTTATTAGTACTTTTATACAACTACCATTTTATCATCGTTCTAACTTTCGTTACTTTGCTGTTAAAAACGCATTTCCCTTTCGTCGTACTTCCAAGCAATCTGTCCACCTATCTCCCTCATTCTATTCCCCATATCAAATAACTCTTCGCCAAAGTGGCGAAGTTCAGCCATGTTTTCATTGCTCATGGGTGGATTAGGTAATGGTTCTGGATCGAATTGTGGAAGAAAAGAGTAAGGATCGTTGACAATATTTTGAAATTGCCAATCGTTCGTCCACCATTCGTCCATTCCTATGGGTTGGGAGTGGACTATTGGATCTGGAATTGCTGCTGGTTCCCAATTCATAGAGAATTGGTTTTCAATAGGATAGGTAAAAAGATTTGTCTGGACAGGCTGAATCGTCTCACAGTTTTCTAACAGAAAATCTATCTTATCTTGAAAAGTTCTTTCCTGGGTTGGATTGGAACTCTCCCCGATTTCTCTCTGAGCTGGTATAGACCCTTGCCCAACTTCCATTATTACTTCTTTAGTAATTTCCTCCATTTGTATTTCTATCTCCTTATCCTTCTTTTTGTCTCCAGTTTCCATTTCTTGTGGTTTGGAATTCTCTCCGGTTATGACTTCTTTTCCCTTTTTCAAAGGATTATTTATTTTGGGCAGTTTCTTAGCTGGCTTCTTCTTACGGATTTTCCTCCATCCCACATAAGTTCTTTTCTTTTGTTTTGGTTTGCTCAAAGGCGGAACCTTGAATTCTACTGGTTGTTCAACATCAGGATAGTAGCTAATATATTCTTTGGAAGCTTCGACAGTTACGGGATAAAGATTAAGATTCTGGAAATCTTCGGATATCTCACTCATGCTGATGTAGTATATATGCAAAATGCATAAAATACTAAGTTAAAATTTACAAATAAACTTTGTAATTTATTTCACATAATGTACTAGTTGATTTACCAAGATAACTGACAACCACACTTAGGTTTCAAATTTTATTTATCATACAAGGTTTCTAGAAATAGAGTGCTACACTTTTAAAGATTTATATTTTCTGCTACTGTAGCTAGCATATATAAATTTGTCCATTTTTCATCTAGTTTATCTTCCCAAGGTGATTTATCAATTAATTCCTGAGTTTCCCGTTTAATCCTCTTTTCTCGGATTTTCTCTTTACTTTTCTTAATAATCATTTCCCTCTTTTGAGGAGAAAGTGATTCCTCGTATTGTGCCTTTCGCACGAATATTCCTTCTTCAGGAATTTCAGTCTGATTCGAGGATTTGTTTCGGGATGAACTTCCTTTTTCATTAGATGATTTCTCTAATTTAAGATAAATGCTTGACAGCTTTTTCTTACCCATACTGTAATTAACAAATAATCAAATAATCATTTAATAATACAAATAATCACATAATAGTAATCAGGAAAAATTAAGTATTTCTAAATACTTAATCAGCTTAACCCAGTGGCTCTGATACCACCTTTTTCTGTCACGACCCTCGACCCGGTTTGACCCGTTTCAAGAGCCGCGGGACAGAAATACTGCGGTATTGATTTAATTGAGTTTAACAGCGGAAACAGGATCGCTTAAAGCTAAAATTTTTTCCCGATTATTTATTTCACAATTCGGGATAAAACCCCGATAATTTACAATATTATGTTTTTACTATAAAAACGTGATATTACAAAAGCATTTATTTATTTTTTTTATATTGAGCCACTATCAGTAAGCTTGAAATGCTCTCCAGCACGTTTCCTGAATTACAACAGATCACCTGAAACATGTTGGAAAAAGGTTTTGTCAGCGGGAAATACTGAGTGAATCATTCTATTTACTAAAATGACACATTTGTTATAATTTACAGTATTAAGAGCGATTACAATGTTTCTGATATCAAGCCAACTACCCACGGTACTTGTCACTCGACCCATTGGCCCATTCGTCCAATGGTGTCTGTGACTATGGTCATATCCCCCATTGGCTGCCCCAATGGTGACGATTATCAAGTAATGTATACAAAACCCCACATACCGGCTGTAATTTGGTGATTACAAAGACTTAATCCTCGTAATTATAACTTTTGAAAATAAACATGATTTTGTAAATAGATTTGATAAAAAGAGAGAATGACTCACATTGCTGATTTAATATGGTCAGAGTCTAATCTATGATTTAGCCTTGTTAACCTAATATAAATAACAATGCACACAAAACTGGGTTAGTAATCAATCCAGCAATTACGATAATTTACGAGATCAAATTATCACAATGAATGATCAAATGCAATACTTTGTCCATCGATTTAACGATGATCCATTGAATTAACAACGAATGACAAGGTATAATACTTTACCCATCGAATTAACGATGATCCGTTGAATTAACAACGAACGATAAAGTATAATACTTTACCTATCGAATTAACGACAATCCGTCAAATTAATGACGAACGATAAAGTATATCCCTAATGTGGGCGGCACTTAAACATTCATTGGATATATTGATCGTCGGATAAATGAATCGTAGCAGCGATTGTGCTAATACCCTGTTTTGCAGCAGAATTTCGAGACCCGTGTGTGTTATTTAGAGTATTCCTGCTATAACTTAGAGTATACTTCGAATTTTTCCGTCGTTTTTGTACCAGAATTCAAGTCCCAAACAGTTCTATTTATACTGAAAATTTGACACCGTCGCGTAGCGCGACGGGTACCCCTCTAGCAGTCGCGCTACGCGACTGCAAACCTATTTTTATAGAGTAGCTACGTGCATGGGTAGGTTTGCTGAGTCGACAGTTTTGTGAAATTCTATTTTGACAGAAAGTTATTTAGATAATCGTAACTAGGGTTTTACCCCCCCTGAGTTTTAGGGGCCCTAATCCTGATTCTGAAAATTATGAAAATTTTAGGGTTTGTTCAGAATCACTTGGGTCTCTCAATTAGGGTTTCCTTTTGGACTAATTACTTTAATAAGTATGACTTTTGATGAGAGTTGTTACATGGGGTTCTGATCAGCCTCGACTATTGGTCAGATGAGCATTTGACGTCCCACTGATGAAGGTGATATTTGAATGTTTTAAACTTGTACAATGATTTATCTACATAAATTAGATTAGATATAAAATAGTTTTTTTAATAAATATTTTGTGCCCTGTCTTCGGAAGACGTGGATCACGTATTACTGGGTTGTTCCATACCATCAGCGATATGGAGTAGGCTGGTATTCTGTCTGTTTCAATCAGTAGTGTTGGACAGATTTTTGTTATGTTTCTGTTAATGAGATTATCTTTGACAAAAGCAAAGTTTTTGATGATGATATGATTATCTTGACACTAAATCGTTGATTTTACACTTTGTTGTCGACAAAACTACATCAATTTTTTTAGTAATAAGCAGGTTGGAAAAAAATTATTTGACTGAATTTGGTTAACTCGATTTTAAACTGAATTCATATTCGGTTATTCAGTTCGGTTAGGCAATATTCCAATTTGGTCCGTTTTGGTGTTCGGTTATGAGAAGAAAAAAATAAAAACCGAATTAACCGAACTGAATTATTCGAATTAAACGTAAACCAATCCGTTGGACACCCCTATTATCGGCGCCACAGAAAAAGAATGTTTCAGAATTGTGATAATGAATGTATTTCGAAAGTAGAGTTTACAAGAGATATACACTGTCATCTTTACATAATCTATCCTGATGTGATCAAATAGGTAGTCGTTTCATTGGCGTCACAGAAGCGGTCGCTATGAACACGCCACGTGTTGCCGGTGCCGCCACCAGAAGGAAGACCATGGAACTCAATCATTGCTGGTGCCGCCACTGGCGGGTTTCTTCAGATGCACCAGGGATTATGGCCGGCAGGTCGCTCGACTCTTTTCGGTGGCGTTTTGTTGGCCCTGATTCAAGGGGCGGGAATTACGTTAATACAGTTATTAGTGCGCAACAATCGCATCCAGTGGTTATTGAAGAGGCGCCGCAGGTGGATTTGGAGCGTTCTTCGGCGTCATCTCCGTCGTGGTTTGTTGGTTTGTTTGGTGGCAGGCGAGAGGAGGAGAAGCCGAAGTTGAAAGTTGAAGTGTTGGAGAGTTTTGATTCGCCAATGCCGCCTACTTTTGAGTTTCAGTGACTTTGTTTTGATGTTATTTTGCACAACTGGTCGAAGATCTTTATGTTCTTGGGTATGTTTAGATTTGCCACAAGTTCACAGACTTCCACAATTACTTTTCTCATCTTTAGAGAAGTGTTACAATTGTGCAATCGTACATGTCATCAACATAAATATGTATGGGTGAACAAATTAAAACAACCTTAAGGTCCAAACAGGTTGTGATGACTACCAAAACATTTTCTGCAGTTGAATACATCAACTAGACCTGTTTTTAATCAAAACATTCACAGCTGTTTTTAATTCAACAGACGAACAAGACCTGTTTTTTATACAGGTCAACTCAAAATTAACCCGTTTAAAAAAAACTGACCCGAACCGACCCAAAACCCGTTCTGACCCGGACCCCTTCCGACCCGGACCCGTTTTTCAAGCCTCCGCCGCATCGCGGCAGGGTACTTTTCTAGTAATAGTCTAATTTGCAACATGTTTGTGTTTAACTGGGTTGTAACTTGTGCTTAAAGTGTTTTAAATGCTATGTTATGTTGTACCATCTGCTTAAGTCATTTTCTTCATGCTTTTGAAGCCACCTTGCTTCTGACTTTCCACATTCCACCTCTCATTATATCGTAGAGAGAGATGGTTAGAGAGAGAAACATATAGAGGGAGAGAGAGCGCGACACGGTCGTACGGTTCCGGCAACTACAACCAGACCACAGATCGTCGGCCACCAGATATTTCGCATTCGAAGCTCGCGATTCACTGTACAGGTTGGTAACCTTGGTTTGTTCTTTCCACCGAATTAGTTAGGGTTTTCGTTCGTATCTTTTTCAATCAGTCAACACATACGAGGCATTCTTCTTCTTTGAAACACTAATCTATTTGGTTTATATTTTTGTTTGCACCCATTGAGTAGGTTAGGGTTTTCAAATAATTGTATTGAACCCTCATGTTGTGGTCGATTGTGAGTTACAGACTGAGCTTCGCCGTCTAAGTTCTTAAAGGCAAGGTACGCAATTTGCTTTTTTCCTATGCGTCGAGGGTTTTAATGAATGCCTAAGGGTTTTTGATGATCTGATTCTCATATTTATGTGAAACTGATGTGGGTTTTTATTTTGATTTGTGGATTGGATGTGATTGGGAGATGTTTGCTGGTATATATATATTTTTTTTGTAAAAGTTAGCTGGTATATATATAAGTTAGCTGGTAATCAGATAGTTAGCCGTGATATAACAGGCTGAAGAGGATAGTGTTTGGATGTGTTTTTGCTTTGCTGTAAATAATGAAAATCAGTTAGTTAGCTGTAATAAAACGGGCTGTAAAAGATAATGTTTAAATGTGCTTTTGCTATTTGAAGTTGTAATTAACAGTGAAACAGTTGTTTGAGAGCATCATAAATCCTGATCATTTAGGTAATTAGTTCATATATGACCAAAAATGGCATTCTTGAGAAAAAAAAAGGTATATGTGTTTCGTGTCTTTGAAAATAGGCAATTTTATGTTACCCTTTGATAATCAAGTGCAACTGGTATGAAACTAATTATTAGAAATTGATTATTTGCCTTTTAAAAATGGATGCAGAACATGTTAATTCTAACATTGAAAACTGATTTTTGTGACTACAAGTAAAAAAAAAGATAAGATAATTTTTTTTTTCAAAATGCAAATCCAAACAAAACCTCTGATTGAAAACTGATTTTTGTGACTACAAGTAAAAAAAAAGATAAGATAATTTTTTTTTTCAAAATGCAAATCCAAACAAAACCTCTGATATAATCTTATGACTTTGTGTCCATTACCCTAGCTCAGTTGGTTGGTTGGCCGGTTGTCTCCATTGGAGGCGCCGGTTCGATCCCTGGCTGGTGCTGGGTATTGGACTTCTCGGTGAGGGCTTGTCCTGGGGTTTTACCCGGGTTCGAGTCCGAGGGGGCGCGGTTTTACCTATTCCACGGGGTTTCCACGCATCAGGGGTGTGCTACGCTTTCTAGCGGTGATCGAGTAGTCGGCCTTTGGACATAGCTCCGAAAGGGTGGGTTTACACGTGGAAAGCAGTTAGCCGTTAAAAAAAATCTTATGACTTTGTGATTGTAGGAAGAGTGTGAATTGGTGAAAATTGATATTCATCACGGTGTTCAAGGAGATGTGGTTCTTGAATGTGTACATGTGGATAATGTTAGGGAGGAAATTATATTTAGAGTAATGTTTCACACAACATTTGTGCGAAGTGGCGTACTCAATTTGAGTTGTGATGAAGTTGATGTTATGTGGGATGCAAGAGACCATATGCATAAGAACTTTAAACAAAGGTAGGCCTTTTTTTCACACTGAGTATGCCCTTATTTTGCAAACACTAGAAGTTGAATGAATATATCCTTATATTTGTATCAGGTATGTTTTTTGGATGCAGATGCTCTACCATCTATAATCACCACAAAAGGAGAATTTGACGACAAGAATGGGACCAAAAGTCCTACACATGAAGAGTGTTTTAAGGTCGAAGAGATTTTTAGTAATGCGGTTGATGAGCAAAAAATTTAGGTGGATGCTGAAAATGGTGATATAGTCTTGAAGGAAGGACCTGTACCAGAATCCGAAGTTGATGCATTTGAAGACTATGAACCAGATGATGGGAACAAAAAACCTGAAAACAGGATTTTAGTTTGGTATGAAGATGCAAGGTGGTCGCAACAACGAAGCCCAGTGAGTAGAACCGGCCGCAACGCACCGGGTACTATTTCTAGTTTACATTTAAAATGTGATGGAACTAGATAAAAGTCAACAATGGTGGTTATTCTTTTTTTTTTCCTGACGGTCAATGATAAACTTTTTTAGCAATAACTATCAGAGATTACCTTCACCGTATCCATTAATTTGTCTTGTTCAGATAACTTCTCGTACTTTTTATAAATTCAACTTTTTCTTATCCACCCTCTGTATATAAATTATAGTATCATCTGGGAATAGTCCAGCTTAAAGAGAATAATGTCTAGTGAAACTATAATTAATATCACAATGAGAAAAAAATATGCAAGGTTTTACGATTTCTTTTTCTAAAACCATTTGTCGTCACACTTTTCCTGTGTGAAAACTTACCATTGTGAGAAGGAAAATAACAATTCAACAAATAAATGTTTTGAATTGATAAAACATGTGGCGAAGATTTATTATTTATTATTCTCACCATTCTTGCAACTCGCAAGAACCCTTACACAACACACATATACATAGGGGCGTAGGTTAGTAGGTGCTCGGGGGTGCACCCGCGCCCTCCAATTTTCAGTTAGAAGTGTATAATTTCCGATTTTTCGTCTGAAAGTTTTAAAATTATATAAGATCGCCCCTCCAATTATTTTGCCTAAATATTTATACAATATATAAATCAAAATAAAGTTTGTTATCACATTAAATCTTAAAGGTCGTCGAGCTGAGTTGTAATTCTTCTTCCAACTTTCATTTATCTCGTACCATTATATATATACAGGTCTTTTGTTTGTTAAACAATATTTAGTTTTTTTATATGTAAGAACGGGTCATTTGAATGAATGAATGAATGAATTTTTTTAGTTTTATTTGGAATTATTATTATTATTTGACTCGACCCGAATCGAATCGAATAGCTGGCTGACATGAAACATAACGATAGGAAAACTTTTTTGGGTCCCATGAGTTTACGCCCCCTCGAAACTTTTGGTCAAGTTTCGCCATTGCACATGCATCATCATCATCATCATCATCATCATCATCATCATCATCATCATCATACTCAGTATATCTCCCCAACATCAAAGCTAAGGTAGGGTCTGAGGAGGGTAAGATGTAGACAGCCTTACCTCTACCCCGTAATAGAGAGACTGCTTCCAGTGACACCCCCAGCTTGATAGTAGTTTTGTATTAAGCCTTGGAAAAAGACACATAACACTCAGCAATTAAGACAAATGCCGACTAATGCATGTACCCCTTATCTTTCGGCTATCAACGCCACCACATGTGACACTGCACATACATATAAGTAGTAATTTTTTTTGGTAGTGTATGAAGGTGTTCATGGACCAATAATATGCATCCTTTCATTTTATTTTTAAGGCAAGTTAGGTAATACAATATATTTTCATTCCCTCTATCTAAACATTCGTTCTCTAGTTCATCAAACCATTTCTTTTTCTCGTTCAATATAGTTTAGTTCAGTTTCAGTTGTACAACAATCCGATTACGATTTAGGGAATTTAAAACCATTACTGACAGTTTTGCTCTAGTTAACTTAAAAACCGTTAAAACCAAAACATTTACACACCTAGTTATTGTTTTCCTTTTAACAAAACTTGATCCACCAAAAGAAAAAAAAAACTTGTTAGCAAAAAAAATAATATTGAAGATTCTCTTGTCTAATCGGTGGAGACCAGTTGGGTATGGGCCAATCTAAGGCTTCATTTCTCTTTAATGAAGAAGACTAGTAGACGACGGGCCAAGGGGAAGCCCCATTTTGCCCGTTTTGGGCTGCCTACATGCGGGCCCAAAAGGATACAAGCCCAACCATGGCCTAACTTGCCCATTAAGGTTCTCCCTTTTACAAAACAAGCGGGAAACGAGGATTCAGAGCATGCAGGCCACAATTAATAACTGATAAGAAGAGTATCTTGGCTGACATCGTACTTCTCCTGCCGGAACATTAAATGAAGCTGCCAATCTAACCGTTAGGGGTCAGACACGTGTCTGAGCCCCTCGAAGACTTCCTAAAACCGTCGGATCATCTCAACAAATATCCCACATGCAAGATAAGGCCTAAGACTTATATAAGAAGAAGAAAGCGGTAACAAGGGAGATCGGAGGTATCACATTAAAAGCTCTCTCATTTATTTCTCTCATTTATTCCGACCAATATCCTATTGCATTAAACACACACCTGCATTTACTGATTCACACCATAAGAGGAAACATTCCGGTGATCATACTCATCGGAATAGACTCCTCTCACTCTCCGGCAAGTTTACTTACTCTCACGCCGGAGCTTGGTCACGGATCCCCCCCCCCCCCCCCCGGGGTCCTCCGTGACGAGGCTGACGGTTTATTCTTTTGTAGCAACAAGGATCGGGATATCTGGACGTCAGCGAAGACCCCATTGAACGTCATCAGGGATTTGGGTATTCGACACTAGTAAATACATAATACATATGATTAGAAATTAGATGAAACATCATGCATAGCATTTACTTCCTATCTTTTAACTGGCTGAATTAAATTCAAACTTTAAATGACAAATAAAATAAAATAAAAAATATCATCAAGAATTTATTGACCCTCTTGGTTCTTCATCAAAACTTCAAACTACTCCTCAATTATCACATTTAATATTTACTAGAATTTTTAAAAAAAATGTCATCTACTTGCTCCCATTTATTGGCATTGTCATACATGAAAATCAATTCAAAGATATAAATTATAAAACTCATAACCTGCTTGCTCTCAAAATTAGTGTCCAACTTTTACTGAATAAAGTTGAAATCAGGCATACACATGGACAAGCTGCAGTTTGCTGTGAAGGTGGAAGATGGGCGAAAAGGTGACCCGTCTGTTGGCCCGGTTTACCGAAATCCTCTTGCAGAACAATCTTTCCCTCCTGTTGATTCTCAGTTCAAGACCACTTGGGATGTCTTTAGGTTCTTGTTCTTCATCTTTATTCTTAACAAACTGTCATATATAAATGTTACTGTAATATTATTATAATATGTCTTGTAGGTGTGCTGTTGAAAAGTTTCCTAACAACAGGATGCTTGGATGGCGTGAGCTCGAAAACGGAAATGTAGTACTGATTGTTACATGTTGTTTGAAATGATCCATGTTTGATGTTTGTTTTGTTGAATGTGTTTGTGTGTTGTTTTTGTGTTTCAGTGGGGACCGTACGTTTGGAAAACTTACAAAACTGTATATCAGGAAGTTTTGCATGTTGCATATGCTTTTAGAGCTTCTGGCTTCCAACCTGTAAGTATACCCTTAAAGGACCCTCTTTTAAAAAAAAAAAAAAAATTGGTTTGTCCTAAAAAAGTCACAACTTGTGCAAATCATCATTAACTGTAAAAATTATGATGCCAAAAATGTTATTTATCATAATAACACGCAAGATCAAAGTAACTGCATATCATACTGGTATTAGAATAAATATATGTATCAAATTATTCTATTAAGTACACCACAATATAAATATTTTATGTACATGTATTGATTTTTTACAAACATGGGATAGGGATGTAAAGTCGGAATTTATGGATCAAATTGCCCTCAATGGATTGTAGCAATGGAGGTAAGTTTTCGTCTACATTAATTACGCTATGGTTTATATATATAGCTATTAACACACATGACTTGACGCGAAGCTTAACGACTTAGTGTTTGAAGTAAACGGGTTGGGTCATAAACTGACCGACATGGTACTGGGTACTGACACGATAAAAAACATGTATAGGCGAGTTCAACCTATTTTACAATTTAATTTTTGTGATGTAGGCTTGCAATGCCCAGAGCCTCATTTGTGTACCCCTATATGACACCCTTGGTAAATCACTTTCTTTTTTGTTTTTCTTTGTGACCAAAGTACCTAACCCTTTAGATTAATCTTGGTTCTCTTGATTTGAATAGGGGCAGGGGCTGTAAATTTTATCTTGGAGCATGCTGAGGTTGATATTGTTTTTGTCCAAGATAAAAAAGTTAAACAGGTAAATTAGTGACATTAAATTAACTAAGTTTTCATTAATTTATATACCAGTAATTAATATTTAAGCTGTTTTTGCAGCTACTGGATCCAGATTGTACGCATACTAAACGGCTTAAGGGTGAGAAACCTTTTCTCTATACACATAACCAATTTTAAGTGGAAAATTATGAGAACCGTATAAACACATGCACGTTGATCAGCACTATGTATAAATGTTTGTTCAGTTTTCTACTTAACAGTTGGTTCTGTATATTTAACATTTAATGTACCCATGTATAGATATATAAATAAGGTTAACAAATCTGTTTTTATTGTGGTTGTAGCGATTGTTTGTTTCACATCAATGGAGGATAAGGAAAAAGAAATGGCAGAATCCATTGGGATAAAAACATTCTCATGGAATGACTTCCTAGATATGGTTTGACCTTCATCTTCATCAACATTATGTTTGTACATATTATTTGAGTAAACTTATCAAATCCCATTTTGACCCGAACCATATTGATATCTTGTTTAAAACAACCTGTTTTGATCAGAAGTTCAGAACCAAACCAAACTGATAACATTTAAAAAAACGGTATATTTTGACCCGACTTCTTTTAGCCAGAACCCATTTTGACCCGTTACCCCACCACCGACCCGTTTTGTCTGGCTTAATGATTATGTTAAAAGATTGACGGTTATTTACGCATTACTATTGAGCAGGGAAGCAAACATCCATCAGAGCTGCAGACACCTGAACCATGTGGCATATGCACAATTATGTACACAAGTGGCACTAGTGGAGATCCAAAGGGTGTTATCTTGACTCATGAAAATGCTACAACAAATATAAATGGGGTTGATCTTTTCATGGAACAATTTGAGGACAAGGTACTAAATCTTTTTCTTTGACTTTTTCTTTGACTTTGCATGTGTTGACTTTGGAGATATATGATTATAGATGACCGAAGATGATGTTTATTTATCCTTCCTGCCTCTCGCCCACATTCTTGATCGTATGATTGAAGAATACTTTTTTCGTAAAGGTGCTTCTGTTGGCTTCTTCCACGGGGTAAAATTCACTTCAATTCTTACTTGCTATAATCAACTTTAGCTCAATTACATTACTGGAAAGTGAGACAAAAAAATTCAATGAGGGAAGTATTAGTCGACAAATCGGCCAAAATTCCAAAAGAAAAAAAGTAAACTTTTTAAATATCAAAAAAATTTAAAAATGTGAAGAATTAAAAAAAATAATTTCCGTTGACCTGTCGGTTAAGAAACATCCCTGATCTGTCTGTGTTACCTTTGGATTATAATCTTAGTTATAATTATATGTTGGCTGTTACCTTTTGAAGGATATAAATGCTTTAAGAGATGATATGATGGAGCTAAAACCAACCTTTTTAGCCGGAGTACCTCGCGTTTTGGAACGGATTTACGAAGGTCTCAGGAACTTAGCTGTTGTTGGCTGGTCATCTGTCGATATATTAAAAAAATCTTCCTGATGATTCTTTGGTCTTTCAGGCGTGTTGAAAGGACTCGAAGAACTTAATCCAAGGAGAAGGAAAATATTTGACATTCTATACAACTAGTACTTAAATCACTTCCCTTACATGTTAATCATGCTTTCTTCTTCCTTTTTGTTTGTGAATTGAATGCCGGTTTTAATATGTATTTTATGCAGCAAACTTAGATGGTTGAAAGCAGGTTATAAGCAGAAAGATGCATCACCATTTGCAGATATGCTGGCTTTTAGCAAGGTTTTTGTCTAGACATTATATTCCTTAAATGCCACATCAAATTTAATATACTGAGTGGAAACTTCTGTTTTTTCTTGTTTTTTTTTTTTGTGTAGATTAAGAACAAACTGGGCGGTCGGATTCGGCTTATAGTATCTGGTGGAGCTCCATTAAGCCCTGAGGTGGAAGAGTTCTTGAGAGTTACATCCTGTGCTTTTGTATTACAGGGCTATGGTACATGCACCTTGATATTAATAACTATACGTAATACTAGATCTGACAATTTCGACCTGTTTACTTACGCATGTGTTGATTTAGGTTGTGTCTCGTATACAAACGGGTCAAATGATTTTCTTACTCTACGTAACACGTTCTTTTCATTGTTACAGGGTTGACAGAAACTTGTGGTTTAGCAACGGTTGCATTTCCAGACGAAATGTGCATGGTTGGGACCGTCGGTACGCCCTTTGTATACACGGAACTACGTCTAGAGGAAGTTCCGGACATGGGTTACAACCCACTGGCATATCCGCCACGTGGCGAAATATGTGTTAGGGGGAAGGCTCCTTTTGCAGGATACTACAAGAATCCAGAGTTGACCAATGAGGTGATGACAGATGGGTGGTTTCATACAGGTTAAAGCTTCTTTCTTTTTTATGAAGTGGGTTCAATTATTTGTTGTTTGTATTGAGAATTTGATTTTCTTAATATGTTTATGAATGAATAATCAGGTGACATTGGGGAGATGCTACCAAGTGGAGCATTGAAGATTATTGACAGGAAGAAACATTTGATAAAACTGTCACAAGGAGAGTATGTTGCACTTGAGCATTTGGAGAAACTTTATGCCATCACTCCCATTGTTGAAGATGTAATTATCATTTACCTTTTTACTAATTACTAAATGTCTGTTACGTCAAAATGGATTCGGGTCAAAACGGGTCAGATCTGATTGACCCACACATTTTTTTATAACCCAGTTAGGATAACATGATTATATTATTTAAAATGTGAGTGATGATTATATATTATGTGGTTAGATTTGGGTATATGGGGATAGTTTCAAGCAATCATTGGTGGCGGTGGTCGTAGTGAACCATGATCATGCAGAAAGATGGGCACATAAAAACGGGCATAAGACAACCTTGTTTGAGCTCTGTAAGCTGAGTCAACTACAGGATTACATTCTCTCTGAACTCAAATCTACTGCAGAAAGAAATAAGGTAACTGCTCGATCTTGGTTCTTTTTTTTTTTTATAGATTCACTTACATAAACAATGTCGTTTTGTTTGTGTTGTGAAACTAGTTGAGAGGTTTTGAAACAATCAAGCGTGTGATCCTTGAAGCCGAAACATTTGAAGGAGAAAAGGGTTTTCTGACACCAACGATGAAGAAGAAAAGAGAGAGATTGCTCAACTATTACAAGGTACGAATCAAAACCAATACATGCGCACATTTAATACATTACCAATTTTAAGTAACTGTAAAAACCACATAATGCACTTGTGAACAGTGCAAGGAAAATAACCAGAAAAAAAAGGGCGATTACCATCTTATGTGTCAAAGTTCAAAAGCAACATGCACAAGTTTATTGCATATAATTTTCTTTACTAGCTCAAAGGTATATGGATAGTTGAACTTTGTATGATTTAATTATGCAGGCTGAAATCGAGCTCCTATACAAAAGTTTAGGCGGGAACAAGTCCTAAACTATGAAGCCCAACGTTGTTTTAATTTCCTTTGTTTCAGTCATGTTTGTTTGAAAAGAAAAGTTATAACTGGTGCTATGGTATTTCTCAGATAATAATAATAATAATAATAATAAATTGTAATCTAGTATATATCAGTTTTTGTCTGCTGAAATGTTCATTTTTTTTAAGATACTCGTTTTAGAACATTTAGCCCAAACATATAAAACACGGTTTTAGAACCTAGTCCCACAAAAAAGGCCACGGTACAACTGCCATACTTACCTATGCGATGGGACCAATGATTGAATCATGTCAATGCAACTTTGCTCATATGATTTGAAGATTAAGCCAACTCACCACTGGTGATAATATCTATTATACGCCTTCCCATAGTCTTCATGCCTTTGGCTTTGAAAGTCACCATAACCGTCGTCATGTGATCTTGAAGAAGGGTAGTTCTCAACATCATTGGCATATTCCCACCACCATAAAGATTCCCAACAACATTTTCATATTCAGATTGCTTATAAGTTATAACCACCATATCCTGAAGCGGTCATGTGCCGCCTCTCCCTTTGTTGCCGCCTTTGAGCATCCAGTTGAAGAAACTCTTCCCACTGCTTTGCATGCATTGCTCTCGCCATAGTAAATCTCTTCATGTAATTTTCCCTCATTTTTCTCACAGTCTAAGATACACATAATATGTAAGAAAGCCATTATATAAATTTGTGCAACTGTCAAAAAAAACCTATGGGATTCTGCTGATTCACATTCAAGTCCCTGAAATTTTCAAAATGTACAAAAATGGTCCTTTTTGCATGACAGCCTATAAACATTTAAAAAAAAACTTTTGTTATCTTTTAAAGGTCAAAGGATTAAATCACGCAATACCAAAATCCAGGGACTTATGTGTGAATATAGCGTTTTAGACGAATTTCTTGTTCTCGATTTTTATCAGGTTTCTTAAAGTTTGTTTTCCAGATTTTTAATTCCAGATTCAGGGAAACAAACGGAACTGATTGAGCAACATATGTTCTGATACCACATGTTGATCAGTTCTGTTAATATGTGATGGAAAACATGCAAATAATACCTTTTACAGCGGACATGCCAACAGAGAATCCAGAGACAGATGTAGCCATGGAGATCGACATGTTAGTCAGCTTGATCTGGTTCCCTTTTAGGGTGTGTGTCAATGATGGTAGTACCGAGAGTTCTTTAGGGTTGAAGAACTCGTAGTAATGGAGATAGAGAGAGAGAGAGGAGGTCGAATATGTGTGATGTTAGGATGGAAGGAGTGCTCCCTAAATGGGGAGTGGTAAACTTTTCTCTTAACCAATAATATCATGTCATGTCAATTTTCCCCTTCACTCCTTATTTTGCACCCAAACACTAGGGGTGCTCAAACACATGAAAGTGGTAAACAATTTCTTAAAAAAAAGATAAATTTGTGATTGGTTAAAAAGGGTGGGGGCCCACCATTAACCCCCTATCTGTCCCACCTCTCTCCTCTTCCCCACTTGGTGACTACTCATCGTTTTTGTCACTCACAGTTCACCGAAGATGGGGTTGCATCCCCTTGCCGCGCGGTAAAACCAACTCACACCCTTATGATCGTCCAACCTAAACCCTTTCTAATCATCTCCTTAAATACACCCAAGGGGAAATCTTATTAGTTAATAAGGGTAAATCGGTCCATCAACAATTACCAACTAATATATTATAAGGTTTATATATTTTGATCTATATTATATAGATGATAAAGTGCACTAATTTTAACGTTATTTTACTAATTTCGTGAAAATAACGTTAAAAGAGGAGGATGAATAATCATGCATCATGTGGTGGCGTTGATAGCCGAAAGACAAGGGAATATATGCACTAATCGGCCTTTGTCTTAATTGCTGAGTGTTATGTGCCTTAGACCATGTGTAGTGGTTTAGCTTAATAATGCCCCCACCATGGGGCGTTTTGCGACACGTGGCAGTCCAGTCAGCATGGGGCATTATTGGGGGTTATTGTAAAAGTGGCGTAGTGGGAATAATGCCCAATAACGCCCCTTCCAATGTTAAACAATTATTTTTTTATAGAGAGGAGGTTAAAAAAAAAAACTACTAGTTGGACCACTCCCATTGGCCAGTCAACATGGTCTCATGCAATTTTGAGCGTTGTTTAAAAAACGCGGATGTAATTTTTTTTTCAAAAATAATGCTCAAAAACGCCCGTATGTAATGGGCAAGGGGCGTTTTTTGGCGTTTTTTTTGAATTAAAAAAAAAACGCCCCACTACGGGGGTTCTTATGTCCAAGGTTTGAAGCAAAACTACTATCGAGCCTTGCGTCTCATCGGAAAAAACCTCTCTATTCCTGACGGGTAGAGGTAAGACTATCTACATCTTACTCTCCTCAGACTCTACCTTAGCTTTACTATTGGTGAGATTTAGGTTCTGTTTGTTTTTTGGCCAGAAGTACTTCTGGCCACTTATGTCTGCGCCGCGCAGACGCGGGCAGACGTTTGGATGCTGCAGATTGTTTGTTTTCTCGCAGACCTTTCATTAAAAAAAGGTCTGCGAGACCTCTTCACCACACAGACATGTTCTCATGTCTTCATCACACAGACACAAATCTCTTCTTGGCTCTTCTTCCACACCTCCACCCCCACATCCTGCCACCACCTCCACCACCATATATCCACCACCACCGCCACCCCACGTTCACCCATCTCCTCCACCCGACACCCCCAATCACCTCCACCATCAAAATCGCGGTCATCATCTGTTATCATCATCATCGAACATCATCGTCATCATGAAATTAGGGTTTCAAAAACCCCCAAATCGATCTCTGTTTCATCATCATCATCATCATCGATCTCTGTTTCAGAAACCCCCAAATCGATCGGTGAAATTAGGGTTTCAAAAACCCCCAAATCGAAGTGGTGGCGGTGCTCTGTTTCATCATCATCATCATCGATCTCTGTTTCATCATCATCATCTCCTCCACTCGACACCCCCAATCACCGTAACCACCGCAGTCTCTCTCTCCTCGTACTCTCTCTCTCTGGATCTCTCTCTCTCTCTGTTTCAAAAACCCCCAAATCGAAGTGGTGGCGGTGGTGCTTGGTGGTTGAACGACGGGGGTTGAACGACGAAGACGGGGTGGGTGGTTGTTCTTGGCGGTAGATGATGGCAGTGGTGTGATGGCGGAGGTGGTGTGGTGGTGGTGCTATCTTGTAGAGAGAGAGAGAGTAGAGAGAGAGAGTTGTGGCAGTGTGTGTGTTTTTTGTGTGTGTGTGTGAAGTGTTTTTGTAGAAGAAAAAAAAAACAAACCCTCTTCTCCTTGCAGACTGCAGACATTTGGTCCACCTCTTCTCCTGCAGATGCCTGCAGATGTGATCCGCAGACTGCAGACCTTTTCCCGCAGAAAAAACAAACAGCACCTTAGTGAGTATAATCATGATGATTTATTCTTACAATGGGTGATTATATTTAGCTTGACCAACCAAACTTTTTTTTCGTAGTGTAACAGTGTGTCAGCTAAAGAAGCTAAAACAAAACCAGAATAGAAGGGGAAAAACGAACACAAAACAACCCAATTACTCAACGCCGTAGTCAAACAACCGGAATCCGATTATCGTTAGGGTTCTACCACCAGTTCCGTCGTATGGATCAACACAGCAATTCTCCGTGGTCCTACGACAACTCCGCCCCTCCGCCCTACCACGACGGCGGCCCCTTCAATCACGGCGGCCACTACAATCACCACCGTAGATACCAAAACAACAACTACCAAGACGCCGGTGGTGAACCAAGCGACTCATTTGGATACTCCAATGGCACTGCATTTTCGGGACGAAAGAGACCGTTCTCTCAGTCTGTTCACGGACCTCCTGGTTTGTATCCAATTTCATCTTCAATTTTGATTTTAATTATGCAACAGATTGTGTATTATTAATGCATTTGGCAGGGCTAGGGTCTAGCATTATAGTTTTAGGTGTAGATGTGGATTTTTGGAATCCAGATTATCTCAATGTTTGGTTTGTTTGTTCATGAACATAGAGGAACTAAATTTAAGATTATCAAAGACTGAATTGATTCATTCCGTTCAATAGCGATTACAATTTATAGAGATAACCGGGCTGTGAGCTTAATACTGATAAATCGTAAATACTATAATACCATATGGTCCAATACTACCTAGGGTTTTGTTGCTCAGTTGATTTGGTTTGTGTTGATAAAAGTCCGCTTATAAGGGCGGGATGTGTTGAAGGTAAATTGTTAAATGCAGTAATGCATTGCTCCTTGTGTTTTCTGTACTAAGAAGGCGTCCTAAAGTTGTTTTTCTTTTTGTTTGTTTCAGAATTCTTTGATGGTGGCAAGTGTAACAAGCTTTATGTCTCTAGTGTTCCAAGAGAAGTCACAGAAGAAGATGTAAGTTAGTTACAGCTAGCATTAAGTTATGGTCTTCCATTTTGGTGGTGTTATTCTTTGACTACTGATATGTATATATGTTACGAACATCGCCAATGATGAAGATCACTTTAGAAATTGATGACATTTGAGTGACTTACCTTGGAGCATTTCATTACTTTTAGGAGCACTAGTTGCACGGTTGCACCTCAAGATCACTCATTCTCATGAATAATGTGTTTGTTTGATGAAATGCATTCTTTAATTTCCTGTATGCTATCATCACCGTCGACACTTATGACTTATTTGATCATTATTACCGAGTAATTGTTACTAATATTTTCTCGTCATCAAAGTTTACTTGTATCTTATCAGATCCGTTCCTTATTTGGTGAACATGGAACCATCACCGAGGTTGTTCTTTTCAAGCAATTAAAAAATCTCCAACAGCATGGTAAAGTATGCTTTTCACTAGCCCACCATTTTTTGTATGTATATGTTCACAATGGTTTGAGAAATTATATAGAAAATGAAAGTTCTCAAACTGTGGTCAGATCTTATGAATTACATGTTTTTTCTTGTTTCATGCATGATCATCCACATTATAACGAATTAAAAACTGTATTTCCAGACTGCTGTTTTGTTAAATATGCAACGATAGAGGATGCTTCACAAGCTATAAAAGCTTTAAATTATCAATATACTTTTCCTGGAGTAAGTTCAACTATGCCGGAGATTAAGGTTGAACCTTTCCTTTGATTTTAGCTATAAATTCCCATGTATGCGTGTTCATATTATTTCAGAGTTTGCGTCCCATTGAAGTTAAATATGCCACAAAGAAACCAGAACGTCCAGCTCCAGGTACCTTCATCTTATTGCATGCTTTCCTTGGTTATATAATGTATTTCCTTTTTGAAATAGTTGAACTATCTATATTAACCAATATTTCAACCTATTTTGGGCCCTTATTCGCTAGAAATTTGTGACATTTTTGATCTCATAATCTGTCTCTCTAAATCTGTGTGATAGGTTTTTTGAAGACATATGAAAACAAGTTGTTGAAGGGCGGCCCTGAATCTCAAGTTTTTGTTGGTTTCTTGAGCAAGCATGCATCAAAAGCCGAAATTGCAGAAGTATGTTCCACAATAAGTTTGCAATCAAAGTAGTGTTTGTAATGACATGCCCTTTATTTTGATGTGAGTTTCTATCTCCTTTTGATTTATATAAAATATTATAACTTCCAGATATTTTCCCCTTATGGTTATGTTGAAGATGTTTATATAGTTTACGATGAACAGAGGCGGGCCCGAGGTTAGTCATATGCATCGACTCGTATATGTAAATTCTTTTTAACGGCATTTGTAATTGTTTTTATATTATATTTTCTACTTGTTCATGTTGATGCTCAAGGAACGGGATTCATCACGTTCTCTGATAGAGCTATGGCAGCTGATGCAATTAACGGTCTGAATGGAAAATACGTGATGAAAGTATGTGACCTAAATAATAACACACTTACTAGATAATAAATATCTGTTTAATTATACTTGTTTTTTTACAATATTTTTATTATATTTAGGGCTGTGATCAGCCGTTGGCTGTCCGGTTTGCAGAACCAAGGAAGCCAAGAGTTTGGGAAAACAGGTTCGTGAACACACTGTTCTTTAAACTAACCAGAAATAAAAGTTATTATGTAAGATTGATACATCTTAAATTTTGTTACTGCAGATATCCACCTTACTTCAATGACCCAGTGGCTCAAACGTCGCTACCTAATAGTTCACAGATGGTTAGTGATCTTCAATTGTGCACATTTATGTTCAAATTTTTTTCGTAAAAAATATTGTTTAGTGGAAATTAGAACCTCAATTTTTTATAATTTTTTTTTTCAATTATCTCTGTAGTCATCAGTTTCTAGCGCTTGTTCTGGGCCGACATGTATGGAAATGGAAGATCTACCTGATTGTGAATGGAGTGAGCATATATGTCCAGATGGCAATGCATACTACTATAATTGTGTAACATGTGAAAGCCTGGTAAGATTTTTTCTACTTGTATACACTTTTCAGACTCCAAAATACGATTGTAACTTATTATAATTATTATTGAATTAACATTTTAATTTGGCTGTCAGTGGGAGAAACCTGAGGAATACAGCTACTATGAGCAACAACTTGAGAATTGCAATCAGCAGTCTAATCCTACATGGGTATCATGAATTTGCAAGATCCCATGTGAGGGTAATTGTGTGGCTACTGGTTTTCTTTTGCTGTTTGTATCAGCTTATTGTATGCAAATTTGGGTGATTCTGGTATTGGTTTTGATCAGGGGTTTTTCAGACTGCTTCTTACAAAACAACTTATTTCACTTTAGATAAACAGTCTCAAAAACAACTTACGATAATCAATCTCATACGCTGATTTAATTTTTTTAAGATAATTAGAGGATGATAATATAATATGTTATGATACAAATTTAGTGTGTGTGAGAAAGACTAAGACCATGTGTAGTGGGTTAGTGAATAATGCCCCTACCCTTTGGCGTTTTTCGCCATATGGCAGTCCAATAAGCAAAGGGGCATTATTGGGTGTTTTTACAAAAGGGGCGTAGTGGAATAATGCCCAATAATGCTCCAAACAATCATTGCACAATTATTATTTTTTTTTAAATTTAAAACTAATAATATTTCATTAAATAAAAAAAATTACAATACTAGCATTAAAAAATAGACTTATTTTCCCCAAACTATTGAAATTTAAGTTTTTAAACTGAAAACTAAAACCATAGGGACCTAATTTGCCATTTTGCCAATGTTCAAAACCACAGGGGCCTATTTTGCCATTTTGCCAATGTTAAGTAAACCATTCGCCTCCCAACCCTTCTTCTTCATTTGACCGGCAAAAATTCCGGCTAACCACAAAACCCAAACCCACTCGAATTCCGGCAAAAATTCCGGCTATCTCCATCTCTATCTCTTTAAGCCCACATGGTGTTATCTGATTGGCCAACAATTTGCAATTTTGGCGTGATTTAAAACACGTTGGGGAGTTTTTTTTCGAAAATAACGCCGAAAAACGCCCAAGGGGGTGGAGCCTTGGCGTGTTTGGTAGCTTTTTTTGAAAAAATCACGTACACTGTCTAATGTTTGGTATAAGTATAATAAGGATTATGATTTGGGGTAAATGATTATATTCAGAAAGAATATTATGTTTGCATTTTGCACATGTCTTTGGCCGGATTAATAGCGGATGATTGGACATTCATTGAATGGAGAACAAATCTGAGAGGCCAAGTCACAAGTAAAAGATTTTTCTTAGTGCTTGATGACAAATATATCATCACCTCAGATCACGCCTGTGGGCCCAAATCGCACCAGCAGCCAGGGGTCCACAATCAGATTTCTGTTTATGTTTTATGTTTTTTAGTCTTTTATCATAAGTAGGCAATTCTGCACTAATAATTTGTTATGGTAAAAGAGAGTTTCTATTCATATGGACTGATGGACAGAGATCTAAGAACGTTAACATGTTTAGCTTGTGGGCTTGACGGCCTAACATTATGAAAAAAAAAAAAAAACTTATATTGCTTTGGATGAAGATGCAATATAGGCAAATTTTACAATCATGGACGGAAAAGATGTTGGGTAAAGAATGTTTGACCGTTGATATTGTCTAAAGCGTTTCGAGACATTTTGATTGTTGATGAGGGTATGAACTATATGCATAAACATGATTAGATCGAAAGTTTTCAAGATAAGTGACCTAAGAAATTGTGGTAAAAGAACAACCTGGTGGACAAAACGAACAATATTGGCCGAGAGACTCGAATCTTACAAATACCCATTCAAATTACAACCCGAGGCAAAAAGTAGCATGTATAAAAAACAAAGAAATACAACATAATAAAGAAGGTTAAATCAAAGAAAAAGGTAAAAAGATATGACACCATTGATTCCCATGTACACACCAAAAAAGTGAAAGTAAAACTAAACTCTTGCAGTATGTATACCTATAAACTAGCCAGCATTAACCATGCATATATACTGCTTGGATCTTTAATTTCATACATTATGCATGGATGTGGATGATCAGTTATAACAAGGCAGCACATCCTGAAGAAGCCCTTCTTGTTCTAGCTTTAGCATAGCAGGTGGGGCATTGGTGGTGGTGGTGATGAGGTGATTGTATGAGGGAATTAGTGGTGGAGAGTTATGAATAACTGGATGGTTGTGTTTGCCTTCATAAGTTGTAATAACATAAGAAGAATCACCCATACACCTTTCCACTCTTTTCTTCACATTACATGATGCACTTGTGCACCTGTAATAGCTCCTGCAAATCAATCAATCATTATTAATCTAAATAATTAAGAATTAAATCATTAATTAATTTACAAATACCTTGGAAAATGGCTGTTCTTGACAGCTTTCTGGCCATACTTCCTCCATCTGTAACCATCATCAAGATGATCAATCTCAGTCCTTGTCATGAATGCAAATCTTGCTTCTTTTTCTTTCTTTTTCTTCTTTGTTCCACCCTTCTCTTTAATGCACCTATATATTCCAATTTTACATGCATTCATTCTTTTCTTTCAATATCAAATAAAAATAAAAAGAACTTACTGTTGATGAGCTGCTGCAGGTGAGGAAACTGAACAAGAATTTGGTGATGAGGGGTGTCCATTTAACACCACAGATGATTCTTCTTCAACTTCATCAACGGTTGTTATAACCTCCTCCTCCTTCTTCCGATTATCATCTTGGTTCAAGTGCTGAGCTGACGTGGTGGATATGTTCATATCCATTGATGGTGGTAGTGGTAGTGGAAGCTGGTGATCATACGACGTCGTGGTGTTGTCAAACATAGAAGAAGGATAAGAATAATAATCTTGATATCCCAGTAACTCCATGAACCCTAATGAAGTCTTCTGATCATCATCCTCATCATTAGCAGCAGCAGCAGATATCGATGAAAATGGGTCAGAATGATGATAATTGTATGGATTATTATTAGTGTTTACCATCATAGTCATCAGCTCTTTGGTGTTCATGGATACAAAATCTTTGATCTAATAATAAGATGGTTTTGTTGTTTAGGTTGTTGGTATATGGGAATGGGAGGGAGTATAAAGGAGGCTTGGTGTGAAAGGTTGACCGGGAGTTGTCGGTAAAGGATGTACGGAGAACAGACAGTGGCCGGTGGCCGTATTTAATGCCACCACTGGCTTTGACTCTGACTCACAGACAGATAAGAAGGAGGGTTGGATGGTAACAGGTAACTTGTAGCTCTATCTAACCGACTTCTATGGTCAATTTCACTTCTTGTCTTATTATGGAAGTTTGCATATTTAGTCCCTGAACAATGCCTATAATACATAAAGGACTCTCTCTTTTTTATTAATTTATACGGATTTGTAATTGGTGAAAAAGATTAAAAGATAAGGCTTATTATGGGTTCGGGATCATCATCATCATCATCATCATACTCAGTAAATCCCACCAATAGCAAAGCTAAGGTAGGGTCTGAGGAGGGTAGGTGTAGACAGCCTTACCTCTACCCCGTAGGAATAGAGAGGCTGCTTCCGGTGAGACCCCCGGCTCGATTGTAGTTTTGTATCAAGCCTTGGACCTAAGACACATAACACTCAAACAATCAGGACAGAGACTGATTGGTGCATGTACCCCCGTGTCTTTTAGCTATCAACGTCACCACATGATGCATGATTAACCATCCGCCGCTTTTAACATTATTTTCACGAAATTAGTAAAATAACGTTAAAGTTAGTACCATTTCGGGACCTAAGACACATAACACTCAAACAATCAGGACAGAGACTGATTGGTGCATGTACCCCCGTGTCTTTTAGCTATGGGTTCGGGATAGGGTTGTAAATGAAATGAACGTTCAGTGAACAGTTTGGAGGAAAGTTCGTTTACGTTTGTTCGTTTAATAAATGAATGGACATAAATAAGAAATTCCGTTTGATTAGTTAAATGAACGAACATGAACAAAGCTCTCGTTCGTTCGATTGTGTTCGTGAATGTTTGGTAATGTGTTTATGAACATTCGTTCAATTTATGATGATTCGTCTTCATTTGTTTATGTTGTTTATGAAAGATTTTTGTACATTTATATCATTTAATTTATTACCCTAATAATTAAAATAGGAAATCATATTCCTACCTTGTTTTTACACCATTACACAATACTTCCTCATTATTCACATCGATGAATACATCGACCTTCGTTCCACTATTAGGACTTCAAGTTACAGCGTTGCCGTTGCTCCATCCGACATTGATATCTAGCCTCCGCCCCCTTCTCCAATTTTATTTGTGTTCGTTAACCAAACATATTCATATCCTTAATGAACGAACACGAACAAAAAATCTTGGTCGGTAAGTGTTCGTAAACACATTCTTTCTTTAACGAAGTTCGTTTACAGCCCTAGTCCACTAAGACATACTTTCGTAAATGATTCTGTATTTATATAAAATGGTCAATGCGAGGGTAAAAAAGTCATGTCATGCAAACTTAATTGAATGTTCAAAAGCAAGGTAGAAAGTAGAGAATACAATAGTGTGAGGAATTACCATATGTGTTAAAAAATGAGAAATCGAGAAGATAGATTTCAAAGAAGGTACTTGTTTAGGGATTAAAAGATAAATATATTCAGGTGTGAATGTATATTAGTACGTGCCTGCCGTGTACTACTTTTTGTTCTTTTCTCCCATGTTCGAAATAAAAATGAATGAAATATAGATTCTATTCGAATGTTTTTAAAGCTTTATTCAATTTCTTATTTAATGTGATATATGTTGTAGTAAGTTTTTCATTTAACCAAGTCATTCTGTCACGTACATTCTTTGTTAATATTTTAGATAAATTAAGGTAAAAGAAGTTTCATTTATAAATAACGTTGTGCATGTTTATTTGGTCTTTTGTTATTAAATACAAATACACTTGATTACATAAACTAATAGAAAATTATAATTATGTGGAAAAACATGCTTAAAGATATATAAATTTCTTGTCATATACCTTATAGCATTATGATACAATCATAAAGATATAATTTTTTGTGTATTTATATACCGCAATAAGCATATCATAACACAATTTAATAGTCATAAGATATGCGCACATTAATTCATCATTTTTTTTAATTGCTAACGTTGCATATCATGGGGATTGAACCCCTAACCTCTCCTATCATAAGCTCTATCTAAACTAGGGGTGAGCAAATTAACCACCATAACCGATAACTGAACCATAACCGAACCACTAATAACCGATAACCAATATAACCAATGGTTATGGTTATAAACTTTGTATAACCGCTCAATCGGTTATGGTTATGGTTATGGTTATGAAGCTTTGGTTAACCGATATAACCGAAACCGAACCGAACTTGTAATGTTAACTTTATATAATGGATTTGTGTTTTACAAAACCATATAGAGGGTTTTTACTAAGATAAAAGTATGTTAGTAACAAAATGATCTTGATGTAGATGCCATTTATTTTGATAAAGAACTAAGGTGTTATGGCCATATTTTTTTTTGTTTGAGAATTACCTTATTAAAAAGAATCCCAAATCGGTAGTTTAACCAAAAAGTTTAGTCTCCGTTATCTTAGAAAATAAGCTCAAGCTAAGTTCAAATCGTGCACAACCCTATTCATTTCAAACCTTGCTTGGTTACTTAACCGAAATTAACCAAAACTGAACCATAACCGACTTCATAACCGATTAACCGTAACCGAAGTTTGGTTATGGTTATGGTTACCAAAACTCCATAACCGAACTAGCGGTTATGGTTATGGTTAATAGTAAAAACCGAACCAAACCGACCCATGCACACCCCTAATCTAAACTCACCAACACCACTGGCTATTCCCAAGTGGATTAATTCATCATATGCTTACTTTACTTTCTCATATCAACTTTACGTCTTTTTTAAGAGATCAAATACAAATAGCCTTATTGTACAAAATGTATGAAATGCAAGAAAATGATAAAAACACGAGGTGACATTTTCGTAATTATTTACTCGTAGAGTAATTATCAAAGTTACTCTACAAATAATTTTGTAGGGTAATTTTGGTCTTGTATGGTAATTTTGTAAAATGACATTGTAGGGTAATTTTATAGAGTATCATAATTACTTTACAAATGATCTTGTATGGTAATTTTGTAGAGCATCATAATTAGTCTATAAATGATCTTATAGGGTAATTTTAATATTGTATTGTAATTTTGTAGAGTATCACAATTACTCTACAAATGAACTTGTAGGGTAATTTTGATCTTGAATGGTAATTTTGATCATGTAGGGTAATAATTACGAGTAAAATAATTACGAAAATGTCACCATGTTTTTTTACATTTCATGTCTTTCGTACGTTTTTTACGGTAATCCTATTTGTACAGGATCTTTACCCTACGTCCTTAAAAAAAAGATAAGATCATATTCTTTAATTTCCAACCACTTGTTTGAATCTTTCTATACTAATAAATGAAAATAATCTTTGAACATGTATCACTTCCTAATGCATTCTCACCTTATTTTTCTATTTATCTCTTATATAAAATAATAATAAAATAATAAATTTAAATAAAAATTAGATAAGAATAAATATATGTTTTCTATAAATAATTTTAAATTTGATTTATTTTGTTTTATTTCTAATAGTAAATTAATTCAATTATCTGAATATACCAAACTCAAAAGCTACGAGCTTTTTTTAATATATTAATATTAAATTAATTCAATTATCTAAATATACCAAACTCAAAAAGGATTTTTATTTATTAGTAAAGCAAGATTAATTAAATTAATTCAATTATCTGAATATACCAAACTCAAAAGCTATGACTTTTTTGATATATTAATATTAAATTAATTCAATTATCCGAATATACCAAACTCAAAAGCTTTTTATTTATTAGTTAACTATTATAAAAGAATTATTATTTATCTTCAAGTTTATTGTTTATTCATTATTATAATAATTTTAATTAATATAACACATCATTAAGAATTCATAATACCTTTTTTTGGTTCGGAAAGTACACAAAATTCTAAAGATAAATGTTATAAACATACCAATGGTCTTCTCATTACTGACCTCTCTGATCTTATTTTCTTTTTTTTATTGACTTTATCCACCCTAATATTTTTCAAAATTTCATACAATTTGAATATTATAAAGATAAAGCTATATGTGCACCTATAAATGATGTTGCACATGAGTTAATGATCGTTTGTTTACACTATTTCTTGGTGAAGAAAAAGAATATCTTAGTTTTGATAGTTTATAAGAGTCAAAGTATCTTTATAATAATTTTGATGCAAATTTATACTAATTAGATGTCCTTAATAGACTTAGACTTTTAGGCTTGCCCAAACATAAATCATTACTAAAGGTTGATGTTCCAATAACGTTGTTAAGAAATATTTGGAAGTAAAATTGGCACTCGAAGGTTTATCCTTAGATTTCGATTACTATCGTCAAACAAAATGAGTGTTTATATTGAAATTAAAAGAAGACAACTTCCTCTCCCCGTATGTTTTGCCATTACAATAAATAAAAATCAAGAACATCCACTATGTAAGGTTGATTTGTTTTGAAAAGAGTCGGTCCTTACACATGGCCAATTATATGTAGCATTGCCCAAAGTAAAAAAAAAAAACAGTTATGTAAACTTGTACATAAACTATTAAAATTATATAATTTTTATCCTTAATCCCGTGTAATAAACGGGTCTAAAAAGTTCATAACAAAAGAATTCGTATAATGGGGGTGTTTGAGATTCCTTTTCAACTTCTCCTTCTCAAAAAGTCCTCAAATCCATAAGTGAGAAATCCTTACTTCTCAAAAACTCCTTTTTGAAGACATAACTAATACTGAAAGTCCTTTTTTTCATGGTGTTTGGAATTCCTTATGCTTCAAAAGTTCTTCTCAGATGATGTTTGGGTTTTCTTTTCCATCTCAAAAATCCTTATGAGCTCCAAAAGTAACTTTTAAAAGGAATCCCAAACACCCCCAACGTACTGTAAAATTAAATAAATAAATAAATATCTGAAACCTACCAAAGAATACGAAGGAAAATGTGTAGAAATAGAGAGAAGATGGATAAAGAAAGGGGTGTAAATGTCAAAAGAGAAAAAAAGCCGTGATGAAGTTAGCTTTTCTCTTTTGTACGATCCCGAGGAAACACATAGAATGACTGAAACCACAAAATATAAATAGGTTCTCCTCACGATTATCATGGTTTAATTAAGTAAAGGATAAATATCATGTTATGATTTTAAATTGTTTACCCTCATGATGGTTCATGCAAAATCAACTTAAATAAATTTAAATTCATTCCAATCAGGGCAAATTAAATATAAAACCATGGAAACATCATAAGAAATATACATAAATATCTTTTCATCTATTTCTTTAATATTTAATTAACTTGATTAAAAAAAAGTCCAGCTTCCTAAAATCCTGGTAAATAATGATTTATTATTTATTATTTATTTTTATTTTTTTAAATTATCACGTTATCATCTCCCAACTATCTTATTATCATGTCAAGTAAGTTTTTCCAATCCACAAAGGGTAGTGATTGTGATGGTAAAGTGTATTCTCTCTATTTTAGAAGTGGATGGTCCAAATTTCGCAAAGTACAAATGTTGATGGTAATTGAAATATGTTAGTTTGGTGTTAAAAAAGGTAAGTTTTTCCAAAGTTAAACTGTTAGTTTGGCGTTAAAAAAAAGTAAGTTTTTCTAGAGCTAAACCTTTAAAGTCACAAGAAACGTTAATTGAACTAAAATCATGTAGTAGTAGTAGAATGAAACGATATAGATAACTGAGTAAAAATATTTGATTAAAGAATATATTATGCGACAAAGATAATATTTATTTTAATAACGTTAAAGATCATTGTAGTGTTTTTTTTTTTGAACGACCAACTAAATTTAATAATAAAAATAGGTCAACAAAACAATTGCCAACCACATCAGAAGTACATACGCCAAATATTTCTTACATCAAAATTGCACCAATTTTCCCGTGTCAAACCCACCACTTTGTCGTGATACTTTAGTCACAAAACCCCCGATACTTTAATCTCCTCTAAAACTCGTTCCAGTTTGTCATGTGTTCACTCGAACACTCTGTTGTTTCTACACTTCCATATACACCAGACTACTGTTTGAAAGACAACATAGATCACCTGCTTCCAAACCTTTAACCCGCGAGCATATACCTAGTAATTTATTAAATCATCTATGCCAAAAAAAAGAACAAATCTGACAGCCTGCACCACTTCGAAACCCCTTCCCAAACTTTCTGAGAAAACCCACAACAAGCAAACAAATGTTCTAAAAATTCCTCTGTGTCCGTGCAAAGGGCGCATGCTAAAGATGGTATCCACACATCCCTTCTAGCAAGCAATAACCTTGTTGGCAACCTATCCAAGCTCAATCTCCACACCAAAAAATCCACTTTGATTGGGGTCCACCGGTTCCACACAAACGTTGTTCCGAGGCTCATTTGATTGCCCAAGCTAATGTATTTTCTCAGACTTCTAACATTGAATAACCCGCCCGACTCCAATGTCTAATTCCACTTATCCTTTTATGCAAAAAAGACCGAATATAACATACAAAATATCATGCTTAACTCTCTAAGCTTATCTGTCGACTATAGTTGCGTAGTCCAATGAAAACCTGTCCTCCATACGCCATCCACCAACACTACTCGATCAGAAACAGTAGTTTTTTTTTTGGTTTCTTTCCACTTCAAACAGTAAAGGGAATCTGGACGTGAGCAGCACCTCCAAGATCTAACAGTCTAGCTAGAAGACAATATCCATACCACACCCTAAAATCCCACGGAACGCATGTTTGAAATCTACACCACAAGGCTCCAAGTCATAAATAATTTTGAAAATTTGTTTCCACAGCCCCGGTATGGAGACAAGAATGATGCTCCACGACCTAGGATTATTGTGAAGACTCCAAATGACTTTTTTCCATAACACATTATCCTCTACTTTGAACCTCCACCACCACTTCGCGAGCATTGTGTGACAACTGGCCCAAAACCGGTAATTTCCGTACTATTTTAATAGTTATTTATTTCCTGCATTTATGTGTATAAACGTTAACATTATGTGCTTATTTGATATGCAATTAAATTCATGCATGTTCCATATATTAACTGCCACATTATACAATACTTTAAGCGTTGCGTCGAATGGATTAGTAAGCTCATCGGTTAGACAAGCTGCGTCAGCGTGTCTGCAGAAAACAATCAGGCAATAGATTTAGTACTTAGAAGTAGGTCCAACATCAAAAGTACATTGAAACTAAGTAGGTGAACAAAGGTTAACATAAACACTTTCCGGAAGCTAAAACCGACACAAAAAAGTACCCGAAACGCACTCTAAATGCAGAAATTCAGCAAAAACAGCAATTTAACACAAAATAACATGCAGAATTAAGGTTTAAATGTCCAGGATAACTTGTAAAGTGTCGGGAATGAAAACTGTCACAAAAAGTACTTCATATCTTGCAAAACTGCACTATTTAGCACTTTAACGAACCAATAACCGAACGAATAACCGGACACTACCCAAAACACCAAAAATAGACTAGAAGCATTGTTTTAGTGATTTAAGGCTAGTTATAATGCTAGAACACCTTAAAAATCATAAAAACACATAAACACACTTAACCTTCCATTTAACTCCTTAATTTACATCTTCTACCTTTTACTTCCAAAAACTTACAAACTAACCCCCCACCCCCCCCCCCCCTTTTATGCCAACCGGCCCCAACATAGGCCTACACCCTTTCTGTCACACCCCAACCGATGGCGGAAACATCGGGGCGTGGCACTGAGCGAAACAGATTGTTCAAAGAAATTCCATAACGACTAAATTACCATATAGTTTAAATATTGTGTCCCATACCATAACCCATAAGATAATCTAGTTATTATAGACAGAGATATTCTTCAAACAAATAAAACATGTTCCGACAACTCAGATTTTCAAATAAATAAATTGTCTTTGTTTCTAGACTCTTTCCTAGCCTCGATTTCACAGCAAGCCAAGCATTCTAACATCTTAAGCACCTGCCACATACGTTAAAGTAACAACCAATACACATAGTGTAAAGGTGAGCATACAAGTTTAATAGGTATAATAGAGTACGAAAACGTTTACACATAACCAGCACGTACACAGTGTGAAATGAAGCACGTAAGTTATCGACATGATCCTATCAATATCAATGACTGCGGGTTGACTGCGCAAGGCAGTTCGTAATACACACTCACCACTGTGAGCCATGTAATTAATTGTCCTTAACAACCCCTGAGTGAACAGGTGCTGAGTCCAAACTATAGTACTATCGTTTCTAAGGCAGGTAGACAGCAATCCATGTGTAAATATAACAAACAAGCATTCATTAAGTCACTTATAACATGCAGTAACGGTTAGCGTTAAAGTATTGCGTTGTGTGTTCGATGTGATTTAGAATAAGTAACGTATGTAACACCTAAAAGTGCGTAAAGCAAAAAGGGTTCGAGTATACTCACAGCGATAAAGCTAATGGATTGAAGGGAGCGCTAGAGCGGAATTAGCCTGAACAGTTAATGATAGCATAAGCGAAAGTCGGCGCGTAAAACAGTGTAGGTGTACCAAGGATCGGACGGTAATCCGATCGGGTGGCAATCCGATAGGATGGTCAGTCGATCGGGTGGCAATCCATTCGGATGGTCACCCGATCGGATGGCCATTCGATTGGATTGTCACCTCGCTTGGTGAGGATGTGTTTGTGTATGATGGTTTGTACTTTGAAGTTTTCGTTGTAGCATTTTGAAAATAGAGAAGTATCTCTACCCTTCAGGTCAGTCGATCAACGATCGTTCGATCGGACAGCAATCCGATTGGCGAGGCTTCTCAGTTTGAGAACAAGTTCACAGCAGGACGGTCACTCGATCGGATGGCTATCCGATCGGGTGGCAATCCGTACGTACTAAACATGTTGAAAATTGTTTAAGTATCAAGGTCCCAACGTCACACGATCGGACAGTCACTCGATCAGATGGCAATCCGATCGGGTGGAAATCCATGTCAACATTCAGATCCTTGAATAATTTGAAAATTGTTTAAGTGTGGGTCCCAGGTGCAAGCCGATCGGGTGGCTGTCCTATCAAGTGGCAATCCGATCTGATCGTCTTTACACTTGGTTGTTTTGTTAGCTGCGTTTTCTTGAGACAGTACAATAACGTGTCAAACAACAGAAACCTCGTCAACACTTAGTGACCCGATCGGATAGGAACCACCCTAGTCCGACCAGTTAACTGTTCGAGATGGTGTTTCATGTTTAACCCGAAATCAGTAATCTTCTTGGATAGAATTCAGATCTGGAACTAACACACCACTAAGAGTGAGTAGGAGGTCAGAGCAAGGTCCGAATCTATCGGCTTTGAGTGCCTTGAGTGTAAAAGAGTTGAAAGATAGTTAGAAAACCATCTTTCAATCCCTTTCACCATGAATATGTTCAGATCTATGAAAGATCTTTGTTTATTCATGTGGAAACCGTTCAGATCTAAGTTGTCCTTGTTGGATTGAAGCCAAAACATGAAGTTCATAAGAACTCCATGATGACATCATCCTAGAACACCTCAAATCTAGTGATTTCACGGTTAAAAGTTAAGATTCAAAAGATAGAAAGGTGTAGGAGTGCGTGTAGATCAAGGAAGTACAAGATTTAGGTTGAAAACTTACAAGAATCGCGAGAAATCAGAAGAAAAGTGGGCTGGAGCGAGTTGAGCAGAGAGAGAGCTGTCACATCAAGTGATGTGACATATGAGGGGTATTTATAGGGTTTCCATAAAAGGAAAGTGGAAAGGAGGCTGGTCGATCGGGTGGCAACTCGGTCGGGTGGCAACCCGATAGGATGGCAATCCGATCGGATGGCCACTTGGTCGGTTGGCCACTCGATTCGAGTGTTCGGCGCGATGAGTTTAGTCGCTTCGATTCTAGTGTTAAGCTTTGCGATGCGATTCGGGAGAGCGATGCGATAGTATTACCCATCAAATTACTTTTAATCCCAACTACTATATCTAACATACAATCACTATAATTACTGCGTTTAGCGTTTCGATTCGATTGCGATGCTATAGATTGCGATTTCGATTGTGATTAACACCTCAACATAAACATAACATGCACTAGTAACACATAAATGGCACACACACGTAAAACAATATCCAGAACACGTAATTCGAGCTGCGAATGCGATAGCGATTAGCGATAAATTGATTAAATATGCGATTAAACTTCGATTATTAACAAGTACTCCACATAATACAACTAAAGAGATAACACAAATAGATTATCTACAAGTCAAAGAAGTCAAAGCAGGAGTTGACCATGGGGTGACAGATCGCAATTAGCAATCTTGACTTTAACTTTGACTTCTGAAACACGGGGTGTTATAGCCTCCTCTTTTTAAGGGAATTTCGTCCCGAAATTAGGCCGAAGCCGTAACAAACAACTGCGGGTACTTCTCCTTCATGTCGCTTTCAAGTTCCCAAGTGAACTCTGCGCCTCGTTTGCCTTCCTAGCGAACTTTCACAATGGGAATGCGCTAGCGGCGGAGCTGCTTGGTTTGGCGGTCCATGATTTCGACAGGCTTTTCCACGAAGTGTAATGTTTCGTTTACTTGAAGATCCTCGAGGGGTACACGCAAATCATCATCAGCCAGGCAGTTTCTGAGGTTCGAAACGTGGAAAGTCGGGTGATCGTTGTTAAGTTCCTCCGGTAGTTCGAGTTTGTAAGCCACCTTTCCGATCCTTTCAAGAATCTTAAAGGGTTCAACATATCGAGGCGCGAGCTTTCCTCTCTTGCCGAATTTGACCACACCCTTCCAAGGTGATACCTTTAGGAGTACATGGTCGCCAACGTCAAATTCGAGGGGCTTGCATCGTCTATCGGCGTAGCTTTTCTGACGACTCCGAGCTTTTAGCAGATTGTCTCGAATTTGGAGGATTTTGTCAGTCGTTTCTTGCAATAGCTCAGGACCGGTTAATTGCGAGTGTTCGATCTCGTGCCATACAATAGGCGATCGACATCTTCTTCCATACAATGCCTCAAATGGTGCCATTTGAATGCTGGAATGATAACTGTTATTATACGAGAATTCGACTAAAGGTAAGTATGCGTCCCAATTACCACCGAAATCTACGACACACGAACGAAGCATGTCTTCAAGGGTACGGATCGTTCTTTCAGTCTAACCATCGGTTTGAGGATGGAATGTGGTACTTAGATTAAGCGCAGTACCGAGAGCAACTTGAAATGTTTCCCAACAACGCGAGGTAAACCGAGCATCGCGGTCAGAAATGATGTCCCGAGGCGTCCCATGTCGACAAATGATCTCTTTGGTGTAGATTCAGGCTAATTTTTCCACCTTGTAGTCTTCCCGTATTGGCAAAAAGTGAGCGGGTTTGGTCAAACGGTCAACAACAACCCAGAAGCTGTCGTGACCTGAGGGCGTACACGGGAGTTTCGTTATGAAGTCCATAGCTATGCTCTCCCACTTCCACATAGGGATCCCGGGTTGAACGAGTAAGCCAGAGGGTCTTTGGTGCTTAGCCTTGACCTTTGAGCAAGTCAGGCATTTTGAAACATAGAGGGCGATATCTCTCTTCATACCTGGCCACCAGTACTTGTAGCGCAGGTCCTGGTACATCTTATCGGCACCGGGATGAATAGAATATCGGGACTTGTGGGCTTCGTCCATTAAAATCTGTCGTAAGTTGGTTCGTTTAGGGATCCAGACTCGGTCCAGATAGTGGAATATCCCATTCGACTTGTTCACTAGTTGGGCTCCATCGTTGAGAATCCTTTCCTTCTTCAAAGTGCGTTCATTAAAACAGGCATGTTGGGCGTTGCAAATGAGGGTTTCGAGATCATATTGGGCTTGGACATTACGGGCACTATGCAAATAACTCCGTCTGCTGATAGCGTTGGCAACGACATTTGCTTTGCCAGGATGATAACGAATCTCACAGTCATAATCGTTGAGGAGTTATACGCACCGGCGTTGACGCATATTCAGCTCTTTCTGGTCAAAGATATGTTGTAGGCTCCTATGATCGGTGAAGATCGTACACTTGGTACCATAAAGGTAGTGTCGCCAAATCTTTAACGCAAAAACAACTGCGCCTAGCTCGAGGTCGTGGGTTGTATAGTTCCTCTCATGGATCTTGAGCTGACGAGATGCGTAAGCAATAACCTTGTCTCGCTGCATAAGAACACAGCCAAGGCCAAGGTTCGAGGCATCACAATAGACAATAAAGTCATCGTTTCCGTCGGGTAAAGTTAGAACAGGAGCGTTGCAAAGCATTGACTATTGACAATGTGACCGAGGAATTGAACCTCCTCCAGCCAGAATTCACACTTGGAGAACTTGGCATAGAGTCGATTCCCCTAGAGTAGCTCGAGAACCAAACGTAGATGTTGCGCGTGTTCGGTTTTCGACCTTGAATAGATCAGGATATCATCGATGAACACGATGACGAAGCGGTCGAGAAAAGGTTTACACACGCGATTCATCAGATCCATAAAACCCGCGGGTGCGTTGGTTAAACCAAAAGGCATAACAACAAACTCATAGTGGCAGTATCGAGTGCGAAAAGCGGTTTTGGGAATATCCTCCTCTTGAATGCGCAATTGGTGGTAGCCTGATCGTAGATCGATCTTGGAAAAACATGTAGCCCCCTGTAACTGGTCAAACAAATCATCGATGCGGGGCAAGGGGTAGCGATTCTTGATTGTCATCTTGTTCAATTCCCGATAATCGATGCACATCCGGAACGACCCATCCTTCTTTTTGACGAAAAAGACTGGTGCGCCCCAAGGAGAAGTGCTAGCGCGAATAAAGCCTTTGTCAAGCAATTCCTGAAGCTGACTCGAGAGTTCGCGCATTTCAGACGGAGCGAGTCGATAAGGAGCTCTTGCAATAGGGTTTGCTCCAGGAATAAGGTCGATGCGAAAGTCGATATCACGACTTGGCGGTAAGCCTGGGAGATCTTCAGGAAAAACATTAGGGAATTCACAAACAACGGGGACGTCTTTCACCTCCTTAACTTCTTTTTTCTCTGCTACTACAAGGTGTGCCAAGTAAGCTTGGTATTCCTTGTGGAGATACCTGCTAGCTTGAACACACGACATGAGTTGGAGTTTCTTCGATGCGACTTCACCATAGACACATAATTGATCACCATTAGCGAGCGAGAATCGAATCATCTTTTCGAAGCACACAACTTCAGCATGGTTTTCACGAAGAAAGTCCATGCCTACTATGACATCAAAACTACCGAGCTACATCGGAAAAAGGTTGATATGGAAAGATATGATTGTTGAGTTCGAGAGTACAATCATGGAGAACAGAGTTGACAACGACAGTTCTTCCGGTGGCAACTTCAACATCGAACGTCGAGGGGAGATGGGCGCGCTTACGATTAAGAAGCTTTTCGAACTCAAACGATACAAAACAGTTATCGGCTCCAGTATCAAACAAACACGAAGCATAAATACCATTCACAAGGAACGTACCATTGACCACATTGTTGTCAGCTTGAGCCTGGCGCACATTGATGTTGAAAGTTCGAGCACGAGCGGCTTGTTGCTGTTGCTGCTGAGGCTGCTGCTGTTGCTGTTGTTGCTGCTGTTGCGGCTCTTGCTTCACAACCCGATTGGGGCACATGTTTGCGAAGTGGTTGGGATCACCACATGCAAAGAAGACTCTAGCATTGACCGCGGGCGCCTGAGCTGCTTGCTGGCCTTGAGGGGCAGGGGGCAGAGCTTGATGCGCAGTAGCTTATGCTGGCGCTTGTCGAGGACCCGTACGGCAGTTGGCGGTGAAATGGCCGTACATGTTGCAATGCACACAAAATCTGCAAACAATTCCCACTGGGTGGTGATAGGTACATGTCGGGCAAGCAGGATGAGGACCAGTATAAGCACGCTTTGCCGGCGGTGCTTGGGTTACCGGTGCCGCAACCTGGCAGTGTTGAGTTTGCTGCTGAGCTGGTACAGCTTGGAGTGGGGAAGCAGTGGTGACAGCATAATTCTTGTTGCTGGAGTTGCTGTTGTTCTTCCTCTTGCGACGAGAGGCTTTCGAAGACTGAGGAACGGCGGCGGTTTCAGCGGTTGGTGCGGTGGTAACTTGATGGAGACTCTTGGCGGCTTTATCCCAGAAGCCAGACTTGACTCGCTTGTCGTTTATTTCAGCGGCAAGCAGGTAAGTTTCTTTGATTATCGCTGGCTTTGAAGCTTGCACAAAATCTGCGACACAGTCGGGTAGAGCTCGAATGTACTTCTTGATCGCCATATCAGAAGTCTTGACTTGATCAGGACAGATTATGCTAAGCTGCTTGAAGCGAGCAGTTAAAGCAGCATTGTCACCCTCCTTCTGCTTGATGTGCCAGAATTCGTCCTCCAACTTTTGGCGCTCGTGGGGAGGGCAGAAATCTTCCAACATGACGTTCTTTAACTCGTCCCACGCCAAACCATAAGCTGCGTCATTTCCGCGTTTATTTCTCTCCGCCGTCCACCAGTCTAAAGCGCGGGACTGGAAGAGACCGGTCGCATTGAGAGTGCGGAGATCATCAGGACAGCCACTCTGGCGCAGGGTGACCTCGATCGAATCAAACCATTGAAATAAGGCCGTAGGACCATCTTCGCCAGTAAATTCTTTCGGTCCGCAAGCTTTAAACTGCTTGAAGTTAAAGGCAGCCTTAGGAGTCTCAGTCCTGGATTCTTCAGACGATTTGCTCACATTTTCATACAGTTCGCTGACGATCTGAGGAACAACCTTCGCCATTTGTTTAGTGATCATGGAGGCGAGGCGTTTGTCTGCCTGCTTTCGGCGTGCATCGCGCGAGTGACGGGATCCAGATGACGACATTGTCTGCAACAGACATCGCCATAGGACTCAAACACAATATAATCGAATCTCACCTCACACGCCTAGTACTACTAAAGCTCAGGAACATGATCACGTAACACGTATTCACATAGACACGTAATCACAGATTCACATAAGCACAAAAGCACATAAGCACATAAAGCACTGAAGCATATAAGCACGTAGAGCACGGAAACACATAAACACAAGAGGCAGTCAGAATACAGAAACCTAGCTATATGTTGCACGTATTCCCTATCCTTTACAGCGCGTATATCGGTTATTTACAGCGATTGTGGGTATCGAGCAGCGATTGCGAATGGTGACCAGGGATTTGTTAGCGATTGTGTAGTGTGAGTTGTACGTGTTGAAATAAACAGCAAAAATGAATAATCCACCAGAAATCAAAACGTATAATCACATAAAACACATAAATTCCACATAAAATCGACAAATATCAGAGTCAGCAGTTGCGGGCTCAGAATCGAAACACATAGAAATCGAGAATGGATTGTCTGCGGCTGTGATAGACGTCGACTATCCAAGGTGATTCGACTATTCACAAGGACCTTTGGTACACACTTTGTCCTTTAGGACTGTGCTCTTGCCTCGAATCTGGGCGAATGGCACACATCCTTCCAGTTATAGTGCGACTTCAAGTCGTTGGAGTCCGTCGAGACCTTGGTGAGAGTTTTGTAAAACCAAAATAAGAGAGTAGAACGAGTCATCAAGGTTACCCCTAACTTAGCGACTCCGTTCCTGTTTTGATAAAATAAGGAAGAATTATGCGTTAAAGTATGGATTTCACTCCTGATTCAACGCAATTCCTCCTGTTTATAGGTAAAAATACGGGTCGAACAAGCGACTCGGTCGAGAGTTTGCGGTTTTCACACCTAACCTAGACCTGATCGCTCGCTCATTTTCGAAAATTAGAGTGCAGTGAGAGTGTAGTGCAAGCGAGAACCGCGAGATATAGCAAGTAAGCTCGTACAAAACCCCTACAGGGTGTGCACAAGTCAGTCTGTTGGTACCTAACTATAGACTAGGTCGTTTCTAAGACATCAACCCGGAATAGGTCGAGTCTTGCCAAATTCCCTATAGTTATGGCTCTAATACTAATCTGTCACACCCCAACCGATGGTGGAAACATTGGGGCGTGGCACTGAGCGAAACAAATTGTTCAAAGAAATTCCATATAACTAAATTACCAAATAGTTTAAATATTATGTCCCATACCATAACCCATAAGATAATCTAGTTATTACAGACAGAGATATTCTTCAAACAAATAAAACATGTTCTGACAACTCAGATTTTCAAATAAATAAATTGTCTTTGTTTCTAGACTCTTTCCTAGCCTCGATTTCACAGCAAGCCAAGCATTCAAACATCTTAAGCACCTGCCACATACGTTAAAGTAACAATCAATACACATAATGTAAAGGTGAGCATACAAGTTTAATAGGTATAATAGAGTACGAAAACGTTTACGCATAACCAGCACAAACACAGTGTGAAATGAAGCACGTAAGTTATCGACATGATCCTATCAATACCAATGATTGTGGGTTGACTGCGCAAGGCAGTTCGTAATACACACTCACCACTGTGAGCCATGTAATTAATTGTCATTAACAACCCCTGAGTGAACAGGTGCTGAGTCCAAACTATAGTATTATCGTTGCTAAGGAAGGTAGACAACAATCCATGTTTAAACATAACAAACAAGCATTCATTAAGTCACGTATAACATGCAGTAACGGTTAGCGTTAAAGTATTGCGTAGTGTGTTCGATGTGATTTAGAATAAGTAGTGTATGTAACACCCAAAAGTGCGTAAAGCAAAAAGGGTTTGAGTATACTCACAGCGATAAAGCTAATGGATTGAAGGGAGCGCTAGAGCGGAATTAGCCTGAACAGTTAATGATAGCATAAGCGAAAGTCGGCGCACAAAACAGTGTAGGTGTACCAAGGATCGGACGGTAATCCGATCGGGTGGCAATCCAATAGGATGGTCAGTCGATCGGGTGGCAATCCGTTTGGATGGTCACCCGATCGTATGGCCATTCTATTGGATTGTCACCTCGCTTGGTGAGGATGTGTTTGTGTATGATGGTTTGTACTTTGAAGTTTTCGTTGTAGCATTTTAAAAATAGAGAAGTATCTCTACCCTTCAGGTCGGTCGATCAACGGTCGTTCGATCGGACAGCAATCCGATTGGCGAAGCTTCTCAGTTTGAGAACAAGTTCACAGTAGGACGGTCACTCGATCGGATGGCTATCCGATATTTGGGGATTGATTAGCGAGATTCGAGATATCGTCAAAGCTACGAGACCCCGCACTATTGACGATGTTGTGGAATTAGCTAATACCCTAACTGACGGGCTGATAGGCACAAGAGAAGAAAATAGAAAGAAGGAAGTGGCCCAAAAGATTACCCAGGGATTCCGTATGGGTAACCGTAGCAATTTTAAGAAAAAGGGAATTACTAAGCAAAGGATTTATACAACCTAGTTCATCCCCGTGGGGAGCTCCAGTGTTGTTTGTGAAAAAGAAAGATGGTTCGATGAGAATGTGTATCGATTACAGGGAATTGAATAAGGTTACAATTAAGAATCGATACCCATTACCTAGGATTGATGATCTTTTCGATCAACTCCAAGGAGCTAGATACTTTTCTAAGATAGATTTACTCTCCGGATATCATCAGTTGAAGGTACAAGAAGAAGACATACCTAAAACTGCTTTCAGAACTAGGTATGGTCATTACGAGTTTACAGTCATGCCCTTCGGACTAACAAATGCTCCAGCAGCATTTATGGACATGATGAATACGATCTGTAAACCGTACTTGGATAAATTCGTAATTGTTTTCATCGACGATATACTTATTTATTCCAAAAGCCAGGAGGAGCATTGTCAGAACCTGCATGCACTCTTAACTTTGTTAAGAAAGGAAAAACTTTACGCCAAATTCTCGAAGTGTGAATTTTGGCTACAAGAAGTGCAATTTTTGGGACACATGGTGAATCACGAAGGCATTCACGTAGATCCCGCTTAGATAGAAGCGATCACCAAATGGAAGGTCCCGCAATCAGCTACAGAAATTAGAAGTTTTCTAGGCTTAGCTGGATACTATAGGCGCTTTATTTAGGATTTTTCTAAGATAGATGTGCCATTAACTAAGCTAACCTGTAAAACAGTTAAGTTTGAATGGGGACCTAAGCAAGAAGAAGCTTTTAAGATTTTAAAACAAAGGTTAACCAACACCCCAATCCTTGCCTTACCAGATGGGACAGAAGATTTTGAAATATACTGTGATGCTTCAAAACTAGGATTAGGGTGTGTGCTAACGCAACACAAGAAGGTAATTGTGTATGCATCAAGGCAATTGAAAAAGCACGAGGAAAACTATACGACTCATGATTTAGAGTTAGGAGCCATAATTTTTGCCCTTAAGATTTGGAGACACTATCTGTATGGAAGTAAGTTTACTGTCTATACAGACCATAAAAGCTTAAGATACATATTTGGGCAAAAAGAATTAAACATGAGACAAAGAAGATGGATGGAGATCTTAAGTGACTACGACTGTGATATTCAATATCATGATGGAAAAGCAAACGTAGTTGCTGATGCCTTAAGTCGTAAGTATCATGAGAAACAGCGACGAGTTCGTGCTCTTAGATTAAGTCTACAATTAGACTTAATGGAACAACTGAAAAACATTCAAGAAACAACAATTAAGGATGATGTTGAACGTATGAAAGGACGAATAAAGGAATTAGAGCAAGGAAGTGATGGAATTTGGAGATTCCACATAAGAAGGATTTGGGTACTTAAGCAGGGAGAATTAAGAAATAAGATTTTAGAGGAAGCCCATAAATCTAGGTATACAATGCATACTGGTAACAATAAGATGTACCAAGATTTAGGGAATAACTTCTGGTGGGTAGGAATGAAAAAGGACATAGCTAGATATGTTTCTAAGTGTCTTACTTGTTCACAAGTTAAGGCAGAAGACCAGAAACCTTCAGGATTACTCCAACAATTAGAAATGCCTGTATGGAAATGGGAGCTCATAACAATGGACTTTGTTACTAAGCTACCCAAAACCAGAAAAGGTAATGACGCAATTTGGCTAATTGTGGATCGATTAACCAAATCAGCTCATTTTCTACCCATGAAAGAAACCTTTAGTATGGAAAGGTTGGTAAAGTTGTATGTAGATGAAGTAGTATCCTTACATGGAGTCCCACTCTCCATTGTATCGGATAGAGATAGTCGTTTCACTTCCCACTTCTCGACAAGTTTCCAGGAAGCAATGGGAACCCGACTAAATTTAAGCACTGCATACCATCCTCAAACAGACGGACAAACTGAAAGGACGATTCAAACCTTGGAAGACATGCTTAGGGCATGTGTGATAGATTTTGGTGGAAACTGTGATGACCACCTACCCTTAATTGAATTCTCTTATAACAATAGTTATCATTCAAGTATTGAAGCTGCCCCGTTCGAAGCACTGTATGGACGAAAGTGTAGAACTCCAGTCTGTTGGGAAGAAATAGGAGAAAGCCAATTATCAGGTCCTGAAATCGTGCAAGAAACTACCGACAAGATCACTCAAATCAAGGAAAGACTGAAAACGGCTAGAGATCGCCAGAAAAGTTATGCCGATAATCGACGCAAGCCACTAGAGTTTCAAGTTGGAGACAAGGTACTTTTGAAAGTTTCTCCTTGGAAAGGAGTAGTTCGGTTTGGTAAGAAAGGAAAACTAAGTCCAAGGTACGTAGGACCATTCCTAGTAATACAGCGAATATGGCTAGTCTCCTATCGCTTACAGCTACCAGAAGAGTTAGTTGGGGTACATGACGTATTTCATGTATCCAACCTCAAGAAATGTCTATCTGACGAATCTCTGGTAGTACCTCTCCAAGACATAGAAGTAAATGAGAAATTGAAGTTCGTGGAGAAACCACTTCAAATAGAAGACAGAAAAATCAAGTTTCTCAAGCACAAAAGATTGGTACTAGTTAAAGTCAAGTGGGAGTCAAAAAGAGGACCCGAATACACCTGGGAGCTGGAATCGGAGATGAAGCGAAAGTATCCTCACTTATTCCAATAAATCTCAAGGACGAGATTTTAAATAAGGTGGGGAGGATGTAAGGACCTTCAAAAATGTCCCAAAACGACCCGTAAGTGAAAACCCGGAACCCTGAAACCCTAACGTGCATGAAAAACTAAGAAATCAAGGTTTTTGGGTTTCAGGCGGGCTGCGTAAGCCATAAGAGAAGCTTACGCGGGCCGCGTCAAATTGTGGTTGACCGGATAAGCGTTCAGGGCCACGTGGCAGACCTAGGTGTGACACGGATGCCCTAGTCTACGTATAGATGGCCCTCGCAGGCCACGTAAGATCAAGAGAAGGCTTAGGCGGGCCGTGTAAGACTCAATTTTTTGCTATAAATTGATCCGATCATGAGCAGTTCAATGGTGTCGAAAAGAATTCTCAAAAACGAAGTTATACTGCTCAAATTCGAAAATTAAAGTATCAAGGCGCTGATACGATACAGGGTATTAACTCGATCGCTGCTACGATTCAATGTCCGATCGATTGAAATCAATCCAATGGATGTTTAAGTGCTGCCCACATTAGGGCTATACTTTGTCATTCATCATGAATTGATGGATGTTTAAGTATTGCACTTTGTTATTCGTTGTGAAGATTTTAGTCTCGTGAGTTATCGTAAATGCTGTATTAGTTACTGACCTAGTTCGTGTGCATTGTTATTTAAACTAGGTTATCAGGCTTATCAGTAGGCTAAACTCTGCCCGTTTAAATCTGCAATGTGAGTCATTCTCTTTTTATCAATAATGTTTTACAATACTCCAATCATTTTCAAAAGTTATAATTACAGGGATTAAGTCGTGGTTATCTTGAATCACTGGCTAGTGGGGTATTCTGCACATTACTAATTTCTCACGGTTAGGCTAATAAATCCTGACAATGATAATCATCACTACTTGGGTGAAAGGACCCAATAGTGGTATGACCATCGTCACCAAGAGGTGACACGGCGCCAGATAAAAATAAGATAGAAGCCATTGTAATCGCTCTTATGCTGTAAATTTATAACTAATGTGTCATTTTATTTAACCTGAATGACTCGCCAGTATTTCCCCGCTGATAAAATATTTTTAAAACATGTTTCAGGCGACCTGCTGTGAATCAAGGAAAATGTGCTACGGAGCACTAAAAAGCTTGAAGAGGTGGCTCAGTTAAATAAATAAACATGTTTTGTAAACCAGGTACTTTCCTCGCGAAATTCCTTTATTGTAAATTACGGGGTTTGTTCCAGATTATATAATAAAATAATCGGGCATTTTCAAGTTTAAAAGATCCTGTAAATCTTCCGTTGTCAACTCAATTAATAGATACCACGGGATTTCTGTCGCGCGGCTCCTGGACCGGGTAAAACCAGGACGGGGGCCGTGACAGAAAAGGTGGTATCAGAGCCATGCCACTGATTCAAGCCAAAGAAGTGTTCTGCTAACACTTAAGTTTTAAATTCTGTGTTAGGAAATAATTTATATGAGTATGTGCTTTATGTTACAGTATGGGTAAACAAAAGATTTCGGACATCTATCTTCAATTAGATAGTTCACCAAAAGATAAGGGAACCTCATTTCAATCAAATTCCTCAAGATACGCAGCAGATACTGAGGAAGGAATATTTATTCGTAAGGTACAGTTTGAGAAATCACTTACCCCTAATAAAAGAAGTTGGATTATTAGAAAAAGTCAAGAGAAGATAAAGAAGTCACAACCAAAATGAGTGATGATTAATAAGGAAACTTAGGAAATAGGTAATAACCCACCATGGGAGGATGAATTAGACGAACAATGGGAAAATCTCTACATGTTAGCCACTACAGCAGTAAATGCTAACTTATAGTTGAATAGCCAAACCAGTACCAGCAACTATGCCACCTACGAGCAAGAAACCTTAAAAGAATTTTATCTAGTAATTAACCACTAGTATATTTCGAATTTCAGTTGTAAATTATAATAGATATATATCACAATATTTTGTTTCAATAAAATGGTTTATATAAATTAGATATTTGTAATTAATATTTAATTTTTTTTATTGCCATTCTGTGATTCGGTGAGAATTTATTCTACCAAATTTTAACTTAGAATTTTGTATGTTTCTTCATGTATATTAACAGCATGAATGAACTATCAGAAGCACTCCAAAACTTTTTTATCCATAGTTCAAATATGGATATCACCAGTACCATTACTGACTACCAGGCTGACACTGAAGAGCCAATGGTATTTCAAGCCCAACCACAGGAAAAACCTAAACCAAAGAAAAGAAGAAGACTTGTAGGTTGGAGGCGTGTGCGTAGGAAGAAACCCGCGACACGAAAAGTTATAAAGACTGAGGATCCAATGAATAAAGGCAAGGGAATAGAGACCGGAGAGAGTTCAGGGTAAGCACAAGAAATGCCACCCTGGGAAGAGCTGGACTGCCAACTAGCAAATAGCGACCTCACCGGACCTGCCGATGAGACTCTTTTTAATTACCAAGCAGAAGCCCAACTTCCAGTCAATCTGGAACCTGCTATTCCCGATCCCCTTGTTAACCCCCGACCTCTAGGAGAGCTGGAGGAGTAGTGGACCACTGACTGGCAGTTTCAAAATCTCCTAAATAACCCTAATACCTTTTCCCCCAATTTGATACAGAGCCTCCACTACACCCACCTATGAGCTCCGAGAACTTGGCTGAACTCCGCCACTATGGTGAGGAGCTAATTGATGAAGGAAACCGAATTAGGGATGTGGAAGAAAGAATCTCATGGAAGTACGACGAAAGAGAACGTCGTTTCTGAAGTGCCAGCTGACGGGATAGTATGTGGTTGTAGGAATGCATGTTTAATAATAAAAATACAACTATGTAAAATAACTCAAAATAAAACTTTTGTAAGATAACGAGTGTGTACGGATGCCTATTATAATATATAAAATATCGAACGTCGAAAAATCGACAATTTTGGCTATACGTGTTGACATGACTATGTGCAATTGTTTTGTTATGTTTGGTTGTAAATTATTTTATGCTAATCACTTATATAAATTAATTACCAGATGGAAAACGCTGGTAATGAACCCGTTAATGAAGTACATCAATCTGAACAAAACCATGAAGATCAATTTCTGAATAGGCAAGATATCGAGAATATCGTTGCTCAGGGAATAGCCAATGCTATTCCAGCAATCCTTGCTGCTGCCCGACATCCAGTTGAACCTCAACAAATTATTCCTAGCAAACGTACTCATGAATACAATTTCAGTAATAGCGTAAATGGAGGCGATAACATTAATAATAATGATAATGATGTATTGCAAGCCCCAATTCTCAAAAGAATGAAAGCTGCAATGCCTGGTTGCACTTACAAGGAATTCCTTGCCTGTAAACCTGTTGAGTTTGCAGGTAATGAAGGGGTGACTGTGGCGCTGCGTTGGTTAGAGAAAACTGAAGCAGTAATTAAAATAAGTAAATGTGCCAAGGAAGACAAGGTCATGTACGCGTCGCATCTTTTTAAAGAAGGGGCGCTAGAATGGTGGAATACGGTACTTCAAGCCAAAGGAAGTAATGTGGCCAATGCCATGAGTTGGGAAGAATTTAAGCGGCTAGTAGAAAGAAAATTTTGTCCCGAATATGAGAAAGAACAAATGACGAATAAATTCTTGAACCACCAGATGGTGGATGTAGACTGTCGAGGGTATACTTCGACATTCTTCGAGTATGCGAGAGTGGTAGCAACCCTGGCTTTGCCAGAGCCAGTACTTATTTCCCGCTATATTTGGGGATTGATTAGCGAGATTCGAGATATCGACAAAGCTACGAGACCCCGCACTATTGACGATGTTGTGGAATTAGCTAATACCCTAACTGACGGGCTGATACGCACAAGAGAAGAAAATAGAAAGAAGGAAGTGGCCCAAAAGATTACCCAGGGATTCCGTATGGGTAACCGTAGTAATTTCAAGAAAAAGGCAACTGGGCATTCTTCCACTGTTCCATTTTGCAATACCTGCAAAAGAAAGTATTTTGGTAGATGCAAAGGGTATTGCAATTTCTGCAAAATTCCGGGACATCAGGAGGAAGACTACAGGAGGAAGAAAGCAACAATCTGCTATAACTGCGGAGAAGATGGACACTTTAGGCCAGACTGCCCGAAATTGGTCAAACCAGCTGATAACAAATCCAAACCTGCAGAAGGAACTACCAAAAAGAACGCAAGAGCCTTCCAACTGACTACTCAGGAAGCAGAGCTAATCCCGGACGTGATAGCTGGTACGTTCCTAGTTCACGACGTTTATGCAAAAGTATTATTTGACTCTGGTGCAAACCAAAGTTTTATAAATACTTCATTCTGCCAAGCTCTTAATCTACCCTTAACCAATCTTAGACAAATTTTTACGGTAGAAACGGCAGATGGGAAATCTGTTAACATAGATAAGGTTTTGCAAGAAGGAAAATAGAACTTTTAGGTCATAAATTTTCTGCAAACCAGTTACCTATGAATTTAGCCGGATTCGATATTGTGTTAGGAATGGATTGGTTAGTAGCCAACCATGCTCGAATTCTTTGTGATAAGAATTCCATAGAAATTCATACGCCCACAGGAGAAATAGTGATGATTATAGGAGATAAGCCACGTAAGCCAATGAAGTTCATTTCAGTGATGAAAGTTGCTAGTTATGAACGAAAGCAAGGAATAGTGTATATGATTTCGGTAATCATTAACACTAAAGATAAGGAACTTAAGGAAATTCCAGTAGTATCAGAATACCCTGAGGTATTCCCAGAAGAACTACCTGGATTACCACCTGATAGGGAAGTAGAATTCAGAATTCATCTAATTCCTGGAACTACACCGATAGCCAAGGCACCTTATCGGTTAGCACCCACCGAAATGCTAGAATTGAAAAAGCAATTAGATGAATTACTAAGCAAATGATTTATACAACCTAGTTCATCCCCGTGGGGAGCTCCAGTGTTGTTTGTGAAAAAGAAAGATGGTTCGATGAGAATGTGTATCGATTACAGGGAATTGAATAAGGTTACAATTAAGAATCGATACCCATTACCTAGGATTGATGATCTTTTCGATCAACTACAAGGAGCTAGATACTTTTCTAAGATAGATTTACTCTCCGGATATCATCAGTTGAAGGTACAAGAAAAAGACATACCTAAAACTGCTTTCAGAACTAGGTATGGTCATTACGAGTTTACAGTCATGCCCTTCGGACTAACAAATGCTCCAGCAACATTTATGGACATGATGAATAGGATCTGTAAACCGTACTTGGATAAATTCGTAATTGTTTTCATCGACGATATACTTATTTATTCTAAAAGCCAGAAGGAGCATTGTCAGCACCTGCATGCACTCTTAACTTTGTTAAGAAAGGAAAAACTTTACGCCAAATTCTCGAAGTGTGAATTTTGGCTGCAAGAAGTGCAATTTTTGGGACACATGGTGAATCACGAAGGCATTCACGTAGATCTCGCTAAGATAGAAGCGATCACCAAATGGAAGGTCCCGCAATCAGCTACAAAAATTAGAAGTTTTCTAGGCTTAGCTGGATACTATAGGCACTTTATTAAGGAATTTTCTAAGATAGTTGTGCCATTAACTAAGTTAACCTGTAAAATAGTTAAGTTTGAATGGGGACCAAAGCAAGAAGAAGCTTTTAAGATTTTAAAACAAAGGTTAACCAACACCCCAATCCTTGCCTTACCAGATGGGACAGAAGATTTTGAAGTATACTGTGATGCTTCAAAACTAGGATTAGGGTGTGTGCTAATACAACGCAAGAAGGTAATTGCGTATGCATCAAGGAAATTGAAAAAGCATGAGGAAAACTATACGACTCATGATTTAGAGTTAGGAGCCATAATTTTTGCCCTTAAGATTTGGAGACACTATCTGTATGGAAGTAAGTTTACTATCTATACAGACCATAAAAGCTTAAGATACATATTTGGGCAAAAAGAATTAAACATGAGACAAAAAAGATGGATGGAGATCTTAAGTGACTACAACTGTGATATTCAATATCACGAAGGAAAAGCAAACGTAGTTGCTGATGCCTTAAGTCGTAAGTATCATGAGAAACAACGACGAGTTCATGCTCTTAGATTAAGTCTACAATTAGACTTAATGGAACAACTGAAAAACATTCAAGAAACAACGATCAAGGATGATGCTGAAGGTATGAAAGGACGAATAAAGGAATTAGAGCAAGGAATTGATGGAATTTGGAGATTCCACAAAAGAAGGATTTGGGTACCTAAGCAGGGAGAATTAAGAAATAAGATTTTAGAGGAAGCCCATAAATCTAGATATACCATGCATCCTGGTAACAATAAGATGTACCAAGATTTAAGGAATAACTTCTGGTGGATAGGAATGAAAAAGGACATAGCTAGATATGTTTCTAAGTATCTTACTTGTTCACAAGTTAAGGCAGAAGACCAGAAACCTTCAGGATTACTCCAACAATTAGAAATGCCTGTATGGAAACGGGAGCTCATAACAATGGACTCTGTTACTAAGCTACCCAAAACCAGAAAAGGTAATGACGCAATTTGGGTAATTGTGGATCGATTAACCAAATCAGCTCATTTTCTACCCATGAAAGAAACCTTTAGTATGGAAAGGTTGGCAAAGTTGTATGTAGATGAAGTAGTATCCTTACATGGAGTCCCACTCTCCATTGTATCGGATAGAGATAGTCGTTTCACTTCCCACTTCTCGACAAGTTTCCAGGAAGCAATGGGAACCCGACTAAATTTAAGCACTGCATACCATCCTCAAACAGACGGACAAACTGAAAGGACGATCCACACCTTGGAAGACATGCTTAGGGCATGTGTGATAGATTTTGGTGGAAACTGGGATGACCACCTACCCTTAATTGAATTCTCCTATAACAAGAGTTATCATTCAAGTATTGAAGCTGCCCCGTTCGAAGCACTGTATGGACGAAAGTGTAGAACTCCAGTCTGTTGGGCAGAAATAGGAGAAAGCCAATTATCAGGTCCTGAAATCGTGCAAGAAACTACCGACAAGATCACTCAAATCAAGGAAAGACTGAAAACGGCTAGAGATCGCCAGAAAAGTTATGCCGATAATCGACGCAAGCCACTAGAGTTTCAAGTTGGAGACAAGGTACTTTTGAAAGTTTCTCCTTGGAAAGGAGTAGTTCGGTTTGGTAAGAAAGGAAAACTAAGTCCAAGGTACGTAGGACCATTCCTAGTAATACAGCGAATAGGGCTAGTCGCCTATCGCTTACAGCTACCAGAAGAGTTAGCTGGGGTACATGACGTATTTCATGTATCCAACCTCAAGAAATGTCCATCTGGCGAATCTCTGGTAGTACCTCTCCAAGACATAGAAGTAAATGAGAAATTGAAGTTCGTGGAGAAACCACTTCAAATAGAAGACAGAAAAATCAAGTTTCTCAAGCACAAAAGATTGGTACTAGTTAAAGTCAAGTGGGAGTCAAAAAGAGGCCCCGAATACACCTGGGAGCTGGAATCGGAGATGAAGCGAAAGTATACTCACTTATTCCAATAAATCTCGAGGACGAGATTTTAAATAAGGTGGGGATGATGTAAGGACCTTCAAAAATGTCCCAAAACGATCCGTAAGTGAAAACCCAGACCCCTGAAACCCTAACGTGCATGAAAAACTAAGAAATCAAGGTTTTTGGGTTTCAGGCGGGCCGCGTAAGCCATAAGAGAAGCTTACGCGGGCCGCGTCAAAGTGTGGTTGACCGGATAATCGTTCAGGGCCACGTAGCAGCCACGTGGCAGACCTAGGTGTGACACGGATGCCCTAGTCTACGCATAGATGGCCCTCGCAAACCGCGTAAGATCAAGAGAAGGCTTACGCGGGCCGCGTAAGACTCAAATTTTTGCTACAAATTGATCCGATCATGAGCAGTTCACTGGTCTCGAAAACAATTCTCAAAAACGAAGTTATACTGCTCGAATTCGAAAATTAAAGTATCAAGGCGCTGATACGATACAGGGTATTAACTAGATCGCTGCTACGATTCAATGTCCGATCGATTGAAATCAATCCAATGGATGTTTAAGTGCTGCCCACATTAGGGCTATACTTTGTCATTCATCATGAATTGATGGATGTTTAAGTATTGCACTTTGTCATTCGTTGTGAAGATTTTAGTCTCGTGAGTTATCGTAAATGATGTATTAGTTACTGACCTAGTTCGTGTACATTGTTATTTAAACTAGGTTATCAGGCTTATCAGTAGGCTAAACTCAGCCCGTTTAAATCTGCAATGTGAGTAATTCTCTTTTTATCAATAATGTTTTACAATACTCAAATCATTTTCAAAAGTTATAATTACAGGGATTAAGTCGTGGTTATCTTGAATCACTGGCTAGTGGGGTATTCTGCACATTACTAATTTCTCACGGTTAGGCTAATAAATCCTAACAGTGATAATCATCACTACTTGGGTGAAAGGACCCAATAGTGGTATAACCATCGTCACCAAGAGGTGACACGGCGCCAGATAAAAATAAGATAGAAGCCATTGTAATCGCTCTTATGCTGTAAATTTATAACTAATGTGTCGTTTTATTTAACCTGAATGACTCGCCAGTATTTCTCCGCTGATAAAATATTTTTAAAACATGTTTCAGGCGACCTGCTGTGAATCAAGGAAAATGTGCTACGGAGCACTAAAAAGCTTGAAGAGGTGGCTCAGTTAAATAAATAAACATGTTTTGTAAACCAGGGTATTTCCTCGCGAAATTCCTCTATTGTAAATTATGGGGTTTGTTCTAGATTATATAATAAAATAATCGGGCATTTTCAAGTTTAAAAGATCCTGTAAATCTTCCGCTGTCAACTCAATTAATAGATACCACGGGATTTCTGTCCCGCGGCTCCTGGACCGGGTAAAACCAGGACGGGGGCCGTGACAGAAAAAGGTGGTATCAAAGCCATGGATGGAGATCTTAAGTGACTACAACTGTGATATTCAATATCACGAAGGAAAAGCAAACGTAGTTGCTGATGCCTTAAGTCGTAAGTATCATGAGAAACAACGACGAGTTCATGCTCTTAGATTAAGTCTACAATTAGACTTAATGGAACAACTGAAAAACATTCAAGAAACAACGATCAAGGATGATGCTGAAGGTATGAAAGGACGAATAAAGGAATTAGAGCAAGGAATTGATGGAATTTGGAGATTCCACAAAAGAAGGATTTGGGTACCTAAGCAGGGAGAATTAAGAAATAAGATTTTAGAGGAAGCCCATAAATCTAGATATACCATGCATCCTGGTAACAATAAGATGTACCAAGATTTAAGGAATAACTTCTGGTGGATAGGAATGAAAAAGGACATAGCTAGATATGTTTCTAAGTATCTTACTTGTTCACAAGTTAAGGCAGAAGACCAGAAACCTTCAGGATTACTCCAACAATTAGAAATGCCTGTATGGAAATGGGAGCTCATAACAATGGACTCTGTTACTAAGCTACCCAAAACCAGAAAAGGTAATGACGCAATTTGGGTAATTGTGGATCGATTAACCAAATCAGCTCATTTTCTACCCATGAAAGAAACCTTTAGTATGGAAAGGTTGGCAAAGTTGTATGTAGATGAAGTAGTATCCTTACATGGAGTCCCACTCTCCATTGTATCGGATAGAGATAGTCGTTTCACTTCCCACTTCTGGACAAGTTTCCCGGAAGCAATGGGAACCCGACTAAATGTAAGCACTGCATACCATCCTCAAACAGACGGACAAAGTGAAAGGACGATCCAAACCTTGGAAGACATGCTTAGGGCATGTACGATAGATTTTGGTGGAAACTGGGATGACCACTACCCTTAATTGAATTCTCCTATAACAATAGTTATCATTCAAGTATTGAAGCTGCCCCGTTCGAAGCACTGTATGGACGAAAGTGTAGAACTCCAGTCTGTTGGGCAGAAATAGGAGAAAGCCAATTATCAGGTCCTTAAATCGTGCAAGAAACTACCGACAAGATCACTCAAATCAAGGAAAGACAAAAAACGGCTCGAGATCGCCAGAAAAACTATGCCGATAATCGACGCAAGCCACTAGAGTTTCAAGTTGGAGACAAGGTACTTTTGAAAGTTTCTCCTTGGAAAGGAGTAGTTCGGTTTGGTAAGAAATGAAAACTAAGTCCAAGGTACGTAGGACCATTCCTAGTAATACAGCGAATAGGGCTAGTCGCCTATCGCTTACAGCTACCAGAAGAGTTAGCTGGGGTACATGACGTATTTCATGTATCCAACCTCAAGAAATGTCTATCTGACGAATCTCTGGTAGTACCTCTCCAAGACATAGAAGTAAATGAGAAATTGAAGTTCGTGGAGAAACCACTTCAAATAGAAGACAGAAAAATCAAGTTTCTCAAGCACAAAAGATTGGTACTAGTTAAAGTCAAGTGGGAGTCAAAAAGAGGACCCGAATACAACTGGGAGCTGGAATCGGAGATGAAGCGAAGGTATCCTCACTTATTCCAATAAATCTCGAGGACGAGATTTTAAATAAGGTGGGGAGGATGTAAGGACCTTCAAAAATGTCCCAAAACGACCCGTAAGTGAAAACCCAGACCCCTGAAACCCTAACGTGCATGAAAAACAAAGAAATCAAGGTTTTTGGGTTTCAGGCGGGCCGGGTAAGCCATAAGAGAAGCTTACGCGGGCCGCGTCAAAGTGTGGTTGACCGGATAAGCGTTCAGGGTCACGTGGCAGACCTAGGTGTGACACGGATGCCCTAGTCTACGCATAGATGGCCCTCGCGGGCCGCGTAATATCAAGAGAAGGCTTACGGGGGCTGCGTAAGACTCAATTTTTTGCTATAAATTGATCCGATCATGAGCACTTCACTGGTGTCGAAAACAATTCTCAAAAACGAAGTTATACTGCTCAAATTCGAAAATTAAAGTATCAAGGCGCTGATACAATACAAGGTATTAACTCGATCGTTGCTACGATTCAATGTCCGATCGATTGAAATCAATCCAATGGATGTTTAAGTGCTGCCCACATTAGGGCTATACTTTGTCATTCATCATGAATTGATGGATGTTTAAGTATTGCACTTTGTCATTCGTTGTGAAGATTTTAGTCTCGTGAGTTATTGTAAATGTTGTATTAGTTACTGACCTAGTTCGTGTGCATTGTTATTTAAACTAGGTTATCAGGCTTATCAGTAGGCTAAACTCTGCCCGTTTAAATCTGCAATGTGAGTCATTCTCTTTTTATCAATAATGTTTACAATACTCCAATCATTTTCAAAAGTTATAATTACAGGGATTAAGTCATGGTTATCTTGAATCACTGGCTAGTGGGGTATTCTGCACATTACTAATTTCTCATGGTTAGGCTAATAAATCCTAACAGTGATAATCATCACTACTTGGGTGAAAGGACCCAATAGTGGTATGACCATCGTCACCAAGAGGTGACACAGCGCCGGATAAAAATAAGATAGAAGCCATTATAATCGCTCTTGTGCTATAAATTTATAACTAATGTGTCGTTTTATTTAACCTGAATGACTCGCCAGTATTTCCCCGCTGATAAAATATTTTTAAAACATGTTTCAGGCGACCTGCTGTGAATCAAGGAAAATGTGCTACGGAGCATTAAAAAGCTTGAAGAGGTGGCTCAGTTAAATAAATAAACATGTTTTGTAAACCAGGGAATTTCCTTGCAAAATTCCTCTATTGTAAATTACGGGGTTTGTTCCAGATTATATAATAAAATAATCGAGCATTTTCAAGTTTAAAAGATCCTGTAAATCGTCCGCTATCAACTCAATTAATAGATACCACGGGATTTCTGTCCCGCGGCTCCTGGACCGGGTAAAACCAGGAAGGGGGCCGTGACACGAAATCAGTAATCTTCTTGGATAGAATTCAGATCTGGAACTAACACACCACTAAGAGTGAGTAGGAGGTCAGAGCAAGGTCCGAATCTATCGGCTTTGAGTGCCTTGAGTGTAAAAGAGTTGAAAGATAGTTAGAAAACCATCTTTCAATCCCTTTCACCTTGAATATGTTCAGATCTATGAAAGATCTTTGTTTATTCATGTGGAAACCGTTCAGATCTAAGTTTTCCTTGGTGGATTGAAGCCAAAACATGAAGTTCATAAGAACTCCATGATGACATCATCCTAGAACACCTCAAATCTAGTGATTTCACGGTTAAAAGTTAAGATTCAAAAGATAGAAAGGTGTAGGAGTGCGTGTAGATCAAGGAAGTACAAGATTTAGGTTGAAAACTTACAAGAATCGCGAGAAATCGGAAGAAAAGTGGGCTTGAGCGATTTGAGCAGAGAGAGAGCTGTCACATCAAGTGATGTGACATATGAGGGGTATTTATAGGGTTTCCATAAAAGGAAAGTGGGAAGGAGGCTGGTCGATCGGGTGGCAACCAGATCGGATGGCAATCCGATCGGATGGCCACTCGGTCGGTTGGCCACTCGATTCGAGTGTTCAGCGCGATGAGGTTAGTCGTTTCGATTCGAGTGTTAAGCTTTGCGATGCGATTCGGGAGAGCGATGCGATAGTATTACCCATCAAATTACTTTTAATCCCAACTACTATATCTAACATACAATCACTATAATTACTGGGTTTAGCGTTTCGATTCGATTGCGATGCTATAGATTGCGATTTCGATTAACACCTCAACATAAACATAACATGCACAAGTAACACATAAATGGCACACACACGTAAAACAATATCCAGAACACATAATTCGAGCTGCGAATGCGATAGCGATTAGCGATAAATTGATTAAATATACGATTAAACTTCAATTATTAACAAGTACGCCATATAATACAACTAAAGTGATAACACAAATAGATTATCTACAAGTCAAAGAAGTCAAAACAGGAGTTGACCATGGGGTGACAGATCGCAATTAGCAATCTTGTCTTCCTTTGACTTCAATCTTGACTTTGACTTCTGAAACACGGGGTGTTACACTTTCCCATTAAATTATTGTTAATTTGTGCTTGATATGGGACATTATAACTTGTGGTTAAGGAGTTGTTGGATGAGTATAAATTATAACCATTAGACCTCATTCTCATAAATTTCATTCAAACACTTCACAATTTTCTCTCTTCCTAACTCACGGCCAACACACACCACCCATACATCTCCATTTTCTTCATCATTCAAGGAAATCTAAGGTGATTCCAAGGTGTATGAAGATGATCTAAGGAGGCTACAAGTGAAGGAAGTTCAAGGACCTTCTTGGAGAGCTTTTATCCACTCATTTTCTTCATTCTTCATCTTGATCTTGCTCTTGCCACTTCCCTAGTCACTAGAGCTAGTAGTAAGCTTCATAACCTCTATTTTACTTCATGTTAAGCTTATGTACAAGTTACACTTTCAAAGCACATAAACTTTTAAAGATGGTAACATGAAGATCTAACATAATCTAAGTGAAAACAAGTTGTTTTGAAGTTGTTTGATGTATGTAATGAAGTTGTGAATGTTGAATCTTGTGTTTTTGGTTAGATCCATCATGTGTAAGCTTGTTAGAAGCTTAGATCTAACGAGTTTAAGCATGGATCTTGAAAGATCCATGATGAAATTGATGATGAATATAAAGATCTTCAAGATGAACATAAAAATGGTTTTAGAATATGTTTTTTCATGGTTTTGAAACCCTAAAACTCATGGATGGTTTACTTAGTAAGTTAAAGTTTCATAAAAAGTTTGTTTAAATTTAATAAGAACTCTTGTTTTTGAAAGATCCTTGTATGTAAAGTGTAGATCTAAAATACTACACATTTTTAACAAAATCAAGTTCATCATAAGGTTTATCATGATGATTTTAGTATGTGTTACTTATGAAATTTGTTGGAAATTGATTTTGATGATGAAAAGAAAATAAACACATGTTTTAAAAACATGGGAAACCTCCATTTTTAGGGGAAACTACGTCAAAATTTTTATAAAATTTTGACACTTAGAAAAATATAAGTTTTGGTGAAACTTATTCCCAAAAAATTCACCTAAAAATACTTATCAAGGTTTCCTAATTTTTATACAAAAATCACAAGTAAGAAAAAAGGATTTCTTCAAGTATAAAAACAATATTAAGTATGTATATTTTTAGGGAAAATATATATATTTAGTGGTCACAAAATTATGTGCTAAGTGTATATTATGTGTATTATATGTGTTAGTGATGTTAGGAACTTAAAAAATACATTAAATATTCCCAAGGAGTATACTACAAAAATACACATACAAATACTTAAGAAAGACACAATGATACAAGTATACAAAATTACATATAAAAGGATACATGGACAAATACAAAATATATATCAATATACATATATTTCCTACAAAACTGAGGACTTGGACAATTATTGGACTTAATGGACAATTTTATATATTTATGGACTTCTACAAAAATTACTATAAGTAATGGAAGAATTATAAAAATGTGACAAGTGACAAAAATTAGTAAATATATGTATTTAACAAAGTGTGACAAAATATATATATAACCAATAAACCTTAAAAGTATTATTATTTTAAAGAAATAAAATTCCAGAAGATAATAAAAATCAAAGAATTGATTTTTGGTTAATTAATACAAATATACAAGTATTTACACTTAAAATACAAGTATACTTTCCTAAGTATACTTACACCAAAAAATAATATTGGAAATATTATTTAACAAATTACTTATGTTTATTTTTGGGAAAACAATATAAGTAACATATATTTGAAAAGGTTAAAAATATATTATTTTTAACATATAACATTTTCAAATCCTACTTACACAAATATACATATATATATGTTGTGACCTATAGACGTTCTAAGTATGTTAATCACCTAACTTGTAAATCCCTAAGTACAAGTTACTATTTGGATTTAATGTGTCTTACATGTATTGTTTCTTGTATCATTTGTGTATGTATGTCACATTATATTTAACATTGTATTTGTTATATATATACATATATATATATATAACAAATACAATGTTAAATATAATGTGACATACATATATACATATATATAACAAATACAATGTTAAATATAATGTGACATACATACATAAATGATACAAGAAACAATACATGTAAGACACATTAAATCCAAATAGTAACTTGTACTTAGGGATTTACAAGTTAGGTGATTAACATACTTAGAACGTCTATAGGTCACGAAATTCAAGTAGCAGAAGCCGGTGAAGTTTGACGCTCAAGACGCAAAGCAGTGAGTTCATGTCCCCACTTTTAAACGTTTTTACTGTTTTCTAAACTTTGGGGAAAATACATGTACAAATAGTATGCTTTAAACAAAGGAATCATGCGTAGATCATGTCACGAATAGGGTATACGTAAGCACCATCAATCTAGTTTAGACCGAAAGAACAAGGGTTAGATCTAACAGGTCCGAGCAGCCTCACTCTCTTGACAACACATAGTCATAAAGTGTCTTGGGTCACAGTCGTAGGGTAAACGATGTTAAAGGTCGCCTAGGTTTGGATGCTTCCTATGTCGTCACATATGTTAATGTCCTCGCGAAACATTAGCGATCTCGATTCCATTTCATTACAACTTACAAACTTACATTTTACAAATACATACCATGCTTTTACACAAATACAAATGTTACATTTTACACAATTTGCATGAATTCACGCCAACTTTTGTTGACGAATTTTAAACTTACATGTATTTCAGGGAATTAGTAGATAATGCTCGCGGGCTCCTTTCCAAGATTTTTAGTGTCTAACCTCCGTTGCCATCTTTTGTGGATTGTTTACTATATCTCACATTCTGTTGTGATATAGGAAACAAAACATTAATCTTGGTTTTGAAATGGTCTTGTGAACTTTCAAACAATTATCTTTTATTTATGATGTAAACTTTAAACTAAATTCTGTATTTTAGGATAATTTAACTTTGAATGGCAATATGGAGTTTGTTTTATATCATGTAGCATGTTTACTCATCGTATGCAATGAGAACCACTCAGATCACACCTCGTGCTTCCGCCTTTGAAAGGGGTGTGACACATTGCAAGGTTGATTTCCTGAAGCGATCCAAAACCCAATCCCCCTTGATCCTTTGGAACCACTACTTTATGCCATGCTACCCAATTCATTTTCGGTTTACTAATATCACCCCACCCCTAGTAAATCTCTACACATCCGCTCCAAATCTTTGATGACTCGTGTTGAGGCCTTATATAAAGAAAAGAAGTATGTAGGTAAGGAAGTGTAATCCTACCCCTATACGAAAGAGTTTGTGCTTTCCAAATAGATAACCTTTTTCTAAATGTCTCCATCACAGGCTTCCAATGTTTTATCAAATTCATATTTGCTCCCACATAAATGCCTAAATACTTAAACGGAAATTCTCCCATACGACAATGAAGAATATCCACCATCGTTTAAACACATGCTTCATTTACCCCTACCCGAACACCCTACTCTTTGTCGAATTCACTAGTAAGCTGGGTGCTAGGTAAAAACAACGCATAATTCTCCCAAGAATTTTTGCATTTTCAAGTGACCACTCACCAAGGAAAACCACATCATCAGCGAATAGAAAATGGGAAAGTGTTAGCCCGTTTTAAGGGCATGTTATGCCTTTAAACAGTCCAACTGAACACGCCTCCTTCATGATTCCAGTTAACGCCTCCTAGCAATAATAAAAAGAAAAAGTGACAATGGGTCACCTTGTCTCGAGCCCCTAGAGTACATAAACTCAAGCGTATGCGACCAGTTGACAAGGACGGAAACACGGACATTTGTGACAATAGCCGAAACCCACTTTCTCCATTCCACTGGGAAGTTCATATAATCCAGAATAGAGTCTAAAAATTCCCAACTCAGTGAATCATAAACTTTTTGTATATCTACCTTAAAGATCATTCCCATCTTCCTCATACGCTTCAACCATGCAATCACCTCATCTAACATAACCAGACCATCCAATATACTTCTACCCGATAAAAACATTTGCAGAAACCGGATTATCTGCAGAGTTAATGAAAGCAATTGTATTTTTCTTATTTTATTTAGAAAAAAATGTTAATAACGATATCTTTTTGTACCTTTAGACCGCTTATCAAAGTATGATGTGTTTTTGTATCTTAATTTTCTAGTAGTTAAATTCCGAGAATCGTACAAATAAATATTTTATTTTATTCAAATGTGAATATTCATGTAACAAATTATAAAGTGTTGTTCACTTGTTCCATATTCGACTTGTGTTAGCAGCTGCCAAACTGGTCATATGTAGAATGGGATAAAGATTAAACTAATAAAATTAAAAAAATATATATATATCCTCCATCCGGGCATACGTAGAATGGGACAAAGATTAAACTAATAAAAAAAAAAAAAGAATCCTCCACCCATAGTATATGTGAACGCTCCGATAAATAAATTCACAAAAGGGCAGTCAGCCGTTGGGTTTAAGCCAATGAATAGTAGGCACGTGTAAAGATCGATACGAATCCTGCAATATCTACGCAAAGAGCATGTGCGCAGATTTAACGCGCTTTTCTAGTTATTCTGCCATTGGAACCTTCTTCCATTCACTTTAATCTCCTCCGTGCGATGTCATTTTATAGGCTGATTCTATACACACCCTCATTTCCTGATTATACCCCCTTTGTGAGAGGAAAATTGTCGTTTTCACGCAGGCCCTACCTGTAAGCATGTGAGAGGAGAGGGGTGAAAAAAGTAATTAGGGGTGTAGAAAATAGCACCCATTTTATATCAAGTCATCTTATACAAAATCTGCTTTTTTTTAAACGGCAAATCATCTATATTTAAAATCTGTTAAATGTAAAAATCCTAAAAACAAATTTGAGTCATTAATAGTTTAAACAAAGGGTTGGTATTGATTACAAATAAAACTCATATAATTAATAATTAATACTATAGAGTTATGGGTATTTTAGTCATTTAGACATTTCCTATTAAATACTAATTCCACCAAGTTTTTTAAACTAAAATAACTTTTATATACTTCACCATTAAAAAAAAAAATAATACCATAAAATCAAGTATCTTTTTTATCTTTATGTAAAAGTGACTTTTAAAAAAGTTACAAAAATGTGTTTTATAATTGTGCTAGTTATGTAGTTGGAATAGGCTAATATGAAAAATGTATTGTGTTAATTTTAATTCTATACATAAGTTCTTATTTTGTTGTGTAATTCTTATGTGTTGCTATTTTTTCCTTTGTGTTGTTATTGAAAACCTATTTGGAAATAAACTTGTTTTCTACTATTTATACAATAATAATATGTGTTATTTACAAAATTAAAACAAAAACATGAATTATGCTACTAAGTAACCTTTGGTGAATGTAGTTTTGTTTTCTGCCCTTGTAGTGTCTTGCTACATCGAGTTTTTTGTTTGTGGTAATACATTTCACTCCTTTTGCTTGCAAAAAAAAAAAAAAAAAAAAAAAAACAATATGTGTTGTTTATAAAAAATAAAAATGAAATTATGTTAGTTATGTAATAGTATCTTTTGTTTACAAAATTAAAAAAAACATGAAATTGTGCTGATTACGGTGCTGATTAATGTGTTGATTACTGTGTTATGTTGATTACGGGATTTACTGACGGTGGTGGTGTGGGATGTTACCGTCCGGATGTGCTGACGCCTGACGGTGGTGTTACCATGCTGATTAAGGTGCTGATGTTGACGATGTGCTGATTACGATGTTGACGATGTGCTGATTACGATGTTGACGATGATGTTGATTACGGTGTTGCTGATGATACTGATTACCGTGATGGTGATGCTGATTACGATGCTGATTCGATGATGAAGAATAAATTAAGAGATTAGGATTTTAATTAATCATGCAGGAATTTAGGGATAACTTAATTATTGTTTTTAATTAGATATAAATAAAAGAGTATAAAAAATCTAAGATATCCTTAAATTATTTTTTTAATTGAGGACACATGTCATTACAGTTTATAAAAAAATACATGTTTGTATATGGTCTTATACCTTTATATCAATTAACTTTCTTATTTGTGTCTCTTTCCACCGGTTAAATTGATATAACTTATACTTTTTTATATATATTTATTTTTCTTGTTTATATATATTCATCTTATCATCACATGTGATCTTGTCTCAGACTTGTTTTGAATTCAATGATTTTAAACACTTAACATGGACAAAAGAACCATATCAACTAAAAACGAAAAAAAGGTGTAAAAGTAAAGCCGGAAATTGTTAAAGTAAATGAGCTATTTACATTAAAAAATTATATATGTGTGTAAAAAATTATAAATGTGTATCTAAATCTAATCAAGCAACCATTAGGCTAGAGGGTATGGTGATGGTCCTCCCTTGGAGGAGGATCCGCCACATAGGCGCCACATCATAGTTCTCCCAAGAATGGTCCATCCCACAAAACTAGAGGGTATGGGAGGATGGTCCTAGATGATCCTACCCTACCACTTTTATGTTTTTTATTTTTTTAATCTTCTACTTTTTTTAACATTTAACAAATAAATTAACAAAATATTTTCATTAATATTAAAAAACATTATATAAATTAAAAAAAAAAAACAATACATAGCAAAAGAAATTATGAAAGGCAAGTTAGTAACAACAAATGGGCTTTTGGATGGGTCATAACAAAAGAACCATATCAACTAAAAACGAAAAAAAAAAGGTGTAAAACTAAAGCCGGAAATTGTTAAAGTAAATGAGCTATTTACATTAAAAAATTATATATGTGTGTAAAAAATTATAAATGTGTATCTAAATCGAATCAAGCAACCATTAGGCTAGAGGGTATGGTGATGGTCCTCCCTTGGAGGATGATCCGTCACGTAGGTGCCACATCATAGTCCTCCCAAGGATAGTCCATCCCACAAAACTAGAGGGTATGGGAGGATGGTCCTAGATAATCATACCCTACCACTTTTATGTTTTTTTATTTTTTTAATCTTCTACTTTTTTTAACATTTAACAAATAAATTAACAAAATATTTTCATTAATATTAAAAAAATTATATAAATTAAAAAAAAAAATACATAACAAAAGAAATTATGAAAGGTAAGTTAGTAACAACAAATGGGCTTTTGGGTGGGTCATAACTTAACACCAAGTTAAACAAACACCAGGCTCAACTTTTTTCACACATACATGAAACCCTAGAGGTACCACTTTCATCAGTTTACACCTTCTTTTTCACATCTCAGTTTACATACAGGTTTGAGAAATTGGATAATTTTGTCCTCACATGGACTTTCTTCTTCTTCGCATCTCAGTTTACACCTTCTTCTTCTTCTTCACACCTTCGTACTCACAAACACAAAACAAACTCCTAATTGTGCATATGTAATTTATTTCATTGAGAAATGGGAGAATTTTGTCCTCACATGGACCGTCTCAATCGTTCAGATCTCGCCGCTGAGGACGACGACGGGGGTGCCCGACACGGTGTTTGGTTCGTCGCCGGTGCTAGACGGGTGGGGGACGCTCCCCATACCGTCCAGCCTTAAAATAAGTGTTGAACCAAATCAAAAACTTCTTTTTTCGAAACGTCTATAGAAGCTCGTGCAACAGTAAAAAGAAGCTAGGGGCAATATCACGTAAAAAGAAATTTTAATACCAAACTAAAATAAAGAAAATTAAAATAATTATAAAAAGAAAAAACAAATAATAAATGCATTAATATTTAATCATATGTGTACTAATGGGATGATGGTCTATTGATAAAGCCAAAATCTTTAAACATCTGGACTTTTGGAGGGGAGGTCTTGGGTTAAAGTCTCACATACGACATAGATTAAAAGAAATTTACCGTTAAAAAATTAATCATATTTGTTTTAATTATTGAAGTGAATTGCAAGTTTGGTCCTTTATCTATTTACCCAATTTTAGGCGGTGTCATTTGTCTTTAAAATTGACAAATTTTGTACTTATTGTTTCAAAATCTTACAGGGTATGTCTTTTGACACTAACTCAGTTAATTTTTTCTGTTAAGTTAGGTCATATGCAAAGCACATGAGGGCCGTTTAGCCTTTTCACATACCCTTTTCACTTCCCCCAATTTATATTAACCCTCACCCTCCTGCTACCTCCGCCACCACCATGTCTGGAGAAACACAACATATCAAGATTCAACACCTTAACCTTCCACAAATTCAATGATTCCTTAGCAAAATGAGAAATACGTTACAGAAATTTTCATAAATTGAAATTAAACAGACACTAGTCCATTACTTTCACACCAAAGACATTAATCAATTTACTTTCACACCAAATTAACAACTCAAAACCACCAAATGAACAAACAGTTTAAAACTCATTTATCAATATCCAATCTACTCCTTCTAATAAAGCAAAACAAACTTATGCCACATGGCATTCACTTAAACCACTCATTGCCACGTGTATTCCTCTTAATCCACGCGTTTTGTGTTTAGGCGCTAAAACAAAGCCTAAAACCCTAATTCAGTTTCTTCTTTCCTACGCCATCATCTCCTATCGATTATCTTTAATTCACCATTACATCTTACCAATCTAGAGCTAATCACAACCATTTTTCCTCTCTTCTTCAATCAAGCGCTCCTTTTCCTCTCACAACTCACAATCAAATTCAAAGTTTCCAAAATGAATACAACCTTTCTTTGTATCTTATTTTGCAAATCAAGAACCCTAAATCTAAGTCGATCTTCCCTTTTAGCGATTAGTCTTTGATGCATTCATCGGCCAGAACTGTTTCTTTTCGATCGGTATGTTCTTCCTTCCATTGTTGCAGGTGTGTTATTCAAGTCGATCTTCCCTTTTAGCGATTAGTCTTTGGTTAACCACTTGATTCAACATTGAAATTTTCTTTTGATGTACTTCACAAAGATTAAAATCTGTTGTGGAACCTATTCTAATGTATTCGATTTCCCTAAATCCCAGTGACATGCACCAACTACAAGGTATGTTCTTATCGATCCTCTCGAGTTGTGATTGATGATGTCTGTCTGTGTTTTTCTTCTAAAGTAACTGATCGTGTTTGAGATTTTGCATGATTTTGATTTATGTATGTTCATCATTTAGGGGATAAAAAAATCGAGTTACCTGAATCATTCGTTTTTCATAATTCTTTTCTATGCTAAGGTTTTCCAAAATCCCAAAATTTGATTAATTTTCTAAGAGTCCTAAATTTTACGATCATAAGGATTTAATTTACTTCAGATCTGCTCTTTTGCATACACTATCTCCAATGACATTACTTATTAAAAATTTGACCATGATTGTCAAAACCTGAAATAAGCAGTGAAGCCATCAAAGATATTTGGGATTTCACTTAGAAAGGGATATCATCTTTTAAAATTTCTGATTTCTATTAAGAAAAAGTATTTAATGGTTAGTATTATGTTTTAGTCATATTTACTTACCGGAATGTTGATCAGCAGAGATCAAGGAGATGTTTTTTAACAATTAGTGGAATGTTAATGGGTATGATTTCCTCTATTCAATCTTTTGTTTTCTTTCCTGGATTTCATTTACTTATAATGATTCTTTGTTGTCGTTTTTTTGTTTGCTTTCTCTTTTCATCTAATTGATTTCGATTGTGACCTAATTTGGGGTTTTTTGATGATATATGAAACCATAAAAGTAAATTTTATTCAAAGTCTCGAATTAATCTTTCTTGCCGTTGTTGTTGAAAACCATTTCTTCCCTTTTCTTTCATTCAATCAGAAACCCTAAGCTCTGCAATCAAGGTAATGACAAGAGAATCACGGTAACTTCTTGCTTCCAATTCAGTGTTCTAGCATATTTGTAATATCATGTTCATCTTTTGTATGTTTCCACATTAGGGTTTTTCAAATCATCTTAATGGAAGAGGAAGATCAATTAATGTGAGTATATGTTTCTGATTCTTACACTGTTGACCATTCGTAATATGCATCACATGATTTCGCAAACTATTCATCACCTTTGTTCCTTTTCTTATGCGTCTTCTCAATACTTTAATAAACAACAGTTATCATATTGGTTAGTGTATGATTCCGATTCGTTTTATTATTATTTGATTTTGTAGTATTAATCTTCACCGTTCATTTTTATTCTGTTAGGGTTTTCCAACCTTCTTCTCACTGTAGTCACTACCAACTCCTCTGTTACTTTTTAAATCCAAGTTGATTTCTTTCATAATATGTTCCTCTACGTTTTTTAAATTGTAAAAAATGATTACATATCTGTTGATGTTATATGTAAATTAACTTAGATTAAAAAAAAGTTACTTCTCAGTTATCACTATTCTCACTACCAAACTCTTTGTGGTGTTTATCATATATGTTGATATCTTACCAAAGATGTTCTGCTACTTTTTTAAGTTTTTAAAAAGTTGATTACATATTTACATAGGGTTAGATGTAAATAATCCTTTTTACCGTGTGTTGTTTATATCGTTCTAATTGGAATTGGTGTTGCTATGTTTTTTTTGTTGTTTCAATTTGTTAACTTACAATATTCTATTCATTTATATCGTTCTAGATGTAAAGATGTTCTGTTTTTTTTTTTTTTTTTGCTATTTCAATTTGTTAACTTACAATATTTCTCTTTCTGCAACTGAGGTTTCTGGGAATGCTATGGCATATGGTCAAACTGGATCAGAAAAAACGCATACAATGGTAAGAAATTAGACATTTCTATACTCGAGGGTATAAAAATACATATTTCTTTTGCTTATTTATGACTGGACCAATAGATCTTACAGAGGACAATCAATGTGCGTTGAGCGATTTTTGTTTTTCTCGAAGAACAGAGGAAATATATCTTTGAATATGACATGTCTGTTCAAATGATTGAGATTTATAATGAAAAAGTTTGAGATATGACTGCTACTGAGTAGGGATGAGCTCGGTACCAACCGGTACCGAAAATACCGGTACTTGTATTTGAAGGGAAAACCGGTAAATACTGGTACAGAAACGTCAAAAGTTCTTATCGATCCTCTCGAATTGTGATTGAACAAGGGGTAAGATGGACTATGTTTAGTTTTCGATTTTATCGTTTGTTTAAAAGGGGTTTAGTTAGCGAATTATATTTGATTCGTGTTTTGAAATTTCATATGGAGTTCAGATTATGTCAAAAAGGTGTATTTTATGGAAAAAAGTATAACGCGCATGGATCGCCCAATGCATTATATTTTGTTAAATAAAAGAATAAAGGCTTTAACCCCGTTTTATTTTAAAAGCCCCATAAACTTATTAAATTACTTCAAATGTGTCTTATATCAGTTTGAAGTTAGGTATGACGTTCGTTTACTGTTTTCTGTATACATGTATAATCATGTTTTGTTTGTATCTAATTTATTTTAATGATTGTGTGTAACACCCCGAAATTTATAAAACTTTATATTAGAATTATATAAAGTACAAATAAACGAGAATGAGCTAACTAGGAAATAAATAACCCAGTTAGTTAGTTGACTTGTGTTTAAAGCATGAATGAATTTAAAATGCCAAAAATATAAACTAAATAAAAGTGGAGGGACCTATGTTGTATAACTTGAAACTTAGTTTAATTAAAAGAAATTAGAACATACCAAACACACACTAGAGGTGTGTCTGGTCGGCCAGGAAACGCAGGGGGGGGCGATAAAAGCTCCCCACCAAACCCTAGCTTCCACAAAATTGATCAATTGAAGGTCATAATCAAGTCTAAATCGATTTTCAAGCACACATTAATGATCACCTAGTTGAAGGGATCATAAGTTATGTAAAATCTTAATGTTTTGATTCATCTTAAATTCTAGGTTAATTGTGAGAAACTGAAATTGAGCTTGATTATGTCTTGCATGGATGAAATTAGAAGTGATATGGTGTCTAGGGATAAACGCTAGATGAAGTCTTATCAAAATCTTGCATGAGGCTTGTAGGGTTTATAATCACCAATGTAGGCGACTAATAAGTTTGTAGAAACTTGATGAACACTAGGATTGTGATTCTTGTTCTAGAGCAATCTGAGTTCTAAGAGGTAAATTCTGAAATATAGAAGTTAAAACATGTGTAAATGTGCCTAATTGAAGTTGGTTTAGATGAAAATTACAAGTCATGAACTTGGTTTTGATTATGTGAAGATCTGACCCGCTAGGTGTTTGATAAACGCCTAAGTGAGGATTAAAATGTTAAAAGTTGGGTGAAAACGCAGATTCGATTATTATAGAGAATTATGCGTTAAGGCTTATGAAAGAGTTCTAAACTTATTGTGAATTGAACTCTTTAGGCAAGGAGTCCGGATCGTCAAGCGGACACGCCGGAGGGGATACGCACTTGAAGGGTGTACTCTAAAGGTACGTGACTTTAGTCCCATTATATTACGCACACAAGTTTGGTAAATAGGCTACAAATGGTGTTATAGTGTAATATACGCGTTTGATGTGTCATTGAAGTGGCGAAGCTCACTTGACATTCAAACGGGTCAATGTAATGGTAGTAATAGTTTGGCTTGTCACCAAAGTGATGGTTATCACTTAACAACCAAACAGGTCAAAAAATTATGCTTTTGAAATAATCATGTGTAAAGAGACTTGAGAGTCCCATATTTCGTTAGTGTTGTAGTGTAATATACGCGTTTGATGTGTCATTGAAGTGGCGAAGCTCACTCGACAATCAAACGGGTCAATGTAATAGTAGAATAGTTTGGCTTGTCATCAAAGTGATGGTTTTCACTCGACAATCAAACGGATAGAAATTTCGCTTTTGAAATAATCATGCGTAAAGAGACTTGAGAGTCTTATATTGCGTTAGCGTTGGATAATAATACGTCAATGAGTTGGATATGCTAATTTAAGTTTACGAATCTGAGATATCGTGTTAGACGATAGAAGTCAATTGTAAATATCGCTTGAAGCGGTTTGCTTGAATTTAGAGAAACAAGCACGATATTCTAATGTGAGCGTAAATCCATGGAATGGTGCGAATACTCCAAGGTTTACAAGCCTGGGAATTTGGGTAATTATATATAGTAAATTTTAGATCTGAAAATAGGTGTTATGCACATATAGCTAATGGGTTGAATAAACGAAACAAGGATTTTATGAACCATTTGTTCATAAATCGGGTTTCGTAGTGTGAAATTTATATGCTTAAATTCGTAATTTTATTACGGACTCATAGGAAAAAGAATCGGTTAAAACGGACAAACGAGTAAAAAGTTATGTAGTTTTAAAGTTGGATTTTTGGGAATTTTTGGAGCTGGGAAAAATGCAGGTCCAGAAACGGGACCTGCTGGAAAATGCACTCCCCCGCGCCACGCGACGGGGGCACAAGGATCCGGCGCGACACGCGGGGCCTCCCGCGGCACGCGAAGGTGTTGAATGGTTCTGGCGCGTGGCGCGACAGAATTAAATGCAGATTTTTATTATTTTTGTTATGTGTTTGAAGTAAGGGCTTGACTAGGCTCAATTACTATTGTCAAAACTAATTATCTTTGTGGTTTTGACCCCAGGTAATACTCTATAGCTACGGATGCCGATCAAGCGTGATATCAAGAACCAAACATTATTTTTGAAGCTTCCGCACTTATCTAAACTTGTCTAAAACAAATATCGTTTTGGCAAACTCAGTAGTTGTAAATGTGTTAAATCTTAGATGGCTGCTTATGTGACTTGCTACTGTACATCTAACTTTATTTATCTAAGTTTTTGCTAAATATGCATTTTGTTTTTAAGAATCCGACATTTTATGACTAAAATAATAGAAATTAAGACGAGTGTTACAAGTTGGTAATCAGAGCTCAAGGTTGTTAACAAAGTGTTCGGTTCAAGCTTGATCAAGTATCCGGCAAGAGTTAATTGTCCTAAGTAGATTTATTAAGTATAAAAAGGAAAACATGAATTGACGTGCATGGGAAGAGCATGTTAGCACACTCAAACCCGGAAGATGCATTAAATAAGAACGGTGAAAACAAGTTATGAACTTGACTAAACCAAAGTAAATAAAACATATGTTATAGATGAAATGTTTAACGCTTAATGTAAACATTTCAGTTTTAAAGATGACGGATAGAGATAACGATGATGCGGTGCCAAGAGTCACCGAGCAAATGAGAGAAGTGATTGCCGAGGAGGTTGGAAAGGCAATAGAAAATAGTTTGTCGGGTTTCATCGATAAAATCCAAAACACGGTACTATCAGTGGTAGATGAGAGAGTCAAGAAATTGGAGGATAATACCAATTTTGCAAAGGAAAAGCCCGGAGGACGAAAGCCTTGTTCATACAAAGAGTTCATGGCGTGTAAGCCGCCAATCTATAATGGGGAGGTTGACCCGATAGTATGCCAACGATGGCTAAGTGATATCGAGGGAGTGTTTGAAAGGACCCATTGTGATACGGATGACTACGTAGCTTATGGTACGGGTTAGTTAAGGGGTCAAGCGAAAGACTGGTGGGATAATAAGAAGAAAGAAATCGGAAGTGAAGCGGCTAAGGCTATGACTTGGGATGAGTTTAAAACGCCGTTTCTTAAACATCATAGTCCCAAGGCAATCATTAATAAAATCAAAGAAGAATTCATGCAGCTTAGACACAAAGGTGAGTCCATCGACAAAATCACGGGAACGTTCATGGATAAAATGAAGTTTTGTGATGAACTGATAACAAACGAGGAACAGAAAATATATTATTACTATAATATGTTGAGCGCTGAGTATAGGGAGTTTATGACTCCTTCAAAGTATGAGACCCTCACCGAGATCATAAATGTTGCTCGGGAACGGGATATAGAATTGAAGAAACAGATTGAAAGAGGTGAAAGAAGGGCGCAGGTGGTAAATCCAAGCCCGATGAAAAAGGCGCGCACGACCGAATCGTCGAAGAAACAAGAGGGAAAAAGCGGGTTGCCAAGCTACAAGGTATGCGGAAAAGGGCACAAGGGTGAGTGCCGGTTTAAGGACAAACCGTTTCCTATTTGTGGGAAAACAGGGCACACGGCTGCGTTGTGCCCCGGGAAAGTGCCGGTGTGTTACAAATGTTATCAGCCAGGTCACAAGAAGTCTGAGTGCCCGGAGTTGATCGGAAAGAAAGAAGGCAAGGATACACATAATGAGACACCAAAAGCAAAAGCTAGATCCTTCCAGTTAACAGCAGCAGAGGCGAAAAAGGAACCCGATATGGTTTCAGGTATATTTGCTATAAACTCAATTCCCGCACATGTGTTATTTGATACGGGTGCGAATAAATCCTTTATTTCACATGGATTTATTTGACATCCTTCCTTTTGTCACACCCCAACCGATGGCGGAATCATCGGGGCATGGCACTGAGCGAAACAGATTGTCCAGAAGTTTCCATAACAATTATCAATACTATTCAATTAAATACACGTCCCATACCGTATCTCAAACAGTAAATCAATTATTACAGAAAAAAATCTAGGCAAATATTCTGTTCCTACAACTCAGATTTGAATAGACAGCAATTGTTTATCTGCTTCTAGAGACCCTTGATTCGTTATCTACAGAAAACTATTTGTTGGGCTCTAAAGCTTTATTCTAGCCTCAATTTCCTACCAAGTGTGCGTCCTAAGCACCTGTCACATACGTTAAAATAAAGTCAATACATATAATGTAAAGGTGAGCATACAAGTTTGATAATAGCATATAAAGTTCGAATTCGTTTACGCATAACCAGCACGCACACATAGTGAAATGAAGCACGTTAGTTATCGACATAGATCCATCGATACCAATGACTGCGGGTTGACTGCCCGAGTGTCACGGCCCCCGACCCGGTTTGACCCGCTTCAGGAGCCGCGGGACAGAAATCCCGTGGTATTTAATTAATTGAGTTTAACAGCGGAAGTTTATCATCAGGATCTTTTTAAGACTGAAATATTTCCCGATTATTTTATTTCACAACGCAGGATAAAACCCGGTAATTTACAATCATTTGATTTCACGAAGAAATCTTTTATTTTACAAAACATGTTTCTTTATTTTATACTGAGCCACTTCTTTGAGCTTGTAGTGCTATATGGCACTTTTCCTGGATCATAACAGATCACCTGAAACATGTTTGAAAAAGGTTTTGTCAGCGGGAAATACTGAGTGAATCATTCTATTTTGCATAATGATGCATAGTTATTAATTACAGCATAAGAGCGATTACAATGGCTTCTATCTTATTTTTATCTGGCGTCCTGTCACAATGGTGACGATGGTCATACCACTATTTAAATCAATGAACCTAAATAGTGATGATTATCCCTGTAGGTCAATGAACCTAACAGTGATTATCCCGAGTAGGTCAATGAACCTAACTGGGAGAAAATTAGTAATGTGCACAATACCCCACTAACCAGTAATTCAAGATATCCACGACTTAGTCCCTGTAATTATAACCTTGAAAATAATTTGAGGTATTGTAAAATAGTTGATAAAAAGATAATGATGTAGGTCCCTCTTCGGATGAGGTCAAACCTTATCCTTGTTATATTAACACACTAGCGAGTGCGGAATCCAAGCTAGCATGCAAACCGAGTTGAGACAAGTATAAAACACAAAAGCACGACACACAAAGTTCACCGATTAACACCACATGTATTAATACGAATGAAGGTTCCAGTAAAAAAATTAATTTTCACAAGCTATGTTAATTTTTCGAATGATAACAACCAGCCGAAGGATCCCTATTCGAAAGACCTGAAAAACACAAACTGTTAAACTTAAACAGATTAGGGTCGAAAGATCAACACCTGTTCGAAAGATAGACACTTGTTCGAAGGATCAACAGTGTTCGAAAGATCACTGTTGAGTTTCGAACGATGACTTCGAAAGATTCTCCAAGACGAAGGATCCTTATCTTTCGAAATGTAACAGAAGCTCGAACAATATATCCTTCGAAAAGATTCCTTGGCTCGAAAGATAACTCACTGACTTCGAAAGATGTTCGAAGGATGGGTATCTGTCGAACCTCCTTGATCGAAAGATGATCTTTCGATTCCGAAGGATATCTTTCGATGAGCTCTGACACAGTTGACAAATGTTGACAGGTTGGTGAGAAAGGTGACAAGTTGGTAGAAACTTTCGGCAGAAGGTATGTTCAGACGTGCTTTCTGCCAAAACCAGATTTGGTTTGAATATTTTAACCAGTTGTCCTTTCCCAATGCACAAACAACTTTCGAAATCAATTAAACAAGATCAAAATATTTAACACTTTGAAGAACACTTGAATGTATGAAGAACAAACCCAGAAAAATTTGAATTTTCTGGTAAACCGACACTGCCTAACACGAGTTTTGGCCGAAAATTCAATAAAAACCACTCTTTAACATGTGAAAGAGATAAACAACAAAGTTTTTATATAAAAAAAATTCAGCAAAACAAGCAGATTTTCGAAGTTTTAAACACAAAATTTCCAGAAAAAAATAAACTTCAAAAGTCCGAAACACACTCTAAAACACTCGGTTTTAACAAGGAAAAGAGCCAAGGCTCTGATACCACTTGTAGGACCGGGTTTGGGGACCGAAACCGTGATTCTTGTGATTATGTTCAAAGACGGAAGAGATTAGCAATGATAAACAAACAACTTTGTATTAATCCGGTAGTATAACGTTACAAATCGGCCCGATTACATGATAACCGAACTAATACCAAAGGAGTATACATTCCGGGAGAGATCAAGTGGTGATCTCTCCCCGGGTGAGGTCTCAAACCTCCTCTCACTCTCTTAGTCTTGCAAATGACAAAGTGTTGGTATTTATACCCAACACAGGTTGTATGGTCGAAGGATCTAACTGATTGATCGATAGATCATCTGTCGATCATCCAGCTATCGAAAGATACACATATACCTCGAAGGATGACATATCCTTCGAGGTCCATCTTCATCTATCGATGGATATCTTTCGAGCTCATCGAAGGATATACACCATCCTTCGATGCCTTATCCTTCGACACCAAACATTATACAACCATAATTTGTCTAGCAAAACCCACACGGTCAACCAAATAACCCTCTCGTTTGACCACTTCAAACGAGCGGGTCTATACACGTTTGTTTGACCGTTTCACTAACTATTACAAATTCAGCGTACAATAATAACTAATCTATTCGACAAGCATCGGACACAAAATCTGCATCAACAAATTCCCCCTTGTCCGTTGCTGTCGAATGCTGAAAATGCAACTGCAATCGATCTTCAGTCAAGTATTCATCTTCTCTGTGTTAACAAATTCCCCCTTGACCGATGATCCAGGTAAGTAGTATCTTGATGCTCCTTGTAAAATATTTCCCCCTTAAAGTACGCGTATCCGTGTTGGGTGTTGTGCAATTTCCTCAATTGACCGATCTTCCGCTGATCTTCCAATACTCCAACCGGCATTTAATAAGGGTTCCAATCTTTAAGAACTGCATCAAGTCTTGATCTTGTCATAAGAACTCTATTTCATACAAGCATACTACATTGATAGAGATTTCTGGTGAACTGTCTTCTGTAAACCGTCTTTGTGGAATCGACCAAGTAATGCACTTTAATCTTCAGCATCAACACTCAGGAAAGTCAGCTAGACCAAGTGTATCCCTTGCAAGCTCAACCAGCATGCTTAGTTGAACTACATCCAGATCTCATTGTCTCGCCTTTGTGAAGTTGACCACGTAATGCACTACGGATCTTCAGCATCAGTACTCAGGAAGTCAGCTAGACCAAGTACATCGTTTGCAAACTCAACGAATTGAGTTACCCCCAGATCCCTGTAAAATCCCAAAGAAACATCAAACCCAAAACCGAATCCTGCAGGTCTTCAGCCTTGAACTATCAGCTTTCATTAAGATTCCCCAGGTCTTCAGTGAACAGCGCTTTTGTAACTACTGTAGACTTTAGAAACCTGTATTTTTCCGTGCAAAACCCTTCACGCTGGCTGGAGAATTAATTAAAATTCTCAAATATGTGTCTGTGCAAAACATTCCACGCCGAACCGTTTGTATCACCAGAAAATCACAAACTCTACCACCTGTGATTACGTTTAGAAATTTACCGAAGAAATTCAACATTTTTATCCCCCCATTTCTTTGGTAAAATCTCTAAACCTTAACAGATTCTCTCCACTTCAAAGAAACTGTCGTCAAATGTTCACCAATTCCCTCCACTAAGCGGAACTGTCGTCAATCTTTATTGAATGTTCTCGGTTCCGAAAAATCACGAAAACGACTTTCTTCTTTGCATATTCTAGTTGAATAAGAACGTCCCCTAGTACCCCGTAGGATCCGACTTGTATCCCTCCAAAGACTTTGTGAACTCGTTAGGACCGGTGTTGACATTCTAGGTTCATTCATTCGTTACCAAATGCGAGAATATGACAATAAACAAAAAAAGATTTCTTCGTTGCATATTCTAGTTGATAAAGCAATATCGCCTAGTACCCCATCGGATCCGACTTGTATCCCTCCAAAGACTTTGTGAACTCGTTAGGACCGGTGTTGGCGTTCAAGGTTCATACGTTCGTCTTCAAATGCGAGAATATGACAATAAACAAAATGCTTTCGAACATTTACGAATAACCGGTAACAATCATAAACATTGACGTGCGGAAGTGAACATACCATTCCGTTTTTGGTTTTTGGCCCATAATAGTCGCGTCACCATTTTTGACATTTGCATCGGTAACCGTGACTACCCCACATTTTTCAAAAAATCAAGTTTTTCATCATATTTTGTTTTCATCATTCCGCATCATCCCGCGCGCTCCCGAACCCCGTGCAAATTTGACGTTGAATTATAGAAGCACGATTCAAATCAACTTCGCGAACACCCGACTCCACTCCCACTAGTAATTTGTTTACTCAAACAAATAAACTAATGAAAATATCCATTATAGAAGGTCCATTAGAAATCCAATACCCATAAAAGCTTCATTTTTTTTTTTTTTTTTTTAGGTGAGTCCATCATGAATGTCAAGCCCAATACACTCCATGTATCAAACATTTGATGTCTACCAGAAGCCCTAGCCGCAAAATACATCCAGCTGAATTCAAATTCCCAGCAAATCATCATTTTCCAGCTGGGCCAAACAATAAGTATAAAATTCCAAGCCCACAAATTTTTGTTTCCCAGTCCAAACAAACTCAACGTCAACAGCAAGTGGCCCAGTAATTGATGTACTATAGTGGGCCCAACAACCATGCACATTCCAAAACCTAGCTGCAAACATATTCAGCCGACATCACCTTCCTTCTACCTCTTCTGAAGAACAAGAAGGAGAACAAACCATGAACAAACAACAGCAACACTCCTTGTTCAATGGCAGCCGTCAGACTTTCTCCTCTCCTTTTTCTTCGATAAAACAACAACCAGCCGCCATGAACAAACAACAGCAACTTCGAAAGATCATCTTTCTTTTGTATCGAAAGATCATCTTTCAAAAATCATCTTTCAAAGTTTTCTTTTGGATCTTTCGAAGTAGTTGAAGTTTAAGATCTTTCGAAACAGAAAAGTCGGTCTATCGAAGTTGTTGAAGGGTAAAGTTGATCTTTCGAATTGTAGGTCTTTCGAAGTAATTGATCTTTCCAAGTAGATGATCTTTCGAAATCAGGAAATCTGACCCTTCGAAAGCAAAATGATCCTTCGAAAACTGAAGGTCATCCTTCGAGTCACCTGCTTTGATCCTTCGAGGCTGTGAGATGACCCTTTGACCAAAAATGACCCTTCGAAATATGAAAATATGTCTGATCTTTCGAGGTGAGGAAGACCCTTCGAGAAAAAGAATGATCCTTCGAAATATGAAGATGATAAGAACATCAAGAACACAGGAGGCTGTTTAAATCTGCAGATTGATGAAAACACTTTGTAGATAATTTTTGATGATGATAACTTGAGTACTTAGGTGAAAAACATAAAACCCAACACTCGTTTCAGCACAGATCTGAATATTCGGGTCCAGATCTGGGTTTTTCTTGATTTTCACCATTTTTACATCTTGAACAAAAAGCACAAAAATCACAGATCTAGAGCACATGTGACTTAGTAAACGGTTAGATTTACTAAATCGGGCACCATGGCTCTGATACCACTTGTAGGTCCCTCTTCGGATGAGGTCAAACCTTATCCTTGTTATATTAACACACTAGCGAGTGCGGAATCCAAGCTAGCATGCAAACCGAGTTGAGACAAGTATAGAACACAAAAGCACGACACACAAAGTTCACCGATTAACACCACATGTATTAATACGAATGAAGGTTCCAGTAAAAAAATTAATTTTCACAAGCTATGTTAATTTTTCGAATGATAACAACCAGCCGAAGGATCCCTGTTCGAAAGACCTGAAAAACACAAACTGTTAAACTTAAACAGATTAGGGTCGAAAGATCAACACCTGTTCGAAAGATAGACACTTGTTCGAAGGATCAACAGTGTTCGAAAGATCACTGTTGAGTTTCGAACGATGACTTCGAAAGATTCTCCAAGACGAAGGATCCTTATCTTTCGAAATGTAACAGAAGCTCGAACAATATATCCTTCGAAAAGATTCCTTGGCTCGAAAGATAACTCACTGACTTCGAAAGATGTTCGAAGGATGGGTATCTGTCGAACCTCCTTGATCGAAAGATGATCTTTCGATTCCGAAGGATATCTTTCGATGAGCTCTGACACAGTTGACAAATGTTGACAGGTTGGTGAGAAAGGTGACAAGGTGGTAGAAACTTTCGGCAGAAGGTATGTTCAGACGTGCTTTCTGCCAAAACCAGATTTGGTTTGAATATTTTAACCAGTTGTCCTTTCCCAATGCACAAACAACTTTCGAAATCAATTAAACAAGATCAAAATATTTAACACTTTGAAGAACACTTGAATGTATGAAGAACAAACCCAGAAAAATTTGAATTTTCTGGTAAACCGACACTGCCTAACACGAGTTTTGGCCGAAAATTCAATAAAAACCACTCTTTAACATGTGAAAGAGATAAACAACAAAGTTTTTATATAAAAAAAATTCAGCAAAACAAGCAGATTTTCGAAGTTTTAAACACAAAATTTCCAGAAAAAAATAAACTTCAAAAGTCCGAAACACACTCTAAAACACTCGGTTTTAACAAGGAAAAGAGCCAAGGCTCTGATACCACTTGTAGGACCGGGTTTGGGGACCGAAACCGTGATTCTTGTGATTATGTTCAAAGACGGAAGAGATTAGCAATGATAAACAAACAACTTTGTATTAATCCGGTAGTATAACGTTACAAATCGGCCCGATTACATGATAACCGAACTAATACCAAAGGAGTATACATTCCGGGAGAGATCAAGTGGTGATCTCTCCCCGGGTGAGGTCTCAAACCTCCTCTCACTCTCTTAGTCTTGCAAATGACAAAGTGTTGGTATTTATACCCAACACAGGTTGTATGGTCGAAGGATCTAACTGATTGATCGATAGATCATCTGTCGATCATCCAGCTATCGAAAGATACACATATACCTCGAAGGATGACATATCCTTCGAGGTCCATCTTCATCTATCGATGGATATCTTTCGAGCTCATCGAAGGATATACACCATCCTTCGATGCCTTATCCTTCGACACCAAACATTATACAACCATAATTTGTCTAGCAAAACCCACACGGTCAACCAAATAACCCTCTCGTTTGACCACTTCAAACGAGCGGGTCTATACACGTTTGTTTGACCGTTTCACTAACTATTACAAATTCAGCGTACAATAATAACTAATCTATTCGACAAGCATCGGACACAAAATCTGCATCAACAAATGACTCACATTGCAGATTTATACGAGCAGAGTTTAGCCTACTGATTAGCCTTTTAACCTAAATTAATAACAGGCACATAATTCAGTCAGTAACTTAATACAGCTTTTACGATAACTCACGAGATCAAACCCTCGCATCGAATGACAAAGTGCGATACTTAAACATCCATTGAATTTAATCAACGAATGACAAAGCATAAACCCTAATGTGGGCAGCACTTAAACATCCATTGGATAGTTTAATCGATCGGACATTGAATCGTAGCAGCGATTGAGTTATTACCCTGATTGTGGCGTCGATTAGTGATCCGTGTGTGTTAATTGTGGTAAACAGACAATATCTCAGCGTATAATTTGAGAATTTACGTCGTTTCAACTCCCAGAATCAAGTCCCACTGCCTAATATTTATAGCTGAAAAACCATCCCCCTCGCGTGGCGCGAGGGGGTGTCGCGTGGCGCGAGAGGCGCCCCCAACCATAGGGTGGCCGCGTGTCTAAGTAGCCTTGCTGAGTTGGTTTCGTGTTCAATTTCATTTTACACGTAAAACTGTGTAGATAATACCGACTAGGGTTTGCCCCCCTGAGTTTTAGGGGCCCTGATCCTGATTCCGATTGTTCTGAAAATTTTAGTGTTTGTTCAGAATCACTTGGGTTTCTTAATTAGGGTTTCCTATTGGACAATTAACCTAATAATTAAGACTTTTTAATGAGGGTTGTTACATTCTCCCCACCTTAATAAAAATCTCGTCCTCGAGATTTACTGGAATAATTGAGAATACTTTCTCTTCATTTTGGATTCCAGCTCCCAAGTGTATTCAGGTCCTCTCTTTGAATCCCACTTTCACTAGCACTAGTTGTTTGTGCTTGAGAAACTTTACTTTCTATCTTCTATCCAAAGAAGTTTTCTCTATAAATTTTAACTTTTCGTTTACCTTTATATCTTGGAGAGGTACTACCATAAATTCGTCTGATAGACATTTTCTTAAGGTTGGATACATGAAATACATCATGTACTCCAGCTAATTATTCTGGTAGTTGTAAACGATAAGCAACTGATCCTATACGTTGGGTCACTGGAAATGGTCCTACGTACCTTGGACTTAGTTTTCCTTTCTTACCGAATCTAACAACTCCTTTCCAAGAAGATACTTTCAATAGCATTTTGTCTCCAACTCGAACTCCAATAGTTTTCATCTATTATCTGTATAAATCTTCTGGCGATCTCTAACCGTCTTCAACCTTTTCTTTGTGATACTGAATATCACAGTTGTAGTCACTTAGGATTTTCATCCATCTCTTTTGCCTCATGTTTAATTCTTTTTGCCCAACTATATATCTTAAATTCTTATGATCCATATAGATAGTAAACTTGCTTTTATACAGATAATGTCTCCAATCTTAAAGGCAAAATTACGGCTCCTAATTCTAAATCATGAGTCGTATAGTTTCTTCGTTCTTTTTCAATTACCTTGATGCATACGCAATTACCTTTTTGCGTTGCATTAATACATATCCAAATCCTAACTTTGGAAGCATCATTATATACTTTAAAATCTTCTGTTCCTTCTGGTAAGGCTAGGATTGGAGCATTGGTTAATTTCTGCTTTAAGATCCTAAAGGCTTTTTCTTGTTTAGATCTCTAATCAAACTTAATTGTTTTACAGGTTAGCTTAGTTAATGGTATAGCTATCTTGGAAAAATCCTTAATAAACTGTCTATAGTATCCAGTTACACCTATAAAACTCCTAATTTCCATTGTGGATTGTGGAACCTTTCACATTGGTAATTGCTTCTATCTTATCAAGATCTACTTGAATACCTTCATGATTCATCATATGACCTAGAAATTGCACTTTTGGTAACCAAAATTCACACTTCGAGAATTTGGTGTAAAGCTTCTCTTTTCTTAACAAAGTTAAGAGTGTATGCAAGTACTGACAATGTCCTTCCTGACTTTTGGAATAAATAAGTATATTGTCTATGAAGACAATTACAAATTTATCCAAATATGGTTTACAGATTTTATTCATCATGTCCATGAATGCTGCAGGTGCCTTCGTTAATCCCAAGGGCATGACTGTAAACTTGTAATGACCATACCTAGTTCTGAAAACAGTTTTAAGTATGTCTCCCTCTTGTACTTTCAATTGATGATATCCAGAACATAAGTCGATCTTAGAAAATATCTATTTCCCTGGAATTGATCGAATAAATCATCAAGTAATGGGTATTGATTCTTAATTGTAACCTTATTCAATTTCCTATAATCAATACACTTTTTCATTGAATCATCCTTTATCTTAACAAACAATAATGGTGCCTCCCGCGAGGATAAACTAAGTTGTATGAAACCTTTACTTAGTAATTCATCTAATTGCTTTTTCAGCTTTTAATATTTCTGTGGGTGCTAACCGATAAGGTGTCTTAGCTATTGGTATAGTTCCTGGAATTAGATGAATCCTAATTTCCACCTCCCTATCTGGTGGTAACCCTGGGAACTCTTTTGTGAATACATCTGGGTATTCTAAAACTACAGAAATTCCTTAAGTTCTTTTCCTTTAGTATTAATGATTACTGAAATCATATATACTATTCTTGCTTTCGTCCATAATTAACAACTTTCATTATTGATATGAACTTTATGGCTTATCTCCTGTAATCATTATTACTTCTCCAGTGGGTGCACAAATTTCTATGGAATACTTATCACAGATAATTTGAGCATAGTTGTTTACTAACCCATCCATTCTTAACACAACATTGAATTCAACTACTTTCATAGATAATAGGGTTGCAGAAAATTTATGACTTAAAAGTTCTATTTCTACATTTTGCAGAACTTTATTTATTTTAACTAATTTTCCATCTGTCGTTTCTATTGTAGAAATTTGCCTAATGCTGGTTAACGGTAAGTTAAAAGTTTGGCAGAATGAAGTATTTATAAAATTTTAATTTGCACCAGAGTCAAATGATACTTTTGTGAACTAAGAACGTACTGGCTATCACATCTGGAATGAGTTCTGCTTCCTTAGCAGTCAGTTGGAAGGCTCTTACATTCCTTTTTACTCCTTCTGCAGGTTTAGCTTTATTGTCAGATGGTTTGTTTAGTTTTGGACAATATGGCCTAAGATGTCCAGCTTCTCCACAGTTGTAACATACTGAAAATTTCTTCCTCCTGCAGTCTTCTTCTTGATGTCCTGGAATTTTGCAAAAATTGTAATATCCTTTGCATCTTCCAAAATGCTTTCTTTTGCAAAAAATGCAAAATGGACTAGTGGTAGATTGCCCATTCCCTCCTTTCTTGAAATTGTTATGATTAACCGGATGAAATCCTTGGGTAATCTTTTGGGCTAATTCCTTCTTTCTATTTTCTTCTCTTGTCCGTACTAGTTCGTCAGTCAGAGTATTGGCTAATTCCACCGCATCATCAATCGTGCGAGGTTTCGCAGCCTTGACGATATTACGGATTTCAGAAATCAATCCCCAAATATAACGGGAAATGAGTACCGGATCTGGCGAAGCCAGCGTTGGTACTACTCTAGCATATTCGAAGAATGTTGAAGTATACCCTCGACAATCTACATCCACCATCCGGTGGGTTAGAAACTTATTTGCCATTTGATCTTTTTCATATTCGGGACAAAATTTTCTTTCTACAAGACTCTTAAATTCTTCCCATTTCATGGCATAAGCCCTATTTCTCCCTTTAGCCTGTAATACCGTGTTCCACCATTCTAGCGCCTCTTCTTTGAAAAGGTTTGATGCATACATGACCTGATCATCCTGAGCACATTTACTTATGGCAATTACTGCCTCGGTTTTCTCTAACCAACGCAGTGCCACAGTCGCTCCTTCATTGCCTGCAAACTCAGTGGGTTTACAAGCAAGAAATTCTTTGTAAGTGCAACCAGATGTTGCAGCTTTCCTTTTCTTAGGAGGAGGAGCTTGCCATGGTTCTTTATCATGATTAACATGATTACCGCCTCCATTTACGCTATTACTGAAGTTATCTTCAGAAATGCGTTTGCTAGGAACGATTTGTTGAGGTTCGATTGGATTTTTAATAGCAGCAACAATTGCTGGAATAGCGTTGGCTATCCCTTGAGTAACTATTGCTGGAATAGCGTTGGCTATCCCTTGAGCAACGATATTTTCTATATCCTGCCTAGTCACATATTGATCCCCCGGTGGTTGCTCAGATTGATTAACCTCATTAACTGGTTCATTATTAGCGTTTTCCATCTGATATCTAATTTATAGATAAATAATTAGTATAAAAGAAATAATCCACTGTCACAATTAATTGCACATAATCACGTAAACGAATATACAAACAAAATTGAAATTTTTCTAAAATTTCACTTGTTTTATAGATTATATCATGCTTCTATATACAACTGTTTTATTATTTATTTTACACATACTGATTTTACTATTACTATTACACAACCATAGTTTCATAATCCCCTATCCTTTGTCAGGTGATATTCTAGTAACGGCGTTCCTTCTCATCGTATTTCCAGGAGATCTGTCCCAAAATCTCTTGGATCCTATTCTTAGCATCCATTTTGTCAAAATGATGGAGTTTAGCCATATTCTCGTTACTCATTGGTGAATTTGGTAAAGGTTCTGGATTGAATTTAGGAAAAAGCCTATAGGGATGGTTTTGTAACAGTATTTCATTAGTCACCCATTCGTCTATTTACGAGTGGATTGAAAGGGTTGAAATAGCTGGTTCTAAATTCATTGGTAGTTGTGTTTCAAGAGAATGAATAAAATCATTTTCATTAATAGGCTCAATAGTATCATCATTTGCCATTATAAAATCTAGTTCTTCTTGAGATGGTAACTCCTTAATTTGTCTAGAGCTTTCCCCAATTTCCATTTTCTTAGGCTTGGGTTTCTCGAGAGGTAAAGCGTTGAATTCTATAGGTTCTTCTAAGTCTGGTATATACCTATTGAAATCTCTAGAAACTTCTATTCTTACTGGATAGAGATTTAATTTCTGAAGGGCTTCCGACAGATCACTCATGCTGTTATGCAAAATATACACAATTACTAAGTTAAAAATTATATAAATTTTCATAGAAAACCTTTAAATATTATTTCATACTGGGTAACTACTAAAACAACTGAAACTTAAAACATACTAAGTTTTATTTATTTATTTATTTATTTATTTACTGAATAAGGTTTCTAAACTGTAAATAAATAAAGGTGCTAAACTTTAAGTCAGAATATTTAAAGATTTGTATTTATTGCTATAGTGGTTAACATATAAAGATCTGCCCATACTGTACAAAAGATTTGTATTTATTGCTAAATACTTAATTGGCTTAAATCAGTGGCTCGATCAGTGGCTCTGATACCACCTTTTTTCTGTCACGGCCCCCGACCCGGTTTGACCCGTTTCAGGAGCCGCGGGACAGAAATCCCGTGGTATTTAATTAATTGAGTTTAACAGCGGAAGTTTATCATCAGGATCTTTTTAAGACTGAAATATTTCCCGATTTTTTTTTCACAACGCGGGATAAAACCCGGTAATTTACAATCATTTGATTTCACGAAGAAATCTTTTATTTTACAAAACATGTTTCTTTATTTTATACTGAGCCACTTCTTTGAGCTTGTAGTGCTATATGGCACTTTTCCTGGATCATAACAGATCACCTGAAACATGTTTGAAAAAGGTTTTGTCAGCGGGAAATACTGAGTGAATCATTCTATTTTGCATAATGATGCATAGTTATTAATTACAGCATAAGAGCGATTACAATGGCTTCTATCTTATTTTTATCTGGCGTCCTGTCACAATGGTGACATGTCACAATGGTGACGATGGTCATACCACTATTTAAATCAATGAACCTAAATAGTGATGATTATCCCTGTAGGTCAATGAACCTAACAGTGATTATCCCGAGTAGGTCAATGAACCTAACTGGGAGAAAATTAGTAATTTGCACAATACCCCACTAACCAGTAATTCAAGATATCCACGACTTAGTCCCTGTAATTATAACCTTGAAAATAATTTGAGGTATTGTAAAATAGTTGATAAAAAGAGAATGACTCACATTGCAGATTTATACGAGCAGAGTTTAGCCTACTGATTAGCCTTTTAACCTAAATTAATAATAAGAGGCACACAATTCAGTCAGTAACTTAATACAGCTTTTACGATAACTCACGAGATCAAACCCTCGCATCGAATGACAAAGTGCGATACTTAAACATCCATTGAATTTAATCAACGAATGACAAAGCATAAACCCTAATGTGGGCAGCACTTAAACATCCATTGGATAGTTTAATCGATCGGACATTGAATCGTAGCAGCGATCGAGTTATTACCCTGATTGTGGCGTCGATTAGTGATCCGTGTGTGTTAATTGTGGTAAACAGACAATATCTCAGCGTATAATTTGAGAATTTACGTCGTTTCAACTCCCAGAATCAAGTCCCACTGCCTAATATTTATAGCTGAAAAACAATCCCCCTCGCGTGGCGCGAGGGGGTGTCGCGTGGCGCGAGAGGCGCCCCCAACCATAGGGTGGCCGCGTGTCTAAGTAGCCTTGCTGAGTTGGTTTCGTGTTCAATTTCATTTTACATGTAAAACTGTGTAGATAATACCGACTAGGGTTTGCCCCCCCTGAGTTTTAGGGGCCCTGATCCTGATTCCGATTGTTCTGAAAATTTTAGGGTTTGTTCAGAATCACTTGGGTTTCTTAATTAGGGTTTCCTATTGGACAATTAACCTAATAATTAAGACTTTTTAATGAGGGTTGTTACACTGAGGCAGTTCGCAATACATGATTACCACCGTAATCCATGCAAGTATTGATCCTTAACAACCCCTGTGAACGGGTGCTGAGTCCAAACTATAGTACTATAGTTGCTAAGGCAGGTAGACAACATTCCATGTGTAAACATAACAAACAAGCATTTATGAGCCACGTATAACATGCATTAGCGGTTAGCGTTTGAATTGTATAGAGTAGTCTGATTGTTGTAGTTTGAATATTCGTAACGTATGTAACACCCAAAAGTGCATAAAGCAAAAAGGGATCGAGTATACTCACAGCGATGAATGGATTGAAGGGAGCGCTGAGCGAGTAAGGTTAGTCTGAGTAGGTTAGATAGTATAACGATAAGTGATGTGCAAATGTTACAAAGTGCGAAAGGGTCGGATGGTGGTTCGATCGGATGGTAATCCGATTGGAAAACAATCCGTGCGGATAACAATCCGTTCGGGTGGTCATCCGGTCGGACAGTGGTCCGGTCGGATGATGATTCGAGTGGATTGTTTCTTCCTATAATGTGAATGTGTTTGTGTACGATGGTTTGACTTTTGAAGTTTTCGTTGTAGTATTTTGAAAACACGAAAGTATCTCTATCCATCAAGTCGGTCGATCGGATGCCCGGTCGTGCGGATGACAATCCGTTCGGATTGTCATCCGGTCGGACAGTGGTCCGGTCGGACGGCGACTTAGTGATGAGGTTACTTGCTGAAGGCAAGTTCGCAACAAAAGCGTCATTCGATCGGATGGCAATCCGATCGGATGGCAACCTTGTCATTGAACATGTTGAAAATCGCTTAAGTCTTTAAAGTCTTAGTATCTCATGATCCGAAGAGTAATCCAGTCAGATGGTTGTCCGATCGGATTACATTTCGTTCAATACTCAAACTCTAAATTAGGTTGTTTAAGAGGTGGGACCCAAGTGTGATCCGTTCGGATGACAATCCGTTCGGATGACCTATCCGATCGGATAGCAATCCGGTCGGACAGCAATCCGTTCCGACTGTCCCATTCGTCCTACACTTGATCATTTTGATGGTTTGTCGTTATGTCGAGACACTTTGATAACGTGTTAGCCAACAGGACCCCTAGTTCGACCCAGATGACCAACCCGACCAGGAATCACCCTAGTCCGGCCGGTTACCGGTTCGAGACGGTTGGTCTTGGCTAACCCGAAATCGGCAGTCTCGTTAGTATAATCCGGATCTTGAGCTGGTACAACACTACAATCGAGTAGAAGACTAAATCAGGGTCGGATCCTATCGGTTTTGAGTATTTTGAGTGTAAAATAGTTGAAAGAAGGTTAGAAACCATCTTTCAATCCCTTTTCACCATTCTTGTGTCGAGATCTTTACAAGATCTTTGTATGTTTGCGTGGAAATCGGTTAGATCTCGGTTGTTCTTGGTGGATTGAAGTCAAAACATAAAGTTCTTGAAGAACACATGATGACGTCACCCTAGAACACCCGAAATCTAGTGATTTCACGGTTAAAAGTTAAGATTTAAAAGATAGAAAGGTGCGGGAGTGCGTGTAGATCAAGAAAGTACAAGATTTAGGATGAGATCTTACCTGGATTGAGAGAAATCGAAGAAAATGTGAGGAGAGCGTGCGGTTTGGACAGAGGATTTCCAAAAGTGGAAAGTATGACAATGACAGGGGTATTTATAGGATTCCAAAAGAGGAAAGGGTTATCCGATCGGATGACATACCGCTCGGATGGCTTATCCGGACGGATGACACCTGGTCGGATGACACTTGTTTTGATGGCGAGGCGGCTATCTGATCGGATGGCTATCCGATCGGATGGCGCCTGAATTGAGTGTTTGACGCGATGATTTTTAGCGTTTCGATTTCGTTTGCGAGCGGCTCGTCACGATAGGGTTTCCTAGTCAAATTACTTTCAGTCCCAACTACTTCATATCTCGCATAATCTCTTCTCCACTAATTATCATAGTTCGATTGCGATTCGAGTTCGAGTTTGATTGCGTTTCGAGTTTCGATTGAGTTCGATTGATTTCCACAACATATATGTATATGGCACGCACAAGTAACACATAAGGCACACACACACGTATAATTAACCAGATTAAGTCGAGTTGCGGATCGTATCACGATTCGTTGTCGAGTAGCATAGCTTGATTATCGATTAGTTAACTTTATCGCATTGTTACTTCCTATCATTCACAGCCGTAAGTCGATTAGATGGCGATTAACACACATCGATTCTTGCAATGAACAACACTTACTCCAAATAATACGATTTAAATACAGATATCACTGTAAGTCAAATCCGTTCGATCGGTCGTTGACCTTGATCTTGACTGTGACTTGACTTCCAAAAACATGGGGTGTTACAGCCTCCCCTTGTTTATGGAATTTCGTCCCGAAATTAAGCTGAAAGCTATACAACGCCGTGAATCACGTTTGAGAAATTTTCTGTTCGGACCGGTTTTGACTACGAAACGATTGCGAACCGATCGTGTAACGTGCGGAATCCGTACACGAACGTGACTAAACACACAAGAACGTAATATAATCGGTGATTCTATTGGTTGATATGGAATCGTACAAAGCACTAGAATCACAATGTCACTTTCTCTCTCTAGACTTTCTCTTTAAACAACTGCGGGTACTTCGCCGTCATGTCGCTTTCGAGTTCCCAAGTGAACTCTGCGCCTCGTTTGCCTTCCCATCGGACTTTCACGATAGGAATGCGAGAGCGTCTGAGCTGCTTGGTTTGGCAGTCCATGATTTCGATGGGCTTCTCCACGAAGTGTAATGTTTCGTTTACTTGGAGGTCATCGAGAGGTACAATTAAATCATGATCAGCCAGGCACTTTCGGAGGTTTGACACGTGGAAAGTCGGGTGGACGTTACTAAGTTCCTCCGGTAGTTCGAGTCTGTAGGCGACTTTCCCGATCCTTTCCAGAATCTTAAAAGGTCCAACATATCGAGGCGCGAGTTTCCCTTTCTTGCCGAATCGGACTACACCCTTCCAAGGTGATACCTTTAGGAGTACGTAGTCACCAACGTCAAATTCACGGGGCTTGCGCTTTTTATCGGCGTAACTTTTCTGTCGATCCCGAGCTTTCACTAGGTTGTCCCGGATTTGGAAAATTTTGTCTGTCGTTTCTTGCAGTAGCTCAGGACCGGTTAGTTGCGAGTGACCGATCTCGTGCCACACAATAGGTGATCGACATCTTCTTCCATATAGTGCCTCGAATGGTGCCATTTGTATGCTGGAATGATAACTGTTGTTATACGAGAATTCGACTAACGGCAGGTATTTATCCCAATTACCACCGAAGTCTAAGACACACGAACGGAGCTTGTCTTCAAGAGTACGAATCGTTCTTTCAGTCTGACTGTCGGTTTGAGGGTGGAAAGCAGTACTTAGATTGAGCGATGTACCGAGTGCCGTTTGAAACGTTTCCCATAGTCGCGAGGTAAACCGAGCGTCACGATCAGAGATGATGTCACGAGGCGTCCCATGATTACAAATGATCTCGTCGGTGTAGATTCAGGCTAATCGTTCTACCTTGTAGTCTTCTCGTATCGGCAGAAAGTGAGCTGATTTGGTCAATCGGTCAACAACAACCCATATGCTGTCGTGTCCTGATGACGTGTGCGGTAGCTTGGTTATAAAGTCCATGGCTATACTTTCCCACTTCCACATGGGAATTGGTGGTTGTTCGAGTAAGCCAGAGGGTCTTTGATGTTCGGCCTTGATTCTAGCACAAGTTAGGCATTTTCCGACGTAGAGGGCGATATCCCTTTTCATACCCGGCCACCAGTACTTATAACGAAGATCCTGGTACATTTTGTCGGCACCGGGGTGAATGGAATACCGGGATTTGTGGGCTTCGTCCATCAAGTTCTGTCGCAAATTGGTCCGCTTAGGGATCCAGATTCGGTCCAGGAAGTGGAATATCCCATTGGATTTGCTCACGAGTTGGGCTCCATCGTGGTAGATTCGTTCTCTCTTCAGGGTGCATTCGTTAAAACATGCATGTTGAGCATCGCGGATGAGGGTTTCGAGATCGTGTTGGGCTTGAACATTACGAGTGCTAAGCAGATAACTCCGTCTGCTGAGTGCGTCGGCAACAACATTCGCTTTGCCTGGGTGATAACGGATCTCACAGTCATAATCATTGAGAAGTTCTACCCATCGGCGTTGACGCATATTAAGTTCCTTCTGATTAAAGATGTGTTGTAGGCTCCTATGATCGGTGAAGATCGTACACTTGGTACCATACAGGTAGTGTCGCCAAATCTTTAATGCAAAAACAACCGCGCCTAGTTCGAGATCATGGGTCGTATAGTTCTTCTCGTGGATCTTGAGCTGACGAGACGCGTAAGCTATAACCTTGTCCCGTTGCATGAGAACACAACCAAGACCAAGGTTGGAAGCATCACAGTAGACAATGAAATCGTCATTTCCGTCGGGCAATGTGAGAACAGGAGCATTGCAAAGCTTATGCTTGAGGGTTTGAAAGGCAGACTCTTGTTCAGTTCCCCAAACAAAAGGCTTGTCTTTATGCATGAGAGAGGTAAGCGGCACAGCAATCTTCGAGAATCCTTCGATGAATCGTCGATAATAGCCCGCTAGTCCAAGAAAAGAGCGGACTTCAGACGGGTTCTTAGGCGTACCCCAGCTCCTGACAGCTTCAATCTTCGCAGGGTCGACGTGAATGCCTTGACTATTAACAATGTGACCCAGAAATTGAACTTTCTCCAACCAGAATTCGCACTTGGAGAACTTGGCATAGAGTTGGTTCCCCTAGAGTAACTCGAGAACTAAACATAGATGTTGCGCGTGTTCAGCTTTCGATTTGGAATAGATCAAGACGTCTTCAATAAATACGATGACGAAACGGTCGAGATATGGTTTACACACGCGATTCATCAGATCCATGAAAACCGCTGGTGCGTTGGTTAAGCCAAAAGGCATGACAACGAATTCGTAGTGACCGTATCGGGTGCGAAATGCGGTTTTGGGTATATCCTCTTCTTGTATACGCAGTTGGTGATAGCCTGAACATAGATCGATCTTTGAGAAGCACGTAGCGCCTTGTAGCTGATCAAACAAGTCGTCAATTCGAGGTAGGGGATAGCGGTTCTTGATAGTTAACTTATTCAATTCCCGGTAGTCGATGCACATCCGGAACGACCCATCCTTCTTTTTGACGAAAAGGACTGGAGCGCCCCATGGAGAGGTGCTCGGGCGAATGAAGCCTTTAACAAGTAATTCCTGGAGTTGGTTTGAGAGTTCGCGCATTTCGGAAGGCGCGAGTCGGTAGGGAGCCTTGGCAATAGGGTTAGCTCCAGGAATGAGGTCGATACGAAAGTCGATATCACGACTTGGTGGTAGCCCGGGAAGATCCTCTGGAAAAACATTAGGAAATTCTCGAACCACAGGAACGTCTTTCACTTCCCTCTTCTCTTTCTTTTCCTTCTCTGCTACTACAATGTTAGCCAAGAAAGCCTTGTATTCCTTGCGGAGATACTTGCTAGCTTGCACACATGACATAAGCTTGAGACCTTTTGAAGTCGTATCACCGTATACACACAATAAGTCACCATTCGCGAGCGAGAATCGAATCATCTTGTCGAAGCACACAACTTCAGCATGGTTTTCTCGAAGAAAGTCCATGCCTACTATGACGTCAAAACTTCCGAGTTGCATCGGAATGAGGTCAATCGGGAAGATGTGAATGTTGAGCTCAAGAGTACAATCACGAATAACGGAATTGACGGCGACGGTTCTTCCGGTAGCGACTTCAACATCGAATGCCGAGGAGAGTTGGGAGCGTTTACGACTAAGGAGTTTCTCGAATTCGAACGACACAAAGCAATTATCGGCTCCAGTATCAAACAAACATGATGCATAAATACCATTCACAAGGAACGTACCATTGACCACGTTGTTGTCGGCCTGGGCTTGACGCACGTTGATGTTGAAAGTTCTGACGCGTGCTACCTGTTGATGTTGTTGCTGCTGTTGTTGTTGCTGCTGTTGTTGTTGCTGTGGCTGCTGTTGCTGAGGCTCTTGTTTCACGACCCTGTTTGGGCACATGTTGGCGAAATGGTTCGGGTCGCCACATGCGAAACAGGCTCTGGCTTTGACTGCGGGTGCCGGAGGAGCTTGTTGACCCTGTGGGGCAGTGAGTAGAGCTTGATGAGCAGGAGCTTGTCGGATACGGCAGTTAGGAGTAAAATGACCGTACACATTGCAATGAGCACAAAAGCGGCAAGGAATGGCAGTTGGGTGGTGGTAGGTGCAAGTAGGGCAGAGCGGATGTGGCCCAGTGTATGCACGCTTAGCAAGAGGTGCATTGGCCGCAGGCGCTGCCACTTGGCGCTGGGGAGCGGGTACAGCTTGAACTGGTGCAGCAGTGATCGCACAGTTCTTGTTGCTGGAGCTGTTCTTTCTCTTGTTCTTCCATTTGTTGCTCGATGAGGTGGGTTCAGCAGTTGGTGCGGTAGCTTGATGCAGATGCTTCGAAGTCTTATCCCAGACACCAGCCTTAACCCGCTTGTCGTTGATTTCAGCGGCCAGTAGATAAGTTTCCTCGATCGTCGTAGTCTTAGCCGCTTGCACGAAATCAGCAACGCAGTCGGGCAGGGCCCGGATGTACTTCTTGATTGCCATGTCGGGAGTCTTGACTTGATCGAGACAGATAACGCTGAGCTGTTTGAAACGAGTAGTGAGACCAGCATTGTCACCATCCTTTTGCTGTATGTGTCAAAATTCATCTTCTAGCTTTTGACGTTCGTGAGGAGGGCAGAATTCCTCTAGCATAACTTCCTTGAGTTCGTCCCACGACAGACCGTAGGCTGCATCGTTCCCTCGCTTGTTCCTCTCGGCCGCCCACCAATCTAGTGCACGGGACTGGAAAACACCGGTAGCATTCAGAGTACGGAGGTCATCAGGGCAACCACTATGTCGCAGAGTAACCTCAATGGAATCAAACCAGTGGAATAACGCAGTAGGACCTCCCTCACCAGTGAATTCTTTTGGCCCACACGACTTGAATTGCTTGAAACTGAAGGTCTTCGCGGTAGCTTTAGGAGCTTCGGTTCTCGATTCTTCGGATGATTTGCTGGCATTCTCATAAACATCACTCACGGCCTTTGCTACACTTTTAGCGATGATGGAAGCAAGGCGTTTGTCTCTCTTTTCTTGACGAGAAAGTGTGTGACGGGATCCAGACGACATTGTCTGCAACAGACATCGTCACGGGACTCAACACATGCATTCGAATCTCACCTCACACGTCTATTACTACTAAAGCTCAGTAACACGTACCGCTTAAACACATAGACATATAACCATGCAAGACACAGAACCATTTAATCACATAAGCACATAAACACGTAGAGCACAAATCACGTAAGCATGTTGAGCACATAATCACATAATCACCTAAGCACGTAGAGCAAGGAAGCAAGGAAACACTTACGCATTTAATCACTAGAGGCAGTTAGAAAACAGAAACCTATTATTCAAAGTCGGCGATTGCTCGAGAGTAGCGTGGTATAAGCGTACATCGTAGCATAAGGTTGTCCAAAATTTAGCGATTTGTTAGCGATTCGAGATAGAAAAGCAATGCGAGTCGTTCGAAGCGAAAGCAAAAATCTAGTAAATCTCCAAAAATTTAACACATAAACAGGTAAACATATATAAGCACATAAAATCGATGAATTATCGAGAGATAGACTGTCTGCGACTAGTAGACTTCGACTAACCAAAGCGATTCAACTATTCGCAAGGACTTGTCGTCTACGTTTGACTTTCAGGACTATGTCCTCGCCTCGATTCTTGGGCCCTTGGCACACATCCCGTGAGTCATGTCGTAACTTCAGGTCGTTGGAGTCCGTTGCGGCTTTGGTGGGAGTTTTATAAAATTTGCGGAACAAGTCGTCAAGGTTAGGGTTTCACCCCTGGCTCGACAACTTCATCCCCGATTTTGATAAAATAGAGGAGATTATTCATCAAAATATGGATTTCACTCCTGATTCGGTATAATTCTCCCGTTGAACAAGCGTTCGTTGTTGAAAAAGAAGGAAGAAATCACCGATAAGTTGATAAAACAGCTTTAATTCAGGCATTTTAGTCAAGAGTTTGTGGTTTTCACACCTAAAGCTTTATTCTAGCCTCAATTTCCTACCAAGTGTGCGTCCTAAGCACCTGTCACATACGTTAAAATAAAGTCAATACATATAATGTAAAGGTGAGCATGCAAGTTTGATAATAGCATATAAAGTTCGAATTCGTTTACGCATAACCAGCACGCACACATAGTGAAATGAAGCACGTTAGTTATCGACATAGATCCATCGATACCAATGACTGCGGGTTGACTGCCCGAGCCAGTTCGCAATACATGATTACCACCATAATCCATGCAAGTATTGATCCTTAACAACCCCCGTGAATGGGTGCTGAGTCCAAACTATAGTACTATCGTTGCTAAGCCAGGTAGACAGCATTCCATGTGTAAACATAACAAACAAGCATTCATGAGCCACATATAACATGCATTAGCGGTTAGCGTTTGAATAGTATAGAGTAGTGTGATTGTTTTAGTTTGAATATTCGTAACGTATGTAACACCCAAAAGTGCATAAAGCAAAAAGGGATCGAGTATACTCACAGCGATGAATGGATTGAAGGGAGCGCTGAGCGAGTAAGGTTAGCCTGAGTAGGTTAGATAGTATAACGATAAGTGATGTGCAAACATTACAAAGTGCGAAAGGGTCGGATGGTGGTTCGATCGGATGGTAATCCGATCGGACAGCAATCCGTGCGGATAACAATCCGTTTGGGTGGTCATCCGGTCGGACAGTGGTCCGGTCGGATGATGATTCGAGTGGATTGTTTCTTCCTATAATGAGAATGTGTTTGTGTACGATGGTTTGACTTTTGAAGTTTTCATTGTAGTATTTTGAAAACACGAAAGTATCTCTATCCATCAAGTCGGTCGATCGGACGACCGGTCGTGCGGATGACAATCCGTTTAGATTGTCATCCTGTCGGACAGAGGTCCGGTCGGACGGCGACTTAGTGATGAGGTTACTTGCTGAAGGCAAGTTCACAACAAAAGCGTCATTCGATCGGATGCCAATCCGATCGGATGGCAACCTTGTCATTGAACATGTTGAAAATCGCTTAAGTCTTTAAAGTCTTTGTATCTCATGATCCGAAGAGTAATCCAGTCAGATGGTCGTCCGATCGGATTACATTTCGTTCAATACTCAAACTCTAAATTAGGTTGTTTAAGAGGTGGGACCCAAGTGTGATCCGTTCGGATGACAATCCGTTCGGATGACCTATCCGATCGGATAGCAATCCAGTCGGACAGCAATCCGTTCCGACTGTCCCATTCGTCCTACACTTGATCATTTTGATGGTTTGTCGATATGTCGAGACACTTTGACAACGTGTTAGCCAACAGGACCCCTAGTTCAACCCAGATGACCAACCCGACCAGGAATCACCCTAGTCCGGCCGGTTACCGGTTCGAGACGGTTGGTCTTGGCTAACCCGAAATCGGCAGTCTCGTTAGTAGAATCCGGATCTTGAGCTGGTACAACACTACAATCGAGTAGAAGACTAAATCAGGGTCGGATCCTATCGGTTTTGAGTATTTTGAGTGTAAAATAGTTGAAAGAAGGTTAGAAACCATCTTTCAATCCCTTTTCACCATTCTTGTGTCGAGATCTTTACAAGATCTTTGTATGTTTGCGTGGAAATCGGTTAGATCTCGGTTGTTCTTGGTGGATTGAAGTCAAAACATAAAGTTCTTGAAGAACACATGATGACGTCACCCTAGAACACCCGAAATCTAGTGATTTCACGGTTAAAAGTTAAGATTTAAAAGATAGAAAGGTGCGGGAGTGCGTGTAGATCAAGAAAGTACAAGATTTAGGACGAGATCTTACCTGGATTGAGAGAAATCGAAGAAAAGGTGAGGAGAGCGTGCGGTTCGGACAGAGGATTTCCAAAAGTGGAAAGTATGACAATGACAAGGGTATTTATAGGATTCCAAAAGAGGAAAGGGTTATCCGATCAGATAACATACCGCTCGGATGGCTTATCCGGACGGATGACACCTGGTCGGATGACACTTGTTTTGATGGCGAGGCGGCTATCCGATCGGATGGCGCCTGAATTGAGTGTTTGACGCGATGATTTTTAGCGTTTCGATTTCGTTTGAGAGCGGCTCATCACGATAGGGTTTCCTAGTCAAATTACTTTCAGTCCCAACTACTTCATATCTCACATAATCTCTTCTCCACTAATTATCATAGTTCGATTGCGATTCGAGTTCGAGTTTGATTGCGTTTCGAGTTTCGATTGAGTTCGATTGATTTCCACAACATATATATATATGACACACACAAGTAACACATAAGGCACACACACACACACACGTATAATTAACCAGATTAAGTCGAGTTGCGGATCGTATCACGATTCGTTGTCGAGTAGCATAGCTTGATTATCGATTAGTTAACTTTATCGCAATGTTACTTCCTATCATTCACAGTCGTAAGTCGATTAGATGGCGATTAACACACATCGATTCCTGCAATGAACAACACTTACTCCACATAATACGATTAAAATAAAGAAATCACTGTAAGTCAAATCCGTTCGATCGGTCGTTGACCTTGATCTTGACTGTGACTTGACTTCCAAAAACACGGGGTGTTACACCTTTGTACTAACAAAACTACCTATGCCATTAGAGGTAGAAATAGGTGATAACAAAAGTTTCATTGTGTGTGATGTATGCCAAGATTGTAAGATAAATATTGACGGTGAAGAATATCCAATAGACTTGATCCCGATGTCGATGGGAGAATTTCAAGTGGTGGTCGAGATGGATTGGTTATCACAACATCACGCGAAAGTGGTGTGTTTCCGCAAGGAGATAAAACTGACATCTCCAAGTGGAAAACACATTACCATTTATGGCGAAAAAGGGGGTAATCCCGTTATATGCACAATGCTAAAGGCTCACAAACTCATGAGGCGTGGGTGCAGAGCATTCATGATATATGCAAACGAACCGGATAAAGAAACGCCAAAGATTGAAGACGTGCCGGTGGTACGTGATTAAGCCGATGTATTTCCGAAAGATTTACCGGGACTACCGCCATAACGGGAGGTAGAGTTCGGAATCAAATTGATTCCGGGCGCGAAACCTATGGCCAAGGGGCCGTATCGGCTCGCGCCATCAGAATTGCAAGAATTGATGTCCCAAATTCAAGACCTGCTTGACAAGGGGTTTATTCGGCCAAGCATGTCTCCGTGGGGCGCACCGGTGCTGTTTGTTAAAAAGAAGGATGGGAGCCTGCGCATGTGTATCGATTACCGGGAGTTGAACAAACTCACAGTGAAAATCGGTATTCGCTTCCAAGAATTGACGACTTATTCGACCAATTACAAGGTGCAAGTTGGTTCTCCAAGATTGACCTTAGATCGGGGTATCATCAGTTGAAGGTCAAAGAGGAGGATGTACCAAAAACGACCTTCCGTACACGGTACGGGCATTTCGAGTTCCTCGTGATGTCCTTCTGATTAACTAATGCGCCCGCGGCTTTCATGGATCTCATGAACCGGGTTTGCAAGCCGATGTTGGATAAGTCAGTGATAGTGTTCATCGATGACATATTGGTATATTCAAGGGATGAAGCAGAACACGCGAGTCATTTACGCGAAGTGTTGGAGACGCTCAGAAGAGAAAAGTTGTACGCAAAATTCTCAAAATGTGCTTTTTGGCTACGAGAGGTACAGTTCCTTGGGCACATCATTAGTGCGAATGGGGTGCTAGTAGACCCGTCAAAAATAGAAGATGTGGCAAGATGGAACCCACCGAAGAATCCTTCAGAAATCAGAAGTTTCTTGGGGCTTGCGGGTTATTATCAGAGATTCATACAAGATTTCTCCAAGATTGCTATGCCGTTAACCAAACTAACCCGTAAGGACGAAAAGTTTATTTGGAGCGAAGATCAAGACAATGCGTTCCAAACGCTTAAGGAAAAGCTGACCCATGCACCGGTATTGGCTTTACCGGATGGAATTGATGATATGGTTGTTTACTCGGATGCATCGTATTTGGGGCTTGGCTGCGTTTTGATGCAAAGGGGCAAGGTTATAGCCTATGCCTCGAGGCAGCTAAAAACTCATGAAAAGAACTATCCTACACATGACCTCGAGTTGGCAGCGGTGGTGTTCGCCCTAAAGATATGGAGACATTATTTGTATGGGGTAAAATACACTATCTTTACCGACCATAAAAGCCTGAAATATTTCTTCGATCAGAAGGAATTAAACATGCGACAGAGGCGGTGGTTAGAAACTGTCAAAGATTTTGATTGTGATATACATTACCACCCGGGGAAGGCTAATGTGGTGGCTGATGCGTTGAGCCGAAAGGCAGATTATGCACCCATTCGAGTGCGGTCGATGCAACTAATTGTGACGTCAGGTTTGTTTGAACAAATCCGGAAATCTCAAACTGAAGCAATGAAGGAAGAAAATGTGAAGAAAGAAAGAATAGTTGGCCAATTGAAAGACCTGGTAGATGGTAATCAAGGGCTGAAAACTCGATTTGGGAGAATATGGGTTCCAAATTCGTGGAGCCAAGGCGCTCCTACTTGACGAGGCCCATAAATCCCGTTATTCGATCCATCCGGGGGCAACCAAGATGTATAATGATTTAAAACAAAACTATTGGTGGCCCGGAATGAAAAGATATAATGTGAAGTATGTGGAGAGGTGTCTGACCTGTTTGCAAGTCAAAGCAGAGCACCAGAAGCCATATGGTAAGCTGCAACCATTGGACATTCCAGTTTGGAAATGGGAACAAATCACAATGGACTTGCTGACCAAACTGCCCAAAACCAGCCGTGGTTTTGATGCCATATGGGTAGTCGTGGATAGATTGACGAAAAGTGCTCACTTCATTCCGATTCGTGAGACTTATACATCCGAAAAGATGTCAGAAGTATATACCAATGAAATCATGGCACATCACGGGGTACCGATATCCATTGTGTCAGACAGAGATACTCGGTTTACTTCGAACTTTTGGCGCGAATTCCAAGAACAAATGGGAACTAAACTGTTCATTAGCACCGCTTACCATCCACAAACGGATGGGCAAAGTGAAAGAACAATATAAATGTTGGAGGATATGTTGCGGGCTTGCATTATCGACTTCGGGGGTAGTTGGGATATCTATCTACCCTTGGTCGAATTCTCATATAACAACAGCTATCACGCGAGCATTGGAATGGCCCGTATGAGATGTTATATGGTAGAAAGTGCCGAACCCCGGTGTGTTGGGGAGATGTGGGTCCACGTGGACTAGCACATACTGATGTAATCCGAACTACCAATGAGAAAATCGACTTGGTCCGAACTTGCTTAAAAGCAGCTCAGGATCGTCAAAAGTCGTATACGGATAAACGAAGGAGGCCGATTGAATTTCAAGTGGGCGATAAGGTAATGTTGAAAGTATCGCCGTGGAAAGGAATAATTCGGTTTAGAAAAAGAGGAAAGTTGAGCCCAAGATTTATTGGGCCATTCAAAATCATCGAACGGGTTGGTAAAGTAGCATACCGTCTCGAACTCCCCGAGGAGTTAAGTGGGATACATAGCACATTCCACGTGTCACATCTCCGAAAATGTCTAGCCGACGAAACTGCTCATATCCATTACGATGACATCGAGGTGGATAACAGTCTCAACTATGCAGTGAAGCCGATTGTGATTTTAGATCGTAAAGTGAAGAGTTTGAGAAACAAAAAGATTGACTAAGTAAAAGTTAAATGAGAGCATAGGAAAGGATCGGATACCACATGGGAGTCCAAAGAAGAGATGAGACGCCTCTATCCTACTCTTTTTGGTACGTATTCCGGTTTCGAGGACGAAACCCCTTTTAAGGGAGGTGGACTTGTAACACCCCGAAATTTATAAAACTTTATATTAGAATTATATAAAGTACAAATAAACGAGAATGAGCTAACTAGGAAATAAATAAACCAGTTAGTTAGTTGACTTGTTTTAAAGCATGAACGAGTTTAAAATGCCAAAAATATAAACTAAATAAAAGTGGAGGGACCTATGTTGTATAACTTGAAACTTAGTTTAATTAAAACAAATTAGAACATACCAAACACACACTAGAGGTGTGTCTGGTCGACCAGGAAACCCAGGGGGGCGACAAAAGCTCCTCACCAAACCCTAGCTTCCACAAAATTGATCAATTGAAGGTCATAATCAAGTCTAAATCGATTTTCAAGCACAAATTAATGATCACCTAGTTGAAGGGATCATAAGGTATGTAAAATCTTGATGTTTTGATTCATCTTAAATTCAAGGTTAATTGTGAGAAACTGAAATTGAGCTTGATTTTGTCTTGCATGGATGAAATTAGAAGTGATATGGTGTCTAGGGATAAACCCTAGATGAATTCTTATCAAAATCTTGCATGAGGCTTGTAGGGTTTATAATCACCAATGTAGGCGACTAATAAGTTTGTAGAAACTTGATGAACACTAGGATTGTGATTCTTGTTCTAGTGCAATCTGAGTTCTAAGAGGTAAATTCTGAAATATAGAAGTTAAAACATGTGTAAATGTGCCTAATTGAAGTTGGTTTAGATGAAAATTACAAGTCATGAACTTGGTTTTGATTATGTGAAGATCTGACCCGCTAGGTGTTTGATAAAACGCCTAAGTGAGGATTAAAATTTTAAAAGTTGGGTGAAAACGCAGATTCGATTATTATAGAGAATTATGCATTAAGGCTTATAAAAGAGTTCTAAACTTATTGTGAATTGAACTCTTTAGGCAAGGAGTCCGGATCGTCAAGCGGACACGCCGGAGGGGATACGCGCTTGAAGGGTGTACTCTAAAGGTACGTGACTTTAGTCCCGTTATATTACGCGTACAAGTTTGGTAAATAGGCTACAAATGGTGTTATAGTGTAATATACGCGTTTGATGTGTCATTGAAGTGGCGAAGCTCACTCGACATTCAAACGGGTCAATGTAATGGTAGTAATAGTTTGGCTTGTCACCAAAGTAATGGTTATCGCTTAACAACCAAACAGGTCAAAAATTATGCTTTTGAAATAATCATGTGTAAAGAGACTTGAGAGTCCCATATTTCGTTAGTGTTGTAGTGTAATATACGCGTTTGATGTGTCATTGAAGTGGCGAAGCTCACTCGACAATCAAACAGATAGAAATTTCGCTTTTGAAATAATCATGCGTAAAGAGACTTGAGAGTCTTATATTACGTTAGCGTTGGATAATAATACGTCAATGAGTTGGATATGCTAATTTAAGTTTACGAATCTGAGATATCGGGTTAGACGATAGAAGTCAATTGTAAATATCGCTTGAAGCGGTTTGCTTGAATTTAGAGAAACAAGCACGACATTCTAATGTGAGCGTAAAGCCATGGAATGGCGCGAATACGCCAAGGTTTACAAGCCCGTGAATTTGGGTAATTATATATAGTAAAATTTAGATCTGAAAATAGGTGTTATGAACATATAGCTAATGGGTTGAATAAACGAAACAAGGATTTTATGAACCATTTGTTCATAAATCGGGTTTCGTAGTGTGAAATATATATGGTTAAATTCGTAATTTTATTACGGACTCATAGGAAAAAGAATCGGTTAAAACGGACAAACGAGTAAAAAGTTATGTAGTTTTAAAGTTGGATTTTTGGGAATTTTCGGAGCTGGGCAAAATGCAGGTCCAGAAACGGGACCTGCTGGAAAATGCACTCCCCCGCACCACGCGACGGGGGCACAAGGATCCGGCGCGACACGCGGGGCCTCCCGCGGCACGCGAAGGTGTAGAATGGTTCTGGCGCGTGGCGCGACAGAATTAATTGCAGATTTTTATTATTTTTGTTATGTGTTTGAAGTTAGGGCTTAACTAGGCTCAATTACTATTGTCAAAACTAATTATTTTGTGGTTTTGACCCTAGGTAATACTCTATAGCTACGGATGCCGATTAAGCGTGATATCAAGAACCGAACATTATTTTTGAAGCTTCCGCACTTATCTAAACTTGTCTAAAACAAATATCGTTTTGGTAAACTCAGTAGTTGTAAATGTGTTAAATCTTAGATGGCTCCTTATGTGACTTGCTACACAATGTACATCTAACTTTATTTATCTAAGTTTTTGCTAAATATGCATTTTGTTTTTAAGAATCCGGCATTTTATGACTAAAATAATAGAAATTAAGACGAGTGTTACATTGTGCAATATATCATGACAGGAGGACGGTATTTGTTCCACATGTTACCTACCATGATGCCATTAAATGTTTCAAGAAGGTTGGTGTTATTGGATTGGGTCCCAGATTTATAATTTCATTGCTTAAATTAATTAGTTTTTGTTTTTCTATTTAGATAGCAGACTGATTTAGTTGATAACTAAAAACGTCATGATCAACCCTGAAGGGGTAAGGTCCCAAAAACCTCAATATAAGGGCTTAGGACCATACCACAACCTCATCTTTAAAGTTCTCCTTTTTACCTTGCGCGGCCGTGCACTGGTCCTACAAAAGGAAGGTTCAAGAAACAGTCAACAGTCAACACTTGCGCGCCTAAAGGAAAACATAAATCCTTGCGCTTCCTCCCATAAATAAACACTTCCGCTTAACATCCGGACTTGAATACTATTTACCCAGACTTGGGATTTATCTAGCTGATTCCACACGATAAGGTATCACACCAGATTACAGCAGTGATCTTCTAGAAGAAATACAATCGTGCACCACTAAGACGGTTATAACCGTCTCGACACGTGTCACTATCTCAGGCATCCCTGAAATCACAACGAAAGCATGTAATTGGAGAGTAATCTCCACTTGGTCACTTTACACGTGGCAAATCCCCAGCCATCGATCTAAACCACGATCCGTGTGCTTTCACGTCGGATCAAGGAGCTGGACGGAAGGAAATGCAACCGCTTACGGGGTTAGCATCTTCCGTCAACTTTTCATTAACGGGTTTTCCCGCCCAAAGACTCTCGGCTATAAATATGAGAACTATTTAGGTATGAAATTCAAGTTACACACACTTCTCAAATACATCTTCTTCTTCATAACCCTTACTTATTCTCACACCGGAGTCGGGTCAAGGAGAGAACCCTTTTCTCCCCTTGGCGAGGCTAACGGTGCTTCTTTTTTGCAGAATTACCGGAGAAGGAGATCAGTCGTTATCAAATCAAACGAGTGAAAACCACCTTTTTATGCGGATTCAAACCCCCTAGATAATCGATTCCGATCGTTTAATCTAGTGTTTCTTCAAACCCTTTTCTACCAATATAGGGTTCATGCACATTAACAGTAGTTGATAACATTAACGAAGTGACTTTATTTGAACCGTAAGTTTCATCAGGTGAACTCAGGTTATCACTAAATTATGTTTTTATTATTACAGGAGACTGTTCCAGTTGATGAGGTATTCGAAACGTTGAAATGTACAAAAGTGGGATTGACGACTAAAGAAGGGAACAGGAGGCTTGCTGCTTTTGGCCCTAACAAGCTAGAGAGAAGCATGTAGATACAAAACCATTGATTATTATTAGTTTTATAATAATATTATTATTTTTTATACTGAAGCTCAAATTCTATTAATATTGTTTAAACAGGAAGGTAAGCTTCTTAAGTTCTTAGGGTTCATGTTGGTGCATCCGTCTGTCGCCTACGTCTTATATCGAGTCTTGTATAGAGTTAGGGCATGAGAATCAAAATTGTGTTTTTTAGAAGTGATTCCACTCGAAATGACACCTTGTCATTTCGAGCTAAATCACATAACTTTCTGATTCCACCCGAAATGTTAAATCCTGATTCCACCCGAAAGTAACATGCTGATTCCATTCCAAATGACACGGTGTCATTAGGAGTGGAATCAGAAACAATATAAATAGGTCATTTGGTGGGGAATCAGAACATAGTTCTAGGTGTTGTCTTCCGGTGACCCACGAAGTGCTGCCGAAGTATTGTCAGGTCTGTAATCGATTACATATCAATAAAAACAACAGATTAAAGTGAATGTTCGCTGAATTACACCGAAACACTTGTTTCCGCCTCTTGTTTTGGTGAAAAAATCTTCTAACCGACTCATTCGGATCCGAAACCGATCCTACAATTGGTATCAGAGCCAGTGAAGAAGAGTTCTATACAATTCAGCCGATAATTCTGTTTCTACATCATTCTTTTTCGGAAATCCAAATTTTTTACGGTCAGAATCAGTTCAAATTTACACAGTGCACTTGGAATTACATGTTATCAAAGCCTTGAAAGTTTCAAGTCCAAATTCGAACTATATCTTGATAAAATTGTGATTCAGCTCGAAGTTGATCGAAGATATGATGACATCAGCCTGATTCCGCTCTTGATTTGAGTCTGATTCCGCTCCAAAATCGACTATCAGCCTGATTCCGCTCTTAAATTGTTTCTAATTCCGCTCCAAGTTTCAAAGTTTTGATTCCGCTCCTAAGGCTCCAACTTTCAAAGTTTGATTCCGCTCTTAAGTGTTGTCACGTGATTCCGCTCCTAAGTCTGTTGAGATTCCACTCCTAAGTGTTTAGGTGATCAGAACCATGTCAGTTTGCATGTGAAGAATATAAGTGTGTCGATGTCAGTTTGCATGTGAAGAATATAAGTGTGTCGATGTCAGTTTGCATGTGAAGAATATAAGTGTGTCGACCACTTCTATTGATTAGTCAAATTAAAATCAAGTCTTGATAAAAATTGGCCTAATCACATTGAATAGTTGTTGGCGGTTAATGGAGTAAAAGGTCCAATGAATGTTTAACATTGCGGCCCAATGAGAATCAAATAGTCCTAATAGTTGTCGGCTAAGGGAAATTGTTCGATCCAATCAATTTAGTTTGACAATTGATGTTGTCGGCAACTTGAGATATTCACAAGATTAAGTCATTTGTGTCAGCCCTTGTCATGTGATTGAAAGCCCATGTGAAGAATTTATAGGCCTAGTTGAATTCACTTTTGGTCGATTTTGTCATTCAGTGATCTTGTCCGAAATTTATTGATCAAATCAGCAAATTTAAGACACAAGTTGGTTAAACAGTTTACACGGTTTGGAGTTCAAAATTGTCAAAGGTTCATCTGGTCATTTGAAAGTTCGTCTATTCGCATGTAAAAGGGTAATTTGTCAGGTATTTTACAAGGTGATACAGTTCATTTGAAAATTCGAAACATGGAGAACGAGTTCTACAATGCGTTTGCTAGTCCTATCACAATCACACAGAATTCTTTGCATGAGAACGAAACCGGAACGTCTCAGAAACCACCCAAACTCATGGATATTGATGATTACAATGCATGGTCCGAACGGTTTGGGAATTGGGTTGAAGCTTATCATTTGGATGCATGGGAACACACTGAAGAACCATATGTTAGACCCACAACGAATAATATTCAGCAAACAATTAGAGAAATGAGTACGGAAGATAAAAAGAAATATCGAGATGAGAAATTGATGGTGAGTCTGCTTCAGCAAGCAATAAAGGAAGATATCTTGATACTGCTTCAACATGATGGAACTGCTTATTCAATCTGGACAGAATTGGATGCAAAATTTGTTGGAAGTGACGATATGCTCAAAAACAAGATGTCTCTCATGAAGAAAGAGTTCGATTTATTCCGTGGTTTAAAATCTGAAAACACCAAGCAAATAATTGATAGATATTGTAACTTGGTGAGAAATATGACAAAACTTGGTATTAAAAAGGACACTGATGAATTGATTGAAAAACTTGCAGATGCACTACCTCATGAAACTTGGGGAACATTTCTGATGATGCTGAGATCCAACAGAAAAGATTATAAAAATATGACATTAGGAGACTTCATCAAACATTTGGAAGCTCAAGAGATGGAGCAGAGGAAGATTGCTAGGATGAAGAATTACGATGGAGAACAGGATATTAGCTTGTATTACAAAGGTGGTGTCAACAAAAAGTCAAATTTTTCTCCAAAAATCGAAACTGCTTACAGTGTTAAAGATTCTTCAGAAAAGAAATCACCCCAGGGATCAAGCAGCACTAGATTTTCATCATTCGATCCAAACATTTCTGCAACAAAGAATGGAAGAAAACTTCAATGCAATATTGTATTAAATCTTGAAAGTGATCAAGATTATTCTGAAGAAATTGCCAAAAATCAAATGTCTTTGTTGGGAATGGTTTTAGAGTCCTATAGTAGTTTTGTGGCCGGAAAGATCGGTAATCCAATACTCACGAAAGAAGATTACGATCAAATCGATGCTGAAGAAATGGAATTGATGGATATTAAATGGTGCATGGCCAGTGTAATGAGAAGAGCTGAGAAGTTTAAACAAATTACAGGAAGAAATGATTTTCTTGATGCAAGTGTTTCAAATTTAGGCTTTGATAAATCTAAAGTTACATGTTTTCGTTGCAGGGAAAAGGGGCATTTCAAGAGAGAGTGCAAAAATCGTGAAGCTACTGGAGCCCAGAATCCTTTTGGAAACAACGATTATCACAAAAAGGCGATTTATCATCAAATCACACCACCAGCACTGCATCAGGCACAAACTGCACATGGAATGATGGAGATTAAAGATTCAAAGAAAGCTTGTCTGGGAAAGGATGGTGGATTCAGTTGGGATAAATATGTTCCAACAAACAGCAAAGTGTGTTTGGCAGAACAAGACGATGAAAAGTTAGCTGAAGGTTTCAGTTGGGACAATTTTTGCCCAGATCAAGAACTTATGGCCAAAGAGATAACCAAAGATGCTTCAAATGCTAAAGCTTTCATTGCAAATGCTTATGATTTGAAATGTGCTGAAAAGTGCAGAAAAGTCATGGAAGCTGCTGAAGCAAGACGGAGAAAGCTTGAAGAAGAGGAAGAGAGATTAAAAGCTAAAGCAAAAGCTGAGAAAAAGAGAAGAGCTGAATTTTTACAATCAAACCGAACAGTCAAAGAGGTTCCTGAATTTGAAGTCAAAGTTGATGCTGAACATGTCAAAGTTCCTGAAAAGTGCATGAATTGTGATTCTTTAATCAAGCAGAACAATGAGTTGTTGCACAATATAAACAGATTGAAAGAATCCTATGATACAATGAACAGAGAAATCAACAAGTATACTGATTCAAACAGTGAACAAGTTGTGGCAATGAATACGCTGAAAATAGCATACCTGAGACAGTTGGATGAGGTCAACTTTCACATAAAGAAATGTGCTGATCTGGAGTTGAAGTTGGCAACACAAAATATAGAAACTGAAAGAGTCAACAAGTTATTAGAAAGTTACTCATGTTCTACTTTTATTGTTGACAGGATTTATCCGGTTGTGGAGAATTTGAAGACATTTGAAGAAGTGAAGACTTCTGAAGAAAAGAAATATGTGACAAAAGATGAAGATAAAGTGAAGATTTCTGGAAAGAAACCAAGTGTGGTCTACACTAGATGTCCGCCCCCGGTCGAAAATGGATTTTTACCTCGAAATCCAAATTCCGAAAGAGTCGAAAAGGCAATAAACTTACAATGGGAGTCTGGGCCGTTGGATAACTTGCCAGAAAATATTGATGTCACATACACGTCATCCGACACTGATCATGAGTCAAAGTTGATAAAAAGTGTGGTCGATCAGGTGTTAGATAAAGATGACATAGAGGAGTCAAAACCGGAGTCCAAATCCAAGTCAAAGTCTGAGTCCGATGCGTCAAAGTCAACAGTCAAAAAGGACAAACGGGTTTACAATAAAGAGTTTTTGCTATCAAAATCTAATTTGAATGATGAATCATTCAAAGTGGCATATACTTTGAAAGATTCTGACAAATTATATTCTGATGAGATTTTTCCAATAAGAAGTGTCAGATTTGAAATGATTCAAAAGGTTTTCAAAATCACAGAAATTAATATTTCTGAAATAAAAGATTTAAATCTTTCTGGAAAACCTAAGCAATACACTTCAAGAGATCAACAAAGATTTAACAAGAAAATGGGTTACAATTGTGGTTATAGTTTCCAAAAGAAACCAAACCATAATTGTAATTTCAAAAAGAAAGGATTAGGATTTAATCAACCGAAAAATTATAAAAATGAAAAATTTTCTAAACCAAAAACTGTGTTTATTTCAGGAAATTCTTTAGATGATGAGAAAGAGCAAGCATTCAGAAAGCAAACGAATCAGGAATTCCTTGACAAGAAGCAAGAAGAGTTGAAGAAGAATGTTATTCAGAAGAAGATTGAAACCAGAACCTGTTTTCAGTGCAAGATTGCTGGTCATGTTGCTAGGAATTGTCCGAAAACATTCAAACCAAAACAGGAAGTATCTGGTAAATTGAAAGAGAAAGTTGTGGAGAAAACTGAACTTACAACCAAACCATTTACTGGCTTTGAAAATTCGACCTTTGAGATTGGTGAATGTTCAAAGAATGTGGTAAAAAGAAAAGAAAATGTAATAAATAAAAAATGGGTTGTGAAAGGTTCAGGTAATAATTCTGGTGATGAATCTGATTCCACAAAATCAGAGGAGCCACGTGTTGAGAAAAAGGTTGAAAAATCAGTTCCAACTATGAACGATGAAAATTTTCCACCTTTGCGTGCTGAAAATTTTATGAAGAAAGTTGGTAAAGTTGAAATTTCAAATCAATTTTATTCTGATAAGAAGAAATTTGATGTTGATAAGGCTTTCAACGGAACAGTGAAACATATTTTTGGCAAAATGGTCAATGGTAAGGCCAAAGGTGTTAAAGAATTTTACGCTGCCAAAAGAGGAGTTCACAGATTTGTTGAAAGAAAAGATGGAGAAGAAAATGTTGTTACACCCAAGGAAGGTCAGGCTTGGGTGGATATATTTTTCAAAGAATAAAAACCTGACTTGCCGGAGATCCCAAGTTGGTAATCGTGGATCATGAATCGGCATCATTCATTATCATGTTTGTATAATGTGTTTGAGAAGTTTTGCAGGACTTGCTGGAACTCCCAGGTTTGTAAGCGAGGAGTAGGAATCGGCACCTTGAGAATTCAACCAAAAGATGGTAAATTGGTTGAAAAACAGGTTTGAGTTGTATGTTTGTGATTTTTACAAGTGGTTCAGAATTTGAAATGGATTGATCTTACAAGTGGTAAATCAGGGACATTAAGTTGTATCTGATTTCCTACAAGTGGTTGAAAAACAATGTGATGGATAAAACCCCTAACCTACTAATGGTTTTACAAAATCAACAAAACTTATTTTCCGGAAAAACTATTTTGATTAAACAAACTTAAGTGTTTTGAGATCACAATGGGAAAATAGTTTGTTGTGAGAGGGAGTTCTGATTGTTTATGCCAAGTGGATGGAGAATTGAGGCAATTCGATATCAGTTGTCATGTTTGTGTACTGTTTGTTTTCAAAGTTCCTAAAATGTGTTTGCATTTTAGGGGGAGTAAGAATTTTTAGAAAATCCAAAAACATTTGAAAATTTGAAAAAGCCAAAAACATGATAAAAATGAAAAATGAGTTTTTGTTGCATAAAAGAGGAAATGATAGTACATCAGTGGACGATCACAGCATGCTAAAGAAATGTAAAGTTAGAATGTGATAAACGGTCTCACTGATGATGTGTCAGTAGGTTTTTGCACATTTAGTAGATTGTGACGAGATATAAACCTAAATTTCAAACTTGCTTATATCGTGGGGAAACATCTCTCGGATATATGGGTAACCCCCGAAATCTCGTTTGAAAGGTCTCATAATCTGATATACTAGGTCTTTATACTCAGTGATATCTGGGGTATTATTCCGGGACTTCTGCTGAATGGAAGTTCTGACCTAGTCCTTGGATAATACTTTTCACAAATGCTTGAAACATAGCATAAACCCTCAGCATGCAGATGAAACAATAAAATTGATAGTTGCTGCTGTTGTAGCTAAAAGATCCTCTAAAGGGGACATACCTTAAAGTCGAAGCTGATATCTCTCTGCGTATACGGAAGTATCGACCTGAGATCCCTCAGCCCTCGCATTACCTAATTTATGTACAGATATCATTGTGGTATACTCACCTGTAAGACTGAATATTGGGATCTGGATACGGGAGTATATTCTGAGGTGGGACACGCGATTGAGTTTAAGTTCTTAAGACATTAATTTCGTATCTCGAAACAGTTGAACTTTGTGTGAAAATTTAAGTGGACCAGTATACTGACAATCTAAGTGAATCGTTTAGAACTTAAAATGAAATGAAGCTTAACGGTGTTGGTGATTGGTCTCATAAACTGATATGATCCTCTTGCACGAACTCACAAAAATATTGTCTGTAAATATTTCATTTCTGCATTTTCTTGATTCTTCAAGTAGTGTCAGTTATTTTGTTCAGAAAATCCAAAAAGATTTTAGTGTGTTTTAGCATAAATTTTGAAAAATCCAAAAAGATTTTCGACAACTGGTGTTGGAGAGCTGATTTTCAAAATTCCAAGTGCTAAACATGATGAACAAATGGTTTGGGTGAAAGTGTTTGAAGATTGTTGAAATGAAATGAGAAAGTTTTTGCTATAAAATGTTATTCCTGCAAGTGGTAAATTAGATTTGAAAATCTTATCCACAAATTGTTATCAGAAAATTTATTTTTGGGTAGAGTTTTTGCAGGTTGGCCGGGTTTCGATCCAAAGTAGGATGAAAGCCAGGTTATGATCTTGTGAATTCCAGACTACGATCCCAGCAGATTGAGAGGGGGAGTCTGAAGATACCATGATATTCAACATTTGAGAGAGAGGAGTTTGTTGAAGATAAAGATAGAGAATGAGGATGCTTGCAATGACAAATACTTCAGAGGAAGATCGAAGACTGATAAAGACTGAAGGTTTGACAACCGAAGACTCGACACTGAAGACTCCGTCAACATCCGAGGGGGAGTTTGTTGGTGCATCCGTCTGTCGCCTACGTCTTATATCGAGTCTTGTATAGAGTTAGGGCATGAGAATCAAAATTGTGTTTTTTAGAGGTGATTCCACTCGAAATGACACCTTGTCATTTCGAGCTAAATCACATAACTTTCTGATTCCACCCGAAATGTTAAATCCTGATTCCACCCGAAAGTAACATGCTGATTCCATTCCAAATGACACCATGTCATTAGGAGTGGAATCAGAAACAATATAAATAGGTCATTTGGTGGGGAATCAGAATATAGTTCTAGGTGTTGTCTTCCGGTGAGCCACGAAGTGCTGCCGAAGTGTTGTCAGGTCTGTAATCGATTACATATCAATAAAAACAACAGATTAAAGTGAATGTTCGCTGAATTACACCGAAACACTTGTTTCCGCCTCTTGTTTTGGTGAAAAACTCTTCTAACCGACTCGTTCGGATCCGAAACCGATCCTACAGTTCACGTGGAATATATTGTCATGGGTCATGGAAGCCGCTGCAATCGTGTCTATCGTCTTGGCCAGTGGAGGGGTATCTCTCTTTCTCAAATCGAAAATAATTTAAATATAAGTAATAGTATCATACGGATCCAAATAAACTCATTGCGAACCGATTAGATCTTCGTTTTAGAGTTTACATGTGTTGATTTGGTTTTCGTTCGTTATCACCTAAGGTTTCTTGATCTTGGATCTGTTATATTTCTGATAATCAAATGTCGTCTAGATCAAGGTATGATTCTGTTATTTCTCTATTGTTCAGATTTTAATGCTAATATACTTTAGGTGATGAATCTGAATTTAATTGAAGCATAAGATGGTTCAGATCTAAAAAAATGGGGTGACCAGAGAAGATGATGGTCAAAAGGGTTCGTCCAGATTTGATTTTCTACGGTGGTGATAGTGGCGTAAGGGCAATACACATCTACTTTTCAAACCAGTATCAGCTGTTTGTAATGGATATCTAACAGTAAAAATATCTTATACCATAGGAATTTTTATTTGGTGTCGAGTATGAAAAAGAAAAACTTATGAACATCATAGATATTCGGTTATCTGAGTTTCTTTAAGACAAATAACTTCTCATATTATATATCTATGTTAAACAATTAGGGTATGCTTAGAATCGCATCTTAAAAAATACTCTTTATGCATAGCTGTTGATACTGTTAGATATCCATTACATGTAACAGCAGCAGCAATAGTCGATCAACAACAGTAGCTTCCAGGCTGTTGTTTGGTCAATCATCATCGGCCGCATCAGATCAACAGCAGGTCGTTGTTGTCAGCCTTAATTTTTGCTGTTGCGTTAGTCTTTTTCACAAATTTCATCTTTGTTTTTATTCGTTATGTTATGTAATGCAGTCTTTGGGTATATATGTGATTTTTGTTATAGTTTTTGTGTTTATGGTGTAGGCGGCTTATGGGCCACAACCTTGGCGGTGCAAGCGTTCAGCAACTGCACCAACTAGAGAAACAACTAACTGATGGGTTAGTTTTAATCAAAGAAAAGAAGGTTTTGATCTATCTTTAAATTAATGGAAATTTAATAAATTTTTAGTTGATAATGTGAATCACGTGTTCAGGATGCTATGCTGTTTGAGGAGATTGAACATTCAAATCGCAAAGGAACGAGAACTTGCTTATGAAACCGATATTCTTCGAGGAGAGGTAATCGCGTTACAGCATCAGATTCTGTTAAGTTTTTTTTCTGCTAAATGTTTGTTTAATCTTTAACAATCTGAAGTGTATGCTGCAGATGGAAAACTTAAAGCGCTTCATACCGTTGACTCGAAAACCTGGTCAACTTGACTCGACAAAAACTTACCCTTGAGAAAGGTTATCTGGTGCAATTTTTATTACGGTTTTTTAATCGAGATTCGATTGAGCTGGTGTTGAATTTGCAGATTAGACGAGGCATTTTTCTGAGCATATATTTGATAAAATTCAGTAGATCAGCAGCGAATGGGGATTATGGGTCAGAAACTCAAGAAATTTGATTTGGATTTTTTGTTTCGCACTGATTGTTGAATCGAAGGCTTGCTGTTTTATTTTCGAATATGGCAAACAAGAAGTTGAAAAGGATGCCTTTACCTGAATCTTGAACGGTAAAATAAGTGAATCAAATTTTTTTAGTTAAAATTGTTGCTTATGCCGTAATGACAAACTTTGTTTCATATGTTGTTTTGTTGGATGTTAAATGACAGTGGTTCAAGCAAATCAAATTCATTACGAGCCTAATATTAATGAGCAGTAAAGGATCATGTATTTTTTTATTGTGATTACCTGTTTTCTTTTCTTTGTTATTATTCAAAGTTTTATATATGTGATGATTCTCTTTTTATTATTATTTTACAAATATAGAGCAGCCTATTAGTGTTTAGAAAGAAAGATATATGAAACGCTCGGTGGTTGCAGTGTTATTTCGAAAGAATGAACAAAATCTGCACCGTACTCATCTTTTCCGTTTTCGGGATCTTTCAATAACATTGCCACCTCCACATAAGAACCCGTTTCTACCACGGTAAGGTCTTCAATATCGATTTGTTTCCATTGTTGTAGAATGCTATATAAGATGTGTGCTAATGCGATTGTTCTAATAGATTTCTTTACTTGGAAGGGTCATTATAACTTTAAACATCGACTTTTTTTGTAAACGATCGCATCCCTTATTGGGCCACATATTGCGTGTAAAGGCAGCCACGCCTCTGCTTCTTCATGTCATCTCTGTTTTATAGTACCGGAGAGAGAGGGAGACGAAGACGCAAAGTCTAGAGCGAGAAGAAGCACTCGCGGAGAGAGAGAGAGAGAGATAAAGATGGAGCTAACACCGCTTCCGGTGTTCCAGGCGGCGCAAGACGGTGCTTCTATCTTCGGTATGCCAACAACCCCAAATTTCTTCTCATTTATCACATGAAGACATGAAGATATGATGAATATGTCATATCTTTGAATTCTGTGTATTTTTATCTGTATCAGATACAAAGTCTTGATGATTGTCAGAAGAAGAATGATGGCGGCATACCACTCTCTTCGGCTATGAAATTGACTATTGAAAAAGGGATCCTTCAATATTTACAAGAGTAACTAGAAACCCCAATTTTTTGTTGGTTAGGTTTTCATGTGAACTATCGTTCATCTTCAACTCATCCACATCGGCGTTGTTGTTAGGGTTCTCGGGTTAAAGGTAAGTTTTTTATCCACCTGCATTATCTCTATCCATGTATCATAACCCTCTCTTTTCACAAACCCTTAGAATATCACAATCGTCGTCTTCAAGCGCAAATGATCTTGCGTCTTCAAGTATTTGAATACATTTCAGTACTGCTCTACCCCATGTAATCTTCTTCAAAGTTGTGCTTTCATCCTGATTTTTTGCAGTGTTTTGGTCTGATCTTTTAATTTTTTGGTTTCAGGATTTCATGTATTGGTTGTTTAGATTTCAAATGAAAACAGAGTAGTTATTTCATGGGGGTTTTCTTTATTCTTTTTGAAATTAAATCAACCTGATCAATGTGTATATTATTGATTGTTTTAAATTGTTTGTTAATTGCAAATTAGGGTTATGTTATTTTATGCTATTGATGTTGAGATCAATCTTCTCTATATGCAACGGAAAAGCAATACAAGCCATTGAAAGAATTTGGTGCCGAGGATTTTGTAGTAGCAAGCCTGGTTATAAATAAGAAGACGAAAGAACTGTTTGTTGTCAAATACATTGAATGAGGGAAATAGGATTCATTGGCCAGATACTCATAATTTGTTGAGCAGGATTGTGAGTACTAAGATTTTCTTTTTCTTTTACTTACTATAATTGGAAACTTCCATTGAGAAAAAAAAAATTAAAGCTGGGGTTTTTTAGTTATTATTTTCTTTAACATGGGCTTTTGTTAATTTGACTGAATATGTTATAACTTAAGCTCTAATAATGTATAGTTAAAATTGGGGATTTTACCAATATACAACTTGAAGAAGCCATCGCAAAGTTAATTAACAAATTAAAGTTGAATAGTTAAATTAGGTAGTTATAGGATTAACGGATTGAAGAAGTGTTTGTTAAAAAAACACTAAAGAGTTAGATCCAGATCGAGTTACATCTACCACTAGGGATTAATACTTTTAAAGAGTTTATAGTTTGTTCAAATACATTAATTGGTATATGTTTGCCTGGTGCTATTTGAAGCTGTTGAACTGCATTAAAACGTGGATTAATACTTTAAAATTGAACTGATGGTTGATTTTTGCAATATATATATCAATTTAGAGTTAGTATTTGAAGTATTATATTTCTACACTAAGTAATGTAACTATTTTGACCCGCAAAGGTGTTGAACTGCATTAAAATGTGGATTAATACTTTAAAATTGAACTGATGGTTGATTGTTGCAATATATGTATATCATTTTAGATTTAATATTTGAAGTATTATATTTCTACACTAAGTAATGTAACTATTTTGACCCGCAAATATTTTCCTCCTGCTAACCTAAAATCTGGATCCACTACTGGTTGGACACAAACTTTTTTGTGAGCGTATTATAGGATCACTTACCTTTAGTAGCTAAACTGTGGTGAGCATTTGTTGGGTTGCAAAGCTTAAAGCAGAGTTCATGGTGAATAAAAGGTTTTAAGGCAATAGGCTTTATAGGTACCAAACTCCAAAGATTTCCTTAATATATGTTTCATATAATGATCTGATTTGTTTTTTTTTTAATTTTGATCATTGGTTAATTAAGGGGTTTGGTTTGAAACATTTATGAATTATGGGGTTGGGATTGATTTGCCAACAATTGAAGGCAACCTGCTGGTTAACTGTTTGTGTATCCTTGGCAGATTAAAGATGGCCACAATATTCGTAGATTGCGTAGTTGCTGGATGGGGCCACGTGTTCGGCTCTTCTCTGCACCATCTGACACGGTGATCGTTGTTTGCGAAGCCGTCGCAACAAAGTGGTGAACAGAATATCGTCGTTGTCTTGTGGTTGCTCCACCACCTCAAGTGTCGCCACCGTGTTAAAGCCACCATCAACTCCTCGGTCTTCTTTCTGGTTTGTGACTCAGGTACAAACACAACTCAACTCACCTAAGCTTTGTATACAAAGTATTTGAGGGTGATATTACGTGACAACGGAAAGCAGCGGAGGCTAATTTATCTTCCAGCGAGTGAGGTAAGGAATATGCCATGCAACTTCTTGATTGTGTTTCTATGTTGAAATTTTACGAAGTTGTTTTAATTTTATTTTGCTATTAGTTTTAGTTCTTTCATTTAACCATTTAAGCCCTATCCAGCCCAGGATTTAGAAACATCAGCAAAAGGTCTGTAATGAATTAAAAGAAAAGTGATAGTCTACTGTGGATACATCATAATTTTATTGTTATTAGAAATATTATAATTAGTATTATTATACTATGGTATAGTTTAGAGTTGGTACTTTTGACCCATTTACTTATGAACCGGTTGGTCTTGGAGACTTGAGACCAGTTGGCTGTGTTTTTATCTCAACGGGTCAAATAATAACAAATCTTTGGTGACTATTTGTATTAGTGACTAACGGAAACGACTACGTACCCAGAATGTTTGCAATCACTGACTTTTCTGAACTTGATGAGTAACACCGATGATAATTATAACGAGATGAGTAACATTTACGTAAAAGTTTAGCTTGGATAGTGCCTTTTTCACTATTGATGGTATGCTATAAAACTACTTCTTTCATTTTAAAGCGGCTTTAAAGCATATTCTCTGAATATAGTGACAAGTAACCAAAATTACCATTTTTTTTTTAATGACCCATTCGAATCCAAGCCCATTATAATGTTTACCATGGCTGCCCTGACCTGCATGTCTTACCAGGTATGGAAGGACCCGTGATATGCATCCATATGATCTTTTTTTTTTCATGAAGTTGGGTAAGATCATGTTTTTACGGGATCTGTTTTAAAGCATTCATGGGTTTTGAACAGTCATTCTTAAATCTACGTGTGTTCTACATTTATACAAATCTACAACTGATGTGAAATCAATTTACCATTTGCAGGACTACACGCCAAATACCTCGCTATAACAACCGATCAACTACTTTTTCAAGGTGCCAGTTACATAAGTTTTTATTACCATGTTTTCATTTACTAAAAACATTTTTATTACAAGTTGTTTTGTCATCTTTAAAGTCAAGTTCGCCTAACGAATACTTCGAGAAATTGCACATGTCCCTGTCTGACCATTTGGTGTGTAGTGTAGGGGATGAAACTAAAGCGAGATTTTGGGTTGATAATTGGATTGAAGGCGGTCCTCTTTGGCAGAGATTCCCAGATTTATTTAGGCTTACCCAATACAACTCTGCCTGGATCAATGACAACCGAGTATTTATGGACAGAGGGAGTATAGTTTGAAGGTAAGTACACGTATATGCATAATTGATACTAAATCAACTTGCTTAATATATTTCTTTCTTTTTATAATAAATTTATAGAGAAATCCTTACAAATGCTTCTCTTATGACTTGCCAATACCGACAGGCAGAGAAGAACGAGCATCAATATAAGTTACCGGTTCTTTTATAGGCACAATATAAATTAATTTTATTTTTTACAAAATGAGGATAAAAAAGACTTTAATAATCTAAGTGGCGTGTTAGAAAATAAAATAAAACTTTAGTCACTTTATTTCATGTTAGACGATACAAGTGTTTTAATCATGTAATGTACTCTTTTGACCTGTATGTAACTATGGACTATGGAAAGGGAGACAAAGGTGAAATGAAAAAAAAAACAGATGGACATCGAGCAAACGAATCATGGATCAGCCCAAGTAAATGGGCCTATCTATAGAACCACTAATTGGATGAATATATACAAGATACACGTTACATTCGTGTCGAACAAGTGATTGGATGAAGCTACTTCTTGCTGGTAAGAGTTGAAGTTAGAAATCATTGTACTATTTGTGTTGTTTACTGATACATTAAAAATTGCTCTAATTTGTTTCTTAAAAAGACATGTTTGGGTTTACACATATGTAAGTAAAGTTTTGTATGAACTAATATGAATTTAAATAAGAACTTGGATATTGAAGTTTATATAAACTTGATGTCAATCAAAAGATGAAAACCATGACCTTTCGTTGATCTATTAAAGGTTCGCTGGTATGTAAAAGGTTTTTGGAGAGGGAAGTGATCACTCTGTTCGGTTTTGGGTTTGTACCGGCTAGGGTCGTGTATTTTCTGTTTGGGACCTGTTTCAACCCTTAGACGTGAAGCCTAAGTTTGGAAAGGTCTAGAACAAAAATGATGATCTACATGGGCTTCAATGTCAGTAGATATTATATGTTTGAGTTAAGCCACCTGCGAAGCTCGCGGGATCTTAGGCTAGTTTATAGAAACATACCAAATAAATCTTGATGCCTTCACTACACAATGGAAGCAACTCCTTAGCAGATACTAAATCCACCATTAAAGAAACTAGAAATCAAAACGAATAATCGGAAACGCCTCTTTAATATGGCGAATCTCTTCAAACAACTGAAGCTTTGAATTATCGACCTCGGTATCTTGCCATCACTATACTACATCCGTGATGGGTATACTTGCCCTAAGCGTGTGTGTAGAGTGATAGTAGAATATCGTGTTTTAAAATTTTAAAACTTGAAATCGACGAGTTAAGATAGAGCTAAAAATATATACTCACCCACGCGCGTCAATTAATCTAAACAAACCGAATACAGACCTCTACAAAATTGAGTCCTAATATTTGGGACCTTTTGTACAAATCATCTATGCCAACTAAATATATAATTTGCAAGAATTAATTAATTATTATATGCAGGAAATAAATAGTTTTTAGATAACTTAATAAAAATCCATTTAATACTTTATAAAATCAGAATATATAATTATTTCGTATTTTTATTTAAAATCGCTAGTTTTGTAGAAAACCCCATTTTATTCTATAATTAAATATATTCTTTTTTATTATGAAATAATTTATCAAAATTCATGAAAATTCTTATAAAAACCTCATGACATAAATATTTTCTATAATAATCAGAGTTAATATTTATAAGATTTTATTTTAAAACTATTGTATTTTTATATAATTTCCTATGTAATATAATCAATAATAAATTTATCATAAATCTAATTAATATAAAAAAATCCTCAAAAATTCCACAAACTTGTTTAACATGAATATGAACAGTAGCATGAATTTACTTTCATCAAAACACAACCTTAAGATCAAAAGCTCCAAAATTTCATAAATTAAGAACCCTAAAATAACAAGAGTCTAAATTCGTATTTAAATGCCCTTTATTCGTGAGAGTAAGTTCCAAGCCCTAAATCCGTCCGTGCTTCAATTCGCAGTGTAGAAAGGTTGTTTGCAGGTTTTGAGAGTAGGTTATTGTATGCAAAGGGTTGAGATATCATTTTATGTAAAGAGATTTCGTTATGATAGCCGAATTTTGATAAAACATTTTAGGGTTTCTTAAAGGTTTTAATGGTGAAACCAAATTGGGTTTTAATTAGAGAGATGATAGGGTATTAGAGGTAAATGATGATGAGAATAATCCTCTCCGTAGAAACCGCCACTTTAGGATCAAGAATGACGTAATTTAGGCAAGTATTGAATGAGATATGAGTTGTTTGATTCAAGGATTTCGCGATTTGGGATGCTGGAATGCTGCAGACACATGTCGTTTAACATGTGCTTGGTGTCATTTGGTTTGGCTGCCAAACTACATTAGATGCCATTTGGTTATGCATGTTGTCGTTTGGGTTGGTCATTAAACAACACTGTAGGTCGTTTGAAGGGTGTCGCGTGGGAGATGTGAGGTGTCGTTTGAAGGATGACGATGTTGTTTAGGGATAATGTCGTTTAGGGTGATGTTGTCGTTTGAAAGTTGATGTCGTTTGGATCATTATGATGCCGTTTGGACTAGAGTTGTTGGAAGGTGTCATTTAGAGTGATGTTCCTTAAGTCTAGGGTTGTTTGATAAACATAACTAACCAACTAACTAGAATAGTAAATAAATAAAATAAAAAGAATAGTGATCATTTATTAAGATTTTAATTCGGTTTACAAGTGGGTCGAATTTAAGATCATTTTTGGCGGATGTTACATACGGTGAGTTGTCAACTCCCTTAAGGTAGTTACTTTTACAAAAACAAGTCCTTTATATTTTGGTACTAGCGCCACATAAAGGCAAGAACTTACCAACCCGAAGTCCCATCCAAAACCTTTAACTCTAGTCAGAGCATCAACATGCTTTGACTCTACATAGACATAGAAAACATGAACGGCCCAAACTAATGGCGTCGCAAGGTTATTGGTAGATTTTACAGGTTAAGGCGAAATACTAATAACCCAAGTCAATGGTGATGCTAATATTTCACTCACTTTGAATAAACTATTAATTAACGAAAGTCATTAACACGCATACACCTTATTCATCCATGGTTTTCCTTAGTTAACTCCCTATCAAGGGGGTAAGTTTCCCCCAAACACCCTTAAGAAATCTAGCCAAGAATAACCATGGAACTAGTTTTCATCAAACTTGAAAATATTATATTAATCATAAAAAACTTGATTACACTAATGATTCTTGTGTTTTTCTTAATGATTATAATAATTAGAGATAGTGGGTTGAAGAGAAAGGTGTTGTAGAGAAGATAGGAGAGAATGAACAAGTTAAAATAATGGATTTGGCCCTTTATTTAAAGCATGTTGGAGGCCTAGACACGGAGCATTCCTGGAAGGGATGAGCCGTGTCTGGCCAAATGACTTGCAGCCGGTTAGCGAGGCACGGGTCGTGTCTGCCAGACACTGGCCATGGTCAACTTTGTGGGTCCCCCGGATCTCCCACATCTTCCAGAAGTCAACTTTTGTCTTTTTGTGCCAAGACACGAGGCATGTCTGAATTTTACTTGTCTGGGCTTTGCTTAGTGGTCTTCTGGAGGTGCTGGCAGTTTTCCGGTTTTGAGGCATGGGGTGTGTCTGGGCAACTTTTCTTCATTTTCTTTAGTTTTTAGCCGGATTTGCTTCCTTTGGTCAACTTGGGTTCATTTTGTCCTAAAAATAAGGGTTATTGGATTTTATCACCCTCAACTATTGGTTATTGGCCGCTGCCACCCTCAACTATCACTTTGACGTCCGTCACCCCCAACTTAACACTTAGTGTGTTCTATCATCACATCGTTAACTAATCACTAACTTTTGATCATGTTGCTATACTTTTGGGGGTGTCATAGGGATCTTACAAAGGTTTTAGGGATCTTAGGATACCCCAAATGTATAGTAACATGATCAAAAATTAGTAATCAGTTAACGACGTGGTGACAGAACACAATAAGTGTTAAGTTGGGGGTGGAGGGCATCAAAGTGATAGTTGGGGGTGACAGCGGCCAATAGCCATTAGTTAGGGGTGATAAAATCCAATAACCCTAAAAATAAACCAAAATAAGCCTATTTTAAGTATTTCTTTAACAAAACTTAATAAAAAGTGGGTGTAAATTTATATAAAAATATGTACACTTTTGCATATATCATATATAAACAACACGCACATACATATATATACATAAATATAAATTAAATTTATTGTTTTATATATACCACTCTATTAGATTTTGGTACACTATATACAAATCTACAGCTATATCTATCCGTACTAGCACAATCACGCCTGTTAAAAAATCAACACAAAATCTAAAAGTTAAACCCTAAATCGCTAAATGACAGTCTGCTCATCGTCTCAATGTCTCATGTTGTTACCATAAGTCGATCGTCTCCTGCTGTCAACGTTATTGTTCATGCAATATGATCATCGCCTCATCGGCCAAAACATTGTTATTTATAGAAAAGTAATATGCCATGAAATGTGTCTGTTTTAAAAGACATAAAAACTTGACCCAACATTGTCACTATCTCTTTTCGCAAATTTAAATCAGGCGACACAGTTGTCAAAATCGCTCGAAGTTCGCTCGACGCTTGCTCGAAATACTCATTGCTCAGAAAATGCTCGTTTGATTTGATACTTTATTTTAAATGAGTAAACGAGCAAAGGTCTGCTCAGTTCAACTTGTGAACAACGTTAGCAATATATCGCATATGTAATGCCTATTTTTTTAAGGTAGTAACCATCTATTTTTTCTAATAAATCTTTAAGTTGCCATTCTAGGAAGAAGAAAGAAAAAATTTTCAACTTAGTCCTTAAAAATACAAGCCGATTTAAGAATTAAGCTTTAGGTGTTAACCTCCACTAGAGCTCGTTTCCCAAATCGGTATATTACCTTTGTATCTATTCAAGTATGTTTTAACAATTAATATTAAGTTGATACTTTGAATAGTTTCTTTTTTATAATTATAATATGACGAGCTTATATTGTCATATTTTACAGTCCTTTCAATAACTAATTTTCTACCGGGTTCGTTATAAAACAAACTCAATTAAAATGACGCCTAATTCGATTTAGTAGGAGAGGTAGATGTTTTTAGTGAAAACATTTAATACTGCAAATCCTTCACCCTAAACAACTAGTCACATGGGTAGGTGTTTTGTTAATCCGTGATTATTGGGTAGGCTAGCTACCAACTCCAAGTTAAACAATAAACATGAAACATGGCTAGCATCTTCTGCTCTCCACGTGGATATATTATTCAATGGAACTAATCATCATACTTAGTAAACTCTACCAATAGCAAAGTTAAGGTAGCGTCTGAGAAGAGTAAGATGTAGACAATCTTACATCTACCTCGTACAAATAGAGAGGCCGCTTCCAGTGAGACCCCGGCTCGATAGTACTTTTGTATCAAGTCTTGGACATAAGGCACGTAACACTCAACAATTAAGACAAAAGCCGATTAGTGCATGTACTCCCTTGTCTTTCGGCTATCAACGCCACCCCATGATGCATGATTAAGCATCCCCCTATATTAACGTTATTTTCACGAAATTAGTAAAATAACGTTAAAATTGGTGCACTTTCACTTTTTCCCCTGATGGCCCACACATATATACATTATATGTGCACACCGCAAGCATAGTCGGCCCTGGGGGTGGGCGGGGAGGACCACCGGTCAGGACCCGATATTTCAAGAGGCATGTTTTTTTATGAAAAAATCCCGATATGTATGTGTTAAATATTTTTTTAATAGGGTACACCCATACAAACCCCCCCCCCCCCCCCCTTTCCAACTATTCTTATGGTTTAGATTAGTTATTAACCCCTTTGGCATTAGGTTTAGACCTTTAGTAAGCCCAATACCCAATTTCGTTAAGGACTAATGGCACATTTTTTGAGCTCGAATAGGGTACACAAATTCTCAGGGCCGGCCCTGACCGCAAGCGAGGCATGAGATAATCTAAACTAATAAACTTGAAAATTTCAACTATGAGATAATCTAAAATCCTGATGGTAAGGTGTCTTTCATGTATCTATTAAGTGAAAGGGTCAAATCCTGCATGGTATGTTTGTAGATGCTTAAATGGTAACAGAATTAGATTATAATTAGAAGCCGTTAAAAAAACCCATGTCTGAAAGATCAACATACTTCCCTCTACCTTTACACATTATAGTCAACGCATGCTTTGATCACTATATAGAGATAACCAATAACCTTGGACGCTAATGAAGTAATTAAAACGCCTAATGTATCAGATGTCAAAAAAATAGCGAGACACGACAGCCTAGCGAACATTTTTGAATAAGGCAAAATGTGATTTAGTTAACATAGTCCTCTAATTAATCACACATTAGGGTACGGTATGGTTTGTTTGAGTTATGGTGTTTGAGTCATTCTCTACCCAATAATAGCATTCTCTACCCAATAATAGCATGTCATGTCAACTCCCCATTCTACTCCCCATTTTACACTCAATCACCAGGTATGATTCAAACACCCCTCAATTAAAAAAAAAAAAACTTGATTGGTTGTATCTCTCCTCTCTCTCTCCTCTCCTCTCCTCGGTGACTATACACCGAAATCAACCCTCCCTACTCACCGATCCCCACTCACCGATGGACCGGCAATCATTCACCGTGCGGTGAATGCCATCCCCGAAGGAGGTCACCGAAACCATACCGAGCCCCCTTAGTTAGAAAGCATAAACCTAGAAATTACACTTTAGAAAGCAAGATGATTGTCTTGGAAGATAACCTTTATGCTTTCATTATATTTAGATTATGACACACCACATGTGACTCCGTAGACATTTAGTCTTTGTTTTACATTTACATTTTTACTTCTTGTTTATAGACCTTAAATTTGTCCCCGACTCAAGATATACGAACCAATCAAGGGCGGACCTGCCCACAATGGTGGGTGGGCGGCCGCACCCCTTAAAAAAAAGTTTTTAGTGCTAATTTTCGTCGAAAAACCCAACCGCACCCCTTGAAAATTTTCAACCGGGCCCCTTAAAAAAAATATTATGAATTTATAAAAAAAATAAACACTGATTATTATGAATATAATAAGTTTATAACACAATTTATATAATTATTCTTTAACGACTTATTTACTTTACTTAACCCAATCTACAATCTAATTTATTAACCAAACTACCCAAGCCCAAAAATTTTAAACTAAATAAAATAACCAAAACCAACCCACCAATGACCGATTCGAATTCCAAATCCCGCTCCAAAAAACACGCCCAACGACTATAGTCTACAGCGACTTACGACCGAACGAGCTTTTTGGCCGAAAGATGATTACTAATCAACATTTAAAACTAGGGCTTAAATGTTTGAAAATTATGGACTATGGTATTGGTTGAACATGGTTTTTTTATTTTGTTTAAGTGTTTAGTGTTGTTTTATGAACTTATGGAGCGATTTATATGTGATAAGAACCATGAGTATGGAAGTCATAACGTGATTTCTCAAAAGGAAAAAAGGTTGAATCACTTTTTTTTCGTCGGATTCTTCTAATTAAAGACAAAGCTATGTTTTATATAAGTTTTTTTTTGTTTGACCGTTCTACGACCTTGAAAAGTCAGTCAAGGCAATTTATCTTTACGTGTAAAGGCGGAAACAATGCACGCAAAGTTACAACAGCTGTTTCATTCAATTTCTTCTCTTTTATTGCTTTCTGATTACAATTTGACAGAGTTTCGTTCCACAAACAATGATTCAGGTCCGCTTCAACGTACAACTGATCAGCCTATATATAGTATTGTGTGGTTCGCTTATATGGACGTCCGTATAAGCGGACCTATTAGCTTATGGTTCGCTTTTATGGACAATGTCCATATAAGCGGACCTACTACATTGACAAATAAGCGGACCTATCAACATAGGTTAGTATATACGGACCTATCTGACATATAAACGGACCTATCAACATATGATCTAATTTTGACTATCTAAAACCTATGTTGACCTATCTTGACCTAAGACGTAATGCAGACGAAGTCAACAGACATTCTGTGCACTAACATTTTTGTTGTTTTATTTAATGATTAGGAAAAATAGAAGTATGGAGGGCTTGAACTTTGAATGTTTTTTGTTGTTACTTTATTTACTTATAATGGGTTTTATGTTTACGATTTTACTTGAAACTTTGTTAGTTAATGTGATAGGAAGTTAGGAAATAGGGTTTGATTGTTTGAAAATGGAAATTGACCCAACCCGACCTGATCTGATCCGACCCGCTCTGAAACTTTGTTTGTTTATGTTTACTTGTTTTACATGACCCGACCTGATCCGGCCCGCTATGAACCGAATTTTTTTATATAGCTATGGGCCTAAAATCTTTAAAAAAAATTCACACCCCTAGAAAAAAATTCCTGGGTCCGTCACTTGAACCAATATAATTAGAAGCTTCAAAATATTATTTTTCATCAAGAGGGAGTAACATGTAACAAGTCACATATAGTCGGTCATACATGCAGTGACGGACCCAGGAATTCTTTTTTGTGGGTGTGAACAAGGGGTTTAACCAAACTTTTAAGAGGTGTGATCGGGATCTTTGCCTATAAAATACACTAATTTTTTTTTTCAAATGATGCGCCCGCCCGCCCACCCAACCAATTACCTAGGTCCGCTATTAGAATCTTAGAAGATCTAAAGTCAAAAAAACTAGTCGTCTTGTAATCTTAGTATGCATGCATGTTTTGACATTTAATATTTTTGTTATCCGACTTTGAACTTAGAATTGTATAAATCATATTGTTCATACATTTAAGTGATTTAACGTATAACCAACCTAATCTAACATGTCACGCTAACGAATAATCAAAGTAATCTGAACTCGTAGTTACACTTTTTGTAAGAGCGTGTATTTGACTTTGATTTTGCAAGTCTTGAAACACTGCTGAAATCTTAGTAAGGATGCATGGGTATAACACAAGAGATGTAAATTTGATGTTTTTTGAAGGAAAAAGTGTAAAACTTGACACTGCTGAAATCTTAGTAAGGATGCATGGGTGTAACACAAGAGATGTAATTTGATGTGTTTTGAAGGAAAAAGTGTAAAACTTGGGTGTGTAACAACGTTCATATCATACCCAGCAGGTTTTGCATATGAAAAGTAGACGCCCTTTATTGTAACGACGAAGGTATATGTAATCCATGGACCCTAACCCAAGGATATAAGAAACGAAGGGCCTCATACATGTAGATTCCTTCCACATAAAAGAAAAACGAAAACCACCCACACAAACGACACCATTCCAAAGCGAGTGATCAAGGACTAATTAGACCAAGGGGTATGGGGGCCGGCTTAGGCCGGCGCCGGTCCCCCACACTGCCCCCTTGGCCCAGCATGTGAAAACCGGCTGCAGCAAGACGGGGAAGACGGGCCTCCATCTCTCTCTCTCTCTCTCTTCTTTCTCTGTCCTGTCTCTCTCTTTCTCTCTCTAAAAAAACAAATAACTTATATTTTTTAATTGTTTTTATAATAGTGTGGGGCCCTATCCTCCACCCCCTAGGTCCATCATCTGCAAGCCCCTCCTACGTGGCGCTGACGTGGCGGCCCATCCTCATGGGGATGAGCCTCCCCATACCCACTAGTCTTAGTAACTGAAACAACATGAGGTGTGTTTCACATCTCTTAATTTTCAGCACTCACTCAGCACCTATATGCTATTGATGTAAGAGCACCCACAACAAGGATGTTTTTAGTGTCTATTTGGGAGATGTGACAATTCTTTATTGTTTTTGTTATTCAGTGAAGTTTTTAAGAAGAGAGAATGAGGTTTTAGACCAAGCGTAATGGGTGTTTTTTGCCCTCAATCCCGCCCAATCCCTCCCCAAAATGCCGGCAAGGCCGCCCCCATGGGCGTGTTTTGTGGTTTTTGGTTCCCAAGCGTTTTTAAAAGCACGCCCAAGCCCCATTTGATGGGCCAGTCACATCTAACCCTTTTCTTGTTTAGCCAATCAATTTTTTTCATGGTTTTTTTTTATTTTTTTTAATTCTTTACACTCCTTTTAACATAATGCTCATATCCCCACTACACTCATTTTAGAAAAACGTCTCATTGCTGACTGGGCTGCCACATGGCGCATAACGCCCTAGGATGGGGCATTATTCACCCCAACGACTACGCATGGTCTTAAACGTGAGACCATTCACAATAGACATCAACTTTTTGATGTTTTTGGGTTTCCATGTTGGCATTGCCCAAACCAATCATAGGTTTTCTACCTCTTGCCTCTCTCACTGTCCAAAAAACACATTTCTTCTCTCTCATCTCTCTTAGACCGTGGGGTATGGTGGGGCTTGGGTTGGGGGCATGAGTTGACACGTAGAGTTCGAGCCCCCCCCCCCCCCACCGCCTAGTGACGTGTCAGTGGGGTATGGCGGGGCGTGGGTGCACCGCGTGGGTTGGCGGTGGACAACGAATAGGAGGCCGCCACATCGGATCTCAAGCCCACGCCCACGCCCGGCTTCAAACCCAAGCCTCAAGGGCCACGCCCCAACCCAAGCCCCAAGGGTTGGTGGCTTGGGCGTTTTCCCCCAACCCAAGCCCCATACCCCACAGTCTTACTTCCCCTACTCGCATACTCATTTTTCACCAAAAAATAATACGCACCTTCTCTCCTCCACCTCATCACTCTCTCACAGTTTTCTCCTAAAATTGAGAAAAAAATCTCGTCTTGTGCTATGAGGAATAACAAGAAAAAATTGAGGAAAGTGGGTGTTGTTTTCTCATTTTTCACCAAAAACTAATACACACCTTCCCTCCTCCACCTCATCACTCTCTCTCTATCTCTCTCATTTTTCTCCTAAAATTGAGAAAAAAAATCTCGTCTTGTGGATGCTATGAGGAATAACAAGAAAAAAATTGAGTGTTTTGAGAAGAGAGGAAAGCGGGTGCTGTTTTTGTAGAGAGATAATGGATTTTGAGTAGGCAATGGAATGGAGAGAAAGATGATGGGCAGGTGCCACATCACACCTCCCCCCCCCCCCCCCCCCCCAATTTCGGGCTGCAACTCTCCAAGACTTTGATGTATAAAACTTGCATATAGCTAATCTGAAACTTAAAATTCCAAACTAATCACAATCAATCAATCAATCATACCCAGTAAAATCCCACAAATAGCAGAGCTATTGGTAGGGTCTGGGGAGGGTGGGATGTAGGCACACCTTACCCCTATCCCTAGGGATAGAGAGGCTGCTTCCAGTGAGACCATCGGCTCCAAAACACCCAGGAAAGAAAGAGAAAAATATATAGAACATGAGGTGTATGTGTGTGTGTGTGTGTATGGAGCTACCAATATAACATGAGTGGTAAAAGAGTGCATGGTAAACAAGACAAATATAACAACACAAACAGCCTATACAAATAGATACATATCTACGACTATACACTACCCCTAAAAACACAATTGAACCCACTCCTAGAAATCTTTAACCTTAATCCTCCGTCTCCACGAGCTCCTATCATGGACCATGTTCTCAGAGAGGTGCAATTTTTGCAAATCCTGCCTAATCCGCTCATCCCAAGTGATTTTGGGTCTGCCTCTACTCCTCCTCCCCCCCACCACGAGAGTTTCAACTACTCTAACTGGCTCTATTGTCTGCCTCCTCTTCACATGCCCAAACCATCTCAATCTTCCCTCTTTTATCTTATCTGATATACTAGCTACTTCTAACCTCTCCCTAAAAACATCATTTCTTATCCGGTCTAACCTTGTGTGCCCACACATCCATCTTAGCATTCTCATCTCTGCCACCTCCATCTTGCGTGCTTGTACTTCCTTAATGGCCCAACAGTCGGTTCCGTATAACATAGCAGGTCTAATTGCAACTCTATAAAATTTCCCTTTCAATTTTGTTGGGAACCTTCTATCGCACAATACCCCAGTGGCAGCTCTCCACCTACACCATCCAACTTGGATGCGGTGGGCAACGTCACTATCTATCTCCCCATCCCTCTGAACAACCGATCCTAGATACTTGAACTTATTAACCTGCGGAACCACTTGACCGTCAAGTTGGATGATTTTGATCCAACTAATCACAAGAAAAAGAAAATAAAATATCTGTCTGTGTGCTATTCTATAAAATAACGAAAGAATATAAGCATGATTTTGATCCTAGGAAACATCAGGAACGGGTTTCTGTTCTGAGACTTGGTACTAGAAAAGCTCAAGACATAACAAACAGCCACCAAGGTCATGATCATCCAAGACAACAACAAAAAACTGATGAATTTAATGACAGATATTAAGGTAATTGTATGACCTAAAACTCTAATTAAACAAACTTTCCTTCCATAAGTTCTACATTGTGCGCAGAACAAACACATACACAAACAATTATGTCCATGGATACAACCATAAACCCAACCCTCTACTCTCTGTCTCACATGACAAAAATAAATTCAGCAAACACTTGTCAGGTAGGTATATGACATTCGAATAAAAAACCTTAAATCTTCTGTTTCAGTGTAACCTCAATTATCCCAATTCGAGATTTAGGTCTGTAATGTTCATCTGTGTCCACCTCCTCAATTTCCTAGATAATTCAAATTCCAAAATAAGACCGATCAATGTCTACTAGTACTAAACAAGAAAAGGTTCAACGATTGTATATTACTATTTTAACCAAAAAAAATGAATAAGCACTATAAATTGTAGCATTAAACTTACCTGAACAATATCTTCGCCCTTGATAACGCGTCCAAAGACATTAAGTTTTGCATTTAGATCTGGAATTGGAGCAGTTGTAATGAAAATATCAAACGCTTCTTTTTCATGTTTAGTATTCGATGTACCAAGCATGAAAGCTTCATGCTTTAATCTGGATGGAAAAAATTAACAAATAAATAAAAGATGCTGATGAGTAAACTATATATTTAAAAAATGAACGTTTGTGTGGATTTAGAGAAACCTTTTCTCAAGCTGATTGTAGTGCTTCTCTCTAGAAGTCCAATCCTCTATAACTGCTTGATTTTCAGAGTTACCACCGTGGATTACAAAATGTTTCACTACACGTTGAAATTGCATCCCTTTAAAGTGTCCCTTCTGGCTGCAATCATATTTCAAAAATCAGATATTGTAAACATTTGATTTTTTTTGCCTACCACAAGTTTGATCAAATGTCGGTTTCATTGACCCGTTCGTTATATGTTATCCTCTTATATCAGGTGTTTTAAGCTGATGTTCAATTATCAACAGATGTTTTACAATCATGTTATACATTGTTAGTGATGTTTATTATATCATCAAATGTATGATATGTCATTAACAACTTAAAATAGAATATTAATCATCTGCTGTTAATTGAACACTATACAATTCTCAAATTTCAATTCAGAACCTTTAGAAGGAAAATATATTTGCATAGCCTTGAAAATTGCATGTGTGTATATAAATGACAAGGTGACTTTATTAGCAGTTGAGTTATTTATTGCCTTTGATATGCAAAGGTCAATTAGACTTAACTATATTCCTTCTTCTAAGCATTCTGTATACAACCTGAGAACTGTAAGATTGTATCCTATCTGTTAATGTTCAATTATCAATTGATTCTTAAAATAATATTTGAGGTTGTTAATTATTTTGGATAATCATTGGATATATGTTATAATTAAGAGCAAGTGTTGAAGTTATTAGTGATGGTTAAATTATATCAGTGAATATATATTATTAGGTTATATCAGATACTTGTTACTTAAAAAGCTCATGAATTGAGAATTTGTCATCAAAAATCTTCATTTATAACATTTATCAAAGAATCATTTTTAAGCACAAAAAACATACATTTCACTGCAAAGGATTAAAATATAAAGTATTCATTCTATCATTCTAAGTGTCCATCTGTCACCAGTTAATGGGATGAAAGAAGTAAACAGCCTTAAGATGCAGAACCAACGTATAGGAAACTTAATACTAATAGGCAAGTTATTCAAATGAGATATAGAGATAAACATAGCACTAGCCTAATATGATTTTAATATATGACACGGCAATATAAGGTAATAACAATACTCACCAGGCATCAATAAATTCATCCACAACTTCAGGTGAACCTTCCTTGTAAAGTTCCACAGTAATCAAACCTTTAGATGTATTAAAAATCTGGATAAAAAAGTATGTCAAAACAGACAAAGACAACAAGATACTTAAGTATCAAAACCAAAAATATGGAGCTTAAATAAAAGCCAAATGGATATCATCGTAAACTTTAAATGAAAAAAAAAATCTGAAACTTACAGCGTATCTTGGAACATCAGATTTCTTTGAATCTGAAAAGTCATCATCAACCTGATGCAGAATAAAGAAATGAACTTTTGCTATATAACTTGTAGAACAATATATCACCAGGATTGTATGATGTAAAGTAAATTAAACATACCAAAAAAAGTATACGTATCTTGCTTTACTCATAAAGTTGTTATATTGTAGCCTAACAACCAACACAGAAAAAATGCCACTAAACAAACAACACTTTACCTGAAAGTTTGATGTTCCTTCCTCAGTCTGAACTATTGACCTAAAAGTAACATACATGTCGCTCGTTAGGTGTGTTAGCACGTATTGTATACATATGAGTATATGACCAAGACCTACCTTTTTTGCAATATTTAAATGCAAGCCATATTAACAACTTTTCATAAATATAACTTATACAAGCATGGCATGATTTCACATTAAGTTCAACTATACTCATCATTGTCGTTGGCATGCCTTATGAGGCTATGTGTAACCGGATCACATCCCTACCACGGTGGCCGTGATCCGGCGTTACCCCCCACCCCCCGGGCGTGAAAAGAAACAAAGGGTGGGCCCAAGCCCCAAGGTGTTCAACCAATCATATTCTTGCCTTTTTTCCAATTTTCTTTAATTTATTTAAATTTAAATATTATTATAATGGGTGGTGGGTAGTGGAAACTTGTGAAACCATTACACACCAAAGGTGAAAAAAAGTGAGTGAGAGCTCATGACTACGTGGCACTCACTTTTTGACGTGGCAATGAAAACACGTGAAACGATTGCACATGGTCTGACCAGTAAAAACGTAATGATTTTGCGCTACAGGTGAACGGATGAAACAAGATATTTGCTATCAACTAACCTTTGAGACCAGTGTCTGTATGTAGCAAAGAGGAAAAACACCATAACAACCGTAACCACACTATACAAAGCAATTGTGGGAACACTGATATTTCTCGGCGCTTTCTTCTTTTTGCTTTGCTGTAACAAAGCTTGAGGTTTAATCCTCGCCATGATACCTTTACAAATTCAACCTCACACAGACTATCACAGTATCTCAATCAATCCACACGCTGCACGAAACCAAACACAATTACAAACAATAAAGTATAAAATCTACTGCTAAAAGCACAACTTAAGAAATAACAATATCCCTAACACATATATGCATAAGATTGATGAGAGTAAATGATAGAAGATCTCCATATTTTCCCCAAATTGAAGCAGATCTTTAGCAATGAAAACAGTGGATGTATGTTAGGTTAATTTAATTCGAATAACTAACTATATAGAAGTTTACGATGAATATAGATACGATCTGGAAGTTAGAAGAAGCTAGGTTGGTTTGATGATGAGGAGAAATGATAATATAAATATATTTTAACAGTTGCAGCAGGCCTGATTTGAAAATCGAAAGAAGATGAAACCCTAGAAATGAAATGAAATGAAAAAGGGGGTTGGTTAATGGTTTACCTGAAGAGAAGAGAAGAGTCAAATAATCGTGTTGCAGCAAAGAGATTGGAGGGTTTGATTATATGTGATGTAATTGTAGTTTTTTGTTTCTAACAGAAAACAGACATTCCGATTGCTTTCCAATTTCATATCGCCATCGTCCTTCGCCTACATACGGGTTCGGGCCCAACTTTTCGGTATGCCCCACTTCACTTGGGCTAATTCTCTATTATCCAAAGATTTTTTTTTATATATACTAGGTTTGAACTCATCTTACACGTGATCAATAAAGAATTTTTTACAGGTTTAGGTGGTTTGAGCTTCAAAAGAGTGTATCCAGGTGGCCTGAGAATTTGTGATCAACATTAGGTAGGTCGCCATCTCAAACAGTGACCTTCCTTCTATTTTCTGCAAAAGCTGAGATGGTTCTGCAAAAGCTGTTGAAGTTGCTGAACGTCGCTGTTTCATACAGCGATCTTCTTAAGATCGCTATTTCAGACTACCATCTTCATAAAGATCGCCGTTTCATGTCACAATCTTCCATAAAGTCGCTGTTTTGAACTACCATCTTCCATAAAGTCGATGTTTCATAGTACCATCTTCTTAAAGTCGCTGTTTCATACCTCCATCTTAATGAAGATTGTTGTTTTAATCTGCAATGTTCTAAAAAATCGTTGTTTGATACTACAATTTTGTTAAAGATTGCTGTTTGATACTACAATTTTATTAAAGATTGTTGTTTGATACTACAAATTTATTAAATATTGCTGTTTCATTTTGCAAGTTTAAAACATTACCAACGTATGCATGTGTTGCCTTATAACCCAAATATATAATACAAACTGATTGATGCACAAGAATTCTTCTGTAACACAATGAGTGTGTTAAAATAATTGCATGTTGAAAATAATATAATGTTGATCTTGCAATTGTGTCTGTATGATGTTCTTTATAAAAGATGTTCGGGGCTTGATATTTCTGGCGATACGAAAATTTGGTCAATGTATGATGCTCTTGGATCATTCGGGACCTCATTCATCATGATGTTTTTCTCAGTTTTAATTTTCGTATACCAAGTGGGAAGTTCTTGTGTGGAGGAGAACGATCATTCTCATCTACCATCTCCTCCCGTAAGGTGTACGAGGATAATGACTCAACTGCTGCTGTGGATGCTTCTACCGGCTGCTATTGAGTCTTGTGGAAGATTCAGCCGCTCAGGTTGTTGGGCGGTTTATTCTCATCTACCACCTCCTCCCGTAAATTATTCTGCAACTTCTGGTGGGGGCATGAGCCTGTCGAACAGTCATCATCACCCCCGTTTTCGGTAGGAGATTTAGACCCTATTGTAATGTTGTTCGCCGAACATCACCGAAGTTGCAGAATTCTCAGCATCCTTAACCTTAGACCTCTCATTTCCTTTCTGTAACACCCATGTTATTAAACTAAAGGTTTTCGTGCAATTAACGAAAACAACCATGAATTTATCATTAAGTATCCTTAGAAAAATACGAGTAATTTAAAACTTTTACAACTTAAAAGTTTTAAACAAAATTTAGATAAGTTCGCCATTTAAAAGTTATGACGTAATGTTGTGCGGAAGCTTTAATCTCGTGTGTTCGGTTCTTCGTAGCTGCTTGATCTTCATCCGTGCACTCTTGACATTCACCTATGATCAAAACCAACTTAAAAGTTAGTTTCGATAGTCAAATATCAAGTCCAAACAAGTACAGGGGTTAAAAATGATAAAATTTAAGAATTTTCGGGGTTTAGGGGCTCGCGTAGCGCCACTGATGCTCGCGCTACGCGAGCGCTTGTTTTTGACAGAAACTCGTTTGCTGATGCTGCAGATTCCCAGCACGTCCTGATTTCACGGAAACGGCCATAACTTCTTCGTTATTGATCCGTTTTACCCGATTCTTTTTCCTATGCGTCCGTAATTTAATTCTCCATCTTATGGAGTTAAGATCCAACATCTTTCATACTAAAATTTCAGAGTTTAACTCTTCGGCTTATTACCCTTTTTACCAAAATTTTGACCCGACTATGTGTTTATCAAACGAACATATTTGTTTGACCACCATTCGTCATGACCCTTTAATTCTAGTATGGTAAATCATATTAAGTACTGAGCACGGGTTTCTACGCAATTATTTACCCGTTTTTGTTTAAAATCTTATTTTGACCCGTTAAGGGTATTTACGACCGTTTTAGCATGAACTATGCTCTTTTTCCATATACCTCATAACTCCACCCGTCTCTTATTGATTAGTCTTCCACCACAACTATGAATGTGGTGGGTTTAACGAAATGGACCTTTTATTCCGAGTTTTATCCCTCGGAAATGCTATTTTGCGGCAATACACATTTTAAGTATTTAACCCTTGAAAGTTTTTATGTCTACAACTTTTGCACGCATTCAAGGGTTACCAAAATCATAATGTAAGTTCCTAAACAACCTCTAAGGATTGTTTACTCGGGTTACCCACCAGGGGTTTTTAGTAATCTTTAATCCTTCATTTTTGCGATGAAAGACTTCACTATCCATTGGACCTTATTTGCACTTTTAACCATAAGTTCATACAAGCGTACCTGGCTCGGGTCATCAAATAGACCCGATTTATATCTCGCTTTTATTATCACACAATCTATGGCGGCGCGATTATCCGATTTGCTAATCGCTCCTGTTAACATAAGACTTGACAACCACATTAACCGATATTGTCAATTGGTGTTATCACCACCATTCGACCCGTTCGGCCTATATGCCCAACGTTGCCTATTAAATCAAAAACATGGTTTTTGATTTCCAGTTCATACATCCGTCCCATCCCGGATTTTATTACCAAATCCTTTTTCAACATTATTAGATTACACTTCTAGGTAATCTTAATGGAAATTCATAATTTCTTAGTCATTACACGATTAATTTACCGTTTTGCCCTTTTTGCCATAAACCATGATTTTTATCATCTTTATATGTTCCGACTCGTATCAATCGCGTCGGAATCCATATTTTCCATATTATCATTATTGCATGTATAACGCATAGAATGAACAAGTATTCTACATAATTATGTAAGTTTCACTTACCTTGCATCCGAGCTACGCTTTTCTTCCATGCTTGACTTGTTTGACCCGCTTTCACTCCAAGCTTCCACCTAGCTTGTTACGCGTCAAACTATCATCATCGTTTTCAAGGTGGTTAGTTTAATCATACTCTAATACGATTATTCCACCTTATGCATTTCATATCAAAATTGCTATTTATCGTATTATAGGTTAGTTTGACCTTTTTAATAGTCAAATGCCCATTAGTATGCTAATTGCATTTTCGAGTTATCAACTAGTTTTAGCATTCTTTAATTACCCGGTAGGCGTTATCTTTAGACCTCCGTTTTAACCAAAGTTCTAATCGCGTTTAACACATTTAGAACTCTTTTAAATCACATTTTGCATAATAGCCGAAACATCACAACTAGGTGTTTTTAACTACAAAATTCTAGTTTCGAGCCTTCTTTGAGGCATTTCAACGAACACCTTAAGGGCAGAATTTTACATGTTTATTTATCATGTCTCTAGCTTATCTCTTAGCCCAAATTTCACATAAATCAACCATCTTACAAAGTAGTTAACTTCTATAATTTCTGAAATCACTTCAAAATTGTCGATTTACACTAGATCAACAATCTATTTCCTAGTGTTCATCATATTAACATAAAACCCACTTAGCTTATCAATGGATCATCATGAATCTCATAGATTTTCCAACAATCTAACATGTTATTGACTAGGGTTTACTCCTAGACATCATATTACTTCAAGATTCACTCATGCATGACATAATCAAGCTCAATTTCAGTTTCTTACAAATAACCTAGAATTTGAGATGGATCAAAACGTCACAATTTTACATACCTTGTGATCCTTTCAACTTGGTGTTCATGAATACGAGCTTGGATTTCGATTTGGGACTGATTTGGCCTCTCAATTTCTTGGATTTAGGCAAGTTAGGGTTGAACAAAGGAACTCCTTTGCTCCTGTGGAAGACATCGACCAGAACACACACTCAAGGTGTGTGTTTTGGTGTAGAGAGTTTTATTTAATTAAAACTTGTTTCTAGTTTGTCCCTTATGGCCCCTCTAATTCACCCAAGTTACATTGAGTGTATTTTAACCAATTTCTTTATTACTACAAGACTTGTAATTTAACTAGGTTATTTACTTCCTAGTTATTTTATCTTGTTCATAACCGATATTTAATATATATATACGAAACCTATATATTTTTGGGGTGTTTCCCTACCCGTTATATTTTAAGTCCCGTCAACTCGGGCCTTTTATATACTTTGTTTTCCTCAAAGTATTTACCCTTCTTTTAATTAACATCAAGTTTATTTATTTAAATCCTAATATTCGTCGGGTAAATTTTACTACCAACGGTGCTTTACCCGTCTTTTAGTATTAACGCGATTTGATTACCAAACCCGTTTTCGGGGTGTTACAAGTCTACCCCCCTTAGAGAGGTTTCGTCCTCGAAACCTTTTCTTACATAACTCATTGAGTTTAAACTCAATGTATTTGAGCCGAGAGGTCTTTTAAACATTACCTATACTTCTTAACCAATCGTTAGTATTGCCCGAAAAGTACGGTAACATCTTTTTGGTTACTGATTGTCTTCATATCTCATACGACATAGTGTAACTTCGAAATAACGTAATTTCGTTATTTCTACTAGTTTAGTTAACTTAGCGATTTCCATCGCTTTTATATATTATTGAATTCTTTATGAATCCGTTACTTTGACCCGTTTAAAGGTCTTTAGTGAAATCTTTCACTTTTAGCGACAATTTCCTCTGTTTTCAATTTTATTTATTCGGTTCAGCTATACCGAATCTACCGTTTACAAGCAAACCAAATTTCTTGATTTGAATTGGTGACCTTAACCGGTCTCACTAACTAGTCTTATTAGTCCAGTTACTTTTATCGCTCGCTTGGTTATAATGTGATCTTACTTCGCATTACATTTCCTAACCGTGATCGTGTCACATCGAGTTTAGTTTGCATCAACCTTTTATTTTCGAAAATAACACTTTTTGAATATATCGTCTTGCGCCTATCAGTGTCAAGACTTGTATCCTTCATGCTTATCATTTAAATTCCTATCAGAATTTATGTTTGTAAAAACGTTATTTCTTGCTAAAACCGAAGTTTTAGTTTTTATGCGGGGAATCACAACTAGTTACCCTTGCTATACACTATTGACCCGTAGATTCTTTCACTTAGCCCCATAGGCTAGTTCTTTAAGTTTTTCACCTTCTTAGGGTGAGATATTAACAACTCGTTTCTTCTCTTTATGACCCGAGGGTCTTTTTTTTGGTCCGTAGACCTTAACACTGTGTTTAATCCCGTAGGTTATGATGATCTCGTAGATCATCTTTTATTCTTGTCTATATTCAAATGTACATATACATATATAGCTTCCAGGCATCTCTTATTATGCTTGGAATCGTTTATTATCGCACTTGAACTTCAATTGACCTTGACCGTAGTCTAAGGCTTCATTTGTTTGCTTTCGGACTAATCCTCCGACTTTATTACTTCTGACGTTATTTACGCGTCAGTTTGTTCTTATGCTTACTGTTATTCAATTTGCTCATATTCTTATTTGGTTATATCCCATTACCGGGCTCATTATTCTCTCGCAATTAACGCTACCTTTATCTGGCTAGCGTTCATTAGTGCCATTCGGCGTTATATTGTATTCAACTTGTTTGACCTATTAATGTGAAATCCATCACTTATAATAATCAACTTTATTCTTTATTCAACCCATTCGTCTTCGAATAGTTGAACATATTTACTCACAAATTTCTATTTACGAGATTTTATAGTCATAACTCGTAATCCAAGTCCTTTGATTTCTCAACCCGCATTCGCATCTCTTGGTTTTACGCATGTGTTTAATTCTTACCCATCAACCGGGTGTTTTACCGAAGTCGTTATTATTGTAACCCTCCCGGTATGCATTAAGACCTCGCTTCATTTTTTTTATATTCTGACTATGCCCTTAAGTTTGACGTTTTACAAAAACGACTCGTTAAGGGATATATTTGCATTTTCCAGGTTCGGGTGTAAGTACACTCCTTCCCAATACTTGTCTAAATCATTTTACATGCTTGCGTTTTCTGGGTTCGAGTGTAAGTACACTCCCTCCCAATACTTGTCTAAATCGTTTTACATGCTTGCGTTTTCTGGGTTCGAGTGTAAGTACACTCCCTCCCAATACTTGTCTAAATCGTTTTACATGCTTGCGTTTTCTGGGTTCGAGTGTAAGTACACTCCCTCCCAATACTTGTCTAAATCGTTTTACATGCTTGCGTTTTCTGGGTTCGAGTGTAAGTACACTCCCTCCCAATACTTGTCTAAATCATTTTACATGCTTGCTTGTCCCTTCACTCGGGCTCATTATCCTAATGTAACACGCTTCCGTCACTCGGTTGTGTGTTTACATTATTTTCAAATATCTTGCTTATCTGACTCATTTGGGTACTTTTTAACTAGTCCCATTCACCCCGCCATTACCACATCGGACGTAAACGTGTCCGCCATAAGAAGTTCATGGTATCATATGCCACTACTTACTTGGCCAGAGTAAGCGATTAACACATGATACACATGACCTTTTTATAGTTTTCACATCACGCCCTATGTAAGTAATACCTCTACTTGTTTTTCTTGGAAACAATATCCTGGATAGGTATTCTATTCAGGTTTTTCCCAAGTTTTCTATCTACTTATGCAACTTTTAATCTCTATGTATTTGTTGCATATTACTATTCATGTAATAATTTAGAGCGTGTACCTGATTTTGCTTGCTTTAACAGGCTTTCCTTGCCATTAGCTAATCTGCGATCATTACGCGATTTAGGTCCTTAATGAGCATGCTCTTTTTATCATATTTCGGACCATTCCATCATCATATCCACAATTTGTTTGACTCTCGTCGTCTTCAAACGCGAGTGTCCTTCAATTAAGACATTCACAAGATTTAGTAGCATCTACTTCAATAATCGCCCGTATTCTAATACAAAGCATTTTCTACTATACGCGTCAATGCGCGTATTTTCGTCAACTATATCAATCGTTTTAATTGGGGTAACGTGTATCACACGACAGCCCTATGTGTTGTTTACAACACTTTAGCATGCTAAGCTGTTAACATACTTGTACTTACCGGATTTGCGATCAAGCCTCGAACCGAACACACTTTACTCTTTAACCATGAGCTCTGATTACCAACTTGTAACACCCATGTTATTAAACTAAAGGTTTTCGTGCAATTAACGAAAACAACCATGAATTTATCATTAAGTATCCTTAGAAAAATACGAGTAATTTAAAACTTTTACAACTTAAAAGTTTTAAACAAAATTTAGATAAGTTCGCCATTTAAAAGTTATGACGTAATGTTGTGCGGAAGCTTTAATCTCGTGTGTTCGGTTCTTCGTAGCTGCTTGATCTTCATCCGTGCACTCTTGACATTCACCTATGATCAAAACCAACTTAAAAGTTAGTTTCGATAGTCAAATATCAAGTCCAAACAAGTACAGGGGTTAAAAATGATAAAATTTAAGAATTTTCGGGGTTTAGGGGCTCGCGTAGCGCCACTGATTCTCGCGCTACGCGAGCGCTTGTTTTTGACAGAAACTCGTTTGCTGATGCTGCAGATTCCCAGCACGTCCTGATTTCACGGAAACGGCCATAACTTCTTCGTTATTGATCCGTTTTACCCGATTATTTTTCCTATGCGTCCGTAATTTAATTCTCCATCTTATGGAGTTAAGATCCAACATCTTTCATACTTAAAGTTGTTTTAAGACAACTTACATTTTTACTTTTTAGAATATTAAAAAATAATTATTATATGTATATTAACCCACAAGATGGTGGGCTCCACCATCTATCTGGTTCCTCAACACTATAAATACCAATTGGATTAGGTTCTCAACCCACACTAACTTTCTTTAAAACAGATAGATACTAAACGAAATCCAGCTTACACAACCCACCCATCCTTAACATTTCACTTTCTTAGATGATGGATTCTTTTCGGCCATACCTCGTAAGACTATATTGGGGCGGTGTGTTTTCCTTTGTAAACGGGGCTGTTCAGTTTGACCAATCCATGCTAACAACCTCTTTTCTTATGCGACATAAATTGTCGTATGACCAATTGGTGGATTCAATCTGTAATCATGTTCAACTACAGAAAGAATCGGTGCGCCTTTCATTGTTACTAGGGTACACGTTTCAGGGCATATCTCAGACAACAAAAATTTTCAACGATGATGGTGTTGAAACAATGAACATTTAGCCGAAGTATCGGATGGCAACTTCATTGCCGAGATCTATGTTCAGTGGGAGGCAGTCAATCCTGTCCAACACACGAGTTTCACAAACCTTCTGCATGATATTACACAACGTATTGTTGTTGACACCCAAGATTCCGATGAAGATGACGAGGGATACGGGCAAACAACTCAAGAACACCACTTCATGCCTCCTATTGATAACATAGTAGGTCCGTCCTCCCAGTTTGTGGTCGGTGACAACAATAATGACGGTTTTGATGATTCGGAAAGTTGCAGCACCGAAGAAAGTTTTGAAAGTGAAGAGGCGCTGCCATCCGACGATGGCACTTCTGACGACGAGGCTGCAGTCAACCAACACACTGAGTTGACCCTGGCTCAGCCGAGGCCTATCATTCCGGGGACACATGACGACCCAGACGAGGACGAGGAACTTAGGGATTACATGTGTCCGGATTATGAAGATAATCCAATGGAGGTATGGAATCCAAAAGTAAAACACATACGTCTCGGCATGTATTTCAAATCTAAACAGGAGGTGGACCTTGCTGTCCGAGAATGGAACATTCGCCGTGGAATGGAAATTTTTGTGATGGATAGCAAACCAACTTTATACAAAGTTAAATGCTACACCAGAAACAAAAATTATAAAAACCCTTTCCCTCATGGTCCTTTGTGTGAATGGCATGCAACGGCATCAAAACAGAAACACCAACACATGTGGCAAATTACCAACTGGGCACCTACCCACAGTTGTTATTCCATGGTGGTACGCAACAACAACAGGTGCCTTAGATCTAAGGATATCGCTGCACACATCCTGCCATAAATTCGTACAGACATTGCGTTGAAGGTGAAACACATCAGGACGCATATAAAGCAAGCGATGTCTGTCGATGTTACATATACGAAGGTGTGGCATGGACGAAGAAAGGCAATTGAGAGGATATATGGAACCTGGGAAAGAAACTTTGAGGAGCTGCCAAAGTACGTGTTACGGCTTCAGTCTCGAAACCTTGGTACGGTGGTTTCATGGTTTCATCACCCGCACTCGACTCCAGGACATCCAAGATTCAAATATGTTTTTTGGGCATTTGGTCCTTCTATTCACGCGTTTCATCTTTGCCAGCCTGTCATCTCTGTGGACGGCACACACTTGAAAGGAGGGTACCGTGGTAAGTTGTTGGTTACGGTAACAAAAAACGCCAACAACTACATAATGCCAGTGGCGTACACTCTAGTTGACGAAGAGACGGTTCATAGTTGGTGTTGGTTTTTCCAAAATTTGAGGGAATACGTCACCAGAGACTGTAACAGTAGAATTTGTGTTCTATCAGACCGTCATGCCGGGATAATTAATGCGATGGAGAACCTTGTGGATTGGAGGGAACCAAACGCCTACCACCGTTATTGTCTTCGGCATGTAAGAAGCAATTTTAGTGGTAGGTTCAAGACCAAATCTCTTAGGAAGCTGTGTTGGATGATCGGGAGCACAAGTCAACGCAGAAAGTATCTTTGGGCTGTGAGGGAAATGCGGATGTTAAATCTGGATGCTTGGGACTACCTGAACGACATCGACAAAAGCAAGTGGACTATTGTTCATGACCGCGGAAACCGTCGTTGGGGTAACCTTACGACGAACATATCCGAGTCTATGAATAATGTCTTACGTGAAGCAAGACTCCTGCCAGTAAAAGCCTTGATTCATTATACGTTTACCAAGGACGTATCAGAGTATGCTCGGCACGCGCAGATGGCCCAAAGCTGCAATACCCCTCTACCCCCTTGAATTTGGTCCAGGTTTAACAAGTTGCATTCCATAGCCATGCAACATGAAGTGTTCGTCTACGATGTCAGAGAAGGTCGCTACGCGGTAGTTTCAAGTGATGAATGCAATGATGACGGTGGAAACGAGTACATCGTTGAATACAGACGCAGGCGGTGCTCATGCGGGAAATGGCAAATGCTTAGATTCCCTTGTTCCCATGCTATCGTTGTTTGCGCTTGGAGGGGTGAGCAACCACATGACGTTACCAATTCCATATTCCACACCACCACCTATCAGGAATAGTACAGCGGTCATTTTTTCACCCTGGGACACAAAGATGAGTGGGAAGAAGCGGACTGGACAATTCAAAGGGACCCTTCGAGGGTCACACCACATTGAGGCAGGGTTCGTTCAAGAAGAATTCAAAATGAGATGGATGTTAACTACCACGATGAACCCCAGGCACGTCGATGCAGCAGATGCGGAGAAACCGGGCGCAACAGGAAGACCTGTGGCCGACGTTAAGTTAGTATCTTGTTGTGGTTTTTACTGTTAACTGTTAGGTGTACCCTCCTATGTTTTGTGTTTGGTATTTCTGTTTGAATTCTCAGTTGGTGTAATTTAACAATTAAGACATTTGTTCCAAAATTCACTAACAAACATTAAACACAACAACACAAATATTATTTAATTGAAAATACATAGACAACAGCTAAGGTAGAATATGGTGGGGTTCAAAAAGATGAATCTGAATCGCTATCGTAATTCTGATACTGCTCCCATGGATCATCACTAACCACTGCGTCATCTGATAACGCGTTTGAGTCTCGATCGCTGTCGGATGGCTCAGTATACCTACAGTAGTAGTGGTGTCCACACCTATATATGGGTCGGATAAGACCAGGTAAGGCTGCCCCCCTTTCCACAACTGAGATGTACGGGCTGCTAGGGTTTTGTGGTGCTGCCATGAAGGAAGTTTGATTTTGATTTTCCTGACTATGATAATCTGGATGGTAACGATGTTGTTCTAGCGTTGAAGGTCTGGGAGGGACATGCAACTGTTCAGTGGAGGGGAGCACACTGTTAGGGTTTGGTTGTCGAGAAATATGGTTACGGTTGGTTTGGGGTTCAAGAAAGTTATAGTTGGGTTGTGGTTGAACAGAGTTACGGTTGGGTTGTGGTTCAACATTTGCAGGGTTTGGCTCCCCTTCATGTATATGCAAATGAAAATGAATGTGTAATTCGTTATCACCATCTGCCATCCGAATGACTTGTGAGGTGAGGGGAAGATGTGAAGACATATTTGTGTCATAGGTGGTATTTATAGAGAGAAGTGTAGGGGTGGGTAATTATTAGAATACTAGTAAACATAACCTACTGATACAATAAACGAGAATAACCTTCCACTAAAGACAATCCAGATGAGGACATAAAGTGATGATACAACAAACGAGAAAAAACATTCAACTAAACACCACTACAACAAACATCCTGCAACAAAACGAGCAACCCTATTTCCAATGGCAGTCACCTCTAGATGATAGTTCCGAGTCTGACTCTTCTCCAGAATATGGGTTATGCCAAACACAGGACCAATCTTCTTCTTCTTCCTCATAGTTCCAAGCATCCTTCAGGACTTCTGGGTCGTAATCCTCCTCCAGGTTAGGGTTGAAATCAAACTGTTGATTGTCATAGGTCCAAACTTTTTTAACAACGGGGATTTCTTCAACCTGTTTCTTTTTTCCAAGAACGTCCTTCGGTTTCGCCAGTTGATGATGCACAACAGCACCGGAAGACGATCCTCCTTCCTCGACAGCTTCAGATTTTTTTGATTTCTTTCCTTCCTCCAAATCAGGAATCTTTGGGGGTAGTTCCCATTCCAAACAAGCTTTGATGTCTTCTTCACTCATGCAGTTGTTTTGAAAGTGGGAGAACGGAGGTAACCGTTTCTTACCATTGCGCTTATCCAGTACTAAGAAATGGTATTGCAAAGAAGAGTGATGAGGACCAATGGAGGGGTGTTTTGCAAGGGACTTTTTATAGATGAAACAGCGACCTAGTAGAAGATATCTGGATGGAACAGTGACCTAGTATAACATTTCAGCATGAAACAACGACCTAGGATAAGATTTCTGGATGAAACAGCGACCTAGTATAACATCTCTGGATGAAACAGCGACCTAGTATAACATTTCTGGATGAAACAACGGCCTAGTATAACATTTATTGTTTAAACAACGGCCTAGTATAACATTTCTGGATGAAACAGCGACCTAGTATAACATTTCTGGATGAAACAGCGACCTAGTATAACATTTCAGCATGAAACAACGACTTTACTACTTTGATTGTTCAAACATAAATAGTGACTCATACCCCCATCTCGAATTGCACCAACCACACACAATAAATGGGGGACCCAGAAGACTCGTACTTGGAGCTGGAGGAAGTTCCCGATACCCCCCTGAAAAGATCCCCAGAAAGACACACTGGTACTATTACCCAAAAGAAGAGTCTAGATCGTGGTCAAAAAATGTAATGGCGTTCTATCATAACGGCGATTCTTCTTTCTATTATAGCGGATTCCTTCGAAGGAGACAACTCGGATCCGAGTTTTGGGGTGCCCTACTTGAATACGAGAACTACGGTTACTTGTCGGCACTGGTAAGGAGTATAAATATAGGTTCTCCGAAAAATATGTTTTATTCTTATGTTATAAAAACTTTCCCCGTGTAGCATGTGTGTGGGTGGGTGACGAGAATGATGAGGTTCAGATGGATTTTAATCAAAAAAATCCAGAAAACCAGAACAACTGTTTCCATGGACGATTCTCCCACCGCAATTCCTGGATCTTTTGGGTGAGAATCCGAACCACCGTGCGTTACCTTTTGCCATTGGATTAAAGGAACATTACCCTCCATTTTGGGACATCGATACGGTAACAGTTACATCCCCTAGTGTTTATTTTAAAGCAAATATGTTTAACTTATATATTTTTGACTCAGGTTTATATTCCAATCTGTGTTGACCTTCAAGACTGGTTCATGGTTCGTGTTGATATGCGGACACTTCACCTTACCTTGTATTTTACTGGGACGTGTGCTTCAAGTGTTTCTGATGGGTCAAGCTTGATTCAAGTTAGGGTATACCCAACCCTAATAAAATTTGAATCGTTATTCAAAACATTTTTGGAACAAATCTCCTACTGGGAACATTCTGGACGTCCATATGTGGAAAAGACAAAGGTGACACATACTGAAGTTTGCCAACATCAGAAGGAAAACCCAGGACCTGATTCAGGGGTGTTAGTTTGTATTTTTTTAACTAAACTGGTTAATGATGAGGACGTCGGGATTGGGGGAGATCTTGTTGAGGCTTGCGCGAAATACAGACGAGAGATGGCGGATGAGTTTTATGCAGCTCGTTTTTCACCCCCAAACGTGTAATAAAACATGCAATGCTTTATCGTATTTGTATTAGGTTTAAATTATTAAATATCGTGATCCGACACTTTTTTATATAGAAAAGCAAAATATGGCTTTTAGGCCCGTTTTGGCCCCCCCAAACGAGGGGAAACAACCTCCGGCGAGACGACGCCACTCGTCCAAGTCCTTATTCACCCTAGCATAGGACACGGAGAAACCCGGTGATGGTGACCTGCGACGCACCGGTGAGAAAACAGACTCAGAAAAGGCAAGGATGACCATTTTTGTCAAAAAGCAAAAAATGGCTACTAGGCCTGTTTTGGCCCCCCCCAAACGAGGGGAAACTACCTCCGGCGAGACGACGCCACTCGCCCAAGTCCTTATTCACCCTAGCATAGAATACGAAGAAACCCTGTGACGGTGACATGCGACGCACCGGTGAGAAAACAGACTTAGAAAAGGCAAGGATGACCTTTTTTTGTCAAAAAGCAAAAAATGGCTACTAGGCCCGTTTTGGCCCCCCCAAACGAGGGGAAACGACCTTCGGCGAGACGACGCCACTCTCCCAAGTCCTTATTCACCCTAGCATAGAACACGGAGAAACCCTGTGACGGTGACCTGCGACGCACCGGTGAGAAAACAGACTCAGAAAAGGCAATGATGGCCCTTTTTGTCAAAAAGCAAAAAATGGCTACTAGGCCCGTTTTGGCCCCCCCAAACGAGGGGAAACGACCTCCGGCGAGACGACGCCACTCGCCCAAGTCCTTATTCACCCTAGCATAGAACACGGAGAAACCCTGTGACGGTGACCTGCGACGCACCGGTGAGAAAACAGACTCAGAAAAGGCAAGGATGGCCCTTTTATGTCAAAAAGCATAAATGCAAGAATATGAGGAAACGTTATATTTTTATTTTAAATATAGTACGAAAGCACAATTCATAAACCAAAACAACATTCATCCTACATACAACGCCATCTATAAAGTTCGTTAGCCATGTGGCGACGGTAGTTGATACAAGCCTCTTCTACGTCACTTTCATCAATGAGCGACTTGCCTCTTACAAGGTTCTCCATCATCATACAGATAAGCACCCCTGAATTAGCAATGTTACCATTATCCTGAGGCATACCATCTTGAACAAAACCAAATGAAACTTTTTTGTTTGTGCAGTATTTCGAGTTTCGCCAATAGTGGATTTGGTCAAGAAAATGCTTGAAGAAAATTGGAAAAATGTCCATGACGTTTTCAACCATCCGTCGTTTTTCATTTCCCCATCTTTTATCAGTCCAATATTGTGTTATTTCCATGTTAAACATATCAACACGGCATAGTAATCAGTCCTCCTTCTTAATCCATATCGGAATATACAAATAATCAACCTCCCAAAATGGAGGGTACGGTTCCTTCCTTCCCGCCATGTCTACCGCTCTTAAACAATCCTTCGTATAACACACGTCTTCAAAAAATTGGGGAGGTAAAACCGTCCAACGCAATTTCCTTGATAGGTCTTTTAAAAGTTTAGACTGTCGTAGCCGCATCAGCCTTAACGTCCACGCTTGAACATGCTGCCATAAAAATAATATATCTAATCAGTGATTTGTATAATAAAAATTAATAATGGTAGGATTGGAATTACAATGTCATTTACGCATGCATTAGATTCGTAGCCTAGTAGGCTACCCCAAAAGCTTCTAGGTAGCTGTATTTCCCCTAAAAAGCGAGAATAACAAAAAGGGGAATCCTCCTTTAGGTAAAAATCAACAGCATCCCTTGACCAATTTTCTGACATGTCGGTTGGAAATGCAAATTTTTTTCTTTCTGGAGGGTTGCCACCAGGTTTACTCGACTGAGCGGACGACCCGGGGTTATTTAGGATAACGTTTCGGGTCAGCTTGGGAAAAGACGAAGTGTTAGAACGAACGCTTGGACGTCTTAATTTGTTTAGAATCGAAAATGAGTTTCTCTAGACCACATGCGAATTGTTTTGCTCATCAGCTACTTGATTGTCACCTTGGTTTGCCATAATTGATAAAGGTGGTCGTGGTTTTTGTGGGGTTCTCATACTTGGTGGGGGTATTTATAGTGGGTGGAAATTCAATTAAAAATCATTTTTCTTTTTGAGAAAAATGAATATTGGTTAAAAATTGTGAAATGTCCTTTATACCCTTAATGATAAAGATCTATAAATACCTCATTCCTTATATCGATCCAACTGATTTACCTCTCTTATTTTGTGGCTCCCTGATTTCATACGAACCCTAATTCCCAAATCGATCCAACCTGAAGATGTCTTATAAATCCGCTGAAAGCTCCAACAAGAAATCATCTCAGGGTGGGGAAGCTTCTCAATTCCTCTGTTCATGTGGTGCAGCGACTTCGTACAAGGTTTCAAAGACTGAAGCTAATCCAAATCGCCGCTTCTTATGCTGTGTAAGTTAAAATTATAGTTGATTGAAGTTAATTATATGGCTATTTCCTGATTGTTGTGTTTTTACAGAAGAAAGATTGTGGTTTTATACGGTGGGCTGATACACCTTCATCTCCAACTTCATATTCATGCCCTGGTTGTGAGAAGGTAATACCAGCACTGTTAAGGAGCATGGAAAACAAAGATGATTTGGCAATTAAGAAAGCTAAGGAAGTGATGTTTTTGAAGATGTGTTTATTGTTTACTTGGTTCATGATTGTGGTGGTTTATGTGTATTTTTAGTTTAAGTTTCAGAAGTTCAGTATCAGTTTAGTTTGAACCAGTTATTGATGTCTTTTTTTGGTTAATGTAATGAACTTTTTAATGCTATGAAATTAGTTTAGTATCAGTTTACTTTGAACAATAAAATAATAGTAAAATATATTGCACAAATAACAACAACAAAAAACAGAATATATTAATTCGAAAATGTATTACATTCTTAAACCAGTTAACTATGGGTCATTCGCTGTCATTCGCTGGAAACAGGTTCAAGTCGACACCCCAGTCTAAGGGGTTTCGTTCAGGATTTTGATAACGGGTCCGGTGATCTTCGTTACTTTGGTTATGGGCCCAGTACTGATAGTCTGTTTGGCTGTCCGGCATAAAGGTGATCATCTGTGACGAGGGGGTAACAAACCATGCCTGACTTATGTTGGGGTCCATGATCTGTGACGAGGGGGTAACAAACCCTGCCTGACTTATGTTTGGGTCCACAAACTGATTGTTGTTACGCACATCATTTTCTTGGAAGTCCAATAAGTCGGTCATGTCATACCCGCCGGAGTTGCATGTCGTAGCCAAAATTGACTGCCATGACTCAGTATTATCATTGTTTGCGGCTAGATTAGCGTCCGCAAACATAGTGCCAACGTTTTGTGACCCACCAAAGTTTCCCTCAAAATTTTCATTTTTGTTAACACTGGATCCTGATCCCCCCCCCCCTGTTTCGAAGTTTCTGCCCCAATTTGATGTCCTGGGCTCTTGAACGTTTCTACCACCACGTCCACGACGTCGTGGCCTCCCTAACCTCTGTGTACGAGGATATGAAACAAGGTCCACCGGCTCCTGTGTCAGGTGAGTCGGATATTGTGGGTATTCTGGAACATTAGACATCTCAAGGGCCCGATACGCCGCACCTTGCATAAAGTCCAGATCTTGAGATCGGTGTATTAGACCCATCATCTCCGACTACAAAAAAAATTAATAATTAATTTTTATACTAAGAATAATAAAGGTAACGTTGAATAATTTTAAACTTAAATATACCATCATTTGGACCCTTGCTCCTTCATCTTGGAAGCCGCTCATGAGGCCAGGTGGCAACCATGGGTTCGTCAGATATAACACGGTATGCTGCATGTACCATGCCATGTAATCATTGGAAACGGAAACAGATGTGATGTATTCCCCGATAACCAAGTTTTGATGACGTGTGTCCCACCCACGAACATACGGATCGTGACGAGATCTCCAGTTCTACCCGGTTTTCCCGATCCGGTTTATGGTATGAAGCCTGGCATGCTCAGTTTGATCTATGGCAATTGGGTGTGGTATATACTGGACCATGCCAAACTGTCTCATCACTCGTTGAGGATAGTGATGCTCCACAACCGAGTAGTATAGCAGAGGGCAACAACTCAGCCAAATTCCCATACCACTCTGACATATATCGGGGAGTCTACCCACAATGTCGTCGTATGGTCTCCAATTAAACTGAAACAAAAAAATTCAAACTTTAGAAACGTCTTAAAAAAAAATTATATGTCAACAACTAACAACCATACCGTTGCCTCGGTCATAAATTGCAGCTGAGATCTATATAATTTCAGGCAATGTGTGGGAACCTCTGTACAGCTTAAGCTTCCCTTCCACCTACAAAGATAAATAATAAATTAACATAGTGTTATATACATACCGAAAAAATAAATTAAAAATTTTCCAATTTACTCTACCGAGCAGCTAACGGGGCATTGTAGTGGAACTCGGCAATAGCAGGAGCAAAACAACGAAACCTCTCCCAAGCCCACACTTGTAGAAGCGACACTGGGCCAGTAACGGCTATAGCATTAGGTGCTACAGCGTTACAAAGGTTTTCTGTAAAGGTGGGATAACACAGCACCACCCAACTATAACCCAAACACGCGGGCAAGTCTTCAAGAAACTCCAAAAAATTTAGAGAAACCAGGTTGTTTGCATTATCAGGTAAGACTGTGCACCTTATCAAATAAAATAATATTAAGCGTGCACGAAAAAGACAGTCTTGATCTGATGCTTGGTTTTCAAAAAAATCCGACGTTATTTCTTGTAAAACTCGCGTCGACTTAACCCTTTTGCCCTTCACTTCAGTTTCCTCAGGGGTAAACCCCAACAGATCTTGACAGTTGGATCTTGCAGTATACACTGTTATACCAGTGTCAGCCCCAGATACAGGCTCCCCATCTATTGGAAGCCCCCACAGCACGTTAACATCCTGTAATGTCACAGTGGTTTCGCCGAAAGGAAGGTGAAACGTGTGAGTTTCTGGCCTCCATCGCTCAAGCAACGCAGTTATTAAGGCGTGGTCTATATACCGGTACCCAATGTCCAGTATCCCACTGAATCTTGTTGCACGTATTAAAGCTTCTACCCTTGGACCAACCGGATGTTGTTTCATATACTTCCAGAACGATCGATCTGATCGTTTAATATTTATCGAGTTACTGTAATTTTCTGGATTTTTGAAAACCTCAAACGCCCGGTGATCCTTGTTCAAAAACAACACCAATGCATTAAGAGGACCAGGATGACATTCGAAACTCATCTTCGGCAGATCAAAGTTCACAGAAAATTTATCGGTAAAGCAAGGTTCGAAGCTTGGTTTGTTAGGTGTTTGAAACGAAATGTGGTGCTTGTGCTTTGGTTTATGTTCATCTTTAAAGACCTGTTTCTCTGCATATATGACAACTTCAGAGATTTGACTACACCATACTGAAGAACAGTGGAAATCTTACACAACAGTGGAATTCTTACACAACCCGATTTAAAAATTACAATGAAATTAAAGTTTGCATTGTGTAGTCATATCATGTGAGATAAGAATGCATGCATTTGCGTTGGTGAGAGGTCTGATTTTGCATGTCATAGAGTACTGTATATGGCAGTCTTTTTAATGGCCACCATTTCAAATTAGAACTCACATGTGACTCCTGCTGCAAAACGACACAATCATTCAGCGACTTATTATTACATTTCTTTATCAATCAGCGAATTTTTATTACATTTCTTTATCAATCAGCGACCTTAATGAAGATGTTTCTTTGAAACAGCGATCTTGAGGAAGATTTCTTTATCAAACAGCGACTTCTTATAAGATTGCTTTATGAAACAGTAGCCTTCATTAAGATTGTAGTATGAAACAGCGACTTCTTATAAGATTGCTTTATGAAACAGCGACCTTCATTAAGATTGTGACATCAAACAGCGACTTTCAGCAACATTGCTGTTTGAAACAGCGACGTTCAGCAACTTCAACAGCTTTTGCAGAACCATCTCAGCTTTTGCAGATAAGAGAAGGAAGGTCGTTGTTTGAGATAGTGACCTACCTAATGTTGATCACAAATTCTCAGGCCACCTGGATACACTCTTTTGAAGCTCAAACCACCTAAACCTGCAAAAAATTCCTCAATAAATGTAATTTTATATAATAAATAATAAAACAGAATATATCTTAAAAAATCTCGTGTATTACACGTGTTGTATAAAATATAATGTTATGTGTTAACACATACAGTCGTCAAGATTTATTTTTTAAAAATGAAATTTGATGTACTATTTACTTATTATAACCTTTTAGTTTGTTTTTTAATGTATTATTAACACATATATTACATGGGGTCGAATCTCGTTTTTATGATATATTCAAATATACAATGATTTTAGTTAGTTTTATACACCTTAATAATGTCTATCGCCTACGTCATCAGTCTAGGTCGTGTCAAATATATGTAATAGTGTAAAAAGTTAAAGTTTATATGTTTAATGTCCAGTTCGCACGAACTGAGGTTAGAGATGTCAGGTCGCACGAACTGGGGGATGTCAGGTCGTGCGAACTGGGTGTGTTACCTCGTGCGAACTGGTGTGCCTATAAATAGGCATGTTGGGTTTTTCATTTGTAACTTCTGGAGATTTCTGACACGAAGTGCTGCCAAAATTCTCTCTGTACGATACGTTCAATATCAATGGAAAACGTGTTTAAAGTGTATTTCTGCTCTTCTACTCCTATTCTAACATTGATTCAAGGTTGCTAGTCTGTTTCCGCCTTTCTAGTGGCTCAGATTTGACTCAGACCGACTCGTTTTGATCGAATCTCGATCCTACAATATTTCATATTTTTTATGAATTATACCGTAAATCGAGAATTAAATTCTCTTTAAATGGAGTATAGAATTGTCATATTTATAATGGTGGTCTTTCTAAATGTTGATGCAATCTGCGATAAATAATGAGTTTAAACCAATTATAACAGTGCGCCTAACATTACAAAGTGTGTATGTATATGTCTACTCATAATATTCAGGATATAACTTTATGATTATATATATAAACAAACGTTTATCCTTATCTAAATTTTTGTTTAAATTATTTATAGAAAAACAAAAATTTATTCTTATCTGATTTTTGTTTAAAATTATTATTATTATTTAATATGAGAGATAAATAGGAAAATAATGTGAGAAAGCACTAGAAAGTGACACGTGTCAAATAAACAAACGTTTATCCTTATCTAAATTTTTGTTTCAAAATTATTTATAGAAAAATAAATATTTATTCTTATCTGATTTTTGTTTAAAATTAGTATTATTATTATTATTTAATATGAGAGATAAATAGGAAAATATGGTGAGAAAACACTAGAAAGTGACACGTGTACAAAAAAATTCATTTATTAGTATAGGAATATTTTTTTTTCAAGAGTGAGTTGCAAGTTTGGTCTTTTATCTTTATACATAATTTCAGACGGTGTCCTTTGTCTTTAAAATTGATGAGTTTTGTACATAATGTTTTTAAATCATGCGTGCTATGTCTTTTAAGCCTAACCCAGATAATTTTTTTTATTAAATCAGATCACATAAGGGCAATTTGGTTTTTTTACCTATTTATTTAAAAATAATTTAACAATTAAAACAAATATAAAACAAGAGTGAATTTCAAATTTTGTCCTTTATCTTTATAGTGAATTTCAGGCGATGTCCTTTATCTTTCAAATTGACGAGTCTTGTACTTAATGTTTTAAAATCTTGCATGTTATGTCCTTTAGCCCTAACCTAGTTAGATTTTTCTGTTAAATCTGATCATGTGACTTGCACATGAGGGTATTATTGTCATTTAAGTTTTTGGGTATTAAATAGACAACTAACTTTGGGTATGTAAATTGTGTAGACCTGCTACCAACACCACCAAAATCCTCGGCTTATCGTTGCACATGAGGGTATTATTGTCATTTAAGGTTGGAATAAGGTGGTTTATGTCGATTAGACCGAGCATTCCAGAAGGTTCCACTACGCCTATTGATTATGTTTATATTCAGTATACTGATGGAGTCGCTAAGCTTCCGGTTAAACAAGCGTCTAAGTTTCTTTATCGATCTAATTTGTATATATATTGTATATGTATACTTGTTTAGATGTTGAATTGGTTACTGTTTAGTGTTTTGTTTTATTTGAAATGGTGTTTGGATATGTGTTTGTAGTCCCTGAAAAGTGAAATGACAATAATACCCTCATGTGCAAGTCAAATGACCAGATTTAACAGAAAAATCTAACTGGGTTAGGGCTAAAGGACATAACATGCAAGATTTTAAAACATTAAGTACAAGACTCGTCAATTTGAAAGATAAAGGACACCGCCTGAAATTCATTATAAAGATAAATGACAAAATTTGAAATTCACTCATAAAACAATGTATAATGTATTTTGTATGCATATATATAACAAATCCTTTTGTCTCTCTACCCCCTCTCTCTCTATATATATATATACTTCTTTCCACCCCCCATCATGAACCACCAACACAACCTGCCACCATCTTGAAAAATTACAAAATCCACTATTGTTGCTAGCATTTCATACCTTGAACAATGGGTTTGTAAAGGTCTCTCCAACATGGAAGCAACAAACTAGTTCAAAAACATCTTGAAAGTACTAGAGCAAATTCAAACTAATTAATTAGGATAATTCCAACAGAATACGAACCTTCAATGCCCTAATTGTCCATGCTATGACTTTTTGATAATTACAAAAAAAAAAGATAATTTCGACTACACAATAATGAACTTCTTATACACATAACTAAATTAGGCTAAATCCAATAGAAATTAACACAGTTATCAACGAGTCTCCGGCCATCACGTATCTAGGTCGTTCCGAGAAAAGGGAGAATCGAAGATTCGTTCAAGTCTGGTCGCTGTAGTGGTTCTTTTAGGTCGTTCCGAGATAGAGATATCTGTGATTTCTGGTCATTCTGAACATCTCCGGCCTGCGATTTCAGATCTGAGAGAGTGATGGGACCGGATGAAAGTGGTGGTCACCGTTTTTAGATCTGCGAATTAGTGTAGTGGTTCTTTTTGGCCGGATTTGATTACCATGGCGGTGGAAGGAGGTTGTGGTGGTGGTAGTGATGGTGGAATTGGTAGAGAGAGAGCTGAGAGGGAAAAAGGGTTTTTTAGAAAGAGAGAAAGACATGGTGAATATATAATTTCTTTTTTTACGATATTTTATTAGACAATAGAGGTAAAATTACAAATATGCCCTCATGTGGAAATCACATGATCAGATTTAAAAGAAAAATCTAACTATGTTAGGGTTAAAGGACATAACGTGTAGGATTTTAAAACATTAAGTACAAAACTCGTTAATTTTAAAGATAAAGAACACCGCTTGAAATTGAGTATAAAGATAAAGGACAAAAGTTGTAATTCACTCTTTTTTCAATTAGAAGCCCTCTCTTTATTATAGCATATGTCAGATTTAGAGTGGGTGTTGTGGGGCATGCAGTGCCCCTTCAGTGGGCGCGGGGCGGAACACTGCCAAAGGGGGTGCGAAAAGGGGGCGCTCGGGCAGGGCATGACAGGCTTCACATGCGCGAGGGGGAAGAGTTGACAGTTTGGGGTGCCTTGATGGTAGTGTTGAACGTTGAAAACGACAATGGCGCTAGAGGGTTGATCCACCACAACACAGCGTGGTGTGAAATGTGAAAGCTTCGATGTAGTGCATTTTTTTCACGTATCTCATCTCCTAAACATAGTCTTAATTAAAATATTATTTTCTAACAAAGCATTGTAAGTGCAAAAAAGGTGATTTTGAAATGGATTTGAACTGGTAGAATGTATTGTCTGGGCACTGATGTGCTTAGATAGTAACAAATAAATTAACACAGAACACAGCTGAGTTTTAAGGATAAAAACACTAAATACTAACTACACACGTTCTAGGCAAGCGTATCTATCAGTATATAGTATAGCCTAGGTAAGTACCCAAGTATCAATCTGTGGACACTAAGATCTATAAACCCATTTCTTTTGTAATGTTTAACCTAAGTAAATTTTAGTAATCAGAAAAACACTAAACAACCTATTTGATTAAGTTTTAGAAAACAATGATAAAAAGATAACCAATTAGGTTCAGAATCATCTTATTACTTTTGTAAAACAGTTGATTATGGTTCTTATGAAAACTCGCCCTATATGACACTGTAACGAGGGTGTAGTGTTAAAAAGCTAGAGCCCCCTCGGGTTAGCCCCATGTCCCCAAAAATCAGGCTATAGACACACCCAACTATTTGGTTCCAAGTAACTAAGACATTTATTCAACCCTTGTGATATAAGAGTCTCTTATATTTGTTTAGCAACCTAGATTAACGAACCGAGCGAATAACTATCTATACTACTCAATTTAAAACAAACCCTTATCTAGTTTCCAAACCCTTATAATCAGACTCTTCACGTAAGTGACCCGTATGCATTACCAACATTCAACCAAGTTTGCCATTTGCCTACTGAGCATCCAGCCCTAGACTAACGACCGATTTATAGCCTGAAGATAAATGAAACAGATCTAACATGCATAACCTCATAAAAAGACCTAAATCATCCACACAAACTCAATTGAACATCAATACTTAACATATAAATTACACTATCACAATTTCATAAGCAAACCTTATGAAAATCACACTTTCATAAAAAAAATCAACAAAGTCAATACAAAGTAACAAGAATCATCATACCCTAACCGGCTATGGCGTGGTTAGCTACTCATAGTAACAAACAAAGCTATGAAATTCTTTGAATATATGATAGAAATCAATAGGAAATGATAATACGAAGGGTGCTAACTCAGTAAAGAACAATCTCTCGTCATCATGTAAGTTCTTCTTCCTTGAATCCTCTCCTGAATCTCCGATCTTGAATCCTTGAATTTCAACGGCCTTTTTCGTTTCTTCCTTCTGGTTTCGTCTCCTCTTTATGGTTTCTTCGACATCTCAGTCGTTATATACGGCTTATGTACGATTTGGGTAGTTTATGACCCGTCAACCTGAGCCCGGGCCATGATCCGTAAACAAGGGAAGTTGTTGCTTATCGATTTAGGGTTTCCAAACAATAGGTCGGTGTGCTAACTTGGGGCCCACGACTCGTGTAACAACCCGATATTTCCAATCAATCCTAACGTGGCACGTGTCCTAAAAACCATCCACATAATTCAGATATGTTGAAAGGATAGGGGTTATAATTGTAAAAAGGGCATATAAAAGAGTTGGGGGCTGAAAATGTGAAAAATAACATTTTTGGTTGTTGGGAGGTCCCTTGCGGACCGTATTAACATATCCTTGCGGTCCAAGGATGTTTAAAATTTGTTGAGCGCCTAAGGTCCCTATATTTAGCATATACTACGAGAACTAAACACACTGTGCATACAGCTAGTACAGGTAAATACCTTTTAGCCTATTTTTTATTTATAAAACTTGGGATATAACATTAGCCCCTTGGTTAGGGTATGCAAAATGGTCAAATGCTTTCAAATAATGTAATAACCCGAGTTTAATCCATTATGCTTGATTAACATTAAAACAGTTGGGGTTTAATAGTAACGTGTCCAAGCGTCACGACTCATTAATTGTAATGGTCATAAAAAGCACGGCGTGTAGGCATACACCTAGCAAACACAAATATTCAAATGGTGTGTATATTGATCATGTACCAGTTATAAGCATTGGTCCCCAAATGTATGACAAGCATGTAAATCTGGTAACAAGAATCTATCCAAATGACTATCAAATGATAACCAAATAGTTATCATAATTATTAAATGATTTTCAAAATGAGACGGTTAATAGTATTTGCCAGCAAAAACTGACGTATTTTTGAAGATTAACTTACAGGTGGTGAACCTCAATAATAAGTTGAATAAGGTTCGGCCAAAGAGCTTTGGAATTTGCGACTCCATGGCTAAAGACCTATGATGTCTGAAGTCCTTTTTATTAGATCCTACCTTGTGGGTTATTTGTACCAAACACAACGTTATACATTTTAATATAATTTCAAGCTTTTAAATATTTGTATTTTTACTCCCTACTTCCGCTGCAAATTGTGAAACTGTTATCAATCGTCACGCATAGACCCCATCGTCCAGGCCCACCAAGAAACTGGGGTGTAACAACTCGTACACTCCTTCTAGATCACGGGTCGTAAACAACAGAACTGGGCCTGCCTTTAGCAATATTTAATAATCATCAACAGAAATCCTCCTTTTCACTTATGAACCTGTAAAATACCCAGAAACGAACATTTAATCCATTCTAAACAATATTTACTACAAACAACTATCAAAATGTGGGTTTTTATACTATAATAACATGTTGTCTTTAAGACACATTAGACACATTGTGAATGTTATTATTATTGTGTACCTTGTGATTCAAAAGCACATATTATTATTAGAATTTTGGTTAATTTTGGCTAATTTCAGTGACCTAAGCTTGTACATAATTCATCACATATCCAAACACCAATACATAGCAACACGAGTAAACAGTTAGATTCCGATACTAACTTTTAATTTTTTTCAATCAGTTAAAATAAATAACTGAAAACCTTAAATAAGTAGTCTCCCTCTCTCCACCCTTTTAACCAAATCAAACAACCTCTTTGTCCCATCTCTGAAGGCATCTCACCCAACCCCATCTCACCCAACCCCATTTCCACTTCTGATTACAACTTCCGGATTCAATGCCAAAAGCTCTCTTTGACTTTCTCTTAGCAAATCTATTCGTTTGCACGATGCACCAACAACATTTATTAAATCTGTTATTTCCTTAAAAAAAATCTACAAATTTCAAGATGCTTGTTTGCAAGGGCCACAACAACAAGTTGAAGTTGGTGGGCAAAACAATGAACAAAATATGCCGAAGAATTTTCTTTCAAAATCAAAGTTTTCAAACCATTAAACTCACCGGACATGTTGCTTGCACCGTCATATCCTTGGCCCTAACCCTACCCAAACTCAAATTGCGGTGAGCAAATAATTCATCAATTGCATATTTAAGAGATAAAGCGGTTGTTTCCATAACATGAACTACACCAATATATCGCTCCTTCACAAATCCTAATTTATCAACAAATCTCAAAACCACAGCCATTTGTTCCTTTTTAGAAATATCCCTCGATTCATCAACTAATAAAGAAAAGACATCATCACCAAGCTCTTCAAATATCATCTTTAACACTTCTTCTGCAAAACAATTACAAATGTCTTTTTGTATTGATGGAGCCGTCATTTGGCAATTCTTCGGAGCATTACTTAATATGTACTTTCCAATTTCTTCATTTATTTGTGCAAACAATTTTAAAAACTCTATGAAATTTCCTCTATATAAGGATGCTTCAGATTCATCATGACCCCGAAAAGGTAATCCGCCATTCAACAATCCTTTAGCGAGTATAACCGAAGTACTTAATCGGATTCTATATTCTTTGTTTTGTTCGGGTTTTTTTTGAACCGCAGGTATAGATTGGGCTTCTTTAAGTAAGTCTTCTCCTTTTTGAACCGCCCTGTTGTGAAAACTATTGCATTTACCAACATGATTTTCGAATCTTTCTTCTTTCCTATGCCAACATTGTACCCCCTCACTCGCAAATACATCTTTTTGTCCACTTTCTTTGAATAAGTAACAATATAAGCAATACACTCTCTCCGCTTTGACACTATATTCTAACCAATTTCCATGCTTTTCTGTGTACCATTTTGGATTGAACCGTCTTAACTTATCACCATTACCAATAAATGTTTGTGGAAAATATGTTTTTTTTCCTTTCGGTTGACATGGACCTCGAAGCAAATATGTTCGTCTAATTTCATCTTTTTTACTAGGGTGATAAGATGAAATTGGTTTCCTTTCGGAAGGATCCCACGGAAGATCATCCAACACGATTTTCAAGGGTTTACTAGTTGAAGATGACGATTCAATGTTAGGTGGTGGTTGCCTTTGAAAAAAACTTGAAATATTCTTCTGCATAACTGATAATGCCTAAATACCAAATTCAAGTTTAAAGGATAAATTACGCTTTTCGTCCTTTATGTTTGTAGCTAGTTGCAATGGATGACCTTTACCTTTAATAATTACAGCCACAATCCTTTATTTTGAAAACTCATTACATCATTCGTCCTTTAGTGCTAACCAGGTTAAAATTTTGAGTTAAATCTAGTCATATGAGGGTATTATGGTCATTTCATGTTTTTATTTAATAATAAAACTAAAACATAACATATATACATAATACAACTTATTTAATCTACTCAAAGATCTTGTCTCTATATATGTACATCTGAATCTCTCTTGTATCTACTCAACCATCGCCTAAGTCCACCACCGCCACCGCTTGTAACATCACCACCACCATCATCGGAGCTATTTAAAACCCAGAAAAACCCTCTGTATATAGATCGATGCACACACCTATTTAAAACCCAGAAAAACCCCCAAACAACATCCCACAATCCATGGTTTCTTTCAGGTGGCGGTGGTGGTGATGTATCAGACCACGACAAGAACCTCGCCAAAAAATCTTCTTTAACTATCATGTTCCCAGCAAACCCAAATCCTTAATCGAGCAAACCTAAATCTTCAAAATCTAAAAAAAACCTCATATACAAAATTAATGCTGCTGATTTACTTCAAATACTTCAACCTATTTACAAATTTCAAGTCAAAATCCACCATCGACTTCATCCGCACCACCCCACTAGCCTCTTTACCTCAACCCCACCACCGTCACTTCATCCGACGAATTCATGACGACCACCGCTGTCAAAAACAAAAATAAACTAAAATCAAGATGAGACAACGCAGATCTGGGTTCTCGACATCCCGTCCCCCTCTGATGGTGGTGGGCTTATGGCGCTGGTGATGCTAAGACAAGGAGATGAAATGAGTTTGGGTTTTATCTGGTGTTCCGTATGAAGCTTCTAGGTGGCGGCAGATTGTTACCGGTTGTGTCGGTTAAAGAGAGGGGCGGGTGCGTTGCTGCAGCTGATTGTGATGGTGGTGGTGGTTGTAGCGGTGGTGGTGGCCAACGACAGGAGTGGTGGTGAGGAGGAGCTTAGGTTGCAGCTGGCTGTGATGGTGGTGGTGTTTGTAGCGGTGGTGGTGGCCGGCGACAGGAGTGGTGGTGAGGAGGAGCTTAGGTTGCAGGGTTTTAGAGAGAGAGAGAGATGAGAGAGTTGAGTGTTTTAGAGAGAGAACGGTGATGAGGACTGAGGAGTGTTTGGTTATCAGTATAAATATCTTTTTTCCTTTCTATAAATATATTTTTAAATAAATAGGTAAAATTACAAAACTACCCTCATATAACTAGATTTAACTCAAAATTTTAACCTGGTTAGCACTAAAGGACGAATGGTGTAATGAGTTTTCAAAATAAAGGACTGTGCCTGTAATTTTTAAAGGTAAAGGTCATCCATTGCAACTAGCTACAAACATAAAGGATGAAAAGTGTAATTTATCCAAGTTTAAAACATACATCAAAACCTGTTTATTCTCAACTCAAAAACCCAATTTCAGCAGCAATATTAACTTAAATAAAACAAACAGATGTATAAGTTTATAACAAACTGACAAATTCAGGTTTAAAAACCCCAATTTAAGTTTAAAAACCCCAATTCAAGTTTAACTACCAAAATTAACTACCAAATTGACAAATTCAGATGTATAACAAACAAACTGTAATCATAAATCACTGATGTAATCAAAATTCTAACCTTAATCGCTGATTCGTATAAGAAAAACAAAGTGTCGGAACTCGGAAGCAATCGGCGGCGGAGAGGAAGGACGTCGCGGCGGCGGCGGCGGCAGACGGCAGCAATCGGCGGAGAGATGGAGCTGCTGATGTTGTCGACTTGTTTCACTCTTCTGTTCGTTACTTGTTCTGTGGCTTGTGGTGCGGTGTATGTTTTTGTGATATAACCCTAAATGGGTCATTAAAGAAAAAAAATTAAAAGAGAAATAAAAAAAAACGGAACAAAAACAAGTTGATACGGGATTCGAACTCGGGTGAGTTAGGAAGAAAAGCGTGGACATAACCAGTGGAACCAAGACTTCTTTTGTTTATGGGTTCCCTTTATAATTTACTTATGGGTTCCTTTTCAGTTTCTTATATATATTTACACTAAAAATTAAAAACCGATTGGGTTCCCGGGAACCCGTACTTTCTACATAAGTCCGCCCCTGCGTATACGAACCAATTCTCAGCTTTGGGGGTAAATACACAACGTTGTGCGGAATCTAATTTAGATCATTTAGGGTTTTTTTATATCTCATGCTTACATTCACGTATAATTATGTGGGTTTCGTTTTTAAACCACCGAGGCTAAACGGATGTGGGGAGCGTGGATTGGATCATGAAAGGCTACGTGGGCCGTGGTACCGCCCCTTACAAATCCATGTGTGGTGAGCATGGATATTCCCACGCACCACGAGCCTCTTTGAAGAAATTGAGAAATTTGATTGGTGGTGGAGGATGGTGGGAGTTATGGACCATTCCATATAAGATGTGGATGAGGATGATGAATGAAGATGGAGTGATGTAGCAATGACGTGGATAGTGATGATGATAATTAGAAAGTTCACCATACCACATAGCTTGAAAGCAAAGCACATAAAATAGGTGTATAGAGGCTCATGAAGTAGCCATTAAACCAATAAGAGCATGTAAAATTTCGATAGATTCATATCCGTAATTTTGACAAAACCATGGTAATGGTTTATGTAATCAATAAGAGCATGTAAACTTTCGATAGATTCATGTCCGTAATTTTAACAAAACCATGGTAATGGTCTATGTAATTTATTTCTTTATTATTCATGTTCGTTAACCCCTACATCACGTGGCAGTAGCTATATAGTCGACACTTTGCTTCATTGTTCCATTGGTTCAAGTGAAAGTGGTTCTCGCCCTAGACCATGCCCACAACTTTAGCAAAAGAAAGAAATGTAATGACAACCGAAGTAACAAATTACAACCACTAAAACATAAACCATACATCAGCTAAATCATTTATCAGCCCATTAGATAAAGACATCTTAGTTTAGAAACTTAGTTTTAATAAGGCTCAATGTGTTTTGATTCCAAAACCCGATGCGTGATGCGCAACGTGCAAAGGGTGCACATTACGTACGTACATGAGGCGCTCTTTATTAAAAAGAAAATACTAAAAAGTTATAGATAACGTTTCAAACTTTAAAATATTAAAATATAGGATTCTCATTTAGTCAGGTTTGTTCATTCAATAGTCTAATTTGTTCATAAACTCAAACCCATCGCTCAATCAATGGGCAAATTTGTTCAAACATATTTGAAAACTAAGGGGGTGTTTGGGATTCCTTCTCGATAAGGACTTATTAACTTATATAAGTCATAAATGAGAAGTTAGAAATTCTAACTTATCAACACACAAAACCTTCTTAAATAAGTTAATCCAAACACTACAAAAACAACTTAACTTTTATAAGTCAATTAGTCATAAGTTACTCCAAAATAAGCTAACCCAAACACCCGCTAAGACTCATTGCAGTCGGGTCCAATTTGTTTAAACACTGGTCAACTGCGACTCAGCATTAGACTGCATCATGAAATCGCATTGCGCAATGCAATTTCATCACCGCATCATGTGATGTGCGCATTATGCAACCTTCATACGCAATTTAAAACCAAGAATAGAAATACCTGTATTTGACATCAAAATCATCCAACCTGACCAACCAGTGGGTCAAGAGTGGTGAAAATAAAACAGCTGACAGGTAAGAAAACTCCACATAGGCACGGGGTCACTCAAATAGATTGCTGGTCAAGAAAAATTGACATCATGCGAGATTCAAAGCCCCAAAAAATAAAAGACTGGCTAATTAAAAAAGCGGTTGCCTCTAAACATAGTACCAATGCAAACTCCATTAATTTGATAATCTCAATGTTGTTAAGACAAAACTATGATTCTCTCACTGTCACTCCCCCTACCTACCAACACCTGTAGCATCAAATGTACCTTCATGACACTAGCGGTTGGCTTCAGACTCCATCCTCGCATTAACTGCTTTATAACATTGGAGGCTACAAAGAGGTAGGTTTGATTTCGAATCCCGATACTTGTACGGATTGGTACAATCTGGTCCAGCACATTTTCCCCTTGGAGGGGGATAACTGCATTATTATAATTTAAAATACATATAACAATCAGAAAACAATTGGTTTTGAACCCTTATAAAATAGAATGTTTTATACTCACCAGGTGGGTTTGGGGTCAAAAATATGAGGCAGGCCAATATTTTCAGCAAATGCAACGGTAGTTCCAGTTGGCCCCATAACAGTTCGAATAGTGCTCGGTGCTAGCATTTTTGCATTGGCAGCCTTTTCCTGATAAAATGAAAATTATAACATTAGTTTGATTCCACATAACCAGTGTGTAGTTTCACAAATCTATTTTGAGTTTAAAAACAAATAATTTTCTGTCACGAATCTATTTAACTTGAAACAAAATAGTTTCTGTTAAAATATTCTATCAAGAATCAGAGGGTGACACATACCTGAGCCAACTCTTCCTGGCGCTTCTTTAGTTTGTCTTCTCGTTTCTTCCGACTTGAATCTTGACCAAGTATCTTCCTGATTGCTTCAGCCTAAACAGTTTTCGCTATGCAATGAGAAAAAAGCAAGAAAATATAAAATGTAACTGAAACGTTGGTCAAAGCGAGTCAAACCTCTGATTCCCGAGCTGCTTTCTCATTCTGAATCCTGCGTCTTTCAGCAGCCTCAGCTTTCTTAAGTTGCTGCTCCACTTCTGTAAGTTTCTCTTTTTGCTCTGTATATATTTAGGGCAAAATCCACAAAACATATTATGAACCCGTAGACATTGTTATGAAAACAGTTTACATGATTTAGAAGAAAAAACTTACTTCGAGGAGGGGCAGGTGGCAATCCATTTGGAAACTCGATTTGAGTAGCAGCAGATGCGGAATCCCGACCAGAAAGTAGGGCCCGTTGGCGTGAAGTGAGGGTTGTTTCCTTCTTGGTTTCATTTGGAGAATCAGGAGAATCCTTCCTCGGTTTCTTTCCTTTATTTCCTTCATTCTCACGATCAGATAATACCAAATCTTCCTCCTCGTAATCGGTATCAGCAGATACACTATCCCTACCTGATCTCAACACGCTCGGATCTTCTTTAGAAACCCTAGAAAGACTCCTGTGTTTTTTACTCGATTCATCGTCGTAATCTCTGCTTGCAGCAGCAACCCTAACGGTCTTGAGTTTTTCAAGATACCGTATCTCATCGTCGTCGTCTTCTTCAATGAAATCACCATCTAGGACTCGTTTCTTCGGTACCCTTTTGCTTTTCCGGGCCCGATCCGATTTCTCTTTTGCTCCTGAATTCTTGCCCATTGAAGTGTTTTCTCTCCCGAGAGTAAAGCCGCCCTTTGAGAAATCCTTCCAAGGAATCCCTTGTAACCCGATCTTTTTACTTAGGGCAGGAGAATCGTCTTCGTCGGAATTGTCCTAAAATTATTAATCGAATTTATTTAAGTTAATACACGAATTAATTAAAAAGAAGAAAGCTTTAAATGACAATAATTACATTTTGAAAGAAAATATAAATTTTCCATGAGGAATGCCCCCTAAATCTCATTCCGGGTGTGATAAAAGATTCCGATGTATCAAGCTAAAGCCAATGTGCAATTCAAAAAAAAAATGTATAGTATTGTTCTACTTGTGAATAAGTTTTGATAGTGTTTGGGTATTTCGGTCTAAGGTTGCGCTTAAAATTCATACCCATTACAACGGGGTATCAAACCCATACCCATAGTGACACCTGACCGTAAACATATACAGCCTAAGTAAACAAAAGGCTCGACTCAAGTTAAAATAACAATATCATGATTAGCTAAAGATACTTCAGATGAACGGAACACAAAGACAATTAAACAAAATGTTATATGTTTAAGCGAAAGTCACTTCCAATAGACAAATAAAGCAAGTATGACATACCTGTAGTATTAATTTTGGCCTGGAACGAGAGGAATCTAAAGATCCTGAATTCTTTGAAGCTCCAAAACTGGTGTTGGGTTGAATAGTCCGAGTCACACCACCTACCTTAAGTTTGACTTTCTTTAATTTGTTATCATTTCCACCTTCATTTGCATCTATCAAACCTCCATTACTATTATATTTCCCATCATTCATTTGAGCTCTCTTACGTGAGTATTCACCTTCCGTTTTAGTAGCACATTGATTAAGATTAAATACTTTTCTCTTAGGATTAGCATCAACAGCATTCTCATCGCTTGATATCTTTCCAGCATCATCTGATGGTGTTGATGATAGAGATGCATGATCATGATTTTCAGGAAAAGCTTGAACCTCTGGTTTAGGCCTTCTGCAGGTTTGTGTCCTCTTTTTTCTAAAGGTATTCCCGATGCCGTCAAACAGAGGACCTCCCACCAACTCGTCCATTTTGCTCCTTTTTTAGCCAACAATTAAATGTTGGCAAAAATCACCCACATGGAAGCCCAGTAATGCAGCAAATTGGAATGCTATATGCCCCTGTAGGAGATACAAATATTGAATGATAAGTATCATATTCACTGCATGCTAATTTCTTAAAAGTAACGAAATTTAGATACACACGGTTGCGCAGAGTAAATATGTTCTTGTGAGTTATGGGTTTAACATATTGAAAAAAAATTCCAAATACAATACGCAAAACCAAGTAAACACTCCCTTTTCCATAGATATACAAATTCCACACGAGCCCATTAGCTGATTATGAGCTACTCAATTTATTATAGAAAGAAAGCATTAAAAGTCTGCTTATAATTTGAGAGTAATGAAGATTTGAAAAGAATATGTAATCACGTATACAGATGGTTTACAGAGTTATTGTGTATATCTACTGTTTTTGCGCGAGTTAACCGTTAAAGTGAAAGTTTTAATGTAAAAATACCATATATATTATTTATGATATTTTTACATTAAAAATTTCACTTTAACAGTTAACCGCGCAAAAAATAGTAGATGGGTTATACATTTATTAAATATATAATATATAATCCGTCTGCCAACAAAGAATCGAGAATTTGAAATTAACGTATGTATCATAACGCACACATATCAACAGATATTCTCACACAATCACCACTTAGTACATACGGTTTATTACGTAACTCGACAGAACATTAAAACTTTAGGATGCCGTTAACGCTCATAATGCTTATACATTGTCACAAAGACAGACATTCAACAGTAACATAACATAACAGCAACTGATCACTCATACCAATGACTATTTCCGCATTGTCGAAATATAAGAACCTGTAACCGATACAAGTGGTTTTACAGAGTTATTGTGTCTATCTACTATTTTTGCGCGAGTTAACCGTTAAAGTGAAAGTTTTAATGTAAAATACCATAAATATATAACCCACGCGCCAACAAAGAGACAGAAATTTAAAATCAACGTCTATATCATATCTTCACACATATTAACGGATATCCTGAGTCCTGACACATTCACGACATACATATCATTAAGTAACTCGATAGAACATCAAAAAACCGTAGGATACCGTTAGGCATTAACGCACATAATGCTTATACATTGTCATAAAACAAAACATTCAACAGCAACATAACCAAACAGCAACTGATTACTCATGCTAATGACATTACTACCACATTATCAAAAAACAAAAAGAAGTAGCCAACGCCTACACTTGTTTCCAAAGTCAATTCCATTACTTCTGACACGAAAACAACTTACTACAAATCCGACACAATCTCGAGCTACTTGTGGTACTTTATACAAGCTTTAATGCAGTTACCAAATCGTTCCTAATTCCCTATAATGTTGTAAATCCATATGACATCAATTCGAAATTCAACCACACACACACCATTTAGCATATAACCGATGTGTGATGGTTTTTTAACAACCAGACGAACCGGATGTAGTGCTTAATTCACATAAAATAAACCAATCAGTTCCGTATATAATAATCAAACACACAACTCCCGCTAAAACCATAAAAAAAAACCAATCAACAACAAAACCCCCAAAATTGAAACAAATCCAGCTTGTGATGCACACATTAAGCCGATCAAACAGCAACACAACAACCATGAACACACACAGAAGCTGAATTACAACAACAGGCGAAACAATTACACAATTACCTGACGAAACGAACAGAAACTGAAACTGAAACCGCTTCGATCGCCGTAAGAAAGTCGAAAGCCTTGCGAGATAACAGAAGAGGTAGCGTAAGATAGAGAGGATATAGAGAGAGGGGTATAGAGATAGAGAGAGAGAGAGAGTAGAAGTGAAATAAAACGGACGGATGGGTGGATTATATAAACGGGGTGAAGGTGAATTGGGGAAATTAGGGTTTGGGTATTTGGGGGTGAGGGAGGGGTAATGAGTGTAGTGGTAAAGAGATGAGATGGTCGTAATCTTCTCCATTTTTTTCATTTCTTATCACACAGCCCCTGCGAGTGATTTTGTTTCTTGGGTTACACCCGGATCCGTGACCCGTTTGTGTATGACCCGCCCGTATTTCTCTTTTCTTCCTGATCGCTTGCTTCTCGTTTCTTCTCTTTCTAGTCCTTTTGTTCTGAAAGTATATGCGTACGTTAAGTGCCTATGCACATCCGGCTTATTCTAGCACCGCCGTCGCTATCTCAATTCTCACATGCCTTATTTGCCTAGTGAAAAGGATAATTTATCGCTTGTAGTTTTTTATTTAGACTTGTTTAAATATTTTAAAAGTGTTTATTAATATTATATAATATTAAAGTGGCTAATTTAGTTATACAATCTCTTTGGTCTCTTTCCATGTATTGTTTCAAGATAGTTGGCTTTTCTTAACTTTCGCTTAATCAAGATGGCGTTTCCTTTTATCTTCTCGCTCGAGAGTCATGTAGGTTTTACGATTGTGTCTCTGTAAGAGGTGTTTCTTATTCTAAGACCATCCCATAGTCCTGCAATAAGCATGGAATCATTGTTGGCTTCTGTATTGTTTCGTTTTTAGGTTTTGTTTTGTTCGGACGATGAATTGTTTGTTTCATATCCTATACAGTCAACTCCAGACTAGGATGCTATATCATTTTATTGTAATTTTTGTTAACTTTGTTTGAGTAATGCTATTACCATTCTATCATGGTATCAAAGCCTTGGGCTCGATTGTTCAACTTGGTTGATTAGTTATGCTACTTCATCATATCAATCACGATTTGGGTTTAATCAAACATGTGTTCGCTTAGTAAATCACAATTTGAGTTTTCTCTGTTACTTAATTCAACAACCACTGTATTTGGGTTTAAGTGTTTAACACTCGGTTTCTAGGGCTTTTCTATACCCTAGCATGTCAATGTTGGCCTCTAGTTCACAGGTTCTAATCAACCTAACTTGTTAGTGATTTATTTCCTTATGTTGGAATTGTAGTAATTTCAATACTTGTTTTTTAATACTTGAACCCTAAGTAAAAGTTTAGTTGGCTTGTTTTTGGTTGTTCGTCCTATTAGTTTGTGTTTTGCCTATAAGTTCCCTTCAACCTTTTTTTTACTGAGGGAGTACACTTGTCACACCCTTATTTCCCGGTGGGCCCAGACTTGGGATTTATGCGTGACGATTGATATCAGTAATTCACATAGCACAGCGGATGTCTTGAATTTTAAATTATATATTACAAAGTACACAGGCGGATTGGAAATAACAAAAAGGAAACTTTAGACTAATAGGTCTCGCGTGGAGTCGCAAATTCCAATATGCTTAGACCAAGCAGCCCCAGCCTATTCCGTATTTGCTACACCCCGCGCTTAGGTTGTGGCCACTTGCAATTAAGTGAGCCGAGGATATCCAGGACACGGTCGCATTAACACTCAATGTTTAAGTTATCAAGCAAAACATATTAAAACGGATTATTTAAATTTTAAGCATCATTCGCCTATGATTTAATACCGACCAAGCGGCTAATTTCGTATCCCAAGCCCGTATGGGGAAAATAGGCTAAGAGTATTTACATTAGCTTATCTTTACAAATCAAAGATGTTTAAGCACAACCGTAATCAAAACAACCTAAACACAAGCGCAATTTATTGGAGGCCCATAGTCTGGAATGGACAGAACTATGATCCACTAAAATGTTAACGGGTCTTATTTCAAGTCATTTGACTTGGACCGGTTAACTTTAATAAATAGGTACGGTTCACTAGATTAAGCGAAGACCAGATAGAATGTGGTTTATACCCTTACGATTACAAGGACTCGTATAATATGGGTCACCAGATAAGGAACCAACCGGGACATTGTGTTAAAGCTCGTTAGGTAAGCTTGACAGTCAAGGTTTGTCATCACCAATGATAGAAAATCAGACTCTATCTTCTCCACCTCATGCTGAGGGCAGTAATTTTCCCTGATAAGGGCAACAAATTGATCCCAAGACATATTGTACAATGGGATTTTCCCGGTGGCTTGAATCAGTGATCTCCACCAGGCTAAGGCTTCCCCCTTAAATGATTGCGATACAAACTTGACTAGATCCTTCTCAGCGCATCTGCTGATATCCACAACCGTGTCCATCTCGTCTAACCACGTCATGCAGTCAATGGCTCCCTTTTCCCCAGTAAAATCCCTGGGCTTGCACGAGACAAAGTATTTATAGGAGCAACCCTTAGTACGGGGTTCTTGTTTTAGTACATTCTGCTGAGACGGAGCACTGTGGTGGTTTGAGGAGAGTCTATCATCATCCTTCTTGAGTTCTTCCTTCTTGGAAGGTGGCTTTGAATGCGGTTTAGATATGGTCCTACTTCGAGTCCCACTATACTCTTCGTACTGCCGCTCTAAAGCCTTTGTAACAGCGTCGTCAACCAACGCTTTCAATTCAGCACCCGTTAAAGTAACTCGGGCGTTATCAATATTCTCCACTGGATGGCTATTGATTTCGTCTGAGTTAGCCATTTTAATTGAACTGTTACAGAAAACAAGGACAATAGTTTATTTGGGAGTTTATTATGGAATTGCCCCTTAGGGTAATTCATTAACCATGGTGAACAGAGACCATATTTGGTTAATTTATTAATCATATTTATTATGGAATTGTCTTTTATGGCAATTCATTAACCATGGTAACAGAGGCCATATTTGGTTAATTTATTAATCATATTCATTTAGGATTTTAATATAACTTATCCTAATTATAAAACCATAACAGTTTTATTAATAGCACAAAAGGCTTAGTCACATGGACAAATTAAATTATAAGCCATGATTTCAGATAATCAAGGCATGAAGGTTTGAATCATAGTTCATTACCTTTTTCTGACAGGGAGTCATAGCTACCACTGTCTTTTGGCTCATGTGGAAATGAGCAGGGCCCGTAGGCACCATATTACCACGTATGGTTAAATATGATCATCTTGATGATTTAACCCATGATTCAGATATCATTTAGTTGGGTTTGGAATCTTTGAAAGATCCTTATATAATAATAACGTGTGTGATTTTAAATGAATCACATCTTCCAGGAGTGTTAACATGTTTTCAGATGTTAACAGGGATTTGAATCCTTTAAACAGGTCTTACCATCATGGTCAGGTCTTTATAATGACACTCAGACTAGGTTTCACTCTTAAGATTCTTATTCAATAATTAAGTAGGCAGATATATTTTTAAAATGAATGATTTTGATTTATTTATTTCATATATAATTTATCTATGCACATAATGGCAAAAATGAAAATTTTAAATTAACCATTCCATTAATTTAAAAGGTTACATGTCGCCCTAAACGGGACTTTTCAAATAGACAAATCACCCACGCAGGGGTTTACCAATAAGCATACCCACGCAGGGGTCAAAGCAAACACCATACCCACGCAGGGGTCAAACAAGGACTTACCCACGCAGGGGCTTAATAACAAACATACCCACGTAGGGGCTTAACAAACAATCATAATAGTCCACGTAGGAACTTAAACATACAATATACCCTCGTAGGGGTCAATAGAAAGATAGACCCACGCAGGGGTCAAACAACAAACAAACATACATGCCCACACAGGGGTTAATACAGCAAGACATGCCCACGCAGGGGCTCATTGATACAAGGAAAATACAGCAACAGTGGAAGGATTAAGTGGTCCTTCTTGCTCTTCCCTTTGATCAAGCTTGTCAATCCTTGGAAGAAAGTCTGCCGCTCCCTACGTTCTCGATGAAAGTCTCGCTCGACCTGATCCAGTCTCTGTAGAATTTCCTCCCTTTCTGGGGGAGAAAACCGTGGCGGCTGTGATTGCGTCCGTATTATCGGTCTGGCAGGTATCTAGTACCCATGAGTTGGGTATCCCATTCCCCATGGATCTCCATACGGTCCTTCCGGGTGGTGGGTGTTATAGTTAGCCGCTACCAAGTATGGGTCGGCTTCGGCGTAGTTGTAGTTGGTGTGCACCGGCGGCTCAAAAGGGTTATACGCCATGGAACCCGTGTATGCTGGAATCGGGTTATCAAAACCCATAGGTGATGGTTGCGGTGCAACTGGGTGCGAAGGTCCACCCATTTGTGGATCTTCTTGATGTGGCGGGTAATGGCTGCCACTTGATTGGCGCGGAGAGCTAAAGTGAAAGTCTCCTGCTCGCGCAGACATACGCGCTCCGGTTCTCCTACGCCTTGGCGGTTGCGGAGGTGCCGGCTGAACTGGTGGTGGTGGAGGCGGTGGCGTGACTGCCACAAACCGTGAATCCACAGAGGGATCCTGTTCCTGCTGCTGCTGCTGATGAGGCGACGAATGATGCGAGGGTGTATAATACCATTCGTGCCGGGTGAACATAGCTTGAAAGCTGTTTGGACCACCGTATGGTGATCCGTGGAAAGAAGATCCGTCGGAGATCTCTATCGGGTGGTTTGGTGTACCACTGGCAGGTTCGACGGGATCCGTATCCTCGTCCATATCATCCGCGTGATCTCCCGAGAAATGATCCTCCGGTCCCAATGGGTTAAAACCCACTGGTTCTGCTATGTAGTTTGCCGGGTTAAACCGGCCCCTAAAAACAGGTGTAGGGTCACCAAAGGAGTTGTGCGATAAAGATCGCTGTAAAGGTATGTATGAGGGTTGCGGGTTGTTGGGCTCATACTCCGGCTGTGGCCCATAAGGGTTGTGAACGGGAGGTGTTGAACTGTGTGAGACCGACCGTCTAGCCGGCTCAAAGAGGTTCCTCCGGTTCTGCCGAGGATCGTCACTCTCCGTGGTAGATGGAGCTCGCATATGCAAAGGTCCAGCTTCATTATCATTGGGGGCGGTGACTGGCCCCTTGCCTCTTCCTCTTCTTCTAAAGAATCTTGGCGGCATTTTTAATCATGTCAATATAACATGAGATAACAACAAAAATATATAAAGTTAAAGGACAACACAAACAAAGTGGAATTTGTCCTATGTTATTTGTCTAGACTCGAAAGTTTAGAAATGTGCAATTGTGTCATTGAGATTAAACACAAAAGGCTAGTGTTTAGTTCACTCAATGTTGGCTCTGATACCAACCTGTCACACCCCGACTTCCACGTGTCACCGGTGGGCCCGGTGGGGAGTATCGTGACGTGGTTGGCAACATAATAGTCAAACAACACAATATATAAATATGCACAGCGGAAGCAAATGAATAAAATACGATTCAACTTTAATAATATTGTAATATCGTGTATCACAATAGTTGAAGGTTCGTCCACAAAAGGATCAAAAATAAATAATAGTTCAACAGACTGTAGGCATCTTAAGCTTGCGAGACTTCTATTGATGCTAAGGAGAAATCCCAGCCAATTACGCTTAGTACCTGCATTTAATCTTTTTGGGAAAATACGTCAGTTTACACTGGTAAATACAATCAACTGACTCATTTTAGAAAATGATTGAAAATTGATTTGGATGCACGTGGCATAAACATTTTTATAACTTGGGAGAATTATTTAAATATATAATCTTGTGAACGAATTACATGTTCCTTATGCGTTCAGTAGCCCAGACGTACCGGGTTAAAGATCAATAGACACACCACATCAACTTTTTATGCACTGACGAGTGTACGCTTACACTCCGTGCTTAGGTCGTGGCCATTTCGTAAAATGATGCCAAGGATATCCGGGACATGGTCATTAACCCCCCAAAGGCTTTTAAGTAAACAAAACTGTTTAAACGGGCCGATTAAATTATTCAATTAACCACCAAACGATGAACGATTTAATGCCCGACCAAGCGATATTTTAAATACCGTAACCCAAGCCCGTATAGGGAAAATAAGTTAAAAGTATTTACCTGAGCAATGTAATAATCACAATAAGCAAAATGCACGTAGCTTTTACTGGTCTCCTATTTTGGAACAAAGGTTTATAATAACCTATTAGAATCCTAACGGGTCTTTAATTAAGCTTAAGCTTAGACCGGTTAGATTCAAAGATACGGTTCGTATGCACGATTAAGCGAAGGCCGGATAGAATGTGATTTAGACCCGACAAGTTCGGAGACTTGCTTAATATGGGTATTTCATACACATTCTGGATTTTGAGATAAAACCGATAAGGTTTGACCCGTTTAGGCTAGTTTATGTAAACTAGTTACATAAACCGAACCGAACGCGTAATAAGCGTAACGGGTATTCATATGAGCCATTTATAGGTTTCCTAAGTTAATATGCTTCATATATGTTGTGATATCAGTAAGATGTCTTTCATTATGCCCGAAACGAATTTAAACACAAACTATGCCCCGTATGGGTAGTTTGGTCATTTAAAAGGTTATAAAAGAGTTTAAGTATCTATCTGAGTTACAGGTCTGATGTAATCAGCAAAAATACTTATTTTACTAAGTTATAACAGTAGGGTAAAGTATATATGTGAAATTTATCAATTATAACCAAACTATGCACCGTAGGGGCATTTTGGTAATTTCACATAAGCCGTAAAGCTCAAAACTGAAGTCTGAGTTAAACAACTTTTGCTTACTGTTAAAATATTATAATTTGCCACAAATATCAGTAGGTATCACCCTTGTATGTTTAAAAATAGTTCTAGTACATACTATGCGTTAAAAACGCTTAAAAAGGCGATTAGAAGCCATTTCCGGGTTCTACACATAAATCTGATATTTTTATATTTCCAGAAGGCTTAAAATAATTTATTTATCATATGTAATCAGTAGCAAAAGGTTTGGAGTCGTTTAGATATGTAAAACTCATTTTATAGCCCGTAAGGGCAAAACCGACAATTACCGGATTAAGCCTACGACTATAAGTTATGCTCAGCCTAAAATTAATTAAAAATCTTCAAAAATCCCCAAATAATATATTACATCAGTGGGTAATAAGTTTGATATCAAAAAGTAGGCTTAACTAGGCTATACGCTAATTATGCCGTTTAATTAACATAAAGCTTTCATTTTACGCTAACGAGCATAACTCTTAATCTACACCTCAAACTGATGTCAAATTTTGTATGCAAGTTTAAATATCAGTAATTAAAGTTTCTACTCTTTTACATTTCCAAAAATCACGCTTTAAGGTGAAAAGGGCATAATGGTCAACATATGAGCAATTAACGGGATCATGCGTATTAATTGGTTAACTAATGAACCATGGTGTATAATAACAGAGGGTTATACAAGCATGTTACCTGGTCCAAATAAGGCTCTAAGGTACTTATAAATCATACCAAAACGGGTCAGAACTGAAGTCAAAGCAAAAGTCAAAGCTTTGCGACTTTCGGTTCCGAACCGGGTCTAAACAGTAAATTGTCGGGTTGAACATGTTTAGACATGTTCTTACACTAATTACCAAGTTATATTAATGATCAAACAGGTTGTATGTGTTCTACATTGCTAATCATGCATAAATTAGAAACTAAGTATCCTGTTGACTTTTTATTAACAAGTTTGACCCGACATTTGACCTAGTTAGAGTGGGAATCAGGGGGAACCCTTTTAAGGGTTTATTACCCACATAATTACCAACTTATAACTACTTTTGATTTGACTAATCACTGGACCATTAGTGATTAATCTTAAAGTCAACCGTTAATTACGACAGTTTGACTTTTAAGCTAAAACTAAGCTAAAACTTAACTAAGAAGGGTTAAGCAAACTTACAAGAGTCCTATGAACGACCAGAGATCACTTGAGAGAAGACTTGAGCTCCAGAAGTGATCAGGAATGCAAGAGCAGGTGTGAAGAACAATGGTTGCAACTCATGGCCCTTTTATAGAGAATTTTTCACCACAAATTGTTGACAAGCAAGTCTATCACTGACCACAACTCATCAACATGTGTCCCTAAGTGCCTAGGACTGTTTAGGGGTCGCCCACAATGCAAAAATATCGATTAAAGGTCGGTTCTGCGCGTTTACAGGCTGCTGTTCGCACTTTCTGTATCTGGGCGGTTAACGCGGCCCGCGTAAAAGACCTTAAGGTCTTACGCGGCCCGCTTGGACCCTATGATCAGACCAAAACGTTTTCAAGATGTTGCATCTCACCTCTTGGCCCTTCCGAAAGGTCAACTGACCTATTTCTTGCAATTTGAACCCTCTAATTTGACATACAAGGGCTTCAAGATTTTTACCCACTTTACCAAGTCCCTGGACATTTCCGGTTAACCCGAAAAGTCATAACTTTCAACGTTAACGCTTTAACCCCTCGCACACGAATTTGATCATAACTTTCTCATACGATAACGAAACTTTATGAAATTTATATCGTGCATTCTAGTGAGCATAATTAACAGTTACAAAGCTTCGGGTTTGTCAAAAGGTCACTCAGAGGTATAACTTAAACATGTTGACACATTTAAACCCTGTAGTTTGTAATTTCTCACTTTTAGCTTCGCATGATCCATGATTTATTCGTTTGATGTTATAAGCATCATGTAGGGTTAATGTACAATATATTTATTCACTGTTGACATTTAGAACTCGTATATTCACATACTTTTCATGATTGTCAACTTTAGTCCTTTCAGAACATTCTTTCACACGTTCAATCATATGACACGTGTCAACACATTATAGGACGTGAATTTTCGAGGTGTTACATCCTCACCCCCTAAAAAGAAATCTCGACCCCGAGATTTACTGAAATAAATAAGGGTACTTTTCTTTCATCGTGGACTCAACCTCCCACGTGTATTCGGGACCTCTACAGGCATCCCATTTGACCTTTACAATAGGTACATGCTTCCTTCGAAGCTTCTTAACCTGTCGATCTTCAATCGACAATGGTTTTTCCACAAATTTCAAGCTCTCATCTATATGCACATCTATATGTGGTATAACCAGTGATTCATCAGCGAAACACTTCTTCAGATTGCAGATGTGGAACACATTGTGAATTCCACTGAGCTCTTCAGGTAAGTTTAACTTATAGGCAACTGACCCGACACGTTCGATAACCTCGAAAGGTCCTATGTATCTCAGGCTTAGCTTGCCTTTCTTACCAAATCGCATCACCCCCTTCCAGGGTGATACTTTAAGCAACAGTTTGTCACCTACTTCGAAGTTAAAAGCTTTACGCTTTGGATCAGCGTAGCTCTTTTGCCTATCTCGGGCAGCTTTGAGACGGTCACGAATCTGGACAATCTTGTCCGTCGTCTCAAACACTATCTCTGGTCCTGATAATTGGACGTCTCCAACTTCCGCCCAACAAACGGGCGTTCTACACTTTCTACCATATAATGCCTCAAAAGGCACAGCATTAATGCTGGTGTGGTAGCTATTGTTGTAGGAGAATTCGATTAACGGTAGGTGGTTATCCCAACTACCACCTAAATCGATCACACATGCACGTAGCATGTCTTCCAACGTTTGAATAGTACGCTCACTCTGGCCGTCCGTCTGAGGATGGTAAGCCGTACTAAAATTCAAACGTGTGCCCAAAGATTGTTGGAAACTCTTCCAAAAATGTGACGTGTATCTAGTATCTCTGTCAGAGATAATAGACACATGTATGCCATGTAAGGCCACAATCTTATCAACGTACAACTGGGCTAACATGTCGGAGCTATAAGTCTCCTTGATGGGTAAGAAATGTGCTGACTTAGTCAGTCTATCAACTATAACCCATATTGTATCATTTCCTTTCCTTGTCTTAGGTAACTTGGTGATAAAATCCATGGTTACCATTTCCCACTTCCACGTAGGAAGTTCAGGCTGTTGTAGCAAACCTGACGGTTTCTGATGCTCGGCTTTGACTTGCGCACATGTCAAGCATTTAGCTACATAGGTGGCTACAGACTTCTTCAAGCCTATCCACCAATAATTTGCCCTTAGATCCTGGTACATCTTATCAGCTCCAGGATGAACGAAATATTTGGAGCTATGGGCTTCCTGGAGGATAACATCTCGAAGTCCTCCATAAATTGGAACCCATATTCGTCCATTCAATCTCAGAATTCCGTCTTTGCCAAGAGATAACTGCTCCTTAGTTACTCCTAGCTTTTCATTAGGATAGTTAGCTTCCAACACAGCTTCCTTCTGTGCAGCTAACAATCTTTCAGTCAAACTGTTCTTTATCTCCATGCGCTTGGCATTGATTCGGATAGGTTTCACCCTTTCCTTTCGGCTCAAGGCATCAGCGACTACATTTGCCTTGCCGGGATGATATCTGATTTCACAATCATAATCATTTAAAGTCTCCATCCAACGGCGTTGCCTCATGTTTAAATCTTTCTGATTGAACAAATGCTGGAGGCTCTTGTGATCAGAATAGATCACACACTTGATTCCATATAAATAATGCCTCCATAGCTTCAGTGCAAATACAACGGCACCCAACTCCAAGTCGTGGGTGGTGTAATTCTTCTCATGCACCTTTAATTGACGTGATGCACAGGCAATAACCTTGCCTTTTTGCATAAGCACACACCCCATGCCGGTGTGTGAAGCATCGCAGTAAACTACGAATTCTTCGGTACCTTCAGGTAATGTCAGCACAGGAGCGTTGCTCAACTTCTGCTTCAAGATATCAAAAGATTCTTGCTGCTTGGGTCCCCAGTCGAACTTAACCTTCTTCCTAGTCAAGGAAGTTAGGGGTGCAACAATCCTTGAAAAATTTTCAATGAATCGCCTGTAGTATCCAGCCAAACCTAGGAAGCTACGAATCTCCGTAGGTGTCTTTGGCTCTTGCCAGTTCATAACTGCTTCAACCTTAGTGGGATCCACTTGGATACCATGCTCACTAACCACATGTCCAAGGAATTGGACTTCTCGAAGCCAAAACTCACACTTGGAAAATTTGGCGTAGAGTTTCTCGTGATGTAGAAGCTTGAGAATACAGCGAAGGTGTTTCTCGTGGTCAGCCTGGTTCTTAGAGTAAATGAGAATGTCGTCGATGAAAACGATGACGAATTTATCTAGGTACGGCTTGCAAACGCGATTCATGAGATCCATGAACGCGGCCGGTGCATTAGTGAGCCCAAAAGGCATCACTAGGAACTCGTAATGACCATAACGAGTCCTAAATGCAGTTTTGTGTACGTCTTCATCTCTAACCTTTAGTTGATGGTAGCCTGACCTCAAGTCAATCTTCGAGAAATAACTTGCCACTTGTAACTGATCGAACAAATCGTCGATCCTGGGCAAAGGATATCTATTCTTTATTGTGACCTTGTTAAGCTCACGGTAATCGATGCACAGACGCATCGATCCATCCTTCTTCTTGACAAACAGGACTGGCGCTCCCCAAGGAGACAAACTAGGTTTAATGAAACCCTTGGCTAGCAATTCGTCTAGCTGTGTCTTCAATTCTTTCATCTCTGTGGGTGCCAACCTATAAGGTGCTCTAGCAACTGGTGCTGCTCCGGGGATGATGTCAATTCTGAACTCCACTTGTCTATCTGGTGGTAAACCAGGTAGTTCTTCAGGAAATACTTCAGGGTATTCAGAAATGATGAGAATGTCTTCTATCTTAGGTTTCGGCTCATCAATGGTAACTTGTGCCATGTAGATGACACAACCCTTCTTCAAGCACTTCGAGGCCTTGAGCATAGTCACTTGCTCAGGCAATCCATACCGGGTATCTCCCTGAATGGTAATTGATTCGCCAGATGGGGTCTTGATCATCACTTGTTTTCTATTGCAGACAATCTGGGCCTGGTTATGAGATAACCAGTCCATGCCTAAAACGATGTCAAAACCCGCTAACTTCAAAGGAAGTAGGGACAGAGGAAATGAATGGTTCTTAATGGATATAAAACATCCATCTAAAATGGTTGAGGCGGTTTCTATGGTGCCATCAGCTAACTCCACCTCATATTTTACGCTTAAGGTTTTAACAGGTAAATTTAGCAATTTGCAAAATTTATTATCTACGAAAGATTTATCAGCGCCTGAATCAAAAAGCACTCTTGCATAGATATCATTTACGAGAAATGTACCTGTTATCACATTGTCATCTTGGACTGCTTCCTTTGCGTCCATTCTGAAGAGTCTCGCATTGGTCTTCTTGGCCTCTTCAGGCTTCTTGGCGTACTTAGGGCAATTGGTTTTAATGTGCCCCCTCTCATTGCAACTGTAGCAAGTTGCATCTTTCAGCTTCTTGCAATCCAAGGTCTTGTGGTCCTTGGACTTGCATATACCACAAGCATAGGCTTTTGACTGAGTCTGCGAGTTCGACGCGAGTCTGCACTTTCCATAGTGCTGTTTCTTGCAAATCTTGCACTTGGGCTTCTCACCAGACTGATGCCCATCTTTCCTTGACTCAGACCCCTTCTTGTTGTCACCGTTTCCACGGTGCTTCTTGTTCGACCTCCGTGAGTTATCATCCTCACGTTTTCTCTTCTCAGCATCTTTGTTCCTCAACGATCTTTGTCTGACCGCATCCAGAGTAAGGGACAAAGATATGTCAGCTACAGATCTAAAAGTAGCTGGCCGAGAGGCCTTTACGCTTGCCTTTATCTCGGGGGCTAAACCACCGATTAAACGAGCTATTCTTTTTGGTTCCGGGGTCACCAGATAAGGAACCAACCGGGACATTGTGTTAAAGCTCGTTAGGTAAGCTTGACAGTCAAGGTTTGTCATCACCAATGATAGAAAATCAGACTCTATCTTCTCCACCACATGCTGAGGGCAGTAATTTTCCCTGATAAGGGCAACAAATTGGTCCCAAGACATATTGTACAATGGGATTTTCCCGGTGGCTTGAATCAGTGATCTCCACCAGGCTAAGGCTTCCCCCTTAAATGATTGCGATACAAACTTGACTATATCCTTCTCAGCGCATCTGCTGATATCCACAACCGTGTCCATCTCGTCTAACCACGTCATGCAGTCAATGGCTCCCTTTTCCCCAGTAAAATCCCTGGGCTTGCACGAGAGAAAGTATTTATAGGAGCAACCCTTAGTACGGGGTTCTTGTTTTAGTACATTCCGCTGAGACGGAGCACTGTGGTGGTTTGAGGAGAGTCTATCATCATCCTTCTTGAGTTCTTCCTTCTTGGAAGGTGGCTTTGAATGCGGTTTAGATATGGTCCTACTTCAAGTCCCACTATACTCTTCGTACTGCCGCTCTAAAGCCTTTGTAACAGCGTCGTCAACCAACGCTTTCAATTCAGCACCCGTTAAAGTAACTCGGGCGTTATCAATATTCTCCACTGGATGGCTATTAATTTCGTCTGAGTTAGCCATTTTAATTGAACTGTTACAGAAAACAAGGACAATAGTTTATTTGGGAGTTTATTATGGAATTGCCACTTAGGGTAATTCATTAACCATGGTGAACAGAGACCATATTTGGTTAATTTATTAATCATATTTATTATGGAATTGTCTTTTATGGCAATTCATTAACCATGGTAACAGAGGCCATATTTGGTTAATTTATTAATCATATTCATTTAGGATTTTAATATAACTTATCCTAATTATAAAACCATAACAGTTTTATTAATAGCACAAAAGGCTTAGTCACATGGACAAATTAAATTATAAGCCATGATTTCAGAGAATTAAGGCATGAAGGTTTGAATCATAGTTCATTACCTTTTTCTGACAGGGAGTCATAGCTACCACTGTCTTTTGGCTCATGTGGAAATGAGCAGGGCCCGTAGGCACCATATTACCACGTATGGTTAAATATGATCATCTTGATGATTTAACCCATGATTCAGAGATCATTTAGTTGGGTTTGGAATCTTTGAAAGATCCTTATATAATAATAACGTGTGTGATTTTAAATGAATCACATCTGCCAGGAGTGTTAACATGTTTTCAGATGTTAACAGGGATTTGAATCCTTTAAACAGGTCTTACCATCATGGACAGGTCTTTATAATGACACTCAAACTAGGTTTCACTCTTAAGATTCTTATTCAATAATTAAGTAAGCAGATATATTTTTAAAAGGAATGATTTTGATTTATTTATTTCATATATAATTTATCTATGCACATAATGACAAAAATGAAAATTTTAAATTAACCATTCCATTAATTTAAAAGGTTACATGTCGCCCTAAACGGGACTTTTCACATAGACAAATCACCCACGCAGGGGTTTAACAATAAGCATACCCACGCAGGGTTCAAAGCAAACACCATACCCATGCAGGGGTCAAACAAGGACTTACCCACGCAGGGGCTTAATAACAAACATACCCACGTAGGGGCTTAACAAACAATCATAATAGTCCACGTAGGGACTTAAACATACAATATACCCTCGTAGGGGTCAATAGAAAGATAGACCCACGCAGGGGTCAAACAACAAACAAACATACATGCCCACACAGGGGTTAATACAGCAAGACATGCCCACGCATGGGCTTATTGATACAAGGAAAATACAGCAACAGTGGAAAGATTCAGTGGTCCTTCTTGCTCTTCCCTTTGATCAAGCTTGTCAATCCTTGGAAGAAAGTCTGTCGCTCCCTACGTTCTCGATGAAAGTCTCTCTCGACCTGATCCAGTCTTTGTAGAATTTCCTCCCTTTCTGGGGGAGAAAACCGTGGCGGCTGCGATTGCGTCCGTATTATCGGTCTGGCAGGTATCTGGTACCCATGAGTTGGGTACCCCATTCCCCATGGATCTCCATACGGTCCTTCCGGGTGGTGGGTGTTATAGTTAGCCGCTACCAAGTATGGGTCGGCTTCGGCGTAGTTGTAGTTGGTGTGCACCGGCGGCTCAAACGGGTTATACGCCATGGAACCCGTGTATGCTGGAATCGGGTTATCAAAACCCATAGGTGGTGGTTGCGGTGCAACTGGGTGCGAAGGTCCACCCATTTGTGGATCTTCTTGATGTGGCGGGTAATGGCTGCCACTTGATTGGCGCGGAGAGCTAAAGTGAAAGTCTCCTGCTCGCGCAGACATACGCGCTCCGGTTCTCCTACGCCTTGGCGGTTGCGGAGGTGCCGGCTGAACTGGTGGTGGTGGAGGCGGTGGCGTGACTGCCACAAACCGTGAATCCACAGAGGGATCCTGTTCCTGCTGCTGCTGCTGATGAGGCGACGAATGATGCGAGGGTGTATAATACCATTCGTGCCGGGTGAACATAGCTTGAAAGCTGTTTGGACCACCGTATGGTGATGCGTGGAAAGAAGATCCGTCGGAGATCTCTATCGGGTGGTTTGGTGTACCACTGGCAGGTTCGACGGGATCCGTATCCTCGTCCATATCATCCGCGTGATCTCCCGAGAAATGATCCTCCGGTCCCAATGGGTTAAAACCCACTGGTTCTGCTATGTAGTTTGCCGGGTTAAACCGGCCCCTAAAAACAGGTGTAGGGTCACCAAAGGAGTTGTGCGATAAAGATCGCTGTAAAGGTATGTATGAGGGTTGCGGGTTATTGGGCTCATACTCCGGCTGTGGCCCATAAGGGTTGTGAACGGGAGGTGTTGAACTGTGTGAGACCGACCGTCTAGCCGGCTCAAAGAGGTTCCTCCGGTTCTGCCGAGGATCGTCACTCTCCGTGGTAGATGGAGCTCGCATATGCAAAGGTCCAGCTTCATTATCATTGGGGGCGGTGACTGGCCCCTTGCCTCTTCTTCTAAAGAATCTTGGCGGCATTTTTAATCCTGTCAATATAGCATGAGATAACAACAAAAATATATAAAGTTAAAGGACAACACAAACAAAGTGGAATTTGTCCTATGTTATTTGTCTGGACTCGAAAGTTTAGAAATGTGCAATTGTGTCATTGAGATTAAACACAAAAGGCTAGTGTTTAATTCACTCAATGTTGGCTCTGATACAAACCTGTCACACCCCGACTTCCACGTGTCACCGGTGGGCCCGGTGGGGAGTATCGTGACGTGGTTGGCAACATAATAGTCAAACAACACAATATATAAATATGCACAGCGGAAGCAAATGAATAAAATACGATTCAACTTTAATAATATTGTAATATCGTGTATCACAATAGTTGAAGGTTCGTCCACAAAAGGATCAAAAATAAATAATAGTTCAACAGACTGTAGGCATCTTAAGCTTGCGAGACTTCTATTGATGCTAAGGAGAAATCCCAGCCAATTACGCTTAGTACCTGCATTTAATCTTTTTGGGAAAATACGTCAGTTTACACTGGTAAATACAATCAACTGACTCATTTTAGAAAATGATTGAAAATTGATTTGGATGCACGTGGCATAAACATTTTTATAACTTGGGAGAATTATTTAAATATATAATCTTGTGAACGAATTACATGTTCCTTATGCGTTCAGTAGCCCGGACGTACCGGGTTAAAGATCAATAGACACACCACATCAACTTTTTATGCACTGACGAGTGTACGCTTACACTCCGTGCTTAGGTCGTGGCCATTTCGTAAAATGATGCCAAGGATATCCGGGACATGGTCATTAACCCCCCAAAGGCTTTTAAGTAAACAAAACTGTTTAAACGGGCCGATTAAATTATTCAAATAACCACCAAACGATGGAAGATTTAATGCCCGACCAAGCGGTATTTTAAATACCGTAACCCAAGCCCGTATAGGAAAAATAAGTTAAAAGTATTTACCTGAGCAATGTAATAATCACAATAAGCAAAATGCACGTAGCTTTTACTGGTCTCCTATTCTGGAACAAAGGTTTATAATAACCTATTAGAATCCTAACGGGTCTTTAATTAAGCTTAAGCTTAGACCGGTTAGATTCAAAGATACGGTTCGTACGCACGATTAAGCGAAGGCCGGATAGAATGTGATTTAGACCCGACAAGTTCGGAGACTTGCTTAATATGGGTATTTCATACACATTCTGGATTTTGAGATAAAACCGATAAGGTTTAACCCGTTTAGGCTAGTTTATGTAAACTAGTTACATAAACCGAACCGAACGCGTAATAAGCGTAACGGGTATTCATATGAGCCATTTATAGGTTTCCTAAGTTAATATGCTTCATATATGTTGTGATATCAGTAAGATGTCTTTCATTATGCCCGAAACGAATTTAAACACAAACTATGCCCCGTATGGGTAGTTTGGTCATTTAAAAGGTTATAAAAGAGTTTAAGTATCTATCTGAGTTACAGGTCTGATGTAATCAGCAAAAATACTTATTTTACTAAGTTATAACAGTAGGGTAAAGTATATATGTGAAATTTATCAATTATAACCAAACTATGCACCGTAGGGGCATTTTGGTAATTTCACATAAGCCGTAAAGCTCAAAACTGAAGTCTGAGTTAAACAACTTTTGCTTACTGTTAAAATATTATAATTTGCCACAAATATCAGTAGGTATCACCCTTGTATGTTTAAAAATAGTTCTAGTACATACTATGCGTTAAAAACGCTTAAAAAGGCGATTAGAAGCCATTTCCGGGTTCTACACATAAATCTGATATTTTTATATTTCCAGAAGGCTTAAAATAATTTATTTATCATATGTAATCAGTAGCAAAAGGTTTGGAGTCGTTTAGATATGTAAAACTCATTTTATAGCCCGTAAGGGCAAAACCGACAATTACCGGATTAAGCCTACGACTATAAGTTATGCTCAGCCTAAAATTAATAAAAAATCTTCAAAAATCCCCAAATAATATATTACATCAGTGGGTAATAAGTTTGATATCAAAAAGTAGGCTTAACTAGGCTATACGCTAATTACGCCGTTTAATTAACATAAAGCTTTCATTTTACGCTAACGAGCATAACTCTTAATCTACACCTCAAACTGATGTCAAATTTTGTATGCAAGTTTAAATATCAGTAATTAAAGTTTCTACTCTTTTACATTTCCAAAAATCACGCTTTAAGGTGAAAAGGGCATAATGGTCAACATATGAGCAATTAACGGGATCATGCGTATTAATTGGTTAACTAATGAACCATGGTGTATAATAACAGAGGGTTATACAAGCATGTTACCTGGTCCAAATAAGGCTCTAAGTTACTTATAAATCATACCAAAACGGGTCAGAACTGAAGTCAAAGCAAAAGTCAAAGCTTTGCGACTTTCGGTTCCGAACCGGGTCTAAACAGTAAATTGTCGGGTTGAACATGTTTAGACATGTTCTTACACTAATTACCAAGTTATATTAATGATCAAACAGGTTGTATGTGTTCTACATTGCTAATCATGCATAAATTAGAAACTAAGTATCCTGTTGACTTTTTATTAACAAGTTTGACCCGACATTTGACCTAGTTAGAGTGGGAATCAGGGGGAACCCTTTTAAGGGTTTATTACCCACATAATTACCAACTTATAACTACTTTTGATTTGACTAATCACTGGACCATTAGTGATTAATCTTAAAGTCAACCGTTAATTACGACAGTTTTACTTTTAAGCTAAAACTAAGCTAAAACTTAACTAAGAAGGGTTAAGCAAACTTACAAGAGTCCTATGAACGACCAGAGATCACTTGAGAGAAGACTTGAGCTCCAGAAGTGATCAGGAATGCAAGAGCAGGTGTGAAGAACAATGGTTGCAACTCATGGCCCTTTTATAGTGAATTTTTCACCACAAATTGTTAACAAGCAAGTCTATCACTGACCACAACTCATCAACATGTGTCCCTAAGTGCCTAGGACTTTTTAGGGGTCACCCACAGTGCAAAAATATCGATTTAAGGTCGGTTTTGCGCGTTTACAGGCTGCTGTTCGCACTTTCTGTATCTGGGCGGTTAACGCGGCCCGCGTAAAAGACATTAAGGTCTTACGCGGCCCGCTTGGACCCTATGATCAGACCAAAACGTTTTCAAGATGTTGCATCTCACCTCTTGGCCCTTCCGAAAGGTCAACTGACCTATTTCTTGCAATTTGAACCCTCTAATTTGACATATAAGGGCTTCAAGATTTTTACCCACTTTACCAAGTCCCTGGACATTTCCGGTTAACCCGAAAAGTCATAACTTTCAACGTTAACGCTTTAACCCCTCGCACACGAATTTGATCATAACTTTCTCATACGATAACGAAACTTTATGAAATTTATATCGTGCATTCTAGTGAGCATAATTAACAGTTACAAAGCTTCGGGTTTGTCAAAAGGTCACTCAGAGGTATAACTTAAACATGTTGACACATTTAACCCCTGTAGTTTGTAATTTCTCACTTTTAGCTTCGCATGATCCATGATTTATTCGTTTGATGTTATAAACATCATGTAGGGTTAATGTACAATATATTTATTCACTGTTGACATTTAGAACTCGTATATTTACATACTTTTCATGATTGTCAACTTTAGTCCTTTCAGAACATTCTTTCACACGTTCAATCATATGACACGTGTCAACACATTATAGGACGTGAATTTTCGAGGTGTTACAGTGTGTGTGTGGAGGGGGGGATTAAGAAATGATTAAAAGCCTGAATGATGCCTTGTTTTGATTATGTCTCATCCTTATAAGTTTTGTTAATGGTTGTCGATTAAGGATGTACATATACTATCTACATGTCATATACCACTCAATAATTCACAAAAGCATTAAAATTATCATAAACAAGACTTATAAAGTGCAAAGATCAAATGATGATTCAAGACTACAATGATCAAGACTTGGGAAATATATTGCAAGTCATCAAGAACAACAATCATCAAATGCAACAAATCATCAAGTGCAACATGTTGTGATATGCAAAGGTGAAAGACCAGATTTATATGCGATGACAACTCAAAGACTACGAAAGTTAAGAATGAAAGAACATATACAAAGATCAAAGCATGATACATCAAGAAACTGAGAATTATATATAAAATTAATTAAAGCTTAAGTAAACTAACATATTCCTTTTTTTCTCTAAAAAATATTTTATCGTAAAAGTCTCAATTGAGCCCTACAAGTTGATAATCAGTTGGAGGGACTTTGAATTTTGGAAATGGAAGTATCTAGTTGTTTTCTTTCCATTTGTGGATGTAATCATGGTGGGAGACAAATGTTCCATAAATGGAGAGAAAGCAGATGAATGAACGCGTAAAAGGTGTTGATGGCAGATTATAGTCTTACACAACGTTCAATATTTAAGATGAACTAAAAGACAAAAACTGAGGGATCCACGGTTGATGGATCAACTATGGGATCGACCTGATTGGTCAGAGTTTGTTTTCTTGGTTTATGTGTCTTGCTTACAAATACACGTCTTCCCTAACCTTTTTCACTTACCCCTTTTGCTCATAACACTTCCAAATATGTAAGACCCTAAATCGTTCATGACAAAAGTCGCAGCGGAAACACGTACCATAAAATTTCTTTCATTATAAATACCTCAACTTATTTAAAGTTTAACTTTAACACAGCTCTTTCTCATAAATCCATCATCCTCTTATTTACTAGTTAAAAATATAGCTTATGTTTACTGCATTATGTACATCAACGTTTCCATACAATCTCTCTAGTGACTCGATCTTCGATCTCCAATCCTTGGATATCCTCATGACTGGTACTACCTGCGCTCACCACATAAAATTTACAACATTAGTACGCATGATAAACATACAAGGTTTGTTCATGTTTACTTCTCGTTTCGTTAACTCTTTACATCCCAGCTTTCCCATCCTGATGATACGATCCGTAGTGAGACTTCTTTGGTATTCCTGCGTTACACTTCATTTACCAAGCACGCTATTATTACCGTTAGTACTCAATTTCATTAGATGCATGCGTACATACTTTCATTACAAACTGATACATACGTTTACGGTCACAAATAGCAACTTTCCTACATACGTACCTACATACATACATACGTACGTACCTACGTACGTGCATACCTAAATACATCCATTCCTACCTACATACATATATACCTACATTCATAAATACATACATACTTACATACATACATACATACATACATACATACATACATACATACATACATACATACATACATACATACATACATACATACATACATACATACATACATACATACTTATTACATGCCTTCACACAAACCTACATACGTGCATACCTTCGTACATACTGACTTGCGTACATACGTTCTACCTACCTACACACCTACATACATACATTTAAACGCATATGACATACTTACGTATATACCCTTCTTACATCTTTACATACATGCATACACTCGTACATATCATTATACATACATAAACACACATCCGCATACCTACATACATTCCTACACCTTCACATATATACATACTATCATACGTATCTTCATATATACATAAATACGCATCTACATACACGCACAACATCTTGCATACCTCTTACATACTAATACGTTAATTACATGAGACTTAAACTTTGATTTATAGCCCATATTCATCTAAGGATCAATCAAAAACATGTTTAGAAAGTCCGCCGTAGTCCACGGATAACAAACCGAAGCCTACGATACATAAATCAACTTAACTAACAAATTTCAGACTTTTGGACTTGGGGAGGTCGTCGGCGACGGCCCTAGGGCCCGTCGGCGACGGCCCGTAGTTTTTACCGTCGGCCAAAACCCCGTAGACAGGAAAATAAGGCGTCTGAGAAAACTGACTTTCCCTTGCCCGTCGGCGACGGCCTCTCTAAAATGCATTTTCCTGCAGATCCGTTTCGACGTCCGAACGCACTAAAACGCGCGTAACTTTCGAACCGTTTACCCATTTAACCTCTCGTTTCTTCCTACATGCTTGTAAATTCACATTCTATCATATAAACTTAACATCCCATATCCAGATTAAGGAAATTCTTATCTTACGCTCTATCGGCTTATTATCATTTCCTAATTATTTGACCCGTTCTGGGTATTTGCTCATTAATTGGTCTAAGAATAACAAGACCATACATCCCACCTCCATACTTATCCAAAACATTACACCAATCATAAAACTTGTTTCTAAACCACTTATTAAGATCGTTTGCCCAAAATACCCATCAAGGGCATTTTGGTCAACTTTAAATCCCATCCCTTACGACGTAAGACTACGACACATATTTGACCTCACCCACCATGTTAGGTTAATTAAAACACCATATAACTTAATCGAACATAAGAAGTGATTACAGAAATCACTTACCTTACGCGTCCGTGCTCGTATCCGATTCCTTGCCTCTTCTTGACCCGTTAGCCTTTCTCGCTTGAGTCCGCCTTGACATGATTCCTATACTTTCATGTCACCCATCACATTCTCGTTAGTATACACAATTGTACGCGTTAACGATCATATTAACCACATATTTCACATTTGACTTTCTTTAGTCACAACTAACAAGCATAAAACATATAATCAAATTCATATCCTTTCCAATTCATGAAATTTATCATATAATCATGGATAACGCATATTAACATAACATGTACCATACGACTTCCTACAATCCTACCTTTACGACAACGAGTCAAATCATGTAACTTATACTTAGTTGACTTTTGAGAGTCAACTATTAACCATACTTAACTATCGACTTATCACCATATACTTGTAACATCATAATCGACTATACGGGCGATACTATTATCATACGCTTGGTGTGCGTACCACCTTCTAAGCATAACGTACAACTGATTTATGCATGAATCTTCTAAGCTCATATATAATTCATCAAATCCTACTACTAATCAACATATAACATTCACACATAAACATCAAACATATCACCACCACCTTTCTCTCAATTCAACTCACAAGAATTCATCATATCCATCATAATTCATCAACAATCAACAAGAATTGAACAATGATGATCATCCAAGTCATCATCCTTACCAAAACAAGTGGGTTTCACCTCTAAACATCAAATTAACACAAACCGTTCATAACCTATGTTCTATATGATGATTCTAACACTTATACATGATCAATTTCACCTTAACTTACGGATTAGAACATAACCCACTTCACCCATGATCACCAATCTTAGATTTAAAACATACCTTATGATCCTCTCGTGTTGGTGATCATTAATCCATACTCGGTTGTGAATTTGGGCCTCGATTTATCCTTCAATTTGATCATTTAAGGTTGAGCTAGGGTTTGGCTCAAATGGGAGCTCCTGATCGATCTAGAACACACACGAATGTGTGTTTGTGTGTGTTGTTATTTTCTTTTAATAACTCATCTTTCATTCTATACCATCTAGCCCCTCATGTTTACCATTTAACATACTTGGCCCAACTTTCATGATTTAATAGTTTTGGCCATACACTTTAACTAGGTAAAATAGCCTAATTATTTATTTCATGACGTGTCACATAAGAACATACGACAATTATTAACATTCAGATTTTGGGGCGTTACAAATACACATCTAATCAGTATCGCTTTATTTACCTTACATATCTAATCGAGGAGAGATTGAAAATCAAAGACCAAAAAACAAAAAAGAAAAAAATTTGCTTTAACTCAAATATTCAAATATTGTAATTGTGAGTTTATCACCAGCGAGTTAAGTGATATATTTTTTGTAAGGGGTCTTACCATTGGTTTGTTATTATCATACAAACACTATTGGGAGACAGTGTTAGGAGACTAGTCATCATTGTGATAAAGAAAACGTAAAGTTATTTACTTGGTGTAGCCAGTGAAGAAGGTGATCACTACCCTGGACTAGTGGGGAATCGTAGAGACATATTATAGAGATATTGGGTTGAAGGTGATCACTAAAACATTGATTTCTTTTTTTTTTTTTTTTCCAAAATCACAAGATAGGTAAAAAAACTCAGATATATGTCAATTTCACACAAAAGAATATAATAAAAAAACTCCACCCCAATTGTTGAGTTACTTGTCACATTCAACATAAGTGAATTCCAACTAGTCTTATATATCAAACATGACGTGTCTACATTTATAGATGTTATATCAAACATGGTAAAATTTTACTAAAAAAACTTAGATATATGTCAATTTCAATTAAAAAAAAAAACAATAACACCAACTATTGAATTACTTGTCACATTCAACATTAGTGAATTCCAACTGGTCTTATATATCAAACATGACGTGTCATTTATAGATGTCATGTTAAATCCTTACAATTGGTTCAAGTTTTACTAAAACCCTAAATTTTAGGCATTTTTAGTTTTGTCATATTCATGTAAAGGGTGTGTGTAAGGGGCTGTTTGTTTCATCCAGATCTGACCCAGTCAGCTCTAATTCATCCTCTGTCCCATTCAGCATCAAACAATGTTTGATTGATTCAGACCCAATTTTAACCATTCAGATGTTTTCTTTTGGAATCAAACAGTCTCAAGTCTGACTGAATCAGATGTTTCCTCTTAATGGTTCAGTTCAGATGCAAACAAACAACCACTAAATATATTGTTCAAATAAAAAGTGTTTTTGTCAACTTTTAAAATATAACAGGAAAAATAGACAATGTTAGAATTGAATTGATAAAATAATAATATTGCCTAGTCTTAGTCTTATAAACAATAAATTAAACTTGAAGGGTTAATTTTACCAAACGTGTAATACTTGGGTTGTAGCTCAGTAGCAAGACGCACATTTTTTTTTTAGAAAATGCAAGTTCAAATATAGGTAAGGTGTAATTAGGGCTGTTCACGAGCCGAGCCGAACCGAGCGGACCTTTGCTCGTGCTTGACTCGTTTACAAATCGAACCGAGCGGAGCGGCTCATTTAAAACCGATCACAAATCAAGCGAGCATTTTTCGAGCAATAAATATTTCGAGAGAGCGGCGAGCGAAGTTTGAGCGATTTGGACAACCGTGTCGCCCGATTTAAATTTGCTGAGAGAGATAGTGACAATGTAGGGTCTCAAGTTTTTATGTCTTAATAAACAAGCACATTTCATGACATAATATTTTTCTTATAAATAACAATGTTGTGGCCAACGAGGCGATAATCATATTGCACGAACAATGACGTTGAGAGCAAGAGACGATTGACTTAGGGTAACGACATGAAACATTGAGGCAATGAGCAGACTGTCGTTTATCTGTTTAGGGTTTACCTTTTAGATTTAATATTAATTTTTAGGGTTTAACTTTTAGATTTGATGAGCAAACTGTCGTTTATCTGTTTAGGGTTTAACTTTTAGATTTGATATTGGCGTGACCGTGTTAGTACTTATAGATATAGTTTTAAATTTGTATATAGTTGACCAAAATCTAATAGAGTAGTATATATAAAAGTATAAAACTATAAATTTAATTTATATTTAAGTATATATGTATGTGTGTATAAATCAGGTGTGTGTATATGTATAATTTATATTTGTGTATATACATGTTTATATATGTAGGGGACCGCTAAAATGAGAACCACCTCGAGTTGTAAGAACCGTGAGAACTACACCGTACGGGGCGAGGTGGACCGAATTTTTTTTTTCATAAACGTAGATGCGTGTATTATAAACACATTTGTAAAAAAAATAAAATGTCGTGTGTGTAGTTTTGAGCACCACAAGTTTGTGTTTACGGGTACCGTAAATTTAACCGGAAAATTTACGGTACCCGTAAACACAAACTTGTGGTGCTCAAAACTACACACACGACATTTTTTTTTACAAATGTGTTTATAATACACGCATCTACGTTTATGAAAAAAAAAATTCGGTCCACCTCGCCCCGTACGGTGTAGTTCTCACGGTTCTTACAACTCGATGTGGTTCTCATTTTAGCGGTCCCCTATGTATGTATGTGGATATGTATATTATGTGTGTATAAATTAGGTGTGTGTGTATATGTATAATTTATATTTGTGTATATACATGTTTATATATGTATGTGGATATGTATATATATACTAACTAAAAATAATAATTCGAGCCGAACTGAGCTGAGCGGACCTTTGCTCATGCTTGGCTCATTTACAAACCGAACTGAACAGAGCGGCTCGTTTACAACCGAGCGTCAAATTGAACGAGCATTTTCCGAGCAATTTCCGAACGAGCGTCGAGCGGTTTGAACAACCCTAGGTGCAATTCAGGTGCCGTTAAAAAGAAAAACAAGTAATGGCAACTTTTTTTTTGAACGGCTAATTTCTTTAATCCCCTGTCGTTCGTGGGACTTGAACCCATAACCTTCCCCTAGGGGTGTTCATGAGCCGAACCGAACCGAACGGAGGTCTGCTCGTGCTCGGTTCGGATTTAGGAAATCGAGCGGAAATCTTATGCTCGTGCTCGGTTCGGTTTAGAACCGAGCCGCTCGGTTCGGTTCGCTTTTGCTCAGTTTTATTTAGCATTCCTACACAGCCATTTATTTACCAAAATTCACCAACTTATATGTCTCACACACAATTTAACAAAATACAAACATAAAAAGTCCCAAAAAAATAAACACAAAATGTCATCCAAATGTTTAATGTTTAAGAACATCTAAAAGGCAAAATAACTTCAAAAACACGCGTTGAAATCATTCCAGACATCTTCAATCAAAAATTGAATTCAAAACATAAAATTTGATACAGTAACAGACTAACATCAATTGAAACCCATAAAACACCCCTCTTTTTTTTTTGAACTGAAGAGTTGAGAGAGATTAAGGTTTTTTTTTTTTTTTGAACTGAAGATATGAAGATATGAGGATTTTAGGGGCTGGATATGTTACATGTTTATTATATTTAATAAATATAATATATATATAATAATAAAAATAAATTCGATCGAAACCGAACGAGCAACGAGCGAGCGTACCTATGCTCGTGCTCGGTTCGTTTTTAAATCGAACCGAGCTGCTTGGCTCGGTTTTAACCGAGCAAGAAATCGAACGAGCAAATTTCCGAGCTTTTTCGAACGATCGTCGAACGATCTTCGAGCGCCGAGCAGTTTGGACACCCCTACCTTCCCCTTCCCAACCTAGGTGTTTTAAAGGCTTTAACTTTTCCGATAGACCACCACCCCATTGATAACTTACTCAAGATTTTTTATTTTTTTATTACAAAAAATCAGAAAATAAGAATGCATATCGGAGATAATTTCCCAATTTTCAACGAACAAAATCTCCCTCTGCCTCTAGGTCCAACCCCCACCGCCGATTATCACCACCGTCGTCACCTTACACTCTCACACCAAACCAAACATTCACCTATAAACCCTTCGTAAAACCACCAAAGCTAGGGTTTATTCCCACCCTTCTCATCTCAATACAACAAACAAACAAACAACCTAGGGTTTCGTTTCCTTTCCTTTCAATGTCAAAGAGAAAGTTCGGATTCGAAGGCTTCGGCATCAACAAGCAATCCACATACAGCTTCGAGCGACCTGACGCACCTCAACGACTCTACGTTCCTCCGTCGTCCCGCGGCGGCGGCCATGACCACTTCGAAGACACCGATCTCGATAACATAGAGTACGAAGAATCCGGCAACAACGCGGTTAATAACGACGGAGGAGCAGATGACGGTGAAATTGATCCGCTGGATGCATTTATGGAAGGGATTCATGAGGAGATGAGGGCGCCGGTGGTTCCGAAGGCGAAAGAGAAGGCGGATAAGTATAGAGATGATGAGGAGGATGATCCGATGGAGAGTTATTTGAGAGCGAAGAAGGATATCGGTTTGACGTTGGCGTCTGATGCGCTTCATGCTGGTTATAATTCGGATGAGGAGGTTTATGCTGCTGCTAAGGCTGTGGATGCTGGAATGCTGGAGTATGATTCTGATGATAATCCTATTGTTCTTGATAAGAAGAAGATTGAGCCAATTGCTGCTTTGGATCATAGTTTGATTGATTATGAACCGTTTAATAAAGATTTTTATGAAGAAAAACCATCCGTATCAGGTATATGTTTAAACACTAACACTTATTCCACAATCTGTGAATATGTTGCTTTTGTGTTTAGTGTTTTGTATGTATTGGTTAAGCACATAGACAAACTAAGACTAGTGTTTCTTAGGCAATACCGCAATACTGCTTAGATGATTGTGCATAACAGATTTGTTGCTTAGATTCAGAGAACTCTCAACAAACTCGATATACATATGCTGTCGTCAGTGAGTCAGTAAGCAGTGATGATTACAATCTGTAGATATTATAAGATGAAAATCCTAATGTACGTAGAAGTATAGAACAAGAAACTGTATATAAAACCAAAACACTTCATACTAAAGTAACTTGAGTTGATTGGTGTATGATCAGATCATCAGAATGAATCCAGTAGCATTAATAAAAGATGAAACCCAAGAGAAGTGGGTAAACTATGACTCAAACGACCAATAACTGATTAGAAATCATTAACTGCAACTCAAGTAGCAAATAAATAAACACTCTTTTTTACCTTAAAGTTGTGATCCATTACACATTTGTTATGAAACCTGTATAAAAGATCAGGACATGCCTACGTGACATTTGGAAGACATTACGACAACACTACCATCTAGCTATAAGGTTTAATACCTATTATTATTTTGGTTTTAAAATTCGCGATGCGTTTTGATCCCAAAAGCCAATGCGCAATGGGTGATGCGAGCGCATCACGTATGCGAGGCGTTTGTTATTTAAAAAAATATTTAGAGATAGTATTTTAACTTGTTAAAACACTAAAATTTAGAGATTAAAATAAATAAATACAAAAAAATAGCTCCAGTACCATCAATGAAGTTCAATATAACCAAAATAAGCCTTGAACTCTTATGTGTACAGGTGGTCAAAGGTACAAGTATTCTATGTAGGAATTCACTTAACAACTTCATCAGCTCATTGTACAAGCTTATTAAGCACATTGTACAAGCTCATTGTACAATTTTACTCTATAGTGGTTGATATCAGAAAAATATGTGTGCATCAGGGCGCATCATGTGAGCGCATTAGAAGCGCATTGTGCGATTTAGAGCTTCATCTTCATCTCATGTAATCGCAGCGCATCGCATCACCTGACGCGATCTCATCAACACATCTTGCGCATCGTGCACATCGCGCATTATGCGCTCCTAATGCGCGCATTTTCAAACCAAGATTAGTATAAGTCTAGATACATGCTATAATAGCAAACAACTCATGAAACTGTAGAAGTTTTCCTCGAAGTAATTTGTGTATTCAATTTCAAACCTTTTTTGGTTATTTCACTGAAAGTATATACGTATTGATACGAGTGTGTATATATATTATAAGAGTGTATATATATTAACATAACCCATCATCATTAATTAAAGCTTTACTTATTTTTAAACCAGGTATGAGTGAGCAAGATGTTGCAGAGTATCGAAAGAGTCTAGCAATCCGTGTTGCAGGCTTTGACGTTCCAAGGCCAATAAAAACATTTGCAGAAGCTGGATTCTCTACAGAGTTAACGAAAGCAATTGCAAAACAAGCTTACGAAAAGCCTACTCCAATACAGTGCCAATCTTTGCCAGTTGTGCTATCTGGCAGAGATATTATTGGCATTGCAAAAACTGGTTCAGGGAAGACCGCAGCATTTGTTCTTCCTATGATTGTACACATTATGGATCAACCTGAATTGGCTAAAGAGGAGGGGCCCATTGGAGTCATTTGTGCACCTACAAGAGAACTTGCACACCAAATATATTTAGAGGCCAAGAAATTTGCAAAAGCGTATGGTATTCGTGTGTCTGCGGTTTACGGTGGGATGTCGAAGCTCGAGCAGTTTAAAGAACTGAAGTCAGGATGTGAAATTGTTATTGCTACACCTGGGAGGTTAATAGACATGCTAAAGATGAAGGCGCTAACAATGTCGAGAGCTACTTATTTGGTTCTTGATGAGGCTGATAGAATGTTTGACCTTGGGTTTGAACCACAAATTCGGTCAATTGTCGGTCAAATCCGGCCGGATCGTCAAACATTGCTTTTTTCAGCGACAATGCCTAGAAAAATTGAGAAGCTTGCTAGAGAAACACTTACGGATCCCGTGAGAGTTACTGTTGGTGAGATCGGGATGGCTAATGAAGATATCACCCAAGAAGTTCAAGTACTTCTTTCTGATTCAGAAAAGTTGAATTGGCTGCTTGAAAAGCTACCGGAACTGATTGATAATGGTGATGTTTTGGTTTTTGCTTCAAAAAAGGCAACGGTTGATGAGATAGAAAGCCAGTTATCGCAAAAAGGGTTTAAAGTTGCTGCTCTTCATGGTGATAAAGATCAGGCATCTCGTATGGAGACATTGCAAAAATTTAAAGCGGGAACATACCATGTTCTTGTTGCTACTGATGTTGCTGCTCGTGGTCTTGACATTAAATCGATTAAATCGGTGGTTAATTTTGATATTGCTAGAGATATGGACATGCATGTGCATAGAATTGGGAGAACGGGCCGCGCTGGTGACAAAGATGGAACTGCTTACACTCTTATCACACATAAAGAGGCCCGTTTTGCTGGAGAGTTGGTCAATAGCTTGATTGCAGCTGGTCAAAATGTGTCAGTGGAGCTAATGGACCTTGCTATGAAGGTAACTTTTTTTTTGTCTTTATACTACATAAATATTGTTTTTTTTTTCATTGTAGGTCATGTCATATGTGCTTAGGAGTAGTACCGCTAAACGAGTAGTGTTTTTAACAAAAAATGGCAACTGTCTAAACTTAGCTATCTGCTCCTGAAATTTAAGATGCAAACAAAAGGAAATTTCACTAGTCGGCCCGATTGGAGAAGGGCAATTCTCCGGTACAAACAGTACTTAGGTAATTTAGATAAAACAAGAACAGAAAGAAACAGCCTAAAACAGAAAATAAATAGGAAAAACAGGGGCAGTTAAGCTGCAGTTTCTCCCTAAACACCCACTAACCCACTCACCCACTAAACCCACTTGGCTGATTAGCTGGGTTCGTATCATTACATCCCCCCTGGAAAAGCGACTTGCCCTCAAGTCGGCTACCGACCCTTGCTGTTGATTTTTTCTCGAATGGCTCGAAGGTCAAGTGATGGAATGTTGCTGAATTATGAGTCTCGGGTATCATTCCCTGCAGTTTATAATCTCGCCCCCCTAAAGTAAATTTTAAAAACATTTTGCTCCAATTTGCTTGCACCGTGTTCAAGGTAGCCAACCATTGTATACCCTGGACCACATCTATCCCTCCCAACGAGTGGATAAAAGTTTTGAGTTATTTGGAGGTCGGCTATATGTAGCACAACATCCTTACAAACTTGGTTGTAGCGAATGATATCCCCATTGCCAATCTTCACTCCAAATGGAACTTCACAGGTTGATAAACCAATTTTAGGAACCAAGGAGGCTGTGATGAAATTGTGGGTTGAACCACAGTCAACCAAAATTGATACCTTAAATTATTGATGGAACCGTAGACTATCAATGCCGGGTGGTGTGGCGTGCCTACGAGGGCGTGTAGGCTAATCTGGGCTTTGTCTTCAGCTTCTTCTTCAGTCTCCACAAGTTCTTTAACATTCTGATCACCCGCTTCTAACAATTGTAGCGAGCTAGTTTTGCATCTATGCCCCGGCCAATAATTTTCCCCACACCGAAAACATTCACCCTTGATGTACCTAGCCTGTTTTTCTGCCTCCGAAATGCGAACCGGAGAAGTGGTAATTGCTGGAACGGTGGTCACAGGGGCTCTTTTGACAGCAGTCTGCTTTGATTTTGATCCTGATCGATTGGAATCAGCCTTTGATTCAAACTCATGAGCAATGCTCACGGCCTTGTACACCGTTCTGGGCTTGTGGATCCGCACATCTGCTCTTAATTCCTCCTTGAGGCCGTTTAGAAACATTCCCAATAGACAGTGCTCGGGCCAACTCGTGACCCGAGAAGAACGTTTCGCGAATTTTTGGCGATACTCCTGTACTGTACCAGTTTAACGGATGCTGCAAAGGTGTTCGTCTGGATTCTGAAACTCAGCAGGTCCGAAATTTTTTTGTAACGCGCGAACAAGGTCTTCCCAGTATTCGATTTCCTGATCAGCGGATAACCAGGAGTAAAGGTCTAATGCATCTCCTTCCAAGTGCATCGAGGCCACATCCACCTTCTCCTTTTCCGGTATGTGATAGTACCGGAAATACTTCTCAGCCTTAAGGGTCCACCCCGTGGATCCCTTACACTGAATTTGGGAAATTCAATTTTGTTGTGGGGACAGTAACGACGGTTGTTGCCCCAAGAGGACTCCTCATCATCAAATTGATTGAAACCGCTGTGCGATTTTTCTTTCTTTTGGTTCTGCGTTTTGAGGGCAGCAACTTCATTCTGCAGGGACTCCATAGAAGATGCTATGGCTGCTCACTAGCAGCCACAAAGTCGGAACTTGATGGGTTGGGATCTGGGTTACTCCGGGTTTGAGGCGCCATGGTTTCCCGGCAATGGAACCAATTGATAGAACCCGAAAATAAGATGCAAACAAAAGGAAATTTCACTAGTCGGCCCGATTCGAGAAGGGCAATTCTCCGGTACAAACAGTACTTAGGTAATTTAGATAAAACAAGAACAGAAATAAACAGCCTAAAACAGGAAATAAATAGGAAAAACAGGGGCAGTTAAGCTGCAGTTTCTCCCTAAACACCCACTAACCCACTAAACCCACTTGGCTGATTAGCTGGGTTCGTATCATAACTTATTGCAAACAAAATGTTAACAAGTTTCTTAGTGTTGTCAGATTGCTTAATCAAGGAGAAAATCTTGGTGTTTTTCACACTAATTGTAATCAGACACACTTATTGTTTGTTCACCTGCACATGTTTTAATTGGCATTATCTTATACAAAGAACTATTTATGTGTTTTTCTCTTATTCTTGAATATAACTGTGAAGTGCAATATATATCATAAACAGTAACAGTATCTGTTCATCATGAAAAATCATACAAAATCGTTTGTGAGTAATGTTTTTTATCTTAACTTTTCAGGATGGGAGGTATAGATCCAAACGGGACGCGAGAAAAGGAGGTATTTTTTTCTTTTTCCTTTTTGTTAATATTATTTTTTATATTGTGCATGATTTATTACCATATGGCCGAACTGTATGCATACATTTTCACTTTTTACTGGGTGAAGTCATTATCATCATTTTAATTTGTTTCATATTTGTGCAGGTGGGAAAAGGGCAAAAGGAAGGGGAGGTGGCAATCGAGGTGTGCGTGGTGTGGATTTTGGTTTGGGGATAGGATACAATTCAGAACCCAAAGCTGCTTCGTCAACTGGTCGTAGTTCAGCTGTTAATTCACTTAAAACAGGAGTTATGGCTCAGTTCAAAAGCAGCTTTGTTGCTGCTTCATCGAATTCTCAAAATCAGGGTTTAATCAACAGTAACAAGAAAATGGTTTTGCCTGGTTTTGTTTCTGGTGGTTCCATAGGTGGAGATGTACGACCTCCCACTACCACCATTTCTCCAAGTTTGACTCCCATGCCAGCTGGCAATACCGCTAATCAGAACACAGGTCATGGAAGCCAAGGGAGTTCTGAGAGGTGATTTTCCTAATTTGAACTTCCTTTTTATTTAGTTAATATTGTTAGGTTATATCAGATGTTACCATAGTTATTGATAGCAACAAGCTACCTATACGCTACGTAGCGATAGCGAGCGCTATTTGATGTTTAGTGATAACGTTTTAGATTTTTTTTTTAAAATAAAAAAATAGGGTTTTGTTGATGCAATTAGTGAAGATTACAGCCGTTTGGTCAAATTAAAATGCCAAAAAATTTGGTTACTAATTATTTCTAGAAAAAAAAAAACCTTAATTGTCGCTATTTTACGCTATTGAGCGCTAAACATCATATAGCGATGATCTAGCGCTACGCTATTCTCTATAGCGCTTGCTATCATCGCTATTAACAACTATGGATGTCACAAGTGGGTGAGTTGGGTAATGGGTTAAACTTGCCGGGTCATGCGGACTTCTTTAGTCATTTCATTTTTTTTTAATTAGTCGCATCAAAAATAGACATTTTGTGACTTTTAACCCATATGAGAAATAGCAGAAGCATACTATTTGTAAGTGAACTGACTTGAAAATGCTACATTGAGGCTTGGTTGTCTCATTAACCACTTATGCTTTGTGCAGGTCAAAAGACCGGCCTAGAGAAAGGAGGCGGCCTTCTGGTTGGGACCGCTGAACCGCAAGTGGACTGATAAGCTTGTATGTTATGTGACTTAACACATCTTATTGTTTATCTACAACGTTTTTGGTTTCACATATGTAGTTGCCACTTACAGTTTATATTTATTCGACAGTTTGGTTACGGGTGATAGTTTGTTAGGTAGTTGTCAAAATACTTCAATATGGTATGGTTTTGTTTTATTCCAGTATCACCGCATTTCAGTACTTTAATATGTATGGCTTCATCTTATTCCAGTATCACTGCATTACAGGTTACAGAAATGATTTTGAGCGATCGAGAAAATAAACAAAATCGATACATTGTTTATCCAGTTTCAATTGTATTTTTCTCTGATTTTATCAGTTGTTTAGGTATCTAGAATTCTGCCCATTTTGATCTGCGCATAAGGACAACCTATGCAAAGTCGAATCTACATGGCATCCTCGAATCAGAACAATGTAGTAAAGTTGCCCGTCACAGATATTAATTTTTTATGCCTTTGGACACTTCATTTCATGTGTGTTGGTCGCTACTGTTCTGCGACGGGTGGCATTGGGACACACCTCCAGGCAAGGTTCCTTCAAAGTGCTATCATCTTCCGGTGGAGAAATTCCAAACTTGAACTGCACGTCAACTCATTGTTAGTTGAAGGCCAAGACGAGACAATGAGCTAACAAGACGTAGAGTTCTTTACCTGACAGCTATAATCGCTGAAGTTTGGCTCCATTAGAAGAGGAACTCCCATGTGATCCATAAAGAACTCCTGCAAACCGAATCTAGTTACAGTCAGCCAACAAATATACAAAATATCAATTCTATAGTGCAATCTGATCCATTCTATCATTCCCAAAACTGGTAGATTGTTCCAATGAAACCATTGTATCATCATACTCGGTAAATCCCACCAATAGCAAAGTTAAGGTAGAGTTTGAGAGGGTAAGATGTAGACAGCCTTACCCCGTAGGAATAGAGAGGCTTCTTTCAATGAGACCCCCGGCTCGATAGTAGTTTTGCATCAAGCCTAGGACATAAAGCACATGACACTCGGCAACAATCGGGACAAAGGCCGATTAGTGTATGCACCTCTTGTCTTTCGGCTATCAACGCCACCACATGATGCATGATTAAGCGTAAAAGTTATTTTCACGATAACGTTAAAATTAGTGCAACTTCACTTTTGCCCCATGAGGGCCACGCATATATACATTATATATGCACACCGCAAGCGGGGCGTAGGAAGTCTACATGCTGTATCTGAAAACCAAATGCTGCTGACCTGAGTAGGAAGTTTACATGTATTCACACATATCCCCACACATTTACTCTCCTCTAGATACTTGCATCTTTCGACAAACACCTACATAAAAAACAACAGCAACCCAAATTGACATGTGCAAATAACAACCACTAAACTAATGGAACCTTAAAAGGAACAAACTATTACCCCACTTGGTAACGATGATCCATCAGGAAGATCAACATTGTTAACTGTGCAGGTACCCATTAGCCATTGACAAGATAGTGCAGTCACCCTTGCTTCCAGACAACACAGACTCACAAGCTTAGTACTAAGAATCATTTCAAATTACCAACAAAACAAACATTTCTCATAACATCAAGTTATCAATTAACTGTGGGCCACAACATGTAGGTTTAACCATCTTCACACCACCTCATAACGGTCCCATTTTACGAGTCGAATACTTGATATGAAATAACCAGAATCAAAGAGCCAGTGTTTGGATATGCATTTGTTGTTTAAAGTTATGATTAACTTATAACTTACTGCATTGTGATAACAAGATAATTTCTGGTCACTTAAAGGTTCACATTAAAATTGACCTGAAACATTCAACTGGATTTTTTCAACCTTTAAAAAATAATAATCACATTCAGAATATAATACCAAATACGGCCGGAATCCACCATGGCGCCCCATAGCGCCCGGCCACACCACTACGGCCGGCGTTATGGGTTGGTTTTGTGCTCTCATCGCGAAATACATAGCGGCGTGACCATTCTTCCCAACTCACACACACATATATACATACATATGTATGTATAATTGAAGGGGTTATATAACCCCCTTTCCACTACACCCTCTTGTGAGATAAAGCCCCATAAAGCCCTTCTCTTACGCGTTTCGTCACTTGTCGCATAACGCCCCACAAGGGGCTTTTATTCAATATACTAGGTTATAACCCCGTGTATTACACGGGTTGAATAAATGAATTTTATATACCAAATAATAAAACAATATATTTTTAAAAACCTCCTTTATTGCACGAGTTGAATAAATATAATTTTATATATTAAATAATAAAAGTTATATCTTTAAAAACCATATTGTACGGGTTGAATAAATATAATTTTATATACCAAATAAAAAAGTTATATCTTTAAAACCACGTGTATTACATGGGTTGAATAAATGTAATATTGTTTAACAAATAATAAAATAATACATCTTTAAAAAACCTCATTTATTACACGAGCTGAATAAATGTAATTTTATATACCAAATAATAAAAAAATTACATCTTTAAAAATATGTGTATTACACGGGTGGAATAATTGTAATTTTCTATACTAAATAATAAAAAATATATATCCTTAAAAAATCCCGTGTATTGTACGAATTGAATAAATCTAATGTTATATATCAAATAATAAAAAGTTATATATTAAAAATCTCATGTGTTACACGGGTCGAATAAATGTAATTTTGTATAATAAATAATAAAAAAGGTATATCTTTAAAAAAACCACGTGTATTACACGGGTTTATTAAATCTAGAGTTAATTACATAGTTAGTCCCTGTGGTTTGCACAAAAGAACATACTTAGGTACTAATAGTTTAAAATCACCTTCTAGGGTATTAACTTTTCATTTTGTAACGTTTGGAGGTATTAACTACTAGGGTATTAACATAGTTAGTCCTTGTGGTTTGCCAAAATAACATACTTAGGTACTAATAGAATGTGATTTTAAACCTATAAATAACGTTAATACCTCCAAACGTTACAAAATGAAAAGTTAATACCCTAGAATGTGATTTTAAACTATTAGTACCTAAGTATGTTACTTTGTGCAAACCATAGGGACTAACTATGTAATTAACTCTTAAATCTAATTTTATATACCAATAATAAAATGTCATATCTTTCAATATACTAATGGATAATACTCGATACGCGATGCGTATGGTGATTGTGAAGATGGTTCTTGAAATGAAGATATGTTATTCAAGAAGCAAATCAACATCTATTTGAGTGATAAAATGTTGGTACCAATTCCGACAAATTGATTTATAAATTATGTAATAAAATTGATATAATAATTTTTTTAGTAATCAAAATAAAAATATTTCATATATTAATACAAAGTTTGGTTTTCGTGATAAATAATTTGTTTTATTTAAAAATATCTTAAATTAACAATTTAAATTTTAGAATAATATTTTATTAGAAAAATAAAAGAATGGTATTCAAAATTTAAAGTAGGATGAAATTTAATATTGGCTCATTATTCATTTATTTATTTAATTAATATAAGATAAGTTTGGAAGTGAGGTGAGAAAATCATAAAATAAATGTTTACAATGAATTATAGGTGTCACATATTAATGTTTTACTATATATATATATATATATATATATATATATATATATATATATATATATTTAGATTGATATAAATAGATTATTCTATTGTAGTAAAATTTGTTAACAAAATCTAAATAAATTTAACACTTTATTTAAAACTTGTAAATGTAGAAATGATAAATAATATTAGTTAATTTTATTTTAAGTTTCGTAAATTATATTTGATACCAAACTAAACAAAACGTTCAAATATATAGTTAATATCAAGAGTAAATTACGATTTTGGCCTCTGTGGTTATATCACTTTTACCCTTTGGCCAAAAAATGAATCTTTTAACATTTGAGCCCCTAACGTCTTTTTTTCTAACCCTTTTGGCCTCTAACACTAAACCCATCAATTTACTTTTGGTGGCCAAAGGGGTTAGAAAAAAGACGTTGGGGTCCAAAAGGGTTAAAAAAAGACGTTGAGTCTCAGATGTTAAAAAAAAAATTGGACTAAAAGGGTAAAAGTGATATAACCACAGGGGCCAAAATCGTAATTTACTCTAATATCAGATTAGATAACTAAGTTTGAATTTGAAGTAAATAGATAAATATAAAAGTAATAATTAAACTAAATAATATTTAGTAGGAGGATTATCTATAATTAATTAGAACAAATTAAATTAAAATAACAATTATCCATAAGACATGGCCTAATATTATAATGACAAGTGTAATGGTTTCTTTTGTTATAAGAGATGTTTGTAAATAACTACTCACCTACCATGACAGCAGCAAGTTTTCCTTGAGCAACAGGAGCAAATATGATTTTGTAGAGCTCTAACAACAACGGGGGAAACAGCGATCTTAATATGCGAACCTGACAGTTATGTAATTCATGTAAATAGTGTTTACGAAATTAAGATAGAATTTTACTAGTTAGAAGTAACATACAGCTGCATCTTTGGTTTCAGAGTTGGTTCTGGCAAGCATAAGACGATTGGCTACGTCTATTAATCCATCATAACCCGGTTTCTCCGAATCCCATCCTACTTCCTGTAATCCAATTTCACAAACACGACGAAATCACAATTGGTAATTATTCATTTTGTTATGTTACCTGAACCATCTTATTGCGGAATAAGTTGAGGAAAACATGATCAAGCACGCCAGGAGTGTATTGGACACTCGAAATTGGATCTATCTGTAGGAGGAAGGGTTTGTCAGGATTCATAAACGATTAACAAATTCAGAACCCTAACTGTAGAGAGTAGTATATCATACTGTTTCTCGTGATTGAGCAGATAATCGAAACAGACGGTGATTATTTGTGGTCTGGAGGTGTGGCTTTTGGTGGAGAAGAGAATGCAAGGGGAGAGGAGGAAGGGTAGCCATGTCTTCTTGTTTCAGAGGGAATATGGATATTTTGGATATCGACTATTAATACACCATTAGTTGTAAGTTTATTGAATAGGGATCAAAATCAAGCGAAAAATACCCCGAGTTGTGAGAACTTAAAGCAAATGTAGAAAGCTGATGATATAAGTATAACATCACTTTTTACAGCATTACGGCTGTCGTAATTTCTTTTTTGAAAAAGTTGATTATTTTTGGGATTTTTGGTAAAAAAAATTTGAAAATTTTCTTTTTTGAAAAAGTTGATTATTTTTGGGATTTTTGGTAAAAAAAATTTGAAAAAACTATTCGAAAGGCCGAGTTCTCTAAGTTCTCACAACTCGTATAAGTTTTCATTTTACCCTAACCCTATTGAATGATATCCCTTACAAAATTATTCTTTATAATAAGACGTATCCTTTTCTTTTATTAGTGGGATTCATAACTTGAGATAAAACAGCCGTGACGGTATATTTAAAAATCACGAAAAGTTTACATTGTCATTTAATAAAAAACTGTTATTTAAAATTGTGTAGTTAAAATCTTTTAAAATATATTAATTTTAGGTTTCTTTTTGTTATTTTTTAAATTATTTAACTAAATTGTTAAACTTAATATTTTAATTTATTAAACATGTAAAAAGTTATTTAGTTAAATAAGTGTTAAAAATTAGTTAAGTAAAAAAAGTATAAAAACATTAAATTAAAAGGATTAGCTAAAAGTTTGCAATTGTGAGTTTGCCTCGCTCATCCTAGATAACTCTTATTAATCATAAAATTGTCACATTTCATCTTAGCCATTGATTTGACTTGATTAACGGTCCAAATTTCCTTTACTATTCAACGGCCGAGATCTTACTGTTCTTATCCTGATCGTACAGATTAAACGCTTCGCACAACTCCTTATTCACCGCATCTCCGTTGGAACCGCTGCATCCTCGCCGCTGAAACTCCGTGAACTCGTTGAGATCAATGACGCCGTTACCGTCAGTATCAATCTCCGTCATCACAACTTTTAGTTCTTCCTCTGGAGTCTCGGATCCAAGTGCTCTGAGAATGGATCCGAGTTCGGAGACGTCGATCTGACTGTCGCCGTTAGCGTCGAACTTGTTGAAGACTTTCTCAGCATCGGAGATTGGGGGTTTTCGTTGGAGAAGATGATGAGTCTATGAACAATATAGGGGTTTTGTGGTGTAATTGGGTATTAAATTGTTTTTTAATAGGTATCAGTAAAAGGGGGATGAGAAATTGCAATTATACCCATCATGTGCCTGGCATGTGCCAAATAATTAACCAGAGTTTGGGGTTGAGTTAGACTCAGGGGCTAAAATAGTTAGTTATAGAGACCATGAGGACACATATGTTAAAAAATCCTATTTTGAGCTAATATAGTAAAAGTGATATAACCACAAGGACCAAAATCATAATTTACTCAAACATTAAATTAAAAGGATTAGCTAAAAGTTTGCAATTGCAAGTTTGCCTCGCTCATCCTATGTAACTCTTATTTAATCATAAAATTGTCATCTTTCATCTTAGCCATTCATTAATTAATGGTCTAATTTTCCTTTACTATTCCTAGGCTTGGTGTTCGTTTACAAGGTGTTATGTCTTCTTAGACCTTTGTGCTTTAGTTTTCATATTTTTTTTCTCTTCATATTATATGAGTTAAAAAATGGTTTGCATGCTTTTGAATGTCTCCTAACCGTTAAATTGATCATCAAGAAAGGAATGAGACAATGAGGGTTTTGGAAAAAAGTTGTGTTTGCAAATTGTCATCGTAATAAGGGCAAGTTAACAATACTACTATTCAACCGCTGTATATTTTTAACATTTTATACCTTTTAAACAATTTGTATGTTAAACATTTTCTTAGCATTCCTACCAACTTGCATCTTGTAAGTTGATAACTTTTAGAGGTTGTTTTAACCTTATCAAATCTAGCAACGAGTGCTAACAATATAATGCAATAATGATAGTCTATTGTGCCCTTTTGTAATACATTTTGTTCCAATATAAAGAGATATTGAGTGAAAATATGCTTAGGGGATTATAGTTTGTCAAAATAGGTGATACTAGCACACGATAAAATGCTTACTTTGAATATTCTCCCAGCAACACGGCTTCTTTTAGTAAAGCATTTATGACATCCATGTCCTATTTGTGCTACCAAGGTTGTATTATTTTATTAGAAACTTTATAAATGCTATCAACTTACCAATGTTCAACGTAATTTCTTTTTATTGCGTGTTGAGAAAATGTAGTTAAACATGACATTGTAACTACAACAAAGTTGGTTTGTGAATAAGAAAAAAAAAAGAATACATAATGCTTAATACGAAACTCAAACGTCTGAGTTTAGCCTCAACGGTTCCATGTCAATTTCAGGTCGAGCAACGAACACGTTTAGCTAATCTAGCCTTGCTCACGTTGACTTAACGAGCTGACATGTTTAACATGTTTGTGCTTCATAAGTTTTTCTAAAAAATATTTATATCATCAATAAACTATAAACTGGATTATGTATTATATGTCAAATGCAAAAGATAATATATGAGCATGATTTTCATAGTTTAAACGTAACCATTGTATATACATTTGTTTTTTGGTTGTAAATTGCCATTTTAGAGTATTATCATGGGAAAACAATTTCACATTAAATGAGCCATGTTCTTGTAAATCTACAAATTTATGTCGTATTCAAACTCATATGTTTGACACAATTTTCATGTTCAGGTTTGTTTCTAGTTGAATCGGCCCACTCACAAACATAACTTATTTAACACTTCTAAATTGCTCATTTTTTTTCACATTCTCCAACAACAGAAGACGAAGAAAATAAAGAGCAAGGGAGTTTTTGTTTTCTGTCAGAAGTACTTCAGAACCTCTTATGTCTGCCCCACGCAGACCACGCGCAGACGTTTAAGTCTGCAGCGTGTTTGTTTTTTGAAAGAGCTTTCATTAAAAAATGTCTTCCCCACCTCTTCCTCAAACAGACCTGGCCTCACATCTTCCAGCCTCTTCAAACTTTCCCTCTCTTTCAAAACACAAACTCCAAACCCTAGTTTTCTCCCGTCGTTACCTGCTCCACCCCCATCTCCAGTCGACCTCCACCTCCAGCCGACCTCCACCTCCGGCCGACCTTCACAGGTAAGATTGTGGTGTATAGCAGAGACATTCATATTCTGAGCTGCTCGATCTTCTTGATTTTCCTGGCCTACAGTGCTACTCGATCTTCTTGATTTTTATGTTAATTTTCAGAAAGTGGTACTAGTTTTCATATTGTGGTGTTATTTTTTAGATTTTTTTATGTTAGTTTTTCAGAATTTTGGTGTTAATTTTAAGAATTGTGATGTTACTTTGCTGAAGGTGTTAATTTTCAGAATTGTGATGTTAATTTGCTGAATTTTGGTGTTAATTTTCATAATTGTGATCTTAATTTGATTGTTACTCATGCTTGTTATGTTGTTTGATTATAATGTTCATTGTGATAAAATGGTAATTAGAATTTGTATGATGTTCAGCAGCTTGCAAAAGTTAAAAAAACAAACAGTCTTCTTCTGGTAGACTGCAGAGGCTTGATCCACCTCTTCTGCTACAGATGTCTGCAGATGTGGTCCGCAGACAGCAGACATTTTAGCTCTGAAAAAACAAACAACACCTAACTGATCTATCTCCTTGAATGTCGGTCCCGATAGCCATCCCTATGAATCCTAGTGTATACTTAGAATATTTAATTATTTATATTTAACATTTATTTTAGTAGCATTATAAAATTTTATAATAATATGTAAAAAAATAACACCCAATCCATTGTTGTACAAATCAATAAATAAAGAAAAGTGAATCCCCAAGCTCCTTCCTAAATGGACCAAATTACACTAGTCCAGATTTTCCGCGGGTATCCCTCTCAGCCTAAACCCTCCTTGTACGTCGCTTCTTCTTCTTCTCTCTCTTGATCACTCACTCTTCACTTCCACTGCGATCCATGATGCTCTCCAACTCCAATTCAATCGATTCCTCTAAATCCGCTGTACGTTCTCATCCTTTATTTCCTGAAAATTACGGATCATTCGTAATTCAATTTACTCAACTTTAATTCCTCCGATCATTTGTTCGTTTAATTTACGCCTATGAACTTTGTTTTGTTTGTTGATGATAATTCAGCTGTGGATTAGATTACTACTACTACTACTACTGCATATGTTTGTGTACTTAAGTTGATCATTTTTCTCACGCGTTTTTACTACGTACCATCTGTTGCTGTAAAATTAGGTTTCTAATCTAGTATTTGACGCCTCTAGTTGAATGCATAGGTGAATATTAGGATATTTACTTTGTTTGCAGCTTTATTTGCTTCTGTTTTCTCAAAGTGACGACGTGTGTTAGGATCAATCAAGCACACACGAATACGAAAACAAAACGCGAAAGACAGGGATTTACGTGAATAGGTCTTAACTGACTTACGTCCATGGGTGTCAACTAGGTTATTCTTTGTTGAGGTGGCTTGATATTGCATCATCCGTGCTACCCTGATCGTTTTCTGTATTATGTTGTTCCTAAGAAGATAAAAATCAAATTTATTTAAATGCATAGACAACATTTCAACTCACTGTATCTAATATCTTTTAATTTCCCATGGTTTTATGTTTTGTGTTATTGGAAACAGTAGATGACAGTAAGCTTTTGATCCGGTAATACTTATAGTTGTTGTGGTTTCTTTTCTTATGAAATGACAGAATTCACGGAGGGAGCAGGCCTCTGGTGATTTGGAATTCTTAACAGTTAAGATAAATCAGCTGAAGAAGCAGATTCAAGCGGAAAGGGTTCTCTTAATTAAAGTGAGTTGATTTCTGTTACGGTGTACTTTATATTGTGTGTTTACATCATCTTCATGGCTCCCCTGATCACCTCTACCATCTATTAAGTGCCTCCACATTTTATTTAGTAAGAACTTCATAGATGCTAGTTATTTTTCTTTATTCAATGCATAAAATATGACCATGGTAATTACAGAAATTAGATGAACTCGATTGTCATAGTTTACCGCATATAGAAGCTTTGAGTCGTCTGAAAGCTAAAGCCTGCTGATTTAACTTAGTTTTGTTTTCGCCGATATCAACTAACTATATTTCAACAGCATGCGTTCTGCTCTCATATGTGTTACATATAACTATTATTCACTTAACTTACTACAAAAATACACATCTAAACCATGATTTAATCACTTAAATATCCAACAAGCCACGACTTCTAGCTGGATTTACTCTAGTTACTTGTAGTTTGATTATTTTGATTTACGACAATATGAATTAATCGTTAACGACATGAGAATTATGTTAGTACTTTTGGCACTCAAAACTAGTTACCTTTGTACAGGATAAAGTTGCAAAGAACTGTGAGAAGCTAGAAAAAGATGTCTCTCATCTTCTGTCATTATCAGTGCATAGAGCTAATGATTCATCTACTGAAAACAGTGGCACGGGTGAAATGCTGTCTTCCAGGATTAAAACCCCCCTCTGCATCCTTACTGGGCCAGGCCAAATATCAGGCGATGATAGCAGCAGTCAAGAAGCAGCTATTTCAATAAGTGCGAAACTTCCGGTTGCTGATAGAATACCACCTTATACTACCTGGATCTTTTTGGCCAGGTTTTTTTTTTCCGTCTGTAATTCTGTTTTATATATATTATGTAACTAATTTTAAGTGCCAAAAGTATAAATTTGTGATTTCTTTGTATGGATGACAGAAACCAGAGAATGGCTGATGATCAATCAATTGTTGGGAGGCGACGTATATATTATGATCAAAATGGAAGTGAAGCTCTGATTTGTAGCGACAGTGAGGAAGAGCTTACTGAACCAGAGGAAGAGAAACATGAATTTTCCGAGACAGAAAAACGCATCATACGGTTAGTTAAGATAATACATTACTCTTGGATGTTGTTCATATAGGGCTGCAAACGAATTGAATACATGTGTTCATGAACACTTACCGATCGGGATTTTCTGTGCGTGTTCGTTCATTAAGGAATGAACATGTTCGTGTTTGTTAATTTTAGGCACCGAACACAAACGAACGAAAAAAACCGTTCATGAACATGCACGAACACAAACGATCGTCCATGAACACAAACGGGTGTTCATGAACATTGGAATAGGGTTTATTTGTCTCAATTATCTCAAATAAAGTTAATTGTTTATTTGTTTGGGTAATAAAATAAAAAGAATATCGAAAAATAAATATAAAAATTAAAACCTTAAGGAACTATCGAACACAAACGAACATAAACGAACACGTTATCGAACGTTCTCGAACATAAATGAACAAACATGAACTCTGTTCATGTTCGTTGATTTATTAAATGAACGGACACAAACGAACTTCCCGCCGAACGGTTCATGAACTGATCGCTGAAAGTTCGGTTCGTTTGCAGCCCTATGCAGTTCATCCGTTAAAAATGCAACTTAATTTGAATATCTGTTGTTATTCACGCTACATTGAGCAGAAATAAAAATTTGTTCTGAAAAGATTTCATCATCTATTGAATCTTGCAGGATGGTTTCTCGGGATTATGAGCCAACTGACGAAGTAATTAAAATCTTGACACAATATGTTGGGGGGAATACTTCAGAAATCTATGTACCTCAGCTGCTCTTATATTATCATCAAGAATTGTGTTTTTCATATCAAGTCTTGTTTTTTACTAGTTTTCTATATACTTGAAGTTTTTGTTGTTGTTTATGTGACGCAGGAGGCATATATCATGTTGAAAACAGAAGATGAAGAAAACATAAACCAAAATGTGTCTGCTTCTGCAGACCATCATCATGATTGGAGCATACCTCTGGACAAAAGTCTTAGTGCTTCATTAGATTCCCTTGATAATCTTTTTTGTCGGCGGTGTTTGGTACATCTGTAACTCTGTTTACTTGTTTCACATTTTGTTACTGTTCGTTAGAATTGCCATGTTTAAGGTTATTTTTTATATTGTTTTAACAGGTATTTGATTGCCGTCTTCATGGTTACTCTCAAACCGTTATTACTCCTGTAAGGTTTTGTGCTCTTAGAACCATTGCAATTTCATCCTGAAGTTTACTTCATCAACTTAAATGTGATTCCAATTGCCTTGTAAACAGACCGAAAGACAACACTTCCCTCTTGATTGTCAGGAGACTGTGAAACCTTGCAGTGATCATTGTTACCTTCAGGTATCACTTAATAATCCTTGCTATAAAACTACAACCATTGATTAAAATAGTTGGATTAGTTAAATGTTGACATAGAGAATGCAGAGATACAACTTTGTTTAAACTGCTCAGTAGGAATGTACCTGGGTCGGTTTTGCATCAAAACCATAATTATAACCGCGATGTCAGTTAATGGATAACCATAACCAATTGGTTATGGCGGTTTTGAAGGTTATAGCGGGTCAGTTATGGTCGGTTAACTGTGAATTTAGGCCTAGCTAAAAATAGCTCAAAATTTTTTTGACCATGAAATAAATTGTTGTAACATACTACATAGTATTTGAAATACATTTAATCTATAATATTAATATTGATTATTATCAAATATTCAAACAAAATGATTATATAATCCATAAATCTAAATAAATATCAACCAAAACGATATGATTTAACCCATAAATTAACAAGCGTTCAACCAAATACATCAAATATTGAAAAAATGGTGAAAATCCGACAAAGATTTACTATGTGTTCCCGAGTTAAGTTAAGGAGAGAAAAGAGAGGATTCTCTCCTTTTCTTTTCTTTCTCTCCGTTTCTTTCCAAATTGGAAAGATTAATTTTAGGCAAAAAATCTCTCAGTTTCTCTTCTTTTCTCTTCTTTAGTGAAACACTGGAACACAACTAAAAATTATTTCTTTCCAAATCTTTTCTTTTCTCTCGTTTAATGAAACTCGGGAACACAGTACATGTCGGGTCGGTTCGGTTATGGCGGGTATGGAAACATTGATAACCATAACCTACCCACTACTTTTGGTTTCAGAAAAACAATTAACCCACCCACCGGTTTTTTATGTGGTTCGGTTTTTTCGTTTAATTCAGTTATGGGTCAAGTAATTCGGTTTTTTGCACACCCCTACTGCTCAGGTGGTATTTATTGGTTGTTATATAAATAGTGGTGGACGTGGTGGATTCATCCTATTCATAAATCATAAATCATAAATCAATGGTTATTTATGCAAATTTTTTTTTTTTGTCAGCTTCAAACTTTGAAAAAGCATTCAGATCATCTAGATGTCTTAAGTGAGACACACAATACACCTTCAGATGAAAACCTGCACGATATCCGGATTGGTGATGATCCAGGTGATTCTTACACAAAGCATTACTCTAGAAGATTGATGCACATAGTTTTTCCATGTTTTATATATAATATATTTGTTGTTTGCCAATTCGGTCTATTAGTTCTGTATATATGAACTTGCATGTGTTGATGTGATGGTGAAATCTGTCACGGCAATACAGGAAAGCGCAAGCTATCCAAACAAACAACCATGGTATTAGAAGAACCAAAACATGTTATTGATGACCAACAAGGGTCTTCCTTGAAAAAACAGAAAACAGGGTCAGTACCCGATACAATTTCTATGACAATTGAAGATACTCAAGTTTCAGATGACAACTTAAATGACAAAAAAATGGATCTCCAAATGACCACCAATGATGAAGCGACTAGTTCTTCTCAGTGTGTTTCAAAAGAAGTGATTAAGGATACGGGTACAGGAGTAAATATGTTAAAGCAGGAATCAACTCCAGTAGGGACGAAATGGGAACTACTCGAGAAAGAACTATATGTTAAGGGATTAGAGATTTTTGGGAAGAACAGGTAGAGGATCTTTCTACTCAACGTATCCGTGTTCAATTTTAAACTATTGTTATATTAGTGAAACTATCGACATGAATGACTAAACCATTCTTTGTTATTTGCAGCTGTCTCATAGCAAGAAACTTACTTTCTGGCTTGAAAACTTGCACGGAAGTAGCCAATTATATGTGTGATAATGGAGCAGCAACATCACAGAGATCGTTTACTGCATGCTCTATGCCAGATGGAAACGACAGAGCTGATGCAGATCCTAAGGTTTGGCTATATGATTTTCTACAGTGTGCTATAAGAGGAAACTGGTTCCAAAACCGAGATATTTACCAGTATAGGTTTTTTTGTGTGTGTGTTATATGATTTTTAGTGGTTTTACAAATAATAGTGGACACATCAGCATTTGAGTTGATCCTAGATATACTATACACATATGGGCCTGGCCCAAAGTTCTAGGCCCAGCAAGAACCCAAAAATACTGATCCCTTTAGGTCCAGTTAGGCCTGAAATTTGCAGTCAGTCAGTCCTATTAATAAAGGTGGCAATTTCGACCCATTTTCTCATTAATGGTTCATTTGGGTCGTTCTCTATTGCAAGTGGGTAAATGGGTCAAACATGTTGAAAGTCTTTTAAGTCTATTTTGCGATACATACAACCTTCTTAGTCTTTTTCTTTTCAAAGATTCAGATGATAATTGATATACAATGCTTTTGTAATAAAAACTAGTGCATCAACTATTTATCAAAAATGTTCCAATGGTCAACCTGATCCATCATGTTTTGACCCGTTACCCGAGCCACCTATCTTGCCTCCTATAAGTCCTAACATTTGGTCGAGTATCCAGTTATGTCCATGGCCTAAATATCGGGTCCCATGAGTGTGTGTGTGCGTATATATTATATACACACATAATTTTGAGATTTTCGTGTACCATCTAATAATTTTTATGAGATTATTTTCCCTCTTTTAGGAGCAAGACACTGCATCAAGGTCACGAATGCTTCGAAGAAAGGGTAGAGCAAAAAAACATAAATATTCATGGAAGTCTGCGGGTCATCCCTCAATGTGGAGACGAATTGCTGATGAGAAAAACCAATCTTGCAAACAGTATATTCCATGTAGATGCGAATCTATGTGTGGAAAAGAATGCCCCTGTTTGGATAATGCTACTTGCTGTGAGAAATACTGTGGGTATGTTAATTTAAACTACAAAACAAACATTTAGCTAATATATTGGAATAGATCAGTGTATACATAATTACATTTATAGATCAACTTCAATGTTATTTATTTGCATTTTGTAAATAAGTAAATATGATGATTTAGGTGCTCAAAAAGCTGCAAGAACAGGTTTAGGGGATGTCACTGTGCAAAGAGCCAATGCAGAAGCCGACAATGCCCGTGTTTTGCTGCTGGACGTGAATGTGATCCCGATGTTTGCAGGAATTGCTGGGTGAGGTAATATAACTACCATGTTTATTTGTTATCAGTTATGTAATAATATTTTCTGCCGTAAATGTAGGAAAATTTGTTTCTTGACTGTCGATACTGTAGATGCGTTATTTTTTCTTTAGGGGCAATGTTGTCTTTACGCTTCTAAAAGTTCAAAATTTCGTATTTGCAGTTGTGGTGATGGTTCATCAGGAGAGCCCCCAAGAAGAGGTGAAGGCCAATGCGGTAACATGAGGCTCCTTCTGAGGCAGCAGCAAAGGGTGAGCAGTATCAACTATCAACAACTGTGTGTGTTTTAATATTTTCAAATTAATTTTATATATTTCTATGAAAGACATCTGTTATATTTCTCAACTTATGCTCTTCAGATTCTTCTGGCTAAATCTAATGTTGCTGGTTGGGGAGCCTTTCTCAAGGTAGGCATCAATCAAATTGACCTTTTCTATGCTTGTTTTTTATTAAGGTTGCTAAATGGGTTGTGTTTGTGGGTTAGCGGGTCCAATCCGACCCGAACCCGAAAATTTTAGAGAACCCAAAACCGAAAATCGTGTCATGCATATTAATCGCTGGTTCGAATCCGGCAGGTCGGACCAATGATGGAGCAATTAATCGATTTGTAATGGAAATGGGGTTGAGAATTAATGAACAAATGACTGAAAATAATAAGAGCAGCGGTGAGAAGGATGGGAATTTGATTGAATACGTAAAGGAATTACAAGGGAAAGATTGAAAAGGACCACTAACAATCCAGGGATACTCCCTCTCTCATTGCATGATGCAAGAGCCACTCATTTCTAACAAAATTCATAACTAACTCACATGATTATTCCCATCCTATAAATACTAACATGTGCCCCCTAGCAACTTTGCGTTTTACCCCTTCTTGAATAGACCATTAACTCTTTTGGACCTTCACGATTCTTATTAATATGAATCCGAACACGATCCGAATATTCACGAGTTGACCCGAACACAAGCCGTTCAACCCATTTTAAAATTTTTTTTTTGCAAATAAATATATTAACTTTAAATTTTACTACAAAAAACACAAATCTATATAATACATTTACATTTTAATTATAGAATCTTATATCTCTTTTTAAGCTATAATTATGACATAAAATACCCACCCAATTTAACTTATGACATAAAACATGTTCCAAAAAATAAAATAAAATAAAATATAATACAAATGGGTTAAATGGGTCAACCCTCCAACCCGCCCGGGTTGACACAAACCCGGACCGTTTAGCTAAACTGGTTCACGGGTTCAACCTGAAACTGACCCGAACCCGTTAAGACTAAACCCAAACCCACAAATTTCTTGTTAGGTTTGTGTCAGAAATTCACGCCCCTATTTTTGATTAGTCCCTTCCAGCATGACTGAAAATATTATCATTGTTACTTTTTTATTTTAAGTTTTTATATTATCATTATTACTTTTTTATTTTCAATTTTTTGTCATTAGAACTCTGTCAACAAAAATGATTATCTTGGAGAGTACACCGGTGAACTGATCTCGCATCGAGAGGCAGATAAGCGAGGGAAAATATACGATCGTGCCAACTCATCTTTTCTTTTTGATTTGAATGATCAGGTAAGCAGTTACATAGCTGATGATATCTATGTACTATTTATTTTGTCCACGATTCTTTTTTATTTCATTATCAAGTTTGGAACTTATTGCACTTGCAGTAAGAGTTGTTACTAATCAAATTTCTGATGGTATTCTATACGGTAAGCAATAGAATCTAAGAGTAGCTTCCTTGTTTGCAGTATGTGCTTGATGCTTACCGCAAAGGAGATAAACTGAAATTCGCCAACCACTCATCACATCCCAACTGTTACGCTAAGGTAATTCCCTGTTTTATATGCCACATGGCGTCAGATGTGGCATATTATTGTATTACATATTTTCAATTATGAATTGCTCTAAAAAATCTTTTTCAAAATTGTGAGTAAATTTGGTTTTTCGTTCTTCACATAAGCATTTTTCTGTTATGTGGCATCTGACTCTTAGCATGGCTTCATACGGTGCCACATCATCAACTTATATGTAAATAATTACAAATGAGGTTGGTTGCTAGAATCAATAATGAGTTCTAAGCTCATTCCTATTTCCGTCTAATTTAAAGTTAGTTGCAAAAACAGGGAAAAATGTTATGTTTGGTGCAGCCCTTTAGGTAACCAACTTCTATCAGGCCAGAAAAAAATCATCAGAGTTTCAAATTTTTATGTGAAATGTTGATGGTTTTTTCTACACCTAATTAAGTTGGTTAACCAAAATAAAAATAAGACCAATAAATTAAGTTGGTTACGATTTTAGGCAATTAGCCCGTTTCTTATGTGCGTATGGCCCAGGTTAAAAGTGATTTCCAAGTCTAAAAAGTTGGTATGCACAGGTAATGATGGTGGCTGGCGATCACCGGGTTGGCATTTTTGCCAAAGAGCGAATTGAGGCCGGTGAAGAACTCTTCTATGATTACCGTTATGGTCCTGATCAGGCACCTGTATGGGCCCGGAAGCCTGATGGGTCTAACCGAGATGACCTTTTAGTTCCTCAAGGTCGAGCCAAGAAGCACTAAGCCACAAACCATGCTTATGAGGTAAGAACCGAATCGGCTATGTTATTTCAGGTTTGGCATAAAAGTGCATGTGCTATATAAGCGTGCGCAGATAAGGAAGGACTATAAGTTATATACAGAACATATAATATAGTTATAATAACGTGGTGCATTCCTGGCCTCTCTTTAGTATATAGTTTCCCGAAATAAGAGATTTGGCAATGGTATTATGGTGGAATGTATTTATGATGTTTAGACTTTATAAGGTGATGTACTTGTATAGAGCTTACCTTTGTTACCACTGGTAAGAAATTTAAAACACGTTAAATAAACCGTAAGGTGTGTAATTTTATTGAGAAAAAAAAGAAGTGAGAGCTTGTTGTTAAAAGTAGGTTGCTGCTATACGGTTGCAAGAAAAAATCACAAGAATACTTATTTTTCGGGTTGTGTCATTCATATATGAACTCATGGCTATACCTGAAATTGTTCTAATATGATCACATAGTATACCACAAATTAAAAAAATGATTATACGGGGATTTCTCAATGTTAAAATGAAGACATTTTGAAACGGTGGACACACGGTTTTAGTAAAAAAAGTAAACAGCTCAACCTTCAATTTTCCCGTTGCATAATCATAGATTATTATACAACATAAATCAATATACAACTACAACCCGAAGTAAAATTAAGATCTAAGAAAAGGCAGCCTCAACAAAAACATGTTTCTTCTTTGGGTAGCCCATACCAAGTGCATGATTAATATACACCTTTCCATCCTTCACTGTAGCTGCGGTCGCAATCCTATGTGTAAGCACACGCGACCTTCCAACAAGTGAAGCGGTTGACCAGTCATCGCTACTCTCAACTAACTTCACACCATTGGCTCCAGCCACCACAAGTTTGGTTGGCGACAAAAGTTCCAAACCATCAGCAATAAACAGCGTACTGTCAAGATTGACTGGTGTGACTTTGTCCCCATTGTTGATTTCAACTTTGAAGAGGTTTCCAGTGATCGTGTGAGACACAAGCAAGTAACCGTTCGGATGGTAGACAATCCCGTTGAGGGTAACTATGTCATTGTACCATTCTTTGGCGTGAAATAATGGGCTCTTTATGACTGATATAAGTTTCCCGTCGACCCCAACTTTCCATATTTGAGTACCTTTGGCGTCTGTTACATATGCATTCCCTTCTGAATCGACGGTTACATCGTCTGCAAAGCTTTTTGCACCACCTGCAAAGATAACATTACTATGAGGATAAAAAAGGAAAGAGGGAACAAACTTTGTATGATAACTGGCATGGGTGGGTTAATAAGAGAAATTGTGGATTATTATTATTAAATAACTTTCTTAAAGCAAATTAAAACAGTAAATTGGACTTGTAGTTTCAAATTAAATATATGATAAGGTAACAAATTTGACCATATATATTCATGAGCATTTCACGGTTAACCGGTATTCGGGTGGAAGTGATTGTAGGATCAAGGATGAGTGACTTCTTAGGAAGTAAACACTCGGATAATCAATTGGGATTTTGAATTTAAATAACCCCAACTTTCACCGATTGGCCAATAGCACTCCCAACTTTCAATTTGTACCACAACACTCTCAAATTTCAACTAATTTTCCTCTAGTACTCCCAAACTAACTGAACACTAACCCAATTATTTTTTTTCTGATGTGTCACTTGTGTGGCGACGTGACATTTCTTGATGACGTGACACTGGGTTGGTGACGTGATAGCTGATGTCAGCAAACTGGGTTAGTTTGGGAGTGTTGTAGGAAAATAAGTTGAAAGTTAAGAGTGGTGTGGTACAAATTGAAAGTTGGGAGTATTATTGACCAATTGATGAAAGTTGAGGTTATCTGAATCCGATATCCCTGATCAATAATAATTGCATAATTATTTTTTAGGCAAAACAGATAATATTACCTTGTACCGAGATCAAGTGTTACAGATTCAAACAGAATTTGGGCAAAATTATTAATCAGCTGTTATTAATAACACTTGTTAATCTCCTATCAACGAATTTTTATCTTTACAATTTTAATTTTCAAAGTAAGCAGTCGCCAATGAGCCCCATTGCCTTGAAAGAAATCAATCAAGAAGTTATTTTTAAGGTTGGTAGGTGAGTCTACCCAAGAAGACTTTAACAGAAACCCAAAAAAAAGATTTTTTTTTTCTTTTTCTTTTTCTTTTTGTAAGCAACAACTTGTAACCTAACTTACAACATGTAAAGATGGCCCACCATCTTTTCCTCACTAACATAATTAATTCGTTAAAATAGGCCAGTATGGCATGTGCCCATGTTATTTACAGTCATGTCATATTGCATTGAATATGTCATTTTTTACTATATCAGAAAATAAGTTACCATTATTCAACAAGTCTTTGCATTCTTAATATAAAGGCCTATCCTTATATTCTTATAATTACCATGTCCTAAAATGGTAAAATATGATTACACCTCAAGGCTCAACACAAACCAATTTTAACATATAAAGATTTTTTTTTTCATATATTGCTTGGTAGATATAACAAAAATTACATAAAAAAAAAAACAAAAAAAGTACAAGTATTTTTACGATTATCACCACATAAAACATCCGGATACGATGATAAAAATAAAACGATAAACCACAGAATATATATAAATATAAAGCATCTCTCCCTCCAACTTAAAGTTTGTCTTTATTTACCTATTTTACCCTACCATTAAATTATCACTTAACAAAATTAAAGTTAATACCAAAACTAATAATATCTAATTAATTTCATTTTTAAACAATAAATTCATGTACCATATCAAATCTTCATCATCATAAAAAATTCATGTACCATATCAAATCTTCATCATCATCAAAAATCAAAACATCTTAAAAATTGATTTTTTTTTTTTTTAAAATGTGTTTGGTGGAAAACTTATTTACTAAAGGGGAATTGACATGTAATAATCCCAATTGGAGCCGTAAAAAAACTTATTTACTAACACTAAAGGGGAACACCGTTTCGAGTTAAGTTTTACATCAATGGACTCGTATCATCGTTCTAATCAAAAGCCGTAAAAAAACTGTTTGTAATTTGGAAAAAAAACATAATTCCGTTAGGTTTTTCTAACGGGGAACCGGTGTAGAAAAAATAGACGAAAGGTGTGACTGGTGGAGGGAATATTTAAAGGTGATACTGTCAATGGCTAATGACCTTTAGTTAGGCTTATTGCAGACCAATTCCCCCTTACTAAAATGGCTAATTCATAAAATATTCATCAAAGTGAGTATTTTTTAATCTTAATTTTTTTGAAAATTTGGGAAATTATTTGTAATAAATATATTCGATAGACTTGATAAAAAAAATATCATCATGATCGTACTCGTAAATCTCACTAATAACAAAGCTAAGATAGGTCAGAGGAGGAGGGTAAAATACCCATAGGAATAGAGAGGCTGCTTCCGGTGAGTGATAGCCGACTCGATAATAAAAAATATATATATACAAATAAATCACTACAATTTTACCACAAAAATATGATTAACAAACCAAAAGTGAAACCAAACCTGAAGTACTAAGCTGAGTAAAAAACAAGCGTTCCCACGAATCCAAATCATAAGCAGCGACCGCACTAAACCTGTTACCAAACACATCCGCAATCGCCACAACCACACGGTTCCTAACCCGGTCAATAAAAACACCACATGTTCCGTTACCAACGTGGTCCGTGTTTTTAACGACCGGGATCTCTTCAAGAACAGCGTTAGCCTTATGGTCATCTGGAACATAAACAACACCAAGACCACCACTGTCCGTGAATGAGACTATGAACCGGCGGTTCACTTCGTCCCATTTGCTTGATTCCCTGAACCAACCGGTGCTGTGGACCTGGTAGTGGTGGGTGGTTGGTGTGGCGGATTCAAGTGAGATTATTATGGCGATTGGGATTGCTGAGAGGAGAATAAGGAGGAGTAGGAATTTGGTTGAACAGAAGAAGGAAGAAGCCATTGGAGAAAGTAGATGTTGGAATAACAATAATAATATTGATGCAAGTCTTATATATAAATAAAGAGGGTAAAAGGATTCTTTTATGGTTTTGGATTAAACAAATGATTAATTAAAGTATTGTAGATTTTAAATTAGACAAGTATTTAATTAAAAATATTTAAGAAAAATAAGTTCTAGAAACTTTTAATCTCGTGACATGAGCGTTTAAAGGTTTGAAATGTTTCACGTGAATAGTAAGTCAAATCAGTGGTGCGTTTTAGTTACGGTGAGAATTTGATTGGTATTGGTTTGTAAGGCTGATGGGTATGGAGGCCGGCCTAGGGCTGGCGGGTTCCGATGTCGTCTAGAGGTGTACAAAAAAACCGGTTTTAGAACCAAAACTGGGAAAAAAACCGAAACTGTTTTTTTAACCGGTTTTTTATAACCGAACCGCCGGTTATAGACCGGTTAGGATTCTTGGTATGAAAAACCGGTTAATAACTGAAACCGGTTTTAAAAAAAAACCGGTTTTTTTTTGTTGTTGGCAAAAACGGTTAAAAACCGATCCCAACCGGTTACACCGATTATTGTTTTGTACTTGAAAAACCGGTTAGTAACCGAAACCGGTTATTAAAAAAACCGATTTTCATTTTGGATGAAAAAACCGGTTCGGTTAATAACCGAAACCGGTTTATGAAAAAAACCGATTTGTACACCTCTACTGTCGTCTACAGCAAGCCTCCGACTCCTAAGACGAACCTGCTCTCTCTCTCTTTTCTTCTTTATACATATACGTACACACACACACACACACATATATATATAGGATAAGGATCCGTTAGGAACCACCCTTTATTGCGAGAACCACGAGAACCAGTGTGAACACATGACAAAATTGTAATTATGTGATATTTATTATAAAACACGCGCCCCTGTTTCACAACTCTGTTCACTATCCACAGTTTTACTTATTAGGGTTTCATTCATGTTTCATTCATTGTTTCAGAATATTGTATACGTTTACGACGGTGGCCGACAACGTTCAAGTAACTCACCGGAGTTCACGGCGGCGGCATCCGGTCACAGTGTTTCCAGCGGCATTCACAACAACAACCCACCATTTATACCTCCTACATGGCATCCTCTGATTCATCACGTGTCGATTCTCACACATACGATGTTCCTCCTCATACATTCTCCGATAATCCTCCTCATACATCTGATGCTGACATTGTTGGTGACATTGTTGGTCCATCTGCTGATAATACAGTTGACAGTCACAATACACCTACAAATACAGAACATCAAGAGTTGCGGTTCATTCGATTCGTGACTAAAGGTATTATGTTGACTGTAAATGATGTATATACTTTGTAAATGATATTATATTAAATGATATGAACATGTGCATTATATTTACTCGAAATGATGTTGTATTAAATTATATGCACATGTGCATTACGTTGATTGTAAATGATATTGTATTAAATTATATGGGTGCATTATGTTGAAAATTAGACTATGTTGTTGATGTATGGGTTCTGAACAATTGCCTTATGTATGATTATCCAATTCTGTATAGAATGGCAGCAAACAAAGGGTCTTAGGTGGCGGACAATTACAACAAAAAAAGAGAGGTGACTGTGTGGGATTGGCAATGGAAGAACAAGCCGACAACCGAGGAGGCATGTGTGGAGCTTATGCAGCTTTTGGCACTGCTGAGATACATGGTGAACTTGTAATTATACTATATTGTATCATAAAACACGCGCGTCCTTCACTGAGTTCTGTAAGTGTTCCCCTGTTTTAGGGTTTCATCAATTCGCATCACAATCGGCATCAGCAGCATCGATACATTGACACGACGGCGTGAACCCGCTCTTCACGGCAGCGTACAGGAGTGTACAGTGGTCTCACGGCAGGAAAAACTGTCGCTCCCACCTATTTAACGATGGAGGCATTCGGCATAGTAATTACGACGAAGTATGGCGTCTTCTGATTCATCCCGTGTTGAACCTAACGCATCTGATGATCCTCATCCAATGATGTGCGCAAAATGCAACATATAAATTATATCAAATGTGGCATAAAACTAACCTTTTTTTAGTACTAATGTTGGAAAAAGTGTGTTTTTGTCTTCCTTTTGTATTTTCAGGATTAAATGAGCTCAAATGAACAAAAGAAGCAAAAAGGCAGCTAAATCTAACATAAATACAAGAAAAGGAATAAACGTGGCATGCCCGACCCCCCGATAGCATCTTCCCAAGCAAAACAAGAGAACAGAAGGCTGAACACGCCCCGTGCTCAATGAGCACGGGGGTGTGCCCAAGTGTCTGCAGAAAAGACAAAGCTGTAGAAGCTTCTATCACCCACCACGGGGGCGTGCCCAGCGGACACGAGGCCATGGTCAACTCTAAGATTCGTAGAATCTAGGGAAATCTTGATAGTACAGATACGCTTCTGCACACGGGGTCGTGCCTAGCGGACACGGGGGCGTGGTCAACTAATGCAGACAAACTGCAATTAATGAAGAAAGAGAATATGGGTGGACACGGGGCCGTGCCTAATGGACACGGGGCCGTGTCCGGGCTTCTGTGCAGACTATAAATAGGGGTGCTTGGCTCATTTGCAAACCATCCATTGGCAAACCACATCTCTCACACTTCACCCACCTACCACCACCACCATCACAACCCACATTCACCACCATCATCCATCATAGAGTGTGTGAGTAGTCTCGGGATCCAAGATTGATCGTAAGAGTTCTTGACAATCAAAGGCCATGTTTGCCTAAGTCTCTTACATCACTTGGTGAAGACAAGTGTCTAGTGTAATACTTTTTATTTTTAATCTTTTCGCACTTTTTATTTGGTTCTGTATTAATGACTTTAATAACTAGTTTCTTATGTTGAAGGTGAGTCTTCCTTATCGTTTGTCCGTGGTGTCTTGGCATTATTTTACTGTCTATATAAAATAAAAGATTTTCACCATTCATATCTCCACGGTCTATATGGAAATATGTTGGCTACCTGGTCGGGGGTTAAGGGAACGGTTTGGTAAGAGTCTTGCCTTGTTTAGTGTATAGATCCTGCAAGGACCTAGGTCAACTTTAGTAGGACCTCCTTCAATACACACTGGTATTGGATGGCGGGGGTCCGAACTCCTTGACCCTCTCATTTCTAAACTACTATTAAAACTTTAACCCGGCTACTTAGGACTGTATCCCTGCTGACTCAAACTACTTAGCCGAGGGTAACGTCACCTCTAAAAGAGGGGCCTACCACAATATGCATTAATAACTTAATTAATTATCTTTCAATAATCCAACCCTTTAGGATTGTATCCTTGCTGACTCAAACTACTGGGTTGAGGGTAACGTCACCTTCAGAAGAGGGGCCTACTACAATAACTAAGATAATCTCTTAAAAAGTGCAAAAGTGCGGAAATAATCAAAGGTTACACTAAACACGAGTCGGATCCAAGTGATTCATCTTGTCTATCTGTTTTTTTTATTTTATTTTATTTTATTTTTCAGCATTTTAGTTTGTTTTATTTTTTTAGTTTAAAAACCTTTTTCTAAACTTTTGTTTTGATTAGACGTTGAGGATAAACCGGTACTAAAAGCTCTTGTATCCTTGGACGACCTCGGTATCTTACCAACACTATACTACGCTCACGATGGGTGCACTTTCCCATATGTGTGTTTAGTGTTAGTAAATATCGTGTTTTATAAATCTAAAACTTGGCTAAAAAAGTGTTAAAGGGCTTAAAATATACATTAAAAACTATACGACACTTCACACGCATCAAGTTTTTGGCGCCGTTGCCGGGGACACAAGGATTTTAAGAAAGTTAGGAATCAACGGCCTAATCGTTTTTTCTTATTTTTCTATTTTTTGGGATCTTTTTTAGATTTCCAGCTTCTGCAGAACTCAGCACGGGGTTTGCCCGCTGAACACGCCCCCGTGCCCAATCTTTGGTACTGGCAATCCTGTTTTAAGTCAGACAGTAAGCTGAACATGGGGCCGTGTCCACTCAACACGCCCCGTGCCCAAGTTTCAGTTACTGAAAACAGAACCGTAAGATCCCGACGGTTGGTAATTTCTGACACAAACATGAGTGATACTGATATTTTTTACTTTCGGCACTCTTATGGTACGTGGTGTCAAATATGTGGTGGCCCTCATAAAGATTTAGGATGTTATTTTCTAAATTGTAACCCCCATTATATAGACCCATTGTTTTCCTGTAGCCTTAAGAGGGGCGAAAGTAAAAATAATCCATATATCTCCCTCGAATGCTCTCAATCAACCCTTCTAGGAGAAAGGCTTCTCGATGAATTATTTCAAATGGAAGATCTAATTCTTAATTGGGTAAAAGAACTTGAGATGGATATCATTAATTCACCTCAAGACGAAGCCCAATAAGAATTATTGAGATCTCATTTGAATAAAAACAACTTCGTTGTTCCCGAAATCACCTCTAACTCTAGCGAGGACTTGAGCGATAGTCGTCCCTGTGTCGATTGTGCCGTGAAGGACTCCCCATCGACTTCGTTCGGTGCATACATAGACCTGAGCGATTCAGCATACACCTTCTTTAACGAGATCCCGGGAAAGGGTTGGACTTGTCCACCTACATTTAGCATAGGAATCACCCTCACCGATAACCTCTTGCGTTCTCGTCTTAGTCTAGAGAAATTAAGGTATCTCAGTCACTTTGGGGTTGTTCCATCCAGTAAGGAACCACTCGATCCGGGTGAACTCCTTAAAAATAGAAGAAACCTCATAAACAGCCTCTAGACACGTGGCTGTGTCCAGGTCAGCACGCCCCCGTGTCCACCCAGAGATTCTAGTTTGATTTCTTGTCAAAATACGGACAAAATGTGTCAGGATCTTGCCTGCACACGAGCCGTGTCCAGCCGACACGGGGCCGTGTGCAGCGTGCTGTCGTTTTCTATAAACGCAGCAAGATTCCTGCACATTTGGACCACTCCAAAGACTAAGATCTGGTGGATCTTCACACATATCATCCTAGGTATATTCTAAAGAAGGTTCCCAACAACCATCTTGTCTTTTCCACTTTTATCCATTACCTTCTTCTTCAATTTTTCCTCCATTAGAGCTTGACATCTTCATAATTCCAAGCTTTATTAAGATGTTTGTTAGATTTTTATTCAAGAAATCTTGTTAAAAATAAGTTATACAACAATGTTTTAAGTTGTTTCTGCTTAAAAACGTTTTAAAAATCACGAAAACAAATTAAAACTCCAAGATTCCTTGTTCCAAAAATCTGCAGACATCTGAACACGGGGCCGTGCTCATTGAGCACGGGGCCGTGTCCGAGGTACTGTTTCCATAAAATTGAACTCTTTTCGGTATGTTTTCTTAGAATGGCGAGCAGAACTAGCGGAACATCTTCATCGCACTCCAGAAACAACCGACAAGGGAGAGGTCATCAACGGTTGAAGATTCTCTTGTAAACTACGTTTACGCTTTAAGAGAAGCTATTGATGAAATAACGGGAATGGAAGAAGCATTGGACAACCGTATCAATCATTTGACGGTGGGACTAGAGGGATGTCTTCGAGAGGTCAACCTTTTGCACCAAAGGTTAAACATTCTCGCTTATCCTCCTTTGGTGCCAATTATCACCCAAAGGGCATGGAATGTGGTACCGGAAGTTATCATACCAGCCGAATGGTACACCATACGCCCGGAGCCCCCTCGAGACATACTACAAGGTGTTCTGGTTGGTGTCACTCCCCCTCCGCAAGATGTTGAAGAAAACGAGCCCGCCTTCTTCCTCCCGAGAGAAATAGAAGAATGGCTTTAATAACATCTAGGGAATACCCCTCGGTCCGAATTTCTACAAAACTTTTAAATACCGGAAAGCTATTTCCGGAAATTTTGACAAAAATAGAACTCCTTATGATGATTTTATGTATCACTTGACCTATCTATCTTAGGACCCTTAGTTTTATTTTTCTGCTTTAAATTTTCTAGGACCTAATGTAATGTGCTAGTTTTAATGAATGATGGGTTTACAAATCATTTGGTGTTTGGATGATGATGTAATGGGTAAAACACACTCGGGATGGTGAAAGATACCAATGGAAACTTGCACCAGCACCCCATGCACAAAGACAGAGCCTTCCGCCGATTTTTCTTCATTACAGCAAGTTCAGCACGGGGCCGTGCTCATCCACCACGCCCCGTGCTCAACCATCTGCAGAAAAATGCCCAGTTCAGGTACCTGGACACGGGGCGTGCTCACTGAACACGCCCCCGTGTCCAGCCTTCTGTTATTTTACTTTCTTTTCTGTTACTGGTGATCTGAACACAGGGCCGTGCCCGGACACCACGGGGCCGTGTCCAGACGCCCAGTAACATAAAATTTTGCTTTTTCACAACTTTTTACACATTCAATCAACCTAAAAACTTATTTTTGGGACATATTGAGGACAATGTGTAATTTAAGTGTGGGGGATGCTAAAACCTTGAATTTTGCAAGTCCTAATTAAAAGCCTTACACAAAACTCTATTGGAACCGCTAAACACCCCAATTTTTTTTCAAAAATTTTTCATTTTTTTTACTTCTCTAGGTTTAATTTGGGAATTTCAAATTCTAAAAAGGTTATATTTTTACAAATTTACAACTGATAGCGTCGTGATAAAAAGAACAAACATAAGAAAATTATGAAACGGCATGACAAATCTAGTTAAAATTTGATTATATATACTTGATCACATAAAAAACCCATTCCCACAAAAAGTGAGTTTTGAGCCTTTATTGAGCATACAAATACACATCTTTAAACTAAATGCTCATTTTTCGTTCTTGTGTGAATAGCCGCTTGGTTCTTACGACTCTAGAACTTGCCACGACGATACATTCTCAGTCCTTACCAACTTAAACCCGAGTAAGTAAATGATGGAGGCATTAGGACTAACTTTTTTTTTATTTCTACACCATTATTTTTATTTTTTTTACCACATACCCAAAATCCCCCTAGTTAAACCCTTTGAGCCTAAACCTTTTCATTTCTTAACCCAAAACAAACACCCTTTTACCCACCAAAACCCTTTTTCATTTTAAACCCTTTATTTTAGTAAGAAAACTCGTTTTTTCTTATGACTTCTTCAAAAAAAAAATGATGATGAAGTCAAAAGAAATAAACAAACAAGTTTATCAAAAAGAACTTTGTTTGAAGAATTGCTTCATCAAAATAAAAAGTTACAAAAAATAAAAAGTCTTACGAAAACCGATGCTTTTTACGCCTTTCGTCCTTTTCTACTAACCACTAACCCAACCACCTACCTTTAACCCAAGCCTAACCCTTCCCCCAAAGTCCTCTTGATATTTACAAAGGTATATAGTTAAAAAGGAGGAGGATTGATTGCTTGGCAAGCTTATGGTAGAAGTAAGTTCCATGCCGCTCTCGAGTGTTTCACAAAAATACATTTTCGGCCGAGTGTTGAGTGATCCCCCGTGAGGTATGTGAACTTGTATATAAATGGAATTTTAAAAAAGGTATGTTATGCCCTAATAAGTAATTTATCTTATGTAATGTTTTAAATAAATCATGACGAATAGGAATGTAAATAAATAAAAATAAAACTTAATAAAGAATCTTGGAAATCCCGACACTCTATGACAAACCCAAAACCTTCTCTTCTACCCATTCCATTTGGGAGTGTAAAGCCACAATATAAATAGTTTTGCTTGAGGACAAGCAAAGATTCAAGTGTGGGGGTATTTGATGTGCGCAAAATGCAATATATAAATTACATCAAATGTGACATAAAACTAACCCTTTTTTAGTACTAATGTTGGAAAAAATGTGTTTTTGTCTTCCTTTTGTATTTTTCAGGATTAAATGAGCTCAAATGAACAAAAGAAACAAAAAAGCAGCTAAATCTAACATAAATAGAAGAAAAGGAATAAACGTGGCATGCCCGACCCCCTGACAACATCTTCCCAAGCAAAACAAGAGAACAGAAGGCTGAACATGCCCCGTGCTCAATGAGCACGGGGGCGTGCCCAAGTGTCTGCAGAAAAGAAAAAGCTGTAGAAGCTTCTATCACCCACCACAGGGGCGTGCCCAATGGACACGGGGCCGTGGTCAACTCTAAGATTCGCAGAATCTAGGGAAATCTTGATAGTACAGATACGCTTCTGCACACGGGGTCGTGCCCAGCGGACACGGGGGCGTGGTCAACTAATGCAGACAAACTGCAATTAATGAAGAAAGAGAAGATGGGTGGACACGGAGTCGTGCCCAATGGACACGGGGCCGTGTCCGGGCTTCTGTGGAGACTATAAATAGGGGTGCTTGGCTCATTTGCAAACCATCCCTTGGCAAACCACCTCTCTCACACTTCACCCACCCACCACCACCATCACAACCCACATCCACCACCATCATCCATCATAGAGTGTGTGAGTAGTCTCGGGATCCAAGATTGATCGTAAGAGTTCTTGACAATCAAAGGCCATGTTTGCCTAAGTCTCTTACATCACTTGGTGAAGACAAGTGTCTCGTGTAATACTTTTTATTTTTAATTTTTTCGCACTTTTTATTTGGTTCTGTATTAATGACTTTAATAACTAGTTTCTTATGTTGAAGGTGAGTCTTCCTTATCGTTTGTCCGTGGTGTCTTGGCATTATTTTACTGTCTATATAAAATAAAAGATTTTCACCATTCATATCTCCACGGTCTATATGGAGATATGTTGGCTACCTGGTCTGGGGTTAAGGGAACGGTTTGGTAAGAGTCTTGCCTTGTTCAGTGTATAGATCCTGCAAGGACCTGGGTCAACTTTAGTAGGTCCTCCTTCAATACCCACTAGTATTGGATGGCGGGGGTCCGAACTCCTTGACCCCCTCATATGTAAACTACTATTAAAACTTTAACCCGGCTACTTAGGACTGTATCCCTGCTGACTCAGACTACTTAGCCGAGGGTAACGTCACATCCAGAAGAGAGGCCTACCACAATATGCATTAATAACTTAATTAATTATCTTTCAATAATCCAACCCTTTAGGATTGTATCCTTGCTGACTCAAACTACTGGGTTGAGGGTAACGTCACCTTCAGAAGAGGGGCCTACTACAATAACTAAGATAATCTCTTAAAAAGTGCAAAAGTGCGGAAATAATCAAAGGTTACACTAAACGCGTGTCGGATCCAAGTAATTCATCTTGTCTATCTGTTTTTATTTTATTTTATTTTTCAGCATTTTAGTTAGTTTTATTTTTTTAGTTTAAAAACTTTTTTCTAAACTTTTGATTTGATTAGACGTTGAGGATAAACCGGTACTAAAAGCTCTTGTGTCCTTAGACGACCTCGGTATCTTACCAACACTATACTATGCTCACGATGGGTGCACTTGCCCATATATGTGTTTAGTGTTAGTAAATATCGTGTTTTATAAATTTAAAACTTGGCTAAAAAAGTGTTAAAGGGCTTAAAATATACATTAAAAACTATACAACACTTCACACGCATCATCCAACAATTTCTGAATATCATCCTCATACATCTGATGCTGATTTTGGTGGTCCATCTGCTATTTCTGCTGTCAAACCAAGTGAAAGTCGTAAACTTGTGTCTACAACAGTTGAAAGTCGACACACCCTTCGTGGCTTTGAAATACTGACTCTTGATTCCATGTCAACATCAGACAATGTTATATTATCCTCTGGGAATTCTAATATATCTGAACATTCGTCATTTGACACTACTTCGACTGGTACAACACCTACAAATACAAAACATCAGCAATTACAGTTCATTCGGTTTGAGACTAAAGGTATTCCATGTCCATTTTATGTAAATTGTGATTTGTTCAATGATATACACGTTTGCAACATGTTCACATTTATATTATGTTGTAATTAATGATTACTAAAAAATATATGCACATGTGCATTATGTTAACTGCATCATATTATAAATTATATTACATTACAAATTTATGCACATGTGCATTATGATGAAAATTAACTTATTACACTATATATTATCTGACAATGCACATGTGCATTTTGATTACAGTTTTACTATTCATTTGTTCATCATGTTGACCATTATTTATTTATTTATTTATTATTTTCTCAGAAACAATTACGGCTGCTATACATTCTACGCCCAATGGCACCCCATATTGGATACTTGAAGTTGATGTTGAATCCATAATCATCACAAATAAACTGTTAACCATCAGTACATAATTATTCACATGTGCATCACATTACCAACACACCATACACGTCACCAAAAAAATTTGTTAAACATTCATACATCGTGCGTATACACATCATATACCATATACCATATTAAACACAACCTTATATGTTTTTCTTTTTCTTTATACAGGAATGATTACGAATTTGACACCTAATGGCACACCATATTGGATACCCGATGTTGATGCTGGATACATCCCTATTATAAACAATACCTTTAACAGTTGGGAGGACGTTGATTCCAATGATACTGATGAAGATGTTGATGATGATGCTAAAGACCCTACATATATATATGAACCTGAGCAACCTTGTAGACATTCATCCAGGCGTGGAGACATTCATCTAGGCATCATAAAACATTCAACGATTCTTGATTATCATATATAATGACAAACAGTTTCTAAGCATTATTCTTTTTGTTTACAATCATTTTGCACTGTCTGTATACATATTCATAGGTTATGATTGTGATCATGATACTTTGATATCAATTACTTATTATACATAAGCGTATGTAATTTCATTATTGACCACCTACCATATATTACCAACATGGTTACTGTTTTGAAAAATGCACTTGTGCATACATGTTTACTGTTTCACTCCACATGGCGATTGTTTCAAACAATGCACATGTGCATACATGTTTAATCTTTCACTACATACTGTTATTGTTTCGACCAATGCACATGTGCATACATAAATGTCTTAACTACATGTAATCCGTTTTCCTTTACATATACATCATCATATGCAATGTGGTACCCCATACGTAATAGGGTACCACATACGTAATATGATATGCTACATCAAACATTGCACAAGTGCAATACCAACATTTCCTATACCAAACAACATAATACATCAAAAATTAACAAACATACTACAAACCTGAACAATCAAATAGATTTTTAACCCATCAACCACCATATAAGACATCGTATACGTCAAACTTCTTATATCAACCGTTATCGTACAAACTACCCACATATTACAATCAAAAGACATCAATACAACAAAAAAAAAATTGTTTTTTTATGAATTGCATATCCACAAACTTCCTACATAACATTCGCATTAGTTCACAACCTACACCTTTTGACCTTCTTTCCATTTCATAACTGTTAGGGATAGAATTTCATAGCATATGGATCACGGATCCTCAAGTGTGGCCTGGATCACGGATCCTCAGTTCAGTTTGAATTAAGGATCCTCAGAAGACATTGCAGGACTAAGGATCCAGGATCATCATTATGATCCTAATACTAACAATTGTTTCCATCATTTTTGAACTTGTTTTGCAGGTGTATTCGAGTAGGACTTGGTCCAACCGAGATTCCAGGGGAATATGCTTGACATTTTTGCACGTGCATGAGTTCTTCGACCGTTATGGTGATCGTGGGGAACTTGCACCTTATTCGGATAGTTTGTTAGTTAGATTATTTCTATTTTTAAAATGGGATAAAAAGCTTCATTATGATTATTATTAGCAACACAACTGCACTACACTCGAGCTGTCAAGAATTCTCTGCGATTACACACTTTGACACTTTAGTGATCCTTGTACCAAGCTTGTTATCATCCCGATTTGTAAACATTGTTTGTTTAATATAGTTGGTGATCGGTAGTTTCCATCACCCGAGGTTTTTTATGTCGGAGATCATTCATTGATCAAGGGCTTTTTCCTCGTATAAATCCTTGTGTTCATCACTCATTTCATTCATTCATTGTTCATACATTTGATCATTTAACTAAGCATCACACCTCACAAAATCAGATTTGGTTGCATTATCCTTGTGTGATTTTTGACCAAAACAATAACCATCTTCCAACACTCCTCCTGTTTCAACGCCTCTTTGTCTATCATTTTTCCCAGGTATTTTTCATTCGTCAACCTATTAATCAAATACGTCCTTGTTGTCAATCCATGAGCAGTTTCGAATAATTTTTTCCTACATACATTACATATATTACATCAATTATTTCATGTATGCACATGTGAAGTAAACATATTACATACAATATGTACAATGTTTATGTTTTAAGGTAATAATGCATGTGTGCATATGCCGTAATACATTCATATTAACTTAATTTGACAAAATATGCATATTTGCATAACTATGCACATGTGCATTAACATGACTGACCTTATCAACAGGTTTGTTTCAATAAAAAAACTTAACCCTTACCAAATCAAATTTTGTAATACCACCAATCATATTTAACATTAATTAGTAACAAAACTATTATGACAAACTATGCACATGTGCATAAGTTTTTTTTAAATGTAAATGTTATTCAGAGAAGCCAACCTCCAAAACAGAGGCGGCCGAACCAACCACTACAGCAAAATGAAAAACAATAACTTAACACAATAACCTAAAGACCGAAAACTAGCAGCTACCTTATATCGAAACTATACCATTTTCCCAACTCACGGACCTATTTTTGGACCGATTCTTATACCATAAAAAACAGACGGACTTAATATTACGGATAATCTCTCCGGGGTTAACTTGAGTCTCCGAGAACCTTTTATTGTTACTGGCTAATCATATACACCAACTTGTCACAAACATAATGCCATGTAAAGCTTCTTTCACTTCTCTATCCATATTGCAAAACTCAGAGGCAATTACCATATATTTAGCCGAAAACAGAATAAAAGGACTCACCTTGCACCACTGACTGATGTGATACCAGACAGTCGATGCTACCCTGCACGAACAAATAAGGTGTTCAGCTGTTTCATCGCCATCTTCACACAGACAACATTCCACGTCTCCGCCCCAACAGTTCTGATCCCGTAGTGCAGTCAGCGTGGGAATATGATCTAAAACCGCCCTCCAAACAAAACTATTGCATTTTTGGTATCCATTTCGACCATTTCACAACGTATCTACTGCTGAAATCAGAGCCGCTATAAAGGAAGTTCTTGACAGCCTTGACCAAAAAATCAGAGTCATTACCTCCCAACCATTCCCAACCATCTTTGCCATCGGACAAAGTGACATTATCGAGGAGCCCGCTCAACTCGTGCCATTCCAGTAATTCTTCGGCCGAGCTTGGGCTTCTCGACCAATTCCAAACCCCCATAAAGTTTCTGTTATCCTGATTGTATAGGTCCGCCACCAGGCATTGTTTCTCTTGTTTCATTCTAAATATATCTGGGGAACGGGGTTTGTGCATAATTGACCTTATTAACCTATTCTATCAAATTATGCACACATGCATAATTATACGCATTTTCATTAATATGAGTGGCCTTGTTAAAACAATATGGCAAAATATGCATATGTGCATAAATATGCACATGTGCATTAACATGACTAACCGTATCTACAAGTTTGCTTCAATAAAAAAAACCCTAACCTTTAACAAATCGAATTTCGTATTACCACCAATCATATTTAACATTAATCAGTAACAAAACTACATACATAAAAACACATAATATCACATTACATATCGTGATATCACAACAGTCGCCCCTAATCCCTCAAAAATTGTATACATCACACCATTTTCACTAACGCATATATGAAACGAAGATTTAAGCCTCATATTCACATATAAAAGATCTGAATCGACGATTAAGCGTCATGTTAACATATAAATGTGCAAAACAAAGTGTATAAACTTACAAATTCATGGAATGGTGTAATGACGCTGGATATTCCGACAATAACTAGGTTATGGCGAGTTCATTGGACATTTGTTCTTCAAATTCTCCCTAATTGTGCCACAATCTTCAATGATTCTATTCATATTGCCCTAATTTCGCATATATAACGAATATATGATCGATGATTCTTTTATTTGTGCCCTAATTTCGAATATACTATGAATAATGGACGAATGGTAAAATCGATATGACAGATGACGAATTTTGGAGAATCTGGAGTGATGGATGTGAACTGAGATGACGAATTTTGAAGTCTAGGAGTGTCGTGGGTGTTTAGGAGGAGGCGCTCAATGTCAGGTGTTTAGGAGGAGACTATTAATTTCAATTTTGTTATGTATTTACAGTATTGCCCCCTGTTTACATTGGTTCTCGCGGTCCTCGCAATAAAGATGATTCTCGCATGAACCCTACCCTATATATTGAGACCCATCCTCCACACCCTAGCTCCATCCCCTTTAGGCCCATCCTCACACCCACTTACGTGGACGCCTACGTGGTGTACTATCCTTTAAGAACTACCCTCCTCCACACCCCATAGTCTTATGGTATGTACCGACACTCGTTATATGGGATGAAAGAGAACTTGAAATATAAAATTGTGATATAACCAAATGGACATCAAAATGTATTATACAGGAATTGAAAACCATAATTGGTTTCTGATAATACCGATATCTGATGTTGTTCGATAGGAATTGGTTCAGTTCGTCATGATAACGGTACAATACTGGCACTTGACTTGTAATTAGAGCTGCAAATGAACCGAACGAACACGAACAAGGCCTTGTTCGTGTTCGTTCGTTAAGGAAATAATGTGTTCACAAATGGTTCATGAATGCTTACTGAGCAATAATTTTTTGTTCGTGTTCGTTCAATAAGGAAATGAACGTGTTCACGAACACAAACTGAAGGGGTAATGTTACACCCCAACCGATGACAGAAACATCGGGGCATGGCACTGAGCGAAACAGATTGTCCAGGAGATTCCATAACAACTACAGTTACCAATTATTTAAGCATCACGTCCCATACCATGACATAACAAGTAACATAGTTATTACAGACAAATCAAAGACAAATTGTTCTGTTCTGACAACTCAGATTTCAAATAAATAAATTGTTCGTTGGTTTCTAGACTCCCCTAAGCTCAATTCCAGCAAGTAGCAAGCACGCATCCTAAGCACCTGTCACATACGTTAAAATAGAGGTCAATACACATAGTGTAAAGGTGAGCATACAAGTTTGATATAGCATAATAGAGTTCGAAATCGTTTACGCATAACCAACATGTACAACGTATAATGTGAAGCATGTAAGTTATCGACAAAGATCCTATCAATACCAATGACTGTGAGTAGCGAGTGCGCATCACATGTTCGCCACTGCAAACACGTGAAGTATTGTCCTTAACAACCCCTGAGTGAATAGGTGCTGAGTCCAAACTATAGTACTATCGTTGCTAAGGCAGGTAGACAGTAATCAATGTGTAAACATAACAAACAGGCATTCATCAAGTCACGTATAACATGCATTAGAGGTCAGTGTATAAATAGTGTTTGCGTTGTGTGCTCGATGTGATTTAGAATAAGTAACGTATGTAACACCCAAAAGTGCATAAAGCAAAAAAGGATCGAGTATACTCACAGATTGTGTTTAACAAGTAAACACTCTCTTGGATTGAAGGGAGCACTGAGAGCGACTAGCCTGAACAGTTAACGATAGCATAACGATAAGCGGCGCGTAAAACGGTGAAAGGTAACCAAGTATCGGATGGTAACCTGATCGGATGGCAATCCGATCGGATGGCCAGTCGATCAGATGTCAACCCGTTCGGATGGTCATCCGATCAGATGGCCAATCGATTGGATTGACACCTTGTTTGGTAAGGATGTGGTTGTGTATGATGGTTTGTCCTTTGAAGTTTTCGTTGTAGCATTTTGAAAATAGAAAACTATCTCTTCCCTTCAGGTCGGTCGATCGGACGGCGGTTCGATTGGACGGCGATCCGATTGGCGAGGCTCCTCAGTTGAGAACAAGTTCACAGTAGGACGGTCACTTGATCGGATGGATATCCGATCAGGTGGCAATCCGTTAGTTACTGATGATCTTTGAAAATTAAAAAAATGATTAAGTGTCGAAGTCCCGAACGTCACACGATCGGATGGTCGTTCGATCGGATGGCAATCCGATCAGACGGCGATCCGTTCGACGTTCAGATCCTTGAAAAGTTTGAATAAAAAGTTTAAGTGCGGAACCAAGTGCAACCCGATCGGATGGCCGGTCGATCGGATGGCAATCCGTCCCAACGTCCTGATCGTTTTGACACTTGATTTTTTTTTGAAGTTTTGCAGTTTTGATCGAGACGGTACGATAACGTGTTTAAACAACAGAAACCCCATCTTGACCTAAGTGGCCCGATCGAACAGGAACCACCCTAGTCCGACCTATTCACGGCTCGAGACGGTTGTTCATGTTCAGACCCGAATCAGTTATCTCTCGGATAGAATGCAGATCTTAAACTAACCCATCACTAAGAAAGAGTAGAAGATCAGAACGAGCTCCGATTCTATCGGTTTTGAGTGCATTGAGTGTAAAAGAGTTGAAAGAAAGTTGGAAAACCTTCTTTCAATCCTTTTAACCATGAATAAGTGTAGATCTATGCAAAAATATTGATGATTCATGTGGAAATCCTTCAGATCTAAGTTGTTCTTGGTGGAATGAAGCCAAACCTTGAAGTTTATAGGAACTCCATCATGACATCACCCTAGAACACCTCAAAACCGGTGATTTCACGGTTAAAAGTTAAGATTCAAAGGTGAAAATGATGTAGAAGGGTGTGTAGATCATAGAAGTACAAGAGTTAGGTTGGAATCGAGAGAAATCGAGAGAAAAGAGAGCTTGAGTGCGGCTGGTCGAACAAGGAGCTGTCACATCACAAATGATGTGACAGGTGGGTATTTATAGGGTTTCCCAAAAACAAAAGTGGTGTAGTGACGGGTCGATCGGGTGGCAATCCGATGGGGTGGCAGCCCGATCGGGTGACAACTCGATCGGATGGCCACTCGATCCAGGTGTTCGGCGCGATGAGTTTTGTCGTTTCGATTCGCATGTTGAGTGTTGCGATGCGATTCGAGCGAGCGATGCGATAGTATTACCCATTAGTTACACAAATAACATAACTACTATATCTAACATACAATCACTATAATTAACTTGCGTTTAGCGTTTGCGATTTAATTGCGATGTGATAGATTTGCGATTGTGATTTACACCTCAACATAAACATAACATGCACAAGTAACACATAAATAGCACACACACGTAAAACAATATCCAGATCACATAATTCGAGTTGCGATGCGATATCGATAAGTCGATTAGCGATCAATATGCGATTAAACCTCGATTATTAATAGATACTCCACATAATTCAACTAAAGCAAATAAATAAATAGGTTCGATTACAAGTCAAAGAAGTCAAAACAGTAGTTGAGCAAGGAGTGAGAGATCGTAATTAGCAGTCTTTTCTTCCTTTGACTTCAATCTTGACTTTGACTTTGACTTTCGAAACATGGGGTGTTACAGCCTCCCCTACTTAAGGGAATTTTGTCTCGAAATTAGGCTTTAGCCATAACAAACAACTGCGGGTACTTCGCCTTCATGTCGCTTTCGAGTTCCCAGGTGAACTCGGCGCCTCGTTTGCCTTCCCAGCGAACCTTCACAATGGGAATGTGTGAGCGTCTGAGTACCTTGGTTTCTCGTCCCACGATCTCGACAGGCTTTTCCACGAAGTGTAATGTTTCGTTCACTTGTAGGTCCTCAAGAGGGACATGTAATTCCTGGTCGGCCAAGCACTCTCTGAGGTTCGAAACGTGGAAAGTCGGGTGGACGTGACTCAGTTCCTCTGGTAGTTCGAGTCTGTAGGCCACTTTTCCAATCCTTTCCAGAATCTTGAAGGGTCCAAACGTGGAAAGTCGCGAGCTTTCCTTTCTTGCCGAATCTGATCACCCCCTTCCAAGGTGCAACCTTTAGGATTGCGTGATCGCCAACGTCAAATTCAAGGGGCTTGCGGCGTCTATCAGCGTAACTTTTATGTCGGATACAAGCTTTCAACAGATTGTCTCGAATTTGGAGGATTTTGTCTGTCGTTTCTTGCAACAGCTTGGGACCGGTAATTTGCGCGTCTCCGATCTCGTGCCATACAATAGGTGATCAACATTTCCTTCCGTATAAAGCCTCAAATGGTGCCATTTGTATGCTAGAATGATAACTGTTATTGTACGAGAATTCGACCAAAGGTAAGTACGCGTCCCAATTACCACCGAAATCTATGACACACGAACGGAGCATGTCTTCAAGGGTGCGAATCGTTCTTTCAGTTTGACCGTTTGTTTTGGGATGGAAAGCGGTACTTAGATTAAGAGTAGTACCGAGAGCAGATTGAAACGTTTCCCAACAACGCGAGGTAAACCGACCATCGCGGTCAGAGATGATGTCACGAGGCATCCCATGTCAACTAATGATCTCGTTGGTGTAGATTCGGGCTAATTTTTCTACCTTAAAGTCTTCTCGTCTCGGCAGGAAGTGAGCTGACTTGGTCAAACGGTCAACCACAACCCAAATGCTATCATGACCACATCAGGATCTCGGGTTGAACGAGTAAGCCAGAGGGTCTTTGATGCTCAGCCTTGACCTTGGAACAGGTCAGGCGTTTCGAAACATATATAGCGATATCCTTCTTCATGCCCGGCTACCAGTACTTGTAACGCATGTCCTGGTACATCTTGTCGGCACTGGGATGAATAAAATATCGAGATTTGTGGGCTTCATCCATCAGAAGTTGTCGCAAGTTTGTACACTTGGGAATCCAAATTCGGTCCAAATAATGAAAGATACCATTCGACTTATTCTCGAGTTGGGCGCCATCGTTTAGAATCCTTTCCTTCTTCAAAGTTCGCTTGGTAAAACAAGCATGATGCACGTCACGGATAAGAGCTTCGAGGTTAAACTGGGCTTGGGAATTTCTAACGCGAAGCAAGTAGCTTTGTCGACTGAGAGCATCGGCAACGACGTTTGCTTTGCCTGGATGGTAACGAATCTCACAGTCGTAATCGTTGAGCAGTTCTACCCACCGGCGTTGACGCATGTTCAGTTCTTTCTGGTCAAAGATATGTTGTAGGCTCCTATGATCGGTGAAGATTGCACACTTAGTACCGTAAAGGTAGTGTCGCCAAATCTTTAACGCAAAAACAACTGCGCCAAGCTCGAGGTCATGTGTGGTGTAGTTCTTCTCGTGGATCTTGAGCTTTCGAGAAGCGTACGCGATAACCTTATCTCGTTGCATGAGGACACAACCAAGACCAAGGTTCGAGGCATCACAGTAGACTACGAAATTGTCGTTTCCGTTGGGTAGTGAGAGCACGGGAGCATTGCAAAGCATAGCTTTGAGGGCTTGAAAGGCTTCCTCCTGTTTGGTCCCCCAAACAAAAGGCTTGTCCTTGTGCGTCAGAGAGGTAAGCGGTACGGCGATTTTGGAGAAACCTTCGATAAAACAGCGATAATAGCCTGCCAGTCCTAAGAAAGAACGGACTTCAGACGGATTCTTAGGTGTAACCCAACTCTTGACAGGTTCGATCTTCGCAGGGTCAACGTGGATACCTTGATTATTGACAATGTGACCCAAGAATTGGACCTTCTCTAGCCAAAATTCACACTTGGGGAACTTGGCATAGAGACGGTTTCCCTGGAGAAATTCAAGAACCAGACGTAGATGCTGCGAGTGTTCGGATTTTGACTTGGAATAGATCAGGATATCGTTGATGAATACGATTACGAAACGATCAAAGAAGGGTTTGCACACTCGATTCATTAGATCCATGAAGACTGCAGGAGCGTTGGTCAAACCAAAAGGCATGACAACGAACTCATAGTGACCATAGTGGGTTCGAAACGCGGTTTTGTGTATATCCTCCTCTTGAATGCGTAACTGATGATAGCCTGAGAGTAGATCGATCTTCGAGAAACATGTAGCACCTTGTAACTGATCAAACAAATCATCGATTCGAGGCAAGGGATAGCGATTCTTGATCGTTAGTTTATCAACTCACTATAATCGATGCACATCCTGAACGATCCATCCTTCTTTTTGACGAAAAGGATAGGTGCGCCCCATGGAGAGGTGCTAGGGCGAATAAAGCATTTATCAATAAGTTCCTGGAGCTGACTCGAGAGTTCGCGTATTTCGGAAAGAGCGAGATGATAAGGCGCTTTAGCAACAGGGTTGGCTCCAGGAATGAGGTCGATTCGGAAATCGATATCACGAGCGGGAGGTAAACCTGGTAGCTCATCGGGAAACACGTTAGGGAATTCATAAACCATGGGGACATCATTTACCCCTGGGTTACCTTTCTTTTCCTTCTCCGCTACTACAATATGCGCCAAGAAAGCTTGGTATTCCTTGAGGATATACTTGCTAGCCTGAACACACGACATGAGTTGGAGTTTCTTCGACGCGACTTCACCATAAACACACAATTGATTACCATTAGCGAGCGAGAATCGAATCATCTTATCGAAGCAAACAACTTCAGCATGGTTTTCACGAAGAAAGTCCATGCCTACTATGACGTCAAAACTACCGAGCTGCATCGGAATAAGGTTGAAAGGGAAGATGTGATTGTTGAGTTCAAGAGTACAATCACGAAGAACAGAATTGACAGCGACGGTTCTTCCGGTGGCAACTTCAACATCAAACGTCGAGGGGAGATGAGCGCGCTTACGATTGATGAGCTTTTCGAATTCAAACGATACAAAACAGTTATCTGCTCCAGTATCAAATAAACACGTAGCATATATACCATTCACAAGGAACGTACCATTGACCACATTGTTATCGACTTGAGCCTGGCGGGCGTTAATGTTGAATGCACGTCCACGGGCTGCTGGCTGTTGTTGCTGTTACTGAGGCTGCTGTTGGGGCTGCTACTGTTGTGGCTCTTTCTTGACCACTCGGTTCGGGCACATATTGGTGTTGGTGCATACGTCTGTCGACTTCGTCTTGTATCGAGCCTTGTAATAGAATTGTTAGATCAGGGCACGTTGTACGAGGAAAATAGGGTTTGGGTGTGATTGAGCTATTTCGTACGAAATGACCATTGGCTATTTCGCACGAAATAGCATGATGTTATTTCATACGAAATACCCTCACTTATAAATACCTGTCATGCTGAGTCATTTGTAACGTTCATGATTCCGGTACCGAAGTGTTGCCGACGTGTCTACTGATTGTAATCTTTGTCAAATCAATAAAACAAGATAATTAAGAGTGAATCAAGCTGTTACACAGTCTAATTAATGAATTCCACCTCTGATTAGACCAAGAACTCTTCTGATAGACTCGTTTTCGATCGTCTCACGATCCTACATGTGGTATCAGAGCTCAGGAGGAAGAGTTCTTACCATATTTCAGCTTGTTTTCTTCAAAAATCTGACTTCTACACCTTCTTTCTCAAAATTAACAAGTTTTTACTGTTAAAATGGTTTGAATTTCATATATAACATGCGAAACAGTGTTTTAATGAATCCTTGAAAGAATTAGACCTTAATTCAGCTTAAATCTTGGACAATTTAACAAAAATCCGATCGATCATGGTGACGTCAGCAGCATTCCGCGCGACATAGACTATTTTGTGTGAAATTGGCATCTTATTTCGTACGAAATAAGTCATTTCGTTTGAACCTGAAAGTTGTTTTCGCACGAAATCAACTTCTTGAGTTTCATTTCGCACGAAATCAAACCCTTGGATATCATTTCGCACGAAATAGACGATTTGGACTTCATTTCGTACGAAATCAAGTGTTCAAACTTTATTTCGTACGAAATCAACATCTATTTCATACCAGGGGGTATTTCGTTTGGAATCTGTATTTCGTATGAGCTATTTCGTTTGAAAAGGATATTTTTGCACCAAATTGTTTCGTTTGAATTCTCATTTCGTGTGAAATTTCATTGTTGTTTGAACTTTGTGAATTTGTGAAACAGGTTTTCGAAACATGGAAGAAGAGTTTTATAATGCGTTTGCTACACCAGTTGCTCCTGTTACAGCTGCTGAAACTGTTTACAGTGAGAATGAGACTGGAACTTATCAAAAACCGCCGAAGCTTATGTATATTGAAGATTTTAGAGGATGGTAAAATCGGTTTGAAAATTGGGTGCAAGTTTATAAGTTTGACGCATGGTGTTCGTTAGAGGTATATTACGTTAAACCGAAAAATGAACGTGGGCTTGAAAAAGCGTTTAGTGACTATTCCGATGGTGAAAAATTGAAATATACGAGTGAAAAAATGATGATTAGCATTTTTCAACAAGCAGTAAAAGAAGACATCTTTGTTTTGCTTCAACATGAAGACACTGCTAGATCAATTTGGCTGGAGTTAATTCAAAAGTTTAAGGGAAGTGCTGATATGATAAAGAACAAAAAAGCTTTACTAAAGAAATCATTTGATATGTTTGTTGCATTTGAAGGAGAAACAACAAAAGCGACTATCGATAGATATTGTCATCTTGTTTTAGAAATGGGAAGATTGGAAATAAAGAAAGACGACGATGAATGGGTTGATAAACTAGCTGATGCGCTACCACATCAAAAATGGGGGACATATTTGCTGATCTTAAAACACATGAGAAAATATGAAAGTATAAACTTGGCGAAGTTTATTCAGAAAATTGAAGAACATGAATTGGATATTCAGAAAACCGCTATCATGAATAATCCAAATGCTCAACAAGATGTCAGTTTATACTACAGAGGAAACAAATTTGAGGCTACTCCGAGTCCAAAGATTAAGACTGCTTTCAGTGCTGATAGTTCTTTTGAAACGAAGGGTAGTACTGCAACTCAGAGTGGTGGACATTCGTCTTCGTATTCAAGCTTTGATCCAAATTATACAACACCAAGTTCTCAACGACAGAATTCAACGAATCTGCAATGCAATGTTACATTGAACATTCAAAATGGTCAAAATCTTTCTCCAGAAATAGCTAAGCAACACATGGCATCACTTGTTGCTATGTTAGAGTCATATGAAAGTTTAGTTGCTGGACGAATTGGAAATCCAATGCTCACCAAAGAAGATTATGACCAGATTGATGCTGTAGAACTTGAGTTGATGGATATCAAATGGTGTTTAGCTAGTGTTGTAAGAAGAGCAGAAAAATTCCAACAAATCACCGGTAGAGATGATTTTCGTGAAACGAGTGCATCTCCGATAGGGTTTGACAAATCAAAGGTCACTTGTTTTCGTTGCAAAGAAAGGGGACATTTTAAACGAGAATGCAAAAATAAAGAAGCAACCGGAAGATAAGAAAAGAATGATTATTATCAAAAATCAAATTTTCATCAAATTGATCAACAACCATCATCATCCCGTACCATTGATGTTGAAAAGAAAAAAGCTTATCTTGTTAATCAAGACGATGAAAAGGTGGCAGAGGGTTTTAGCTGGGACAAATACATTCCACTAGGTTCAGGTCTTGTTGCTAGAATTCTAGTAGAAGAAGAAATCAAATCTAGTCCGAAAAGAATACCGATTTTTCCAAGTTTAGGAAGTGATGCAGATACCGATGATGAAGAAGAATATATTAATAAAGCTAGAAAAGGTTTGGTTCCTGATAATTTTAATTTTTTCTTTGCAGATAAGGTTGAGATGCTGAATGAGAAGAAGGCTGCCAGATTGAAGAGAGAGTTGGAAGCAAAAAGGATTGCTAAAGAAAAGAAAAAACTGGAAGCTAAGAAAGCAGAATTTGAATAAAGTTTGAAAGAAAAGGTCGAAGCTGAAGGATGGGAAAAAGAGTTAGAATTTGATGAAGAACCAATGATTGAGAAGGTGGCAAGGAAAATCATCGAAGTTGAAAAAGTTGTCGAGGTAGAAAAGATTGTTGAAATCATAAAACCTTGTCCAAAATGTTTAGAATCATGCAAAGATTGTGAAGAAAAAGACAAGACGATTCGTGAACTTAAAGAGCTGAAAGAAAAATTGTTGTCTGATGTGAAGTATGTGAAAGAGTCGTATGATGTGCTAAACAAGACAGTTGATAGTCTGAACAAGGCAAATCTAGAAATGGGAGCTGCTCAGACGATGATGAGTTCAACACTGATGACTAAGCAGAAAGTCATTAATGAGTATATTGAGGATTGTGCAAAACTGAAGTAGGAGTTGGAACTCGAAAAGATTGAAAGTGAAAGAATCAAAAGACTGTTGTTGAGTTATACAACTTGTGATTATTTGATTGATCGAGTTTATCCTACTGTTGCAGGTCTTGAAGCATTCCAAGATAAAAAGACGGAAGAGGATACTGGTAAGAAACAAAATGTCAAATATAACAAGTGTCCGCCCCCGATCTATGAAAGTTATTCTCCCAGAAAGCCAAATGAGGAACGTTTAAATAAGGCACTCAACATAAAGTTAATGTTTGAAACCATTGATGAGTTACCAGACAACATTGATGTCACATTCACAGCGTCTGACACTGATCATGAGTCTGAATTGTTAAAGAAAGTGGTCGATCAGGTGTTGGATATGGATGAAGAGTCAAAATCGGAATCTAAATCTGAAAGTTCGAGTTCGTCAGACAAGAGTCCGAGTTCTCCGGTTAAACGGGTTTATAATAAAGAATTCTTGTTATCAAAATCTAATTTGAATGACGGATCAATCAAAGTGGCATATACTTTGAATGATTCGGACAAATTATATTCTGATGAGGTATTTCCAATAAGAAGTGTCAAAACTGAAATGATCAAACAGGTTTTCAAATTAACAGAAATTAATATTTTTAAAATAAAAGATTTAAATCTTAACGAAAAGCCTAATACGTACACTTCAAGAGTTCAACAGAGATTGAATAAAAAAAAGGGTTACAGTTCTGGTTTTCAGAAGAAACCAAACCATAACAGTAATTTCAAAAAGAAATGTTTAGGTTTTAGTTCTTCAGAAAATTATAAAAATGAGAAAAATTATAAACCAAAAATACAATTTGTTGCAGGAGGAAGTTCTGAAGAAGAGCAGAAGAAACCATTCTGGAGACAGTCAAACCAAGAGTTTCTTGCTGAAAGGAAGAAGAATATGAAGAAATTTGTTCCAAAAGTTGACAAAAGAATCTGTTTCAAATGCCCAGAAGTTGGACACATCGCTTGGAATTTCCCAATGTCCATTAATACAAAACAGGGAGTTACTTCTAACTCAAAGTTGAAAAAGAAATGTGTTGATGAAAAGAAACAACCAACAGAAAGTTTTAAAAAGTTCAAAGATTCGACTTTCGAAACTGGTGAAAGTTCGAAATGTTTTTACAAAAGAAAAGTTGATTTGAACAAACAAAGATGAGTTGTTAAATCAGAGAGTAGTTCTGACAATGAATCTGATTCCATAAAATCAGAGGAGTCATCTGTTGAGAAAAAGAACGAGAATTCCGTTCCAGAAATGAACGATGAAAACTTTCCGCCATTGTCGAAAGAAAATTTGAAATCCAAAGTTGGTAAGATTGAGATTTCAGATCAATTCTTCCCTGGTAAAGAAGAATTTGATGCTGAAAAGACTTTCAATGGGAAAGTCAAACATATATTTGGGAAGATGGTAGATGGGAAAGTGAAAAGTGCAAAAGATTTTTATAAATCGAAAGGAGGATGGGATAGAGATGAATCAAAATCACCCAAGGCTTGTCAGGCTTGGGTGACAGCGTTATTTACTTAAAATCCTGACTTGCCGGAGCTCCCAAGTTGGTAATCGTGGAGCATGAATCGGCATCATTATTGAAAAAGTGTTTTTGTGAATCATTTAAAAATTGTTAAATTCTACAGGTTGTGGAATTGCAGGAACTCCCAGGTTGGTAAGTGTGGAGTAGGAATCGGCATTTTTCCTGCAAGTGGTATTTCAGTTCACAAGTGGTAGTTGTTCTTTAAATTGTCATACTTTGTTTTACAACTGATAATATTTGAACCTACAAGTGGTTGAAAACAAGAGTTTCATCTACAAGTGGTTAATCAAGGTCATTAAGTTGAACTTGATTTAACTTTCATTCAAAGGGTTGGAAAACAATGTGATGAGTTTATCCCCATTTTACAAGTGGTATAATCAACAAAACTTATTTTCCAGAAAAACCATTTTGATTAAAACAAACTTAAGTGTTTTGAAATCTGATGAAACAATGGTGTTGGCCTTGGATCACCGGCATGATACCTGGCATGGTATTCAAGAAGTACTGCCCGATTTCACGTGGTACCCCTGTCATATCTGCGGGTGTCCACGCAAAGATATCCTGGTTCCTGAAGAGAAGTTGTTTCAGGTGCGCTTTGGTAGTGGGGGACAAGGCTTGGCCCAACGTAACTGTTTGTTCTGGGTGTCTTGCGTTAAGAACCCATTTTTCTGGTTGAGTGTTGGGGGTAGGCCTTGCAACCTTGGCCGGACACAGTTCGTCCGTGGACATAACTTCTCTTTGGGCGTATATTATCGCGATCCCCGTCTCGGTTGGGAAACCGATGGCAGAGTGGGGGACGGATGTTATCATGCTGAAGTCGCCTTGGGACTCCCTCCCGAGAATTACGTCGTATTTGGAGGTGTGAGGTAAAACCATGAAGTTTACCTCCTCCGTTCTTGTGTGCCTTCCGTCGGTGAGGCGCACAAGGAAAGTGATCTGGCCCAGGGGGAATACAGTTTCCCCAGAAAACCTGGCCAACGGGTAGTCTGCTGGCTGCAGTCGATCTTTGTCTTCTTGATCGAACTGGTTGAAGCACTGCTCGTATATAATATCGGATGTACTGCCCGGGTCGATGAATAATCGCTCGGTGCAGTAGTGAGCCAGGTGGCCTGTGATAACCACGGCGCGCCTGTCGCGCGGTCCGCCTCGGACTTTTGGAAATACAACTTGCTCGTCTTTCCAGTCATTGTCCGGTTTTCTTGCCGCCTTACGCGGCCTTCCTCGCCCTCCATTGATCATGTGGGTTGAGGCCACGTACATGGCCCTTTTACCCGAGGAGGGGTCCTCATTGTGGGGGGTGATGCGCTTGGTAGGTTTTTGCGCACCTGTCAACAGGTGTTGCAGTTTCCCCTCTTTTAGGGCACGCTCAATCTCCAGTCGGAGACTGATGCAGTTGTTTGTTGTGTGGCCCGAGTCCTTGTGATAGTCGCAATAGAGTGCGGGATCTTGGTTCTTTTTGAACTTCATCGGTTAGGCCGGTCGCAGGAATTGCGCGTCCGTGAGGAGGACGTCGCTCGGCGACTGGTTGATCTCGGTCCAGTTACGGTCCCGAGAATCTTTCTTTGATGCCCGGTTTTCACGCTGGGCGTTGATTATAGCCCTTGCGTCGGGCTGGTTGCTCCGCGGGACATATGGTCTGGAGTCGCTGCTGCGATTCCATGTTTCCCGGTTGCGCTTGTTGTTGCACTTGTGTTCTTGGTGGGAGGATTGGCCTTCCGTTTGGGGCTGCGCCTTTGATACGTGCGGTCTGAGGGACCGCTGAGTCTGGGCGTATGTCTTGACCGCAGCCATGACATCTTCCCATTTCTTAGGCAAGCCGTCCTTGCCGGAGATGTTCATAACCATTTGTTCGTCCTTGACTGCAACGATGAAATGGTTACGTGCCATCTGGTCGGCAACATCGCCTATCTCTAGGCACTCTTTATTGTAGCGGACAACGAATGCCTCAAGCGATTCGTTGTCTCTGCGCCAGATGTTCATGACATCCATAGAATCACGTTCGTGACGTCGCTGTTGGCTAAAGTGTGCGAGGAACTTTCCTTGCAAGTCCTCGAATGAGGCCAGTGATCCCATCGGCAAAGAATCGAACCAAGCCCTGGCCAGACCTGTTAGGGTCTGGGGGGAAAAATGACACCAAGTGGGTTCATCCCACCTACCGTTGCACCCCGCGCCGACGAAGATGTTCATGTGGTCATCTGGGTCGGCTGAACCGTTGTATTTCCCAATATTTAACGGGAATTTGGTGGTGGTGACATCGGCGTTGGCAATCTCCGGGACGAACTTAGAGTTTTCGGCCGCAGATTTTGGCCTGTAGGGTTGGCTTTGGTGGCGCTTTGCGGTGCGGAGGTATGTAGTCCGGGGGTGAGTGGGAGGGACATAGTTTCGTCCTCCCGGTCTGCTGCTGGTGGCATGGGACTCCCCGTGATATGTACCGTCGTCCGGATCGGTATGGCCCTGCCCTTCACGGTGCGACTGAGGTCCCAGCCGACTATGGATGTCGGGGCCGTGGTGGGCTGTTGATTGTCGCCTAGTTTCGCCATGGGGGCCTAAGCGACTATGTATGGGGCCCCTGCTGCAGGACCCATACGAGGAATCGCCCTCCACCAGTGTGCGGACGTCGCAGTAAGAGGAACCGCGGTCGTCGTGCCTGCTCCGGGAGGCTGGATTTGTGGGAGCCCTGCCGTCGTATTGTAAAATACGACCCGCAGGTGTGTGCGGTGCTGGGGTAGGTCCCGCTGGTACTTGCGCATCTACGCAAGCTCTGTTGTATGCTGCGGCCAGCAGAGCTTGTTGCTGGTCGTACCAGGTATGAAGGTTCATGCCTGGAGGTATCACAGAAGCGTACTGTGATAAATCGTGTCCGAACGTAAGGGATGCGCCCCCTTGCGTTGATGTGCCAATATGTTCGACGTTTGGGGCTGGAGGGATAGTCCCCATAGGCCCTGTATTTGTGGGGTTTAGATTATCCCCATTAGTGTTGTTTAGACGATCAGACATGGTTTTCAGAAAGAAAAAGATGGTTGAAAAAAGTGCTAAGAGTAGCGGTGGGCGCCAATGATGAAACAATGGTTAACCGGGTGGGGTTAACTCACTGGTCTCGTCAAGAGGGTTAATCCCTTCTTTCCGAGGATAGCTGGCTGGATCGTCTGGTGGAGGGTTTCCTGCACAAGGAAACAAGCCGTGACTCGCAACAAGGAGGATGGGGGTGGGGGGTGCTCCTTGTTACCACTCTCCGGCGTGAGAATCAGTAGTTTGCTTGGGAAGAAAAGTGTGATAGTACTAGTAGTGAGAGAGTCGAGAAGTGATACCTCAAACCTGGTTTGGGATGGGTATTTATAGCCGAGGAGTGAAGGAGGGTAGTTGAGTAGCTAGTCTGACATCGCACAGCTATCTGCAGGTGTGTCAGATTTGTCGGTTACGGTGGTGATGCCACGTCTTGCTGTAGTGTCAGACTGTTGCACACATGTGGGCTGATAGGTGACTGTTCCCAGTGCCACTTGCACTGTGGTGTCAGACCCACTTGCCTTGTAGGCAGGATGTGGTGCCAGGCCGCATCGCTGCTTGCGGTCACTGATGTTGTTCCCACGTTCTTTGTTCCATCCAAGATGCATGCGGGATGCGGTGCCACGCCGCATCGCCGCTTAGTGACTGTTACTGTTGTCCAGATCCCTTGTCGCGACGAAAATGTTAATAGGATGCGGTGCCGAGCCGCATCACTATGCGTAACATTAGTTTCCGTCCTTAAGGTAAGTCTTCTCATCACTGAACAGATTGGGCCGTTGTGTTCGCGTGTGCCCACACGGACATAGGTAAGTTATTGCTGGTGGGGGGTTTTGATAAGGGTAATGGTCACTCGCAGTCATGCTGACGCGAGATCTGGGACCATACCCCTTCAAAATCATAATGGGAAAATAGTTTGTTGTCAGGGGGAGTTCTGATTGTTTATGCCAAGTGGATGGCGAATTGAAGCAATTCGAATCAGTTTGTCAGTTTATATGTACAGTTTGTTTTCAAATTTCCTTTTAATGATTTTGAATTTTAGGGGGAGTAAGAAATTTCAGAAAATCCAAAAACATTAGAAAATTTGAAAAAGTAAAAAACATGATAAAATCAAAATCGAGTTTTGTTGTAAAAAGAGGAAATGATAGTACATCAGTGGACTATCACAACACGCTAAAGAATTGGAAAGTCTAAAAGTTATAAACGGTCTCACTGATGATATGCCAGTAGGTTTTTACACGCTTAGTAGATTGTGTTCGAGATATAAACCCAAATTTCAAACTTACTTATTTCGTGGGGAACGTCTCTCGGATATATGGGTAACCCCCGAAATCTTGTTTGAAAGACCCCTCTTTCTGAGATACTAGGTCTTTATGCTTAGTGATATCTGGGGTATTATTCCGGGACTTCTGATTTTGCGGAAGCAATGGCCTAGTCCCCGTATAATACTTTTCGCTTGCTTGAAATATAGCATCCCCCTCAGCATAAAAAATGATGAAACATTGCAAAATGCTAATCATGTGCTGTTGAAGAAAAGATTCTCTAAAGGGAACACACCTAAAGTCGAAGCCATCATCTCTCTGATTTTGCGGAAGCAATAGCTTGAGCTCTCATGGCCCTCGCATTTAACCCTTTACAGATATCATCTAGCTATACTCACCTGTAAGACTGAATATTGGGATCTGGATACGGGAGTATATTCTGAGGTGGGACACGCGAATAAGTTTAAGTATCTAAAACATTAATCTCGTATCTTGAAACAATTGAACTTTGTGTGAAAATTTAAGTGGATTAGTATACTGACAATCTACGTGAATCGTTTAGAACTAAAAATGTTTATTGCTTAACGGTGTTGGTGATTTGTCTCAATAACTGATATGATCCTTTTACACAAACTCAGAAAAAATATTGTCTGTAAATATTTCTTTACTGCATTTCATTTATATCATAAATCGAAAAAGATTTTCGGAGTGTTTTAGCATAAAAATTTTGAAAAATACAAAAAGATTTTAGACAACTGATGTTGAAAAACTGATTTTCAAAATTCCGAGTGCTAAACATGATGAACAACAGGGTTGGAAGAGTCTGTTAAAATGAAAAATGTTTTTGAAATGATTAAAAGGTTCGTTCAGTTAAAACCTAATTTGAATATTTCATATTCAAGTGGTAAGCAGAAAGTTTAAATTTGCTAAATTGATAAATTTGTGAAATTTATTGTAAGGAAGAGATTTGTGCAGGTTTCCGTGCTTATACCTAAGCAGAGGTTAAGACAGGTTGCGATTCTAGAACCTGTGAAAGCCAGACTACGATCCCAAGCATTCTTTAAGGGGGAGTCTGATGATAAAGAGCTTAAGGAATCAAGAGATCTGATCAAGAGAATATGAAGAGATAGATTGAGATTTAGAAGCCCAAAGACTGATCAAGGCTGAAGACTGTGAAGACTCGACACCTAAGACTTCGTCAACATCCGATGGGGAGTCTGTTGGTGCATACGTCTGTCGACTTCGTCTTGTATCGAGTCTTGTAATAGAATTGTTAGATCAGGGCACGTTGTACGAGGAAAATAGGGTTTGGGTGTGATTGAGCTATTTCGCACGAAATAGCACGATGTTATTTCGTACGAAATACCCTCACCTATAAATACCTGTCATGCTGAGTCATTTGTAACGTTCATGATTCCGGTACCGAAGTGCTGCCGACGTGTCTACTGATTGTAATCTTTGTCAAATCAATAAAACAAGATAATTAAGAGTGAATCAAGCTGTTACACAGTCTAATCAATGAATTCCGCCTCTGATTAGACCAAGAAATATTCTGATAGACTCGTTTTCGATCGTCTCACAATCCTACAGTTGGCGAAGTGGTTGGGATCACCACACGCGTAGCAAGCTCTAGCATTGACCGCGGGTGCATGAGCCGCTTGATGGCCTTGAGGAGAAGTAAGTAGAGCTTGTTGAGCATGAGCTTGACCTTGGGTTGGAGCAGGGTTTTGACGTGGACCTGTACGGCAGTTGGCGGTGAAATGATCGTACATGTTGCAATGCGCGCAGTATCTACAAGCGATTCCCACTGGGTGGTGATAGGTACAATTAGGGCAAACCGTATGAGGACCAGTATACGCACGCTTTGCCAGCGGTGCGTTGGTAACCAGGGCCACTGCTTGGCGGTGTTGATGTTGCTGAGGAGCTGGAACTGATTGGAGCGGGGCAGCATTGGTCATAGCACAGTTCTTGTTGCTGGAACTGCTGTTGTTCTTTCTCTTGCGTCTCGAGAGCTTGGATGACTGAGGAGCGGTGGCGGTTTCAGCGGTTGAAGTAGTGGTAGCTTGATGCAGATTCTTGGGAGCTTTATCCCAGACACCAGACTTGACTCGCTTGTCGTTGATCTCAGCAGCGAGCAAGTAGGTTTCTTCAATCGTTGTCGTCTTTGCAGCTTGAACGAAATCAGCCACGCAATCCGAAAGAGCACGGATATACTTCTTGATGGCGATTTCGGGCGTCTTGACTTGGTCCGGACAGATTATACTCAACTCCTTGAAACGCGCAGTCAAACCAGCGTTGTCACCATCTTTCTGCTTAATGTGCCAGAATTCATCCTCCAACTTTTGGCGCTCATGGGGAGGGCAGAACTCTTGCATCATTATGTCCTTCAACTCATCCCATGTTAGCCTATAAGCTGCATCATTTCCGCGTTTGTTTCTCTCAGTCGTCCACCAGTCTAAAGCGCGGGACTGGAAGACGCCAGTTGCGTTCAGAGTGCGGAGATTGTCAGGACAGCCACTCTGGCGCAGGGTGACTTCGATAGAATCAAACCATTGGAACATGGCCGTAGGCCAATCCTCGCCGGTAAACTTTTTCGGGCCGCAGGCTTTGAACTGCTTGACGCTAAAAGTAGCTTTTGGCAAATCAGTTCGGGACTCTTCAGAAGACTTGCTTGCATTCTCATTCAGTTCACTCACGATCTGAGGGATGACTTTGACGATTTGACTTGCGACGAGAGAAGGGAGTCGCTTGTCGGCGTGTTTACGCCTAGCTGCTCGGGAGTGTAGGGATCCAGATGACGACATTGTCTGCAACAGACAGCGTCATATGTCTCAAACCCAGTTTCGCTTAATCATCGACTATACTAGGATCTAATGTAGACTAGTGACTCACCATAAAGCTCAGGAACACATCAATTATATAAGCACATAAACACTTAATCACAGAATCACAAAACACGTAGGTCACAGAAACACGTAGACACGTAAGGCACAGAAGCACATAAGGTTGTCAGAATACAGAAACCATGCATATGTTGCACGTATTCACCTATCATTCAAAGTTCGTGCGTTTGAGGACAGCGATATGTGGTTAGCGAGTACACAGCGAGTAGTATAGCATAAGCGAGTAACATAGCATGCGATCATCCACAAGTAGCAACGATTTGTTAACGTTTTGAGATAGATGTGCAGTGCGAGTTGTGCATGTCGATCAAAGCGGGTAAATTACCAAAATCGGAACATGTAAACACATAAAATCCACGTAAAAATCTATAAATCACAGAGTTGGCGGATGCGGGTTCCAGAATCGAAACACATAAAACCGAGGGGGATTGTCTCGGGTGTCGAACATGTCTACACACACCCAGAGTGATTTGACTACCCAAAGTGATTCGACTATTCACAAGGACTTTTAGTGCACACTTTGGCCTTCAGAACTGTGCTCTCACTTCGATTTTAGCGATCGGCACGCATCCTTACAGTTACAGTGTGACCCAAGTCGTTGAGTCCGTCGAGACTTTGGTGAGAGTTTTGTAAAACCACATTAAAGAGTAGAACGAGTCATCAAGGTTCGGGTTTCACCCCTAACTTAGCAACTACATTCCTGTTTGTGTGACGAAATCACGAGATAGACAAGCAGACATGCGTCAAAGTATGGATTTCACTCCTGATTCAACGCAAATTCTCTTGTTTTATGGTAAAAATAGCAACTCGAACGAGTAATATGGTCGAGAGTTTGCGGTTTTCACACCTAATCTTGACCAGATCATCCATTTGTGTGTGTAATCAGCCTTAGGAAAGGCTGATCTTGCGCGGTACTGTAGTATGCGATGTTCGCGCAAGTGTGTAGTGTACAACGAGTTCGAGCGAGACATAGCAAGTAATGCTCGTACAAAACCCCTATTGGGCATGCATAAGTCGGTCTGTTGGTACTTAGTCTATAGACTAGGTCGTTTCTAAGACATCGACACGGACTAGGTCGAGTCTTGCCTAATTCCCTATAGTTATGGCTCTGATACCAATCTGTCACACCCCAACCGATGACGGAAACATAGGGGCATGGCACTGAGCGAAACAGATTATCCAGGAGGTTCCATAACAACTACAGTTACCAATTATTTAAGCATCACGTCCCATACCATGACATAACAAGTAGCATAGTTATTACAGACAAATCAAAGACAGATTGTTCTGTTCCGACAACTCAGATTCCAAATAAATAAATTGTTCGTTGGTTTCTAGACTCTCCTAAGCTCAATTCCAGCAAGTAGCAAGCACGCATCCGATCGAGTTACCGTAGTTGTCGGAACAGAACAATTTGTCTTTGATTTGTCTGTAATAACTATGCTACTTGTTATGTCATGGTATGGGACGTGATGCTTAAATAATTGGTAACCGCAGTTGTTATGGAACCTCCTGGACAATCTGTTTCGCTTAGTGCCATGCCCCGATGTTTCCGTCATCGGTTGGGGTGTGACAAGTAAGGTCCCAAAAACCCTGCACAAGTGTTCAGGACCATACCACAACTTCATCAACAATTAACCTCTTTCAAAGAACCTTGCGGGGCAGCGCACTGGTTCCAAAAATAAAAGAGTCTAAAAGAAAGCAATCTCCAACATCCCTGCCAAGAAAGATATAACATATTCTTGCGCAAGCTCTCATGCAACAGATAGGATAAAATCCTAACAATACCTCCGCAGGAAAGTCACCCAGACTTGGATAAAAATAACCTCTGTCATAACAGAATTAGCATAAGGAAGAGCCACATAGGATTATAGCTGTAAACCTTCTAGAAGGCTTTATCATGCATCACCATTCGGTTATAACCAAATGGCCACGTGGAATCATCTTAGGCACTTTTCAAAATCACGATGATGGCACCAAATTGAAGGAAGATCCACACTTGCCCACTTTCCACGTGGCATCACCCCAGCCGTTGATCATGACCACCATCCGTGTGCACACACATCCGTTAATGATTAACGGTGGGGGAAATAACCGCTTACGGAAAAGTACTTTCCGTTAAGTTCTCCATCAACAAACTTTCCCGCCTAAACTTCGGCTATAGATGAAGGGTAATTCAGGTACAATTTCTCAAGTTACTCTAACTTCACTTTCAATACTTCTTCTTCTTCATCAAACCCTGTACTTATTCTCACACCGGAGGGTGGTCACGAAGAGAACCCCCATTCTCCCTGTGGCGAGTCTAACGGCTGTTTGTTTTGCAGTCGCTGTTCGAAGAAGAAGATTGTTTACCCCCAAATCAAACGAGAAGACCTAACCCTTTTTATGCAGATTCAAACCCCCTGGTTCAATTGATTCTGATCGATTAAACCAGTGTTTCTTCATTGGCGCCCACTGTTACTCAGTTTTTTATTCACATCTTCTCGTTTTGATTTACTCTTTCACCACTGTTTTCAAATGGAAGAAACTCCGACGAACCGTCAATCAGGCCCTCGGCCAGCAAATTTTGCACACAATACCCAAGTCGAAGGGATTGAGGAAGAGGCTTCTGATGATAACGTGGTCCAGTACAACGTTAATCATCAGAATGACCCTGTTACTCCAGGAGCACAACCCGAGATCCCGATAGGCTCAATTTTACCTCCCGGTGAAACTCCTATCTCGTGGTATGTCAGATCTCAGGGTGCCATAAACGCAGTATACGCACAGCTTTGTGCACAGACTGCTCCTCCTGTCACTCAGTCATGAAGACCTGCATCTAACGTACGGGCTCCATCGGAACCACGTACTTCTCACCATGATGCACCATCACGAGTACACGTAGATGACACAGAAGTCTACCCCAGATCTCCTACCAGGTATGAATCTACCTACTCCGGAACTCACCGAAGGGATTACCATGATGAGCCATATCCTCACAAAAGGCAGTCAGTTCATTCTCGGCTGGGCCCACGTTCTTACCTGAAACGGGACACCTAGACCGACGAATATGACAAAACTTACCACGAGGGAGATAACACAAGTGTGTTCAGCCGGCTGCAACGGGATCACAAAAGTTATAAGCCTCGCGCGGTTTATAACCTGGATGCAGAGCACGATTACAACTTAATCTACCGCCCGGCGGAAGCAGCAGAGAATTCAAAATTTGTAAGCGAGATCGCCTTAGCTCCCCTGGAAAAGGCGAAACTACCATCAAATGTCGGGAAATTCAACGGCATGACAGATCCGAACGATCACCTTCATGTATTTACCAGCGCAGACCTGGTAGGAGGTTGGACCTTGCCAATGTGGTGTCACCTATTCGTCCAAACTCTCACAGGTGCAGCGCGCCTGTGGTTCGATAACTTACCGGTCGGGAAGATAACGTCGTGGGTGGATTTAAGAGAAAAATTCCTAGTACATTTTAGCCAACAGCGAAGGTCTATCAGAGACACTGCTTACGTGATGAATATTTGGAGGCCTGATGATGAGAGCCTAGAGGACTTCATAACGCGTTACAACAAGGAAGTACTAGAGATCGGCGACGTTCACGAACATTTGATACGAGCGCAGTTCAAGTATGTTGTCTGCTGCGATGACATGATCAAGGTTCTGTCGGGAACAGAGGGGTTACCCAAGAGCTGGGAAAAACTGATGGCTGCAGCCAAAGTATATGCCCAGACAGAACGAAACCTCAGCACCAACAGACCACCGCCACCGCACAATCGTCCACAAGATATGAGCGGGAGCAGCGGAAAAAAGTTCAAGAAGAATTGGAGAGACTCAACCTCCGGAACCTACTCGTCTGACGATGCGCGCGCAACAATAAACAAATTAGCGGCGCAGAAAGAGGCAAAGCAAGAGAATAGAGAACGACAGTGGACCCCCTAACGAAAACTCCAGCGGAGGTGCTCAGCACAGAGGAATATCGGTTATAAACCCCTCCGCCAATGAAGAACAAGAGGGGTTAAGATCCGAATCAGTATTGTGACTATCACAAGGATAATGGTCACACTACAAACAATTGTATAAGCCTCCGCACCGAGATTGAGAAGGCACTCAAAAGTGGTGAACTCACCCACTTGCTCCAGAATGTGTGAAAAGATATTAAATAAATTACCCGCAGCGATGAAGGCCCGAGTAAGAAAGCTAAAAACTAAGCGGAGCAAGAAGCAAGCTGTATACAATAGCCTCTTCACATGTTGGTTAAGTTCTTTAACTTACCAATCCATGGCGTAGAACTATAGTATGAGTAAGTTAAGTCCCATTTAATTATCCTGAACAGACAACTTTGTACTACGGCGTCTGAGCCTTATCATTAATCAAAGCAAAGTTAGTTTTATTATTTCTATGTTTATTACAAAGTGCATGCAATTCCTTTTGGTAAGCGCAAAAACATTATGGCAATCTTAACACAAGTCTCATGAACGGTCAGCGATCACACGCATCGCGCAAGGCCCAGCCTTACGTTCACACATGAGCTTTATACCACCTTTATTCGCCTTACCTAATCATAGAAATTGTACTCATGCAAAATATTGTAATTCAAACACATTTCACAACAATTACTGGCACAGCATGTGCCTTAGCAAAAAACCATGTACATACACGGCAGTGTATAAATAAAGTTACTTGCGCCATAGCGCATTAACAAACAGGGATCCACGCCCCAAACCTAAGATAAACATCCATTGTTCATACAACCAAAATAAAGAAAACCTAAGCTAGGTCTTCATTCTCAACATTTTCTTTGTCTGGGAAAACCTCTCTCAGTTGCGTTACGTAGTCTTCAGACTGTAGTGCAACGGTAATGAGATCCATGACTGGAAGCTGTAAAGTATTAAATTGAGTCTTTGCAGCAGCAAGGGCAGCTTCAGTATCAACACCATGAGTAGCAGACTTACTAGTGTCCCAGTCAACCTTTAAAGCGTTAACCACATGATGAGAACACTCTGGATACCCTTGGGCATACCCATCATTCCGCGCAGCAACCAGCAGGTGCGCAACCGTCTTATCTAGTTCTTCAGAATTAAGAACTGAGTCGGCAATCTGCACAAAAGTAAAAGAAGAGTAAATATACGCGCAAACATCTCCAAATGTTATGAAAGATAGATAAACTTACGCTTACGATCCCGCGCTCTTTCAACCACAACATGTCACTCTTCAACGGTTCAAGTTCACTCTTTGCCGTTGCCCGCGCAGTCACAGAGTTCTCCAACTTATCTTCAGTCTCCGCAAGACGGCGGGATGTCTCAGCCTTTTCAGTTCGTTCAAGATCCAAATCTTTTTTAGCAGCCTCAACTTCCGCCTTAAGTTGTTCCTGCTCAGATAATAAAGAAGTAAGTTATTCTATCTCCTTATCTCTAAGGGCAAGAGTAGCGCAGGTATGTACCTCTCTCTGTTCACTTCTTTCCCTATGAGAGCGTGCCTCATCACGCGCTGCTTCAGCCTCAGCCTTTTCTTGTTTTAATTTCTCAATCTCCGCATCTTTTTTTTTCAATCTCTCAACCTCAGCTTTGAGATTATTAATAACATTGCGGAGACCCATCTTCTCATTGTTGTCTTTCTCACAAATCTCCCTCCAATTTTTGGCTCTTTAAAAAGGAGAGCGGCTTCAGTTTCTGCCTTCCTTTTTCCACCAAGCAACAAACCATTCTTCCATTTTCAAGTCATTCTCAAACTTGGCCCGGTCAGCTTCCAACGTAGCCTTCATCCGGGCCACTCGGGCCTCATCTTCAGAAAATTTTTCTTGGACACCTCAAAGGCAGCCCATTCTTTGTGCATACTACGCCACTCGCGCACTATGCGATGCGTAGTAGACGTGTAAGTAGCAGTTTCTTCAAGATAAGCGTGATAGGTCTGCTCATGAGGACGCCCCACTTGAAATTTAATCTCCCCAGAAGGAAAGGTTCCCTGAAACCAGTCTCGGCACACACGCCAGTCTGAAAAGGTATCACCTTTCTTCAAATTCCAAACTGGAGCATGAATTTCAGAGGCATTCTTCTCTGAGTAAGTTCTGTAGTAATAATCCCCCAAAGTTTCATCCGGGCGGATAGGGGAATTTTCATCAACATAAGCAAAATAACTTGGGTCTTCAAGGATCTTCTCGACATTTACAGGCGTAGAGGCAAAACCCGCAGTAGGAAAAGTTGCCACAGGATCTTCTTGAGCAGATTTTCCTTTCTCCGGGTCTCGTGCCACAACTTCAGGAGACTTTGGATGCCCAGCATCAACACCCGCAACCCCCAGGCTAAGAACCTTCTCTGATTCCACCACAACTTCAACAGGTTTTTCAACCTCAGGGTTCCCTGCCTCAGCAGCCCTCTCCGCCTCATCTTAACCAGTGGCTTTAGTACTTTCTAGTTGCTAGTTGATCGGGGCGCGAGGGGGTGAAGGCGGAAGATCCTCATTAACTGTGGACGATGGCTCCGCATGCACAGGAGAAGTTGGCTTTTCTACAAAAACAAAAATATGTATTACAAAACATATAATGCGTATAGAAAGAAAACAAAAAAGATGCTCACTTGGAGGAGGTTTTGTAATAAAAGCATCAAGATTGCCCCTTCTTGGCAGGCTGCCCCTCAGCCTCAGAATCAGTCTGTTTTCTTTTTCCCGCCTTGGACTTCAACAAAGGTTCCGGGCTCGACTCTAAGTCAATTGGGTCCTCAGGATTTGAAGGAGGAATGTCCGCAGTATCCCGAGGTTCCGCCTTTGGTTTCTTCACAACTGCAGGCGCAAGACCCTCCAACGAGTCAGACACCACCACATAATCACACCAGGAGTCAGAGGAATGGCGCGTACCTTTCTTCTATCCTTTAACATTTTTGGCTTTGGATGATTGAACTTTCTCCGCATCATTCTTTCTCGGCGCAGTAGTACCAGCTGGCGCACGTTTTTTCTTTTCAAGGCCTATGCCCAGGTTAGACAACTCACCTACTGGGAAAAGCAAAACTTGCAAAGGTTATCCAACGACAAAAGCAGCAAAAAATAATATTGCAATTACAAAAAGAATTATAGTAAAATTACCAGCGCTAGTTGGGGGTTGCGCGGACAAATCTTCATCCCGCGGAGAACAAAATTCTTAACAATCTGATGATACCAAAGTTCCTTATCAGCCCTTTTTGGCACGGTGGCCATCTTCCCACCTTCCCTCTCGAAACCAACAACATATAAAGAGACAACTACAAAAGAGGAAAAGGGGCAAATTCAAAAAAAAATAGAGAGAGAGACGAACAGAGGGTAAGAGATATAGAATCTTACTGCTATCACCCTCCATGTACACCGGCTTGTCTTCTTGATTCATCCCCCAGCAAAGGCTCATAGCAGCACCAAACAGGGCTTTTTCCGGCAGAGCAATCGATGGAACATCCTTTATGTCCTGATACCAAGCCTCCGAATAAGGAGTTTGTATCGTCTCCGTTACAACCTCCTCTTTACCCCTGAAAACCATCTTCATCGGGATTACTCCGGCTTTAATAAGGAAGAACTATGGCTTCCAATCGTGAAAAGATTTTGGGGGGCTCAACAAGATCTTCTTTGCCGAAGCACGTTGAATGAAAGAATAAAAGCCCTGTGAACAATGCATTTGATGGAATACTCGAAAGCGATCGACCATCGGCTCAATATGCATCCCTCGGAAGGCAAACTCAAAATGACGGACCCGAACCATCCCAATAGGGTGCATTTGAGAAATGTGAAACTTGTAATACGAAAGAATTTCCAGGAAAAATTTTGTCACATGCAATCGAAAATTGCCTGCAGAAAAGAAATCCCAAAACAAGGTAATATACCCGGCCGGAGCATCCACCGCCGTCTGGCCCTCGTCAGGGTATCGAGCATCCCAACTGTCAGGGAACTTGAAGTTTCGAACCATACCATCGAAAGTTTCCTTCGGCCACTTCAACGGTGGAAGACCAGTCGCCATCTCTTCATAAGAATCTTCGTGGTGCTCTCCGGTTTACATAAAGGGGAATATTGCAGATTTTTTCAAAGAAATTAACGGAGAAGACGAAGGAGGCTCAAGTGAAGAGAATAAGAAAACAAAGGTAATCAACGGATTTATATACCCGCCGCCATCAATAACCTAGAAAACCGCAATAACACCTTTTTCGGAGAACACACGGTTATCTAAGCACCAGGGGCGAGTGGGAATAGCAATGACATGAGTTCACGCGCGCGTGTAAGCCACGATCGATGACGTGCAACTGACAAGTGACAGTCTGTCACACATCAACAACCATCACTGTACCCTTTCACCTGCCAAAAGTCAAGATTTTCAAAATCGAAATCATGAGCAAGAGTATCTTCCCCAAGAAGATTCTCCATTTTCGCGCCCAAAAACTCTATAGAGAAAATCACCCACCTCTTATAGTCCAGTGCTCCACTTATTTGCATAAGAACAGCACTAGACTGGGGGGACTTGAAGGGGTAAGGTCCCAAAAACCCTGCACAAGTGTTCAGGACCATACCACAACTTCATCTACAATTAACCTCTTTCAAAGAACCTTGCGCGGCAGCGCACTGGTTCCAAAAAAAGAGAGTCTAAAATAAAGTAATCTCCAACATTCGCGCGCCAAGAAAGATATAACATATTCTTGCGCAAGCTCTCATGCAACAGATAGGATAAAATCCTAACAATACCTCCGCACGAAAGTCACCCAGACTTGGATTAAAATAACCTCTGACATAACAAAATTAGCATAAGGAAGAGCCACATAGGATTACAGCTGTAAACCTTCTAGAAGGCTTTATCATGCATCACCATTCGGTTATAACTGAATGGCCACGTGGCATCATCTTAGGCACTTTTCAAAATCACGATGATGGCACCAAATTGAAGGAAGATCCACGCTTGCCCACTTTCCACGTGGTATTACCCCAGCCGTTGATCATGACCACAATCCGTGTACACACACATCCGTTAGATATTAACGGTGGGGGAAATAATCGCTTACGGAAAAGTACTTTCCGTTAAGTTCTCCGTCAACAAACTTTCCCGCACAAACTTCGGCTATAAATGGTGGGTAATTCAGGTACAATTTCTCAAGTTACTCTCACTTCACTTTCAATACTTCTTCTTCATCATCAAACCCTGTACTTATTCTCACACCGGAGGGTGGTCACGGAGAGAACCCCCATTCTCCCCGTGGCGAGTCTAACGGCTGTTTGTTTTGCAGTTACTGTTCGAAGAAGAAGATTGTTCACCCCCAAATCAAACGAGAAGACCTAACCCTTTTTATGCAGATTCAAACCCCCTGGTTCAATTGATTCTGATCGATTAAACCAGTGTTTCTTCACAAACAAACATAAATAAAATTGGCGAAAGGAACTGCATTAGAACGTGAAGCTCTAATCATGGAATGAAGGTCGATGGTATTCGTCGATGTCAATAATCAGAATGAGAGGGGATAGTGTAAAAACATGGTGGATGACGGTTTCTTATTTAATTCATTAATAATAAAATAAATAATAATTAAAGAGTATAAAATTTAGATAAACTAAATAAATATATAAAAATCTTTAATTAACCATATTAACAAACAGACATGAACACACGTAAATGAACAAATGTTCACGAACACATTACCGAACGTTCATGAACACAATTGAACGAACGAGACATTTGTTCGTGTTCATTCATTTAACTAATCGTACGAAATTTTTTGTTCATGTTTGTTCATTTATTAAATGAGTGAACGTAAACGAACTTCCCGTCGAACGGTTCACGAAGTGTTCGACTAAACATTGATAGGTGGTTGAAAGTCCTTAGTTTCTCGTGTTTTTGAATTCGCTAAATTATGTGAATTTGAGTTCTTAAATGCACTACTTTGATACAGTTTGTGTTTTGCAGGTTTTGATAGGTTTAATGTGTATTTTAGAAGCTTAACGGAGTTTTGTAATGGAGATAAGTGCACCAGGATCGAAAAAACAAAAAGTGGGGGAAAAGTAGATGAAGGCCGTTCCTGGCACCCCTTTCCCCCATCGTCGACGACCTAGTTAAGCCATCGACAGAACTCGTCCCCGTCGCCAGCTTTAAGGCGGCGCTGATGGGGGTCAGGCCCATTGGCAACAACTGTTTTGTTACAAATGTAGTAACACCTAAAATCCTAATTTTAACCATTATGTTTGTTTTGGAGACTTTGCATGAAATATAGTAACTAGGAATACTTAACCTAGTTAATTATTGTTGTCTTTTAATAAGAAGTAAATAAGTTGTGGCCAAACAAAACAAATAAAAAAACTAAAGGGGCTGAAATGTAACAATTTAGAAAGTGTTTTGATTAAAACATGGAAGAAATAAAAATCCAGTGTTTGGGTTGGTACGTGTCGACAACATACATATAAGGAAAAAGGGGAAGAACTTTAGTTCAGCCCGTTTGTCTAAATTGAAGTTGTATCCAACCTTAATTTCATGCATAAACTTGAATTCTTGATCATCTAGGCTTGCAAATCCGAAAGTGAGTTCTAGAATTTCATTTAGTGATAATTATGTGGAAATCCTGAAATAGTAGAAGTCTTGCATGAAATCTAGTAAATCTTTGGGTATACAAGTAGGAATAATGTTTGGAATCACTATTTGAACTAGTCTATGTATGAAAGTTATGTAATTTCGAGATTTGTGTCACACCCCCAAAATCCACCATGCGGAGTACCACCGCTTGGAGGCGTGACGTGACCAGGATCGAGCCACCAATCATATCGAACAACGTATTTTAGTAAATAAAATCAATCACAATACAATTGGTGACCAAAAAGGAAGTTAACCAAGTTCAATTTAAACAGCGGAAGCATAAGACGTTAAACCAAAACATAAGTTTGTAGTTTCATAAGTTTAAAGACCCCAACATAAGTTTCATAACGTTTATTTAGTAAGTACGGGACATATTAGTTCGCATTCCACAACGACCACCTCCATGTGCAAGCTCCACAGCATCTAACGACCTGTAAGGCATGTAACAACTAGTCAACAACAAAGTTGAGTGAGTTCACGTTTGGTTGTTTAGTTTTAAGTTGTTTCTGAAAACGTGGTTTGACTTTCGTTGGCTTATTTGCCGTGGGGGTCACCCCATAGTTGAAAGTATGTTTAACCATTTCCTTTTTCTTTACCCAATCCATAACCATGATCAGTGGGGGTTTTCCCCGTTTGAACTACTAGACGGTATGATATCGACTGCTACGCAAATAAGTTGTGCCCTATATCAGTGTCTATCATCACTGACAATCTGCCATAGTCCATTAGTACACGCCCGTCCTACCGGCACGGTGTGAGGTTTGTTAAACCTAATAGCGCTATTAACTAATGACCCGCTCGCCATTGGCCTCGGCGATTAAGTCGATATAAATTGAGGGACTTCATGATAGAGTTTTGTCTAGCCAGTTTTAAGGTTGTTGTCCTGCACCAGGAGGACCACAACGTACGTATTCTGCACTAGGAGAATTCGTAGGATTAATAATGGCATCCAATCTATGGAGGATGGCCGTACATATCCTACCCAAGGAGGATATGTAGATTTAGTTTTAATTCTTTAACCCATTCCCAAACCACCGGGAATCCCATGCCTTAGAAAGTGTGTGAACTCACCTCGGTTTGCTCGGTTAGATTCTCAATATAGCTAACAGTCAAGGTCGGTCAATCACGTCCTAATAAGGTACGGATAACAATCAGTTTCTCATGCATAACACGTATCCTACGTACGGTTTATTTGCACATTACTTCTACCACATAACAGGCACACACTTTAACGATTTACGCCCATATATACTTCCCATCCATTCCCAACTCATAAGCAAACATACAATAATGCATATAACACATATAACATGTTAGATCATTCACAGATAGCATACTCGACATTTAGACGCGCAAATCACAACTTATGTCATTTCAGCATTAATATTCAAAACCGGCTGTTTTCGGACATTTTAGTAAAATAGTTAAACTATTCCAAAAATTCCCAAATTTTTACAGGATGTCTTAAACGTTCCATATTTTATTGTGTAAAAATATCGGGGTCCGGTTCATTACCAATATTTTATAAAAATTCATATTCCGGACTGAACTCAGATTTATGTATTTCTGACCACAGTCCACGGAAAAATTTATTAAAAATTCATCGAGTGTCCGATTTACGAAATTCCAGTGGGGTAATTACAAATACATAGGTTGTTATCTATTGTACAAATTTCATGGTCCGATTCATCATAAAACTCAGGTTATGACTGAAAGTACGACACCCATTTATTGCTGTCAAAATTCAGCTTAAGTTGCTGTTACAAATTAACACTTTAAAAATAGTAAACGGAGTCCAAAAATTACGATTCCGGTGCCATTAGAACCGTATTTCATAATAACATATTTTAGATTCAAAATATCGATTTTTCGTTGAGTTTAAGACCCGTTTACAGCCAACTGAAGTTGGCTGTAAAAGTTGGACAGATTCTGATTTTCAGTGTTTAACCTTCTAAATCGTGTTCGATCGATTCCGTTAACAAGTTTAGTGACCACAACAACATGACATATTAATATTAATCAGCAAATCATCAGATAATCAACCAATAATCATAACAACACAAGATCTACACGATTTACACACATAACTTCTCTTTATCCACACCTTAACACATTATGTTCAAGACTTGTTCATGAGCTTTAAAGTTTCTTAAATTTTTATCATTCTAACATCTATTAACCACTAAAATAACATAAAGAATGAACGGATCTAAGTTCTTACCACTAGCTCAAGGCTAGGGAAGTTCGAGTGAAGAAGTGTGGTGGTTAATAGCGAATGGAGGAGGTCCTTCCACTTCCGAGAGCACCGAGCTTCGTTGTTGGACCTCTTACACCTTTGTATGTATGAGGAATGATTGAAAAAGAGCTTGATGATGGTGGTAGTATGGTGGAAGGTGGCTGCCGAACAAGGGAAAAGAGAGGGAGAGAAGAGAGAGCTTGGTGGAATGGTGGTATTTATAAGATCTTCCATATAGCATATTCCTAGCATATTCCAAGCATATTCCTAGCATATTCCTAGCATATTCCTAGCATATTCCTTAGCATATTCCTTAGCATATTCCTTAGCATATTCCTTAGCATATTCCTTAGCATATTCCTTGCATATTCCTTAGCATATTCCTTAGCATATTAACAAATACGTGTAAGCATAACACAGATATCAGAAAGCAGTTAAGTAATTCCACACAGTCGTCAGACACTTTAATTATCATTAATAATTTGTACGGAATACATGGGATTTTGAGGGTTGTCACATTCTCCCCCTGTTAAGAGAATTTCGTCCCGAAATTTAGCGCGTGGTTACTGAGGAAGCTAGTTAAGTTGCGTTGTTTTCCAGATTTTCCTGGGGTGTCACATCATCCCCCCGTTGATTTGGAATTTCGTCCCGAAATTCTACAGTAGCTTCAGCCTCAGTAGTGGTTGCGTTTTTCTTAAACAGTCGGGGATACTTGAGTTTCATTTGGTCTTCTCGTTCCCATGTATACTCTGGGCCACGACGAGCATTCCAACGAACTCGGACCAGAGGTATCCTGGTATGCTTGAGGATCTTAACATCTCGATCCGTAATCTCTACTGGTTCCTTGACGAATCGCAGCTGGTCGTCGATAGTGAGTTCCTTAAGAGGAACTATGAGGGTTTCATCTGACAGACACTTCTTCAGATTTGACACGTGGAAAACATTGTGAACTCCGCTGAGTTCTTCAGGTAGATTCAACCTGTAGGCGGCTTTGCCAATTTTCTCAATGACTTCAAATGGTCCAACATAACGCGGATTGAGTTTGCCTCGTTTGCCAAAGCGGACTACACCTTTCCAAGGTGAGACTTTGAGTAGCACTCGATCCCCAACCTGGAGCTCGAGTGGTTTTCTTCCCTTATCAGCATAGCTTTTCTGACGGTCACGAGCTGCCGCCATTCGCTGTCGTATCCGAGCAATTCTCTCGATGGTATCTACCACAAGTTCTGGGCCAGTGATTTGGCTGTCACCAACTTCTGCCTAACAGAGAGGTGATCGGCATTTGCATCCGTACAATGCCTCAAACGGAGCGGCTTGTATGCTGGTGTGGTAGCTGTTGTTGTATGAAAACTCCACTAGCGGGAGGTGCTTTTCCCAGCCATTACCAAAATCAATTACACATGCCCTAAGCATGTCTTCAAGGGTTTGGATGGTGCGTCCAGATTGCCCATCCGTCTGTGGGTGATAAGCGGTGCTCATATCTAAATGTGAGCCAAAAGACTTGTGCACTGCTTGCCACAGTTCAGAAGTAAAACGCGCGTCACGATCAGAAATGATCGAGGTTGGCACTCCGTGCCTTGATACCACTTCCTTTAGGTAAATGTCCGCAAGAGTAGAAAACTTATCCGTTTCTTTGATAGCCAGAAAATGTGCAGACTTGGTCAGTCGATCTATGATCACCCAAATGGTATCGTTTCCGCGTTGAGATCTGGGCAGGCCGGTAACGAAATCCATGGAAATTTGCTCCCATTTCCATTTCGGGATCTCCGGTTGTTGAAGTAGGCCTGATGGTTTCTGATATTCAGACTTGACTCTCGCTCAAGTCAAGCACTTACTGACGTAGGTTGCTATGTGGGCTTTCATGCCAGGCCACCAATACGTAGTCTTGAGGTCGTGGTACATTTTATCCGAACCAGGATGTACCAAATAACGAGACTTATGTGCTTCATCCATCACAAGCTCGCGTAAGTTGCCATAAAATGGAACCCAGATGCGTCCGTTTACATAGTAAGCGCCGTCTTCCTTTTGTTCTAGTCGCTGCCTCGATCCTCGTAGGGATTCAGCCCTGATGTTCTCTGCTTTCAATGCTTCGACCTGGGCATCTCGAATTTGAGCGGGAAGGTTGGATTGGATGGTCAGCTGTAAAGCACGTACACGCTTAGGTAAAGTATCCTTTCGACTGAGGGCGTCAGCCACAACATTGGCTTTGCCCGGATGATACTTGATAGCGCATTCGTAATCATTCAAAAGTTCGACCCATCGGCGTTGTCGCATGTTTAACTCTTTTTGCTTGAAGATATGCTCGAGACTCCTGTGGTCGGTGTAAATGGTGCACTTTGTACCGTACAGGTAATGTCTCCATATCTTTAGCGCAAAAACAACTGCTCCCAGCTCCAGATCGTGAGTAGTGTAATTCCTTTCGTGAACTTTAAGTTGGCGCGATGCGTAGGCAATGACCTTGTCACGTTGCATCAATACGCAACCAAGTCCTTGGATGGAAGCGTCGCAATAAACCACGAAATCATCGGTGCCTTCAGGCAATGAGAGGATAGGCGCGCTACAAAGTCTATCTTTCAAGTGCTGAAACGCAGATTCCTGTGCATCACCCCAGCGATAGGTGACACCCTTCTGAGTCAGTGAAGTGAGAGGTTGCGCAATCTTGGATAAATCTTTGATAAACCTTCTGTAATATCCGGCCAATCCCAAGAATTGGCGGATTTCTGTTGGTGTACGGGGTGCAGGCCAATTCTTGATCGATTCAACCTTAGATGGATCCACATGAATCCCATCCTTGTTTACCACATGGCCTAGAAAGTGGACTTCGCGAAGCTAGAAGTCACATTTCGAAAACTTGGCATACAACTGCTCTTTTCGAAGAAGTTCCAGCATAATTCGTAGATGCTGCTCGTGTTCCTCCTGACTCTTAGAATAGATCAGGATATCGTCGATGAACACAATAACGAACTTATCCAGGTAAGGCTTACACACTCGGTTCATGAGATCCATGAAGACCGCTGGTGCATTCGTCAGCCTGAATGGCATAACCAGAAACTCGTAATGGCCGTAGCGAGTTCTGAATGCTGTTTTGGAGACGTCCTCATCTCGGACTCTCAGCTGATGGTATCCCGATTTCAGATCAATCTTGGAGAAATAGCTCGACCCTTGCAACTGGTCGAACAAGTCGTCAATACGTGGAAGAGGATAACGATTCTTCACAGTCACCTTGTTAAGCTCGCGATAGTCAATACACATCCTGAAGGTACCGTCTTTCTTCTTCACGAACAAGACTGGAGCTCCCCAGGGCGAAGAGCTAGGACGTATAAAACCCTTTTCCAAGAGTTCTTGTAGTTGTGTGGACAGTTCTTCGAGTTCTGATGGAGCTAGACGATATGGTGCTCGAGCTACTGGCGCTGCTCCAGGAGCTAGCTCGATTTGAAATTCAACTTGGCGATGAGGCGGAAGACCAGGTAATTCCTCAGGAAATACCTCGGGAAAATCGCGCACAACAGGGATGTCTTCAATTTTCTTCTCTTCCGTTGATGTGTCAGTAACGAGTGCTAAAATGGCAGTGTGGCCCTTTCGCAGACACTTCTGGGCCTTAAAGAAAGAGATGATGCCTTCGACAGCACCACTCTTGTCGCCAAGAATCATGAGAGGTTCTTCACCAGAACGAGGAATGCGGACGATTTTCTCCTTGCAAACAATCTCTGCTTGATGATGAGATAGCCAATCCATCCCAATAACAACGTCGAAACTACCCAGTGTGATAGGAATGAGATCGATAGAGAAAGTCTGACCAGCTAAGACGAGGTTACAACCTTTAGCTACGTGTGTGGCTTCAAAACTTTTACCATTGGCTAGTTCTACCGTGTGTTTGGTGTTTAGGAGTGTTGGAGTGCGCTTAAGCAATTGACTAACTTTTAAGGATACGTAATCTAGTATCGGCACCCGAATCAAACAAAACAGTAACAAAGAAGTCGTCTAGAAGGAACTTACCCCTTACTGCGTTGGGATCGTTCTTTGCATCACTCTGAAGGTTTCAAGGAGTGATCACCGAGGATCGAGAGTCGAGCCTTCCAAACTCTCTATGCTAGAGGGTGTTCATTTCAGTGTCTTTGCATGGTGGAGCGAGAACGAAATGTCACTGTGGTAAGAGAATGACGGTTTGGTCTAAGCAAATGGTAGAAATTAGACATACATAAACCAATAATCATGCGTCGGTACAAAAGCTAGTATAAAGATTCCGCGTTTTTAAGAAGACTATCATGGAATACTACGATTTCTTATAGTGTAAGGCGGGTCAGGTAAGCGTATAGATTTTTGTGTTCGCCTGTAGGTTGAGTAATCCATATTTCTGTCCTTGAGCGTCCTGATGACTATCCTATCAGTAAGGGCATCCATTCGCTAGGTTGGGTTTACGAAGGGGGTAAATCAAGTAGAAGAAGCATTAACCATCCAATAAGGTAATGGGGAAATCTTGTGATCGGTGGGAATAGTGGTGTGGTTGTTGGCGTTTCGTTAAATCAATTGCCAATCGAAGAAACAGGGAATTAATGAGGTTCATGCGAAGAATCGAGCGAAAACAGGGGTCCACCAATAATGGAAGAATTCGACCAAGTAATATGTCGCTTAGAAGCAATTCTAGTAGTGAGGTGTGGCGGCATGACCCAAAAAGGGAAGTTCATTGCATTACGATCACGGAAGTATATCGCTTGTCCAAAATAGAGTTTGGTTGGTAGGGTTGCGAGTTGCAAAGCGACGAACGCGCGTAACTGTGGCTGCTTCGTTTCTGGTAACGATGACCAGTGGAGATGATGAGGTCCATCAACAGGGATGCGTGGGTATAGTTCTCCAAAACCCGTGTTCGTTTGAGCCAGGTCTGGTCTTTGTGAATGTTGACGTACAAACCGAATGTACGGAGGGTCAGATGGTGACGTCATTTCGAATTAAGCGTGTAAATAGATAAGATGCATAAACAGTTGTCGTAGCAGGGTGACGAGAAATCAGAAAAGAATTTGACCATCACTTGTCAAATTTCAAGTAAGAAATTGCATATCATAAAGAACGCAGCAGGGCCAATAGACAACACGCTACTACCCTAAATAAACACACCATAGACACCACACCGGACAAAAGTAATCTAGCAAGTAAGAAATATAAACTTAAATCATACCACCTAGTGTGTTGAGTCTTGCACGTGGAGCGAAGCGTCGTTGTGGATCGTTGAGCACTGTACAGGTTATAGTCTGGTTTTAACAAAAAAAAATTCCCTTATTAAAGCCAAGTTCACTATAACCAATGGCTCTGATACCAATCTGTCACACCCCCAAAATCCACCATGCGGAGTACCACCGCTTGGAGGCGTGACGTGACCAGGATCGAGCCACCAATCATATCGAACAACGTATTTTAGTAAATAAAATCAATCACAATACAATTGGTGACCAAAAAGGAAGTTAACCAAGTTCAATTTAAACAGCGGAAGCATAAGACGTTAAACCAAAACATAAGTTTGTAGTTTCATAAGTTTAAAGACCCCAACATAAGTTTCATAACGTTTATTTAGTAAGTACGGGACATATTAGTTCGCATTCCACAACGACCACCTCCATGTGCAAGCTCCACAGCATCTAACGACCTGTAAGGCATGTAACAACTAGTCAACAACAAAGTTGAGTGAGTTCACGTTTGGTTGTTTAGTTTTAAGTTGTTTCTGAAAACGTGGTTTGACTTTCGTTGGCTTATTTGCCGTGGGGGTCACCCCATAGTTGAAAGTATGTTTAACCATTTCCTTTTTCTTTACCCAATCCATAACCATGATCAGTGGGGGTTTTCCCCGTTTGAACTACTAGACGGTATGATATCGACTGCTACGCAAATAAGTTGTGCCCTATATCAGTGTCTATCATCACTGACAATCTGCCATAGTCCATTAGTACACGCCCGTCCTACCGGCACGGTGTGAGGTTTGTTAAACCTAATAGCGCTATTAACTAATGACCTGCTCGCCATTGGCCTCGGCGATTAAGTCGATATAAATTGAGGGACTTCATGATAGAGTTTTGTCTAGCCAGTTTTAAGGTTGTTGTCCTGCACCAGGAGGACCACAACGTACGTATTCTGCACTAGGAGAATTCGTAGGATTATTAATGGCATCCAATCTATGGAGGATGGCCGTACATATCCTACCCAAGGAGGATATGTAGATTTAGTTTTAATTCTTTAACCCATTCCCAAACCACAGGGAATCCCATGCCCTAGAAAGTGTGTGAACTCACCTCGGTTTGCTCGGTTAGATTCTCAATATAGCTAACAATCAAGGTCGGTCAATCACGTCCTAATAAGGTACGGATAACAATCAGTTTCTCATGCATAACACGTATCCTACGTACGGTTTATTTGCACATTACTTCTACCACATAACAGGCACACACTTTAACGATTTACACCCATATATACTTCCCATCCATTCCCCACTCATAAGCAAACATACAATAATGCATATAACACATATAACATGTTAGATCATTCACAGATAGCATACTCGACATTTAGACGCGCAAATCACAACTTATGTCATTTCAGCATTAATATTCAAAACCGGCTGTTTTCGGACATTTTAGTAAAATAGTTAAACTATTCCAAAAATTCCCAAATTTTTACAGGATGTCTTAAACGTTCCATATTTTATTGTGTAAAAATATCGGGGTCCGGTTCATTACCAATATTTTATAAAAATTCATATTCCGGACTGAACTCAGATTTATGTATTTCTGACCACAGTCCACGGAAAAATTTATTAAAAATTCATCGAGTGTCCGATTTACGAAATTCCAGTGGGGTAATTACAAATACATAGGTTGTTATCTATTGTACAAATTTCATGGTCCGATTCATCATAAAACTCAGGTTATGACTGAAAGTACGACACCCATTTATTGCTGTCAAAATTCAGCTTAAGTTGCTGTTACAAATTAACACTTTAAAAATAGTAAACGGAGTCCAAAAATTACGATTCCGGTGCCATTAGAACCGTATTTCATAATAACATATTTTAGATTCAAAATATCGATTTTTCGTTGAGTTTAAGACCCGTTTACAGCCAACTGAAGTTGGCTGTAAAAGTTGGACAGATTCTGATTTTCAGTGTTTAACCTTCTAAATCGTGTTCGATCGATTCCGTTAACAAGTTTAGTGACCACAACAACATGACATATTAATATTAATCAGCAAATCATCAGATAATCAACCAATAATCATAACAACACAAGATCTACACGATTTACACACATAACTTCTCTTTATCCACACCTTAACACATTATGTTCAAGACTTGTTCATGAGCTTTAAAGTTTCTTAAATTTTTATCATTCTAACATCTATTAACCACTAAAATAACATAAAGAATGAACGGATCTAAGTTCTTACCACTAGCTCAAGGCTAGGGAAGTTCGAGTGAAGAAGTGTGGTGGTTAATAGCGAATGGAGGAGGTCCTTCCACTTCCGAGAGCACCGAGCTTCGTTGTTGGACCTCTTACACCTTTGTATGTATGAGGAATGATTGAAAAAGAGCTTGATGATGGTGGTAGTATGGTGGAAGGTGGCTGCCGAACAAGGGAAAGGAGAGGGAGAGAAGAGAGAGCTTGGTGGAATGGTGGTATTTATAAGATCTTCCATATAGCATATTCCTAGCATATTCCAAGCATATTCCTAGCATATTCCTAGCATATTCCTAGCATATTCCTTAGCATATTCCTTAGCATATTCCTTAGCATATTCCTTAGCATATTCCTTGCATATTCCTTAGCATATTCCTTAGCATATTAACAAATACGTGTAAGCATAACACAGATATCAGAAAGCAGTTAAGTAATTTCACACAGTCGTCAGACACTTTAATTATCATTAATAATTTGTACGGAATACATGGGATTTTGAGGGTTGTCACAATTTGGATGAAGATTCATGTGTGGATTGAAATGGTTTTCGATATTGTGGTTGAACCAATAGTCGTTCATGGATTAAATTGGTGTATTGGCTTAAATAATTTGAAATTATGCTAACATGATGATAATTGATACTTGGTGTTTGATTTTAGTTGGAATTATGGTGACTAATACCATGACATATAACCTCTTAGGTGTTTTTGAAATGTTGCCCGCCCAGTGTTTGATGAAATGGCTTGAATGTGAAAATGTGTGATTTTGTGTTAAACACTTTATGGTCTTGTTTAGGATGTAAGAATTTATATGTGTGGTGATTGAATATCATCTTAGTAGTATAGAATGCCAATGGAGGAATTCATGGGATCTAATGTGAATTCATCAAGTGCAGGTATGAAGGAAGAAAGAACAAGCAATATAAGGAAACAATAAACTAAAAATCGCGGTAAGTTCTTCAAGCTTACACTTAATTTAAATTGTAGTAAGGTGTCATAATGTGTCTTGAAAGAAATGGTAATCCGTATCTTAAGATATGAAAGAAAGAAATGTAGTCACCCCGTTGAAACGGGTCGTTTGGGTAAATGGTTGGAATAGTTGGGAATCAAGATAAAATCTTGATTATTTTCGGCTGTAGTATGTCGATTGAGCCTCGTGAATGACCAGTATTTTAAATGGAATGAAAAGAATGAACTAAGGTGGGAATAAAAAAAGAAAGTATGTTATGCATGTATAATTACTGCAAAGGAGGTATGGTTGGGCAGTTATCTAGTTGATACTAGTATGAAGCTTGTTTTGGTAATTGGTTGTGACTAATACACACGCGCCTCCTTTTGATATATGGTTTTACAAATGGATGAAAGTTTGTTGTCGCAACCCCCGTCCCCTATCTGTCCCGGGAACGGGCGGCCGCGAGACCAGATTTAGTGGTATCGATGTTTATCATTTTGGCAGCGGAAATTACATCAGGACCGTAGTTATGAAATATTTTATCAGAGTAAAATACCACACATTTATAATATTAAACACATGGGAAATTCCCAAGTTTCAAGTACACACATTTTTCATTGGGATAAACCCTATTTTATTTAATAAAAACATCTCTTTATTTAGGTAACTTTTATAGCCACTTTTCCAAGCCTTCCTGTCCAGCTGGCTTCTATTTGGCTTTCACATTTTGTTACCTGAAACGCGTTTAAAAACATTTTGTCAATGGGAAATACTGGTGAGTGAATCCCAGTTTAATCAAGAAGAGTTTGATCCTTTAACAGTATTGAGAGCGATTACAATGTTTATTTCTACACAATTACGCATTCAGTACTGTCAATCCGGACTGGTGGGTCATATTACACATTGGCTAACTCGTTGTCCAATGGTAACGTGTTCCACATTTTGTATACAAAACCCCAACATACCGGTAGTAATTGAAGAACTACAAAGACTCAATCACTGCTAATCACATTGTAAATTATTTAAGGTTTTGTAAAAATAGTTTACAAAAAGGAGATTACTCACATTGTTGTCTTAGGGTTTTCTTTAATGATTCCCTGGTGATTATCTATTAATTACACAAATGCACACGCGTTAGTATAATAACCCAATATTTACATTAGTAATACCCTCCCCGAGACGGCATTCCAACGACTACGTCGGGCAGAACCTCGACAGCAGTTACGGAACCCTGGATCAATCGGGCAGCGTATCTAATACGTAACCGGGGGTTATAATACTTACAACAAGGCAGAACTTCGTTATTTAGGGGGTATAATACCCGATTATAGCTTCTACACTTATGAAATTCGAGAGAGAAAGAAAGTTTGTGAGCGATTTGGGACTGAAGGCCGATGCCTTCTATTTATAGTGTCTGATCGACACTTCCTCGCGGCCCGCGTAAGCCGAAGATAAGTCCTTCGCGGCCCGCGACATAGGTTACGTAGGCCCTAGCCTTGACTGGTCATTGGACTAGACTCGACACAATCTCGACACATGGCAACTCAGGGTGTCGCCCTGGTGGTTGGCTGTCGCGCCCCGCGTAGCCTGAAGGCAAAGCCTTCGCGGCCCGCGAGCGACCCCATTTTCTTGTTTTTATTTAATATTTAATTATGTAAGGTATTTTGGGCTCGGTTTTCACATACGGAGGATGTTTTAAGACATATAGGGATCTTTTAAATATATTAGGGGTGTCGGAAAAAATTTTAGGGTTGTTATATTTGTTGTAACGCCTCACTTTTTGAAACTTATTTTAATTAGAAAGATTATTCATGTACTTATTTTTGGAAACTTACATACGTATCGTATTCGTATTTCGCCTCCGTTTTCGTAATTTGGATCTTCGATCGTACTAGAACTTGTTCCTTTTATTTTAATTATACTTCGGTTAATCGTATTGATTTTACATTCAAAAATGATACATACTTATTTACATGATCATTACGCTCGTATTCACATACTTAATTCCCGTGCAAACAATCGAAAATATGCAATTTTGATGCTTATTATATGTTTAAACACATGATTATACATCCACAATACACAACTTATGCTTTCATACATATTACCACTTAATTATGTGTTAATTATACATAATATACATGAAAACACCAAATCCACACTTCCATACTTGTTAAACACTAAAATGTATTTTAATTACACATATTCGTTATTTTCGTGAAAACATATTTATCTTACGAACAAGCTATCGAATACACGTGTTTTTATATACTTTATACATATAAATACTTACATTTATAATTACGATACCAAATCTATATTCTTTTATACCTATTAATACTTAAATGTATGGAAACTATTCATAAAATACCTTCATTTACCCTCTATATCAAGCTACAAGGGCCAAACATGTAAAAAAACAAAAGTCTCTCGACTGATCTCCTCCGCGACACGCGCACGATGTCTGCATCCCTGCCGCGACGCGCTGCAGGTGGTAATCCACAGCCAACAACTTCTAACTCGCGCGTTGGTTGGTTTTTGTTGTCCAACTCCCACCTACTTGCATTTATATCACTCTCAACTACTAACCCTAATCCCCCACTATATATACAACACTTCTAAGCCTCCTTTCCCTTTTCCAAACCATTTAAACACTCTCAAATCCTCCCTAAAATCCTCAAAATTCACTGATTTTTTAGCAGAAAGTTTAAAGGTTTCAAAGTGAGTTCTAGCTCACTTCCTCATCTATTTTCTTCTTGTTTCTTCTTCCATAACACTTGGATAACCTCTAGGAAGGTTTTCACAAGATTACCATGGTAATCTAAGATGAAACCTCACCATATTTGAGGTTCAAAGTGACTTATGTTTTCTGATTTTGTTCATATTGTTGTAACTTCGTTTTCTTGTACTTTTTCTCACCGTTTCCTCTTCTACAAAGCTTGGAACACCTTTACGAGTGTTTTCACAAGATTACCAAGATAATCTAAGGTGGAACATCACCATTTTGAGGTCCAAACTTTCTAAAGAAGTTGTTTTTAAATGGTTTTCAAGTTTAAAGGAATATTATAAAGAAAGAAATTTTATGGTACGTATTTCCGCTGCGAATTCATGATCAAAACGTGTAGGGTGTTACATTTTAGCATGTTAACAACCTTTGTATTTGATCCATATATATTACTAACTTGATAAAAATGATAAACTTAAGTAATTTTTAATATGTTGCAAAAAAAGAAAGTAAATTCTAAAGTGCAAAAAATATTGAATAAACAATTTACACCTGGAGAAAAAATAGAGCGAAGGTACGACGTCCCTTGTTTCATTTTAATATCACTAGCACCCCCTCCCTCGGATGGTGAAAAGTGTGAGTAAGAGCTAATGTAGAGGTGTAGTGGTGAAGACTTCATGGTAATACACGTGGGCATCAGTGTATGCGGCTCAATTAAGACGACAGGTGACTGATACTATCTATAAGGTTTGTGTTTTAATAGTATAATATAATGATAATTTTAATTTAATAGTAATAGTAAAGTAATGAAATTGGTATATTGTATATTGATTAAACACTGAATGTTGAAATCCACATGTAAGATCTTTTACATGTTTTATAAGTTGAAGTGTAACATTAATTATGTGGTGCATGTAACCTTGAGATAATGATCGTTTTGTGTATGAAGATCTTTAAATTTCTTTTTGAATTATGAAATCGTACCGTCTGTGGCTTTTTTTTCTTCGTTTCAAATAAGGAGACATATTCCGTTTGGATTTGGAATCAAAATGATATAAACCACAATTTGAACTATTCATGCAAAGCATGTGTATTTATTGGATTAATATATATTTAGACAATAATTCAGGGTTTATTTTAATTTTCTTTAAAGAAATTAGAGTTAAATTATATGGATGGTCTGTGTGATATGTTAAAATTTTGGATTTGATTTCTATTTACGGGAATGTACACCACTTGTCCCAAGTTATGCATAAAAGTAACATAAATGATCTGTATGATATGTCTAAATTTTTGAATTAGGTGGGTATTTTAGTCACTTTGTACTCATTTAACATAAAAATTAACCTTCATTCATGCTAGGAACTAGGGCTGTAAACGAACCGAATGAACATGAACAAAGCCTTGTCCGTGTTCATTCGCTAAGGAAATAATGTGTTCGTGAACAGTTCATAAACACTTACCGAACGAGACGTCATGTTCGTGTTCGTTTGTTAAGGAAATGAACGTGTTCACGAACATAAACAAACACTAACTAAATCGGCAGAGACTAGAGGTCAATGGTAGGGGAACAAGTGCTAGAACTTTAGTTTTGGTAAAGCCCTAATCGTTTAACAAATTTCGATAGTATTCATTGATGTGAATAATGAGAAGAAAAGGGGAACAGTGCATAAACATGATGGTGAGGTTTCATGTTCTATTTGTTAAGATAATAAAAATAAATAAGAGTTAAAGAATATGAAAAGTTTAGATAAAATAAATAAATGTAGATTTTTTTTAATAAACAACATAAATAAACGAACATGAACAAACGTTCACGAACACGTTACCGAAAGTTCACGAACACAATTGAACGAACAAGACCTCTGTTCGTGTTCGTTCATTTAACTGATCAACCAAAATTCTTGTTCATGTCCGTTCGTTTACTAAACGAACTTCCTGCCGAATGATTCACGAACTGTTTGCTGGACATTCGGTTCGTTTACAACCCTACTAAGAACCATTTGTGCTATATTTATTTATAACTTGACAATTGAGACCAATGACTACTCTACCTTATCTTATATTTGTGTTCCCGAGTTTACTAAAGGGAGGGAAAAAAACAAAGAGGATTTAGGAGAGAAAAGAAAAGAGGATATAGGAAAAATCTTATTTTAATTTGTTTCAAGTAAAGGGGAAAAAAGTGAAGACTTTATGGGCCTGTTTGGTATGAGGTAATAGAATGGACGAATGAATGGAATGGACGAGGTAATGGAATGAACGATGGAATGCAATGGATCATTACCATTCCATGTCTTGTTTGGTTACCATGTGAATGGAATGAATTATTATTGTGTATTGTTCGGTAGGCAAGAAAAACGGAGTAATAAAATTAGCGGTGAGTGGCGGTGATGGCCGGTGGTAGTGATTGTGGGTGGTTATATGTGGCGGTGGTGGGTGTCGGCGGCGACGATGGGTGGTGGTGGTGGTGGCGAGTGGCGGTGCGGCGGTGACGACGAGTGGTGGTGGCGACAAAGTGGCCGTTGGTGGTGGGTGGCAGCAAAGGTGGTGGTTGGTGGTGGTGGCGGCGGCGGTTGGTGGTGGCGGTGGTGGTGGTGGTGGCGTCGACGATGGTGGTGGGCGGCGGCGGCGAGTGGCGTTGGTGGTTGGTCGCAGCTGTGGGTGATAACGGTGGCGAGTGGGTGGCGGGGGCGGCGGTCCCTGTCGGGGTGAGGTGGTGGCGGGCGGCGGCGATGGCGTCGGTGGTGGGGGGTGGTGGTGGTGGGTTGTGGCGAAGGTCGTGGGTTGTGGTGTTGTTGATGAATGGTGCAAGATGGGATGGAATTGAAAAAAAAACATGGGGGGTGGAAGGAATAATTTTGAGGGAATGAAATGCCTTTTGGAATGGGTGATTCCATTCCATTGACTAACCAAACACTCTTTTCTTCATTCCCTCGTAATCACTCATTCCATTCCACCTCTCATTCCTACATACCAAACACTACCTATGTGTTTCCGAGTTGGAGGAAGAGAAAAGAAAGGTATAAATTTACATTTATACCTTTGTTGGATGTTATAATAAGTTAAGTGAGAGGGTAACATGGTAAATGCAAAAACCTTATATTAGTTTTCTTTTTCCTTCATTCAACTTCCTTCCAATTTGGAAAGGAAGTTTTTAAAAAAGATTTTCCATTCATTTCTTTCCACTTCCTTCCCTTTCCTTCCTTTCCTTCATTTCTTCCTTTCCTTTAATAAAGGGTGTTAATAAAGGCACACCCCAAAATCTTGTTTTCACACGCTTTGTACGGGTCGTATAGGGTTATATGGCCCGTATAGAATAGTCTGACATGACAAATATTGTGTCGTATAATGCTATACGACTCATATAAAAGTAGAAAATATTAGGTCGTATAACATTTTATGGGGGCCGTATAAAATTATACGGTTCATATAACATTATATGAGGTTTGTGTAGGGATGAGCAAATCCCGATCCCGAATTTTGCCAAAACTGGGTACCGATACCGAAATATGTCGGTACGGTACGGTATCGGTATAGTATCGGTACGGTAGCGGTATTTGAAGGTAAAATTCGGTATTTTACCAGTACCGATCCCGAAAATGCCAAAAAGTGGATACCGTTTCCGGTACCGAAAAAAATCGGTACGGTATTTTCGGGATCGGGATGGTATTGGGACGGGATCAGGATTTGATACCAAATGCTCATCCCTAGGTTTGTGTCGTGTAACATTATATGAGTCGTATAACATTGTATACGGCTCGTATATATGGAAACAAAAAAAACATTCTCTAACCTTTTTTTGTGCAAGATTCTCCAATACAACCCATATAGCTCTATACGGGACGTATAGGTGTATGGGTAAATTTTAAAGGTGTGAGAAAACCCATATAGCTCTATATGGGATGTATAGATGTATGGATAAATTTTAAAGGTATGAGAATAGTGAGAGCCTTAATAAAACTCAGGAACACAAATAGTTTTTAGTTTCTATGGATTGCCTTTCCTTCCTTCAAACTTTAAAATTAGATCTTTGATTTAACTCAAGAAACTACAAGGCCACAGGGTGTGGCTTAACGCCACCCTGCCACCTCAACTATTTTGGCGCCCCTAGGCGCTATCAACCATACCATTAAAATTAAATGGGGGGCGCTATAGGGTGTCCGCCATTGTGTTAACGAGCCAAATTGAAGGGATCGATGTGAATATAGTTTAAAGTGGGGCTTTAAACCATTGCATGTAAGTTAAAGGAAGGGGCTTTAAAGCACCCTGTGTGACGTGGAGGTGAGATGGCGCTGAGATGACGTGATAAAGCCCCTAGAGGTTTTGTACCACACCCTACCCTGTAGCCTAAAAGGTACAAGAATTGCGAGTAATTAAGGAACGTCATAAAAACCAACTCTTAATCTAAAAAAACGACATATTCGTTCAAGGTCAACTTGTATGCTTGGTCAATTTTGGATGGTTAAACCGGAGGTGTAAGATACTGATTCGGTAGATATTGGTGTAGGAATCAAAACATCTTATTTGGTTATTGTAAAAGTCAAAAGAAAGGATATTGTTATATGTTAAAATGAACTCCACTAAAATATAAAATGTATCAAACTTAATACCTACGTGTAATAAAATTTGGTTTTTTTAATATATTGCAATTTTAAAACGTTAACTTATAACTTACAGTTCTATAACAATAATAACTACAACAAATTTACGTACAAATATGTAGTATATTAATTATTAAACTTAGGTTTTGTCGATAACTAAAATCATAAACAAACAAAAGTTTATTAGTCCTTTTTATTTGATTAAGACGAACATAGGAATTAACGAAAGATGGTCCAAAAATGATTTTAAATCGGTCTATCCTCTCATTTGACTTCTAGTGATCTGGGAACCCGACTCATCACGAAAGATTGGGTTTTGGTTTTGTTGTTTTCTCAAAGATTGGGTTTTGGGACATAATTTAAATTTAAAGACTGGCTTCTTGCAACATATTTTTTATTTATTTTCCCAAACCATTTTTTTCATATTTATTTTTGTTTAAAACAGCTAAAATTACACTATTTTTTAATATTAAATTATTACTTTTGACCTTGGTTTTTTTAAAATTGGTCTGGGTTAGACTAGTAGATCAATAAAATGACCAGTTTATTAATCAGTACGGTTTTCAAAATATCGGTATTTATAGTCTACAACAAGAACAATCGTATTCGTAATTATATAAAATACAGCATATTTAGAATAGTAAAAAAGATTCTTTACATAGTATATAAATACGATAACAATTTACTGTTCTTTATCATTTTGATGAAACCATTGTCACATCACATTTGAGCTAGTTAAACTAAACATAAAAAACAGTTTATTCTAGCATTATATAAAATATTGTTTGGACTTTGGAATCCAATAAAATTCGAAGTTCAAAGATTTAAAATACCCAATAGGTAGCATATTAGCTTTAATAATTTGCAGCCAACAATATAAAAATATCATCAAAATGAATTCCATTTTTTTCCAAATAAATTTCACATACTGACAAACTCGAGATTATCACACAGAATTTGTATCTGATTTTGCCCTGCAGGTTTTTGTTTTATTTCAAGATTACAGGGATGGTAATGCAGCCTCCCCTTCACCTCAACATCAGCCAATCATGTTTTCTCAGGTGCTGAGGTGGCGCACCTGTATGTCTGGCAACAAGTTTCTTCAAATAAGAATCGTTGCTCGAAAAATATATCTGAAATAAGTTATTATTAAAAAAATATTAGAAAAATACCCGAGTTGGGTCAGAATAACTTTTAATAGGGTTAATGTCAACAAATAGCAACACGCCTTCAGTTTTGTTCCATTTTTGTCCTTGTACTTCTATCGCGTCATTTTAGTTATTAAAGTTACAATGAGCGTTCCATTTTGTTCATTTTTCAAAACAAAATAACCTTAATACCGCTTCATTGTTCCACCTTAACGGTATTATGGTCATCTTTTAAATAAAAAAGTTGATAGAAAAGGAATGTTTTTCATGACTTGAACTAACAAAAGAAGACGCAGCAAAGTACCATGACTAAAGTCTAAAAAAGAACAAAAGTGAAAACACTTTGTTATTTTATGACATTAAATACAATTCTTCATTATTTTTTTGTCCACATTTTTTGGGTTTTAGAAATATCCTAGCAAACATGATTTAAAATTTCTACTTATAAAATGTTAACCTAACCTCTTTTGAGAATCCATTTAATTCATCGGTAAGCATTTGAATACACTTGGGGCAACTTTTAACACGTTTATTTCACTTATAGCCTAAATTCAAATTTTTTTACTGACTTAACGGGCTGGAGATGACAGACATCCATTCCCGAATCAACACAACTTTAGGTCAATGGGTCAAAATTGCAAACGTCTAGTAGGTCAACATATTGAACTTGAGCATATAATTTCATTAAAGGTGGAATCAGAAATTACCAAAGTGACGATCTTGTGTAATAATGAAGACTGATAAGTCCATTATCTTCCAGCTCAGCAACCGCACCACCACCAGAGGCAACAGCTTTATTCTCCGAGCGTTCAGTTCCTAAACTTTCATCATTTTTCGACGTAATATCTTCTGAAGAATTTGAAACACAAAATTTCTGCAGCCACCTGTCAGTCTCCCAAAGGACATGCATTATGCTTTCCCGTGACTGATAACCATGGCTCTCAAATGGTAGGATGACTAGACGAGAGAGGGCCCCATGCCCTTTTAAAGCATTGAAGAAACGGTCCGACTGCATCATCATAATAATAATAGTAATAATTATTATATATTTTCAAAATTAAATATTTTGAAATAAGGTGCGAAACCTCACTTGCATCGTTAACGTTCCTGAATTATTGTCTTCTTCTCCATGAATAAGCAAAATGGGCTTCTTAATCTTATTGGCAGCCATAAAAGGACTCATCTTGATGTAAGTATCAGTAGCTTCCCACAGCGTTCTATCCTCATTCTAATGAGCAAAAATAAATTGTTAACCACATTATCTATATACAAACATTAATAGAGCAAAAACAAATGTTACCTGAAACCCAAAAGGTGTAAGGGTTCTATTATAAGCCCCAGAGCGAGCAATTCCACAACAGAAAAGATGAGGGGCGTGTGCCAAAAGATTTGCAGTCATGAACGCCCCATAAGAATGTCCCCCAATAGCAATTTTGTCAGGATGAGCCACCTTCAGTATTTGTGAAAACATTAGCACCAATTAAATAGATCCCCTATTACAGGTGGCAAGATTGGCGGGTCGTTGGGTAACTGGTCAAATAGAGTTCAAGGCAAAAACGGATAACTTTTGTTTTCAACGAAATTGATTATGTCTGGTCGGCCGACAACCACTTTTTGTCCATTTTAAAGACTTTTTAATAAATAATTAATGCGTTAAAAGTGATTTACAAAAAAAAAATTATCATGACAATAATAGTTTATCTTAAAAAGGATTTATGAGGTTATATGCTTTAAATATACACTTTCGACAACTCATGGCGTGTTTAATCCATAGTCGCAGGAAACGCTGAACTACCCGCGATCTACATTCCGGATCGTTCGTACCGAAAACGGGTACAAAATCGTACCAATCGCTCAAGGTACGCGATCCAGATCGCTCAAGGTACATGAAAAGCCAATTTACACTCCAAATTGGAAGGATGTATTGAGTCATTGTTTCTTCCTGCTGTTTTTAATGGCCGCAAATTCACACGCTTGTCTGTATGTCAGAGTTTTTTCTTGCTGTTTTTAATGGCCGCCAAGGCGCCAATTCACATGACATTTTGTATTGAAATCTAATGAAAAATCTATATTATACTTTTTGTATATGATACGATGTACCTGACTATATGGTACACCATACCAATTACCACATACCGAATTGGGTCAGATACTCAGATAAACCATAGTCCAAATCAACCTACTTAAACCAAATGGGTCAGAAGAAAAGAGTTTACCCCGCGGCGGATAACTTCCTCTACTGCAGCTTCTGCACTCCCAACCAGTTGCTCAACATAACTGCTCACCAATAAATTAAGAAAACGTTAGCCACTAAACTGTGAGGAAACAGTCGCAAAAAAAATAAAAAAGATTATATCTGCGTCTACAAAACATTACGTGTCATTTGCTTCTTCCTTGCCCTCACCAATGATGGGAATTGTTGGCCCAGATAATATAGCAAATCTGCAAAACTTACCGGAATCATCAAGATTACTCAAATAGTGATAGAAATTAGGGGTGCAAACGAGCCGAGCTGCTAGAAATCGGCACAATAAAAAGCTTGAAACGAGCCGAGCCTTTTCGAGCTTGAGCCTAAAATAAAGCGCGTTTATTTATCGAGCTCGAGCCTGGCATGTGAAGCTCGTCGAGCCTTATCGAGCCTTAGTGTAATATTAGTTTTTATTAATATTTAATAACATTTACCCCTTATATAAAGTTGTCTAGCAAACAAGCCGAGCTGAGTTATTTTAACTTGTTTACGAGCCGAGCCCAAACCCAAGTTTAAAGTAGTTTCTCAAGTCTAGCTCGAGCTGAGTTATTTTACTTGTTTACGAGCTGATTATATTTTAACTTGTCTAGTTTCTCAAGCTCGAGCTCAGTAGTTTCTCAAGTCTAGTATTTATATTATTTTTATTTAATATATTAATTAATAAATACAAATGAGCCGAGCTCGAGCTTTGAAAACAAAGCTCGAACCGAGCCGAGCTCGGGCTCGGGCTCGGCTCGTTTGCACCCCTATATTAGAAATGTAGAACAAAGAAGTAACAAATTTAAGAGAAATCATTTCAACAATAAACAATTTAGTCATACTTCCTTGCCAACCAAAGCAGTGGTGATGTTGGACCGATGCCAGCAAACTCATTAGGGGACCCACGAACTTGGCCTGCTGCTTCTTTGTTTTTAAACTCTCCAGGATAAGACCAAACCAAACATGGTAACGGGCCATCTCGTGACGGGTCATAGCCAGGTGGCAGGTACAAAGTTGCGGTCAATTGAACCCCGTCTCGTCTTTGGTAGCGTATCATTTCCTTTTGCAATGATGCCAATTGAGGGTATGGATGTGGGAAGCTTGTGATTTGAGTTGGATTTTTATCAGGCCATTGTTGCAAATAATATTGGGTGTTTTCAGTCTTTGACTCTTTGGAAGTCAACACTTTTAACTCATTCACCTTCAAGTCACCTTCAGTTTGGTCAGACATTAAAGCCACAACACTCTCGTAATATTTCTCCTTGTTGCTTTGCCATATTCTTTCTTTATCTCCCGTATCTCTGAAACAAGTTGAACCATATAAAAAAGGATAATATAAAACTTGGGGTACAAGAAATGACATGTTCAACCCAAATCTGTTTTGACTAGTTACCCAACCCGTCCAACCTGCGTATATTCCCACCTCTAATTCTAATAACACTTACATATCAAAGAGATCTAGGAAAGGTATGTTTCCTTCTGGGGTAGCACCACTTCCGTTTAGTAACAAATATGTTGCGTCTTTATCTTCCTTCCGAAATTTAGCAATAATATAAGTTCCAGCTGGCGTTCTCCTCAACATTGGAGAACCAGGGTCAGAGTATACATCTTCAGATGATCTATCAAATAATAAGCGTGGGGTCGTGTCGGACCCAGGGGCAACCAACCAGGTTCGTACACGTCGTGTTTTGTACCAAGATTCATATATCAGTGCAAGTGAATCATCACACCAGCTAATTCCTCTGTAAAAAAATTAAAATGTGGAAGCTAATTAACTTTTGTAGCATAATTACTGTGTGTCCGTGCGTGAAATAAACACTTACCCGTAACGAAGATCAAGCTTAAAAAAGACGGTTGGCTGTTCACCTTCAGGGGCATCGGCAGCTTGTGTGTACACTATGTCACGAGGAGAAACTTCTACCTTAGCGTCACCACCATCTTGTGTCTCCACCCTTTAATTAAAAGATAACTTATAAAAATAGCATTTATATACCAAGAGGCCGGTTAACGTACAAGACCACCTTATCGAGCGATGCATACGCGAGCATCTCAACCGCACATCTGATCTAACCTAGGCCTTCAATTGAACGCGGTGGCACAATAGTAATTAACTTTGCAAAATTACGCACGTTATAATACACAATTACGCAGGTTATTTCATAATTATGCATAGGTTGGGTTAAACCCTAATTACGCACGTTATTTGCATAATTACGCACGTTATAATACACAAATATGCAAGTTATTTCATAATTATGCATGAGTTGGGTTAAACCCTAATTACGCACGGATTGGGTTAACCCTAATTACGCACGTTATACTGGCGGTTGCATACCGTCGCACATTAAGTGACTTCTGTATTTTTAACTTTCTCTATATACCAATTAGGAAGGAAACAATACAATATGCTTATTTACACGGTAAAATTAGCTGTTTTCAGTAAGCAAATTCAGATTGCTTATATCAAACTGATTATTCTTGTGGATTCAAAATTACAGGTTTACCCTTGGGTAAAATAAGTTTTCATTAAGATGATAATCTGCTTCTCCTTATACGCAGTTTAAATAAGCAAAATCCCAAACAACCCTTAAAAGCACATGATATTATTCAAAGCAAAAAACATACATACCAATACAGATCAGAAGGCTTATCTGCCCTCCAATTTAAAGACCGCATGCCTTTTCTAACGCTATTAAATGCAATTGGAATATCCTCAGCAACAGGCAAATCACAAAGCGTCCTAACAAACTTTCCATCAGCCGACCACAAATCAACTTTTTTAGGAAATCTGCCACATGGCACGTTAAACGAAAACGGTCTGTGATACGAACTAAGTAAGATATATCTGTGATCAGGAGACGGGTCTAGTGACGTATATATAGATGGCTCCCCGAATAATTTCACGTTCCCATCTAAGGACACCAAAACAAGCTGTGATGTGGCATAATATTCGAACAAATCTTCATCGTATTCGTCTTTGAGTAAATCTTGGTAGGTACGCGTTTGAACAACGGTTTTCTGTTCGTTTGATTGAATTTTAGGACCTGAGGGGACTAATGGTTTCTTTGGTGGGCTTCCTCTAGATGCTGGGATTGTACAAACTAAAAGAGTTGAATCGTTCACCCATACGTAGCTGAAATTCAAAAGACAAAAAATATATTATTAGCAAAAAAAAAAACTGTCATTTGTTTCTAAATATTTAGAAGTGGCGAGTTCAACCTACTTAAATACGAATGGGTTGATTTGGGTTCTTTTTTATCCTTGAAGCGTCAATTCAATTAAGCTAAAAGGTTTTACTAATAGGAAACGGGTCATACGAGTTCAAAGTCATTTAAAGTGTATTCAAATGCATAAAAAACTCCTAAATCGTTATATTATAAATAAGTTTGATTATTATTAATTGAATGTAATTATAGTTTTTAAGATATATTTAACACTTTATTGTTTGAAGATTTCAAAAAATAGTGTGTGCGGGTCAGCCCAACCCAACTGGCCCATTACCCGACCCACCATTTTCGCCACCTTAACAGAAAATGGCCCATACTTATCAAAAACTGCATTGACAAACACATCTGGTGACTGAAACAAGGGCCTAGCGTTTCCTGTTTCCACATCTGCAACCCATACTCTAAGCTTACTTCCAACACCATCCTCCTGTTTCACTCAATTCTTCAGATGGTTAGGGTTATAAGCAAAACATTATTTTGTTCACAATGTTGTAGATAAGTGGATGATAAAACTTAATATTAGAACACATTTATTTATTGGTTTCAATATTCGTTGTATTTTGGGCATTACCTGGTCTTGCCGAATGCTTAAGGCTAAATGCTTGCCATCCTTTGACCTTGTTAAGAATAAAAAAAACTACATTAAGTAGAAATTATGAATTTATAAGGCCACATGAGCAATTTTTGAGAAATAAGCAAACAAAAAATGACTGCTGGTTGAACAGGTCATCTGTTGCTACGATTGGTAATACAATGTAACGTGGTTACTAAAATCAGTAATAAAGTGTGAGTTGGTTTCTGATATCCCAAAATATAAAGCCGGTTGCTAGAATCAGGTACGTTTCTATTTCATGTAGTTTGCCCTGAAAGATTAAAGATGATGGAGGTTACCAGGTAACAAAATTGATCTTAGATCCTTCTGGAAAGCCATGTATCAATTTTTCTGGGCCTAACGTACCATCATCCTTCAAATCATGGATCCCAATACCAGTATAAAATGACCTGTAATCAGACAACAAAATTATATTCAACTGAATTCATATCAACTACATTTTGAGAATCAAAAAATGATTATAGCTGTGACTCACATCCTACTACGGGTATTAGAGTTGCCATCAATACGAATGCCTGCAAGCTTGTCCTCTGGTTTTGCCAATTCGGACAATGGAGGTAAAGATCTTCGTTTTAGGAACAGAATTTTATCCCTTTTTGGAGAAAATGATAAAGCTGGAAGTGGTGGTGCATCAACAATATCTTTAATTTCTTGTGGAGGAAGACGATATCCACTGTTTAACTCTGAGCATACCACGTTCAAAGAAAAACGAGACTGTTAGTATACTGTTAATAGAACTTAAGCATATATAAACCAACATGTGCCTGTTTTAAAGGAAGTCATTAGTGAACTCAACACTTCATTGCAATTTGATCTACAAACTACAACCAACTGCCTACACGAGGTGTGAAACTTTTGAGAAATTTTCTATTTTGACTTTAAATGCAAGTTAATATAAATTTTATTCAAGTAAATACATGCCATCATGTTTGATGCTTCTATTTATAAGGTTGTTTGGGATTGCTTATTAAAACTGGATACTTGCTTTTGTGTTTTGAGTGTTTGGATAGAATCAAACTGCTTATAACTTATCTGCTTATTTGAAAATGAAATAAGCAGTTTGGGTGTTGCTCGCTCAAACTGTTTATTTTGTTTTGATTACTTTATCTCAATCCTTGAGAGCAGAATTGTCCAATACTGAAACAACTGTGTTGGGCTCATACGCCTTGTGGACTAGTTTTGATCGAGACTGCATGAGATGCACGGGTATGGGGCAACCAGCCCTAGCCCTATTTGATTAGGGCCTTGCATAGGCTTAACTTTGGGAGCATGTTTGCTAAACCCTAAATCCTAATTAGTCTCTATATATAATCTCGTCCTTCCAATTTGACTATCACCTCAATAAAAGAATACCTAGTTGCCACCATAGTTGTCAATAGCGAATAGCGGTCAACAACAACGAAATAAGTCAATAACGCCCACTATTTCATGTCTAGCGATAAAGTAGAGAAACAGAGAAATACATGTTATCGAGCAGTGGAGATGAGGAAAATACAGAAAAATACATGTTATAAGACCAAACCTGAGGGATCGAGCAGTGGAGTTGAAAAAAAAATACAATAAAAAATAAAAATGTTGCTATTTATCGCTATATAGTATACAACAACATATGACCTATACGCTACGTAGGGCGCTATAGCCGCTTTTGACAGCTATGGTTGCCACCTGCGGACGTAAGTCAACACGTTAAATCCTCGTGTCGTTTATCGCTTTCGTGTTTGTGTTCAGTTTGTGTGTGATTAATCCCAACAAACTAATAACTAGTTATTGATCTTTAATACTGCTGAACCCAATCCAAAACACTATCTCCTGAATTTTGACCTTTTTACTCTAATTACATCTTCCAACAAAAGCAATCAACAATTTGCAAAAAAAAATTTGTGAATAAGAGAAGACTGAATACTCATAAACTTGATCCTAATTTGAACTGTCTATACTTAGATTTGGTCTGTAAACATATTCATCCCACTATCACACAATTATTCTATTGTTTAACTACTGTTATTGATCATATAATTGAACTCCAATAACAAAGTAATAACAAGTACCGTCATCTTCAGATGTAGGTACAGAGGCGTTAGGAGCGGCTGCGTCTTCGGTGGCGATGGAACCAACAGGAAGAAGATTGTGTAATCTGGAGGTAGACATAGGTTGAAGAAAGGGTGTAGGATAACGTGATGAAAAACGACAGCGTTTGGAGAGGAGAAAGGGGGGAGAATAATGTGAGAAAAGGGTTGAAGAAGGAGGAGGAGGAAGAAGAAAAGGGGGCGAAGTGAGAGAGAAGAGAGAGAAACGGTGATAGACTTTGTGTAATCGCATGACGATCGAATATTGGTTTGATAAAAGGGTAATGCGTCCAATCAAATGCAAGCCATTGGGAATCCTAAAAAGGGTATCGTAAGTAGAGCGAGTGTGCTCGTCATCGTATTTGGGGATTTTTTTAGTTGTTGGACGTTGCTATCCACCCGACCCGAAAGAGTTTGGTATTTACTAGGGGTGTTCAAAAAAATCCAAATCCGTAATATCCGAAAACCCGTATCCGAAATATCCGAATTTTCGGATATCCGAAAATCGGATAATCCGAAAATTCGGATTCGGATAGTGATTTTGAGAATTTTCGGATAATCGGATTATCCGAAAATTTAATTTTTATTTTTTTCGGATATCCGAAAATATCCGAAGTATCCGAAAAATATCCGAAGTATCCGAAAAATATCCGAAGTATCCGAAAATATCCGAAATATCCAAAAAATATCCAAAATTTATATTCGGATATCCGATTAGATATCCGAACCCGAATCCGAAATTTCGGATATCCGAAAATCGGTCGGATATCCGAAATTTCGGATATCCGAAAACCGGATTATCCAATCTTGAACAACCCTAGTATTTACGTAGCATGAAACACAAATATCTTTTTCCATAAGCGGATCGGACCACTGTTGGGTGAGGTGATCGGACACTCCCTACCTGATCTGATCAGTAACACTATTATCAGTATACCAGGTAGGGGATTGCGTGCATGTTGCAAAGAAGTGAGAGGTGTCAACAGTGTGTTAGTGGTACCCAACCCGTGGTTTTGACCGATGGTCGCCGGGTAGATAACGTGGCAATGGGCGGTTGGGGCGGCGGGTGGTGGTGTCTTCTTCGGTGAGCACCCCTCCTGGCCAAAAGTAAAATGGTTACGGGGTTACAGGGCCGTCTCCGAAAATTCTAATTCTTTTTATGACCCTGGGCGAGTAAAAGAAAACGGGCCCTATAATAACTCAATTTTAAAAATATATATATACTAGAAAAACATAAGAATAAGGGAAAAAATAGGCCTCTTAAATATATCTTTTTTCTAAACACATTATGTATATAAAAAAGTTATATAAACTAGTGGGATCAAACCCGTAGGTTACGACAGGTGGAAACGTTGTTTGTTTTGAAGCACTCGCTACGGCAAACGTAATAAAAATCCAAAAACTATAATCGTAATATGATCAAAATGTATTCGTTTCATTAATTTTTGTAAAATAAAAGGAATAAAAAATTTAATAGTTTAAATAATAAACATAATAAATAAAAAGTAATACAAAAATCTAGTTTTAAATTGAAAAATATAGGAACAAGAATCTAGTTTTAAATTGGAAAAGACTAGTAGGGTGCCCGCGCGATGCGGCGGGAGCGACACTTTGCATTGCGGTACTCGTTTCTGATAGTTTTCTTATTGGTATAGTAGGGTGTCTGATGCGACGGGAGCAACATTTGCATTGCGATACTCATTTCTAGTAGTTCTCTTATTGGTATAGCAGGATTCCCACGCGATGCGGCGGCAAAATTTACAATAAAAGGCAAAATAAGTGATAATCTAATTGCTAAAATAAAACGAGATAATCTAATTGTTAAAGTAAAACGATTCAAAAGGATAATCTAATTGTATAGTACGTCTGTTAGTTTTCTTATCGTAGCATAGGTGTGGTCTATCGTTGACATGAGACTTACATATTTCGGTTAAATAATAATTTAACATTATAAATTTTTTTGAACGACATTTAAAAACCCGGGGATCGAAAACATATATACTTAAAAAATTCTATACGAAAACTATATACCGGATACTACTGAGTGAAAATTGTGGGCCTTTTGTCTAGATTCTAGTGAAAAATTATGTTGGAACGAAGGCGGTAGTTACAAAGAACATTGTGGGCCTTTTGTCTAGACTCTAGTGAAAATTTATGTTGAAACGAAGGGGGTAGCTACAAAGAAAATGGGTCAAAATACCAAAACTTTGTTAATATAATCGTTAAGGAAGATCAGAAGTCATGCAGAAGTTGTTAAGACATGTAGAATTTGAATTAACATTTTATGGCCAGCCAAGAAGAAACTTTATTACCACAAAAAAGAGACTACAAGACTTAGTAAGCTGCTAAGGGGAACCAAATAAAAAAAATACAAACAGTACAGCATAAAATTCAAAGCAATGTAGCTGCAGCCATCTCCAGCCTATCAACTGTTCCATTTTTCAAGGTCTCCAGCAACCATTTTATACCTTTTAACCATTTGAAGTGTTTTTCAGCCTAAAAACCTTCTTGTTGCGCCTATTCCAAAGTCCCCAAAAGGTCATGAGAAAGATGGCATACACGGCCCGATTCTTTCTCTCAGGAAGATCTAATCCTTGACAGTAGGACATAAGTTGAGCCACCGAGAACTCCCTCGGGATTCGGAATTCTCACCCAGACACAAACCATCCACCAGACATATTTAGCAAAAATACACGACACCAATAGATGATTTGTACACTCGTAGATTATTCCGCACAAAGAACATAAACCATCACCAAAAACTACATTCCTTGACACTAACGTTGTCGCATTCGGGATCTTGCCACTAACAGCCCTCCACGCTAAGTAGTTTACCTTTGGGACGACTATCTTACTCCAAGTAAACTGGTTTGGGTGATCACCCGGGTTAATGGCTTCTTCAAGATCCATTCTGACGTACTTGACAGAGAGAGGTCTACATTCCTGCCCCTGTTTTCCACTGCTAAACACCGCTGACATTGTTGATCGATTGCATACTCAATAGGCCTTACAGCTGATTCCATTCCAACCTTTCGGTAGCCATCTGCAGCAGGCATTTCTACTCCAAACTTCCTATATGAAAATTATATATAGTATAGATAAAAATTAATAAATTATAACGACAATTTTCATCTTTTGCCAGGAAGTCCTTCAAAATATTTGTTAGTAAGGTATGAACCAACTGCTTCTATAACAGCTCGAGATATGAAATTCTCTGATGCAATAAGTACTAAACTTCTAAACTGGCAATGCTCTAAACTTCTAATTAGCATTAAACTTTCAAACTCACATTTTGTTCATTCAGTAGAAGCCATTGAGTGCAGAACTACAGATCCAACTTTGGTCCTCACGGCTTCTAATAAACGAATATAAATAATAAAACGGTCAGCAGTAACAAACCTGATACAAATTCCTTACAGACTCAGTCTAGTATCCCATAATTGTTGCAACTGAATTCAGAAATAAGCAATTAGATAAGATTCAACACTTTATGAATTCATAATACCTTCTAAGGTTTCCCCAAAAAGAATCCCTTTTAACCAAAACTGAGTTTTATTTTTTCAAATCAGTTAACCATAACCTACAATTCAGTAAAAAATTAAAAAAGGAGGGGACTGTATTACCATATATTGGCCAAAATAAACATGAAGCGAAAATAAAACAAATAACTGAAGGCAGCATATGTTTCCTACCAACCATTTGCATTCTTCTGCGTATAACATTGCAGACCTCTTAACCTGCTCTTGCTTTCTTGTTCACGGAGTATTATAAACGGCCGCCCATATTGACGATTCCTCGTATGTGCTTTTTTTACCCATCTTTCTGATCGGGTTGGGTTGGCATTGCAGGTCAGATGCTGGAGGGAGGTTGAAGGAGGTGGATTCAGCGTGGTTGCCATCAACAGTGAGAGAGGCGGTGGCGGAACTGGGTTTTCTCTAGAGAGAGAGAGAGACATCAAAGTCAAAGACTCAAACCGTTATTCAGAAGCTCCTCCCTCTACAAACTGGATCCATTCCTGCTACAAATCTGCAATTCAAATAACAATATAACAAGATCTACAATAATACACTTCATGTTTTTGTATGTATATAAACTTACCCAATACATGGAGGGTCATCACTGGCATCTGAACATTTCACACTGCATCTGCTGTCATACACTTGTTCCTCTGTTTGTTAGAAAAAGTTACCGGAATTAGCAAGAAACCAATTTGTTCACCTATGAAACTTTTGTTCTCTTGTGCGTATTGTGATTCTATGATGTATACCGGTTAAATTTGGATCTAAAGTTGGTTGTGATATCTCTAACCCCCTCTGTTTTAGTCATATCCAAGCACCTGCACATAACATTATATCGATACTGAAAAAGATTTGCTTATGACTATTGATATACCAACTGTACCTTTTAGGATTAAAATGATGCATTCCAAGGTCTTCATCCCAGATAAATATATAAACATATATAGACACAGCAGCTGTTGGATGCAGAAACTGCTTTGCATATCACCTAAAATAAAGTTATATTTAAATGAACAACCAGTTAAAGTGCTTTTCACTTCAATTTCAAGTTTCTATTGCATAAATCATAACAAATAGCTATTGTAGATGAGGCAAAAATCATAGCATTACCAATAACTACAGACAAAAACCATAGATTCTGATAAACAAAGGTTATGAATTCCTTAGCACTTTGTTCGGTTCTGAGCTACAACATGTATGGCTTTGCTGTTCCACTCAAGATCCTGCCAGCCATCGAATTTCCCATCATAATGGAACAATATAATCTTAAAATTTTCTTGAAGAAACTGAAAATGCTAATGTTAGGCGACTATTTTTCATAGAAAAATAATTATCAAATAGCCAATAAATATCAAATAGCTAATAAATATCAGAATATAACTGATCATTGTACATTTTGAACAATAGTATTAAAATTTCGCTTTTGCTTCATACCCACTGGCATGGCCAACTGTCACACCCCAACCGATGGCGGAATCATCGGGGCGCGGCACTAGGCGAATCAGATTGCTCAAGAGAATCCATAACAACTATATTGCGATAATATTTAATACATTTGTTATCCCATACTAACAAATAATACAATCACGTAAGTTATCACAGATTTCTTGCCCTCTCGAACAATACAAATCCGACAACCTAGATTTTAGTTGCGTTTCTAGACTCCCTAGCTTGATTTGATATAGTCTGCGATCTAGCCTGCAACATACGTTAAAATATTTGTCAATACAAAAGTATTGGCGAGTATACAGGTTTGAATAGTATAGCATAATAGATTAAAAGTGCTGCGAATTTCCACATGCATAAACGTAATACACGACATATATACTCACAAAACTGATACTACCAACTAAGTCCTCGATGCTCGAATGTACGATGGTATAACTAGACCCCGTCGGGCGCAATAGTACTATACTAGTCTTGGTGGGACGTCGCGAGTATAAGCCCTAGCACATATGCAACTAGCATCACGTATATCTATGCATAACAGTTATTTGCAAGTGATAATTCGATTGATTGAATATTTCGCTTGATAAGTTTGATTTGATAGAAACGTATGTTACACCCAAAATTCGATTAAAAAGGGGTCAAGTATACTCACAGTGCGTATTTAGCGGGATTACAACTGGTTCGAGTCGGTTACGAGTTGTCTGTAATGATCCTTGAAGAAATAGAGTAAACGAAGTATGGTTAAGCAAGATTGCCTTGAAAAGTTACTTGTTAGATCAATTGGTCCTCATCCGTGCGGATTGACTTGTTGTCCGTCCGGATGACAAGTCATCCGTTCGGATGATATGTCATACGTGCGGACAGTGGTCCGTACGGATGAGCGATGCGTGCGGCTGACAGTGTTGTGCGTGCGGATGACAGTGTTGTGCGTGCGGATGAGTGTGCGCGCGGTTGACTTGTACGTGCGGTTGACATATCATCCGTGCGGTTGACATGTGCGTGCGGGTGACATGTCATCCGTGCGGACTGACATGTCATCCGTGCGGACTTGCGTGATCCGTGCGGGCTGACATGTTGTCCGTGCGGACTGACATGTTGTCCGTGCGGACTGACATGTCTGTGTCGCACTCTGAGCACTGTTTCGAGTGTTTAACGGAAGGAATACGTTCGTTTTCATTAGGGTAGTGTAATTTCGCACTAACACTTGAAGTTCCATCAATTCCGACTCATTCTAACGGCCGGGAATCACCCCGTTCCATCAGATCTGGCCGTTCATGGTGGTTCTTCATGGTTAACTCGAAATCGCACAGATTTAGGTGTGATTTGTCATTAAAACATGTGGAAATCACCTGGATCTGAGTCGTTTATAGTGGAATGAGACCCCAACTTGAAGTTCATAAGAACTCTTGGTGACATCACCTCAAAACGCCTCAAATCCGTAGATTTCACGGTTAGAATTAGAGTTTTGAAAGATAGGATGATGTAGAATCGAGTGTAGATTGTAGAAGTACAAGCTTTAGGTCAAAATCTTACCGGAATCGCGAGGAAATCGAGAGAAAAGGGTCTTGGTGCGCGTTTGGTTGAACAGGAGCTGTCACATCACTGTTCAAGTGATGTGACATGGTATTTATAGGCAATAGAGGAGAGGAGAAAGGTTCTGGCCAGGATAGCCCATCCGTGCGGGTGGCCCATGCGTGCGCATGGCCATCCGTGCGCATGCCCATCCGTCCGGATGGTCCATCCGTCCGGATAGCTATCCTGACGCTTGGACTTCTCCGTCTTTTGATCGTTTTGATATTTTTCGAAGCGCGTACGTCCATAATTAGTTTATATTATCAATATATTGTTATTAGTATATATATATACATCACTCGGGGTCGTATTTACGTATCCATAACCTAAAGTTTCGATAATTAACAGTCGGTTTCCGATTCGAGTATGCGATTATTATCGACGTTGCACGGCCATCAATGAGGGTAGTATAGGTCCTTTCTTGATGTCATCGTGAACGTTATTTCGTGTAGTGCCACAAAGACTGACGGGGTACCGTTTACTCGTATTGTCATCATCGTCATGACGACTGGAGCTACAGCACTCACCCGAGGGTCCCTGTTAGCGTTAATTGTTTACCTTCGACACATCACGGCCATTGAGGAGGGTAGAATAGGTCCTCACTCAATGCCTCTGTGAGTGTTAGTGTGATAGTAGTGTAGTATAGTGATATTGTACTTCGAAAATATGCGATTATCCTTCGAATAGCGATATATACGATATAGTTACATTATGATCCGAATCTCCGGTGCTAGGCGTAACGAGTATAACGAGTAGTAACAATCGCACAAAAGTGCGGGTTGTTACAGTCTCCCCTACTTTAGGAAATTTCGTCCCGAAATTAATCCAATAAGTAGACTCCTAAGGGTTGGTCTTGTATAAGTAGCGATACAGCGAGTGATTTGACTGTAAGTTGACAGCGGGAACATTTCGAATGTGAGAGATCGACTGCGATTAGCGAGAAGACGATGTAAGGACGAAAGTATTAATCCCACGAGTTGGCATTTCAAAGTACCTTGTCTTGTGTAGGGTTCGTTAGTTCGATGCGATTGTAATTCGATAGGTTTCTCATGACGTAGAGTTAACTGAGTCGATCGTTAACCAACGTTACAAGAAGCGTTCGTCTTACATATTAAAAAGGGATTTAGGATGAAAATCTTATGAAATTTTTTTCCCTTTAACGTGCGGTCAACAGAATCGATGTTAACCGATGTTGCAAGGAAGTTTAAGTTTCTAACATTTTAAGGAATTCGAAAACGAAAACAAGGGTTACGTAAACTCTCCTACGATATGGGTTCCAGTTGAACTCGATGTTGCACCAACATCTCAAGGAAATCTTGTTTATGATCTTTGAAAAAGGTTTTAAGGAAAAATTGAACTCGTGAAGTTCCCTTTGAATATGGAGTTAAACTGATTCGATGTTACCTCCTCATTGTGAGAAATTTCACTTGTTCCATGGTTTTCATAAAAGTTTTATAAAATCAGTTTTAACCTTTTGAAAAGAATGATTTTGCATCGCGCCCCACTTGGCAGTTTCCCACGGAAGTTCGTTAATATGTTTAAAACACTTATATATAGGAATTACCAGCGGCGTATCCACCATGTTTTGCCCATATTACTTCCGTTTCGTGAGGCAGTGTCAGGTGTGCCGATATGACTTGGATAGAATTGTGTTTACTCGGCCAAATCAATGGAAAGTCGGACCGAGCACAGGATAGGATCGAATAGATTAATCCAGCGAGTTGACAAGCAAGAGCGTATAGCGCGTTTTCGATTAGATTCCACATTACACCCACATGGCACGTTTCCACGGGGGTTTACTACCATGGCGAAACTCCGTGCTTAACCATGTTAGTTTTGCCTCGTGAAGCGGTGTCATGTGTACTTGATATCATACGAGCGATAGGCGGTAGATAATACACGATAGGTGATCAGCGATTGGGTGATTAAACGAATAAACACGAAACATCTGTGATGACGGTGAGGATAAACGAATTACGATACTCGGTAGTTGTTGCATGCAAGCGATGAAGGTATGCGATTCGATTCACGCGGTTCGGTTCGATTGATTAACACCACAGAGTTGGACTAGCATTAGACCCCGCATGGCCTGTTTCCACGAAAGACCGCTGATATAACTAAGACACCCTGTTTTAGCCATATGAGCTTCCTCTCGTGAGGCGAGGTCATGCGTTCTAACTTAACACGAATATTACGGATAACGATATAGCGATAGATTGATACACAGCAGGCGATATAGATTCGTATAATAAACGATAGAGGTTTCGGGATACACAAGGTAAACGATCGCGATTAGTCGGGTTCGATTCTTGTTTCAAATAAGCTTAACGTTTCATTATGACGCATCACGGCTATCGAGGAGGGTAGAATAGGTCCTCACTCAACAATATCGTGAGCGTCTATTCGCTTGATTGAGATTCGTTGCAACAGACTTACGACCAGTCTTGCGTCGATGCAATTTTCCTGCGAGGTAGACTCCCCAGAGTCTATTGATGAGGCGATTGCATTGCGTTTGCAGACTTACGACAAGCCTTGCGACGATACGGTTTGTTACGCCTTGCGATTGAGTGTAGCGCGTTGAAAATAATTACAATAGTATAATAGGTCTAATAACGTTCAACTCCACGCGGCACTTTCTTCACGGAACTTTGGTAGTATGGTAAGGCATTCCTCGCCCGACCCCTACTACTTTCATCCCGTGTTTTGGTGTCACCTTTTGTCAGACGCTATGGCACTTTTAGAATTCGCTACGATCACCGTGCACTGACCCAAATAATCCCGTGTGCACCCGCGATTATTTGTTCCTTGCACGTTTATCGTACCTCGTTCTAAGAGTGTAGTGAGGGTAAAACACATTATTTCGTGATATAGTATATAGTATATAGTATGTGTGTGAATCCAGTCTAAGTGCGACGATTAGAGAGCGGAAGAGAAAACGAAAACGAGAGTTAATGTTACATATAGCGGTAACTTCGAATAAGAGAGTAGGTTCAAAACTTAGAAATTAACGTCGAGAATCGTATCATTACAACTTTATCCTACGCTTGCTAGATGTCTGATGCTTGAAGACTTTGGCTGGAGCTGTTGTTGTTGCACTCATATTCACGGTTCGATGCGGCAGTTGCGGGTGAAGTGACCGTAACGGTTGCAGTTATTGCAATAGCGACAGTCATCCCCAACTGGATGATGATAGGTACACGAGTAACACTGAGGATGAAATCCAGTGTAGGCTCGTTTTGGAAACGTCGAAACTGTTTGAAGAGGTTCTGGTTGCAGCAGTTCGGTTGTTGAAGAGTTCGGACTTGAAGTCTTTCGCTTTCGGCTGGGTTTGTCGGTGTCTTGTGATGAAGTGTCGTCGTTGGAGGATTCGTCTGAAGACTCGCTTGCGGAGTCTTTGGCTGATTTGTCGGAAGATCCGTCGGCAGATTTGTCAGAAGAATCGGCAGCAGATTCGTCCGAGGAATCGTTAGCGGATCCGTCAGGAGAATCGTTAGCTGATTCATCAGAAGAATCGCCAGTAGATTTGTCGGAAGATTCATCAACATGTTCGCCTGTAGGTTTACTGACGATTACTTGATGAGCTTGCTTGACAGGATTCTTTGAGAATAATCCTTCCATGAGTCGTTTGTTGTTGATTTCTGCGGCTAAGCGGTAGGTTTCTTCGATGGTAGCAGGCCTTGCAGCTTCGACAAAATCACCCACACACTCAGGCAAGCCACGGATGTACTTCGCGATGGCCTTCCCCGGAGTGTTGACTTGACTTGGGCAGATTATGCTAAGTTGTTTGAACCTTGCGGTGTAGCCAGCATTGTCACCTTTGGTTTGCTTGATTTCCCAAAATTCGTTTTCCAGCTTCTGAATCTCGTGAGGAGGACAGTACTCTTTCTCCATGAGCTCTTTCAGCTCATTCCACGAGAGAGCGTAAGCTGCGGAGATCCCACGTTTGTTACGTTCGGCGGTCCACCAGTCGAGTGCTCGCGATTGAAATACTCCGGTGGCGCAAGTAGTACGGAGATCATCGGGACACCCGCTTTGACGAAGGGTAACTTCGATGGAATCGAACCACTGGAGTTGTTGAGTCGCACCTCCTTCACCCGTGAACTCCATCGGGTCACAGGCTTTGAAGTGCTTGTAGAGAAAAGTAGATTGAGGCTCTCCTGTCTTAACGTCTTCCGAAGCTCGAGAGTGGCTGAGAGAGTGCACTCGAGCGGCAATTTGAGAACTAAGCTTACTCACTTCCTTAATCACAAGTGAAGCAATTCTCTTCTCGGCGCTTCGTTTGGCTTTCCTCCTAGCTACTCGTCTCGAGGTAGAGTTGTTGGAAGGCATCTAGACAGGAAGAGACTTGGAGTGAGATTCGATCATAATGATTTTTGAGTTTTGCGTTGCGATTGAGCGCGTTCAAAACTTGGTGCGATAGTATAGTAGTAATACGAATCACATAGGAGCCACATAGGAGACACGAATTTCCTAAGTTCTCACACAATGACTTGTTTGTTTATACGTATATATATATATATATATATATATATATATATATATTTATATAGATGTAATTTGTAATCATGCACATACAGGTCGATTTAGAATAAGGAGGTCGCGTTGAAGGGAGAAAACGAGAGCGAAATGCGATAGATTATGCATTAGTTTAGTTGCGAACATTCGGATTTCGTTTTAGATTGCGATGGCTGTGCGAATTGTGCGTTTATAAAGTAGGGAGTGAAAATCGTCACATCGAGAAATCGATAAAGCGTAAAGTTCAAAACGTAAATAAGTTCCAATCATTGTAAAATTGGCGGGTCGTATAATAGAGTGCCTTGGGTGTTTAGGCGTTGACTACCCAAGGTAACCCAACTATATCTAACAAGTTCGAGCATGCGCGTTGACCTGGAGGACTTCATGCTTCCACTGGGATGCAGCTCATGGCATTCGTCTCCCTAGTCATCGCGTGGCTCGAGTTATCGTGATAGTCGAGTCCTTGGTGAGAGCTTTTGAAAACCATTTTATAGAGAATGGGACGACTTATTAAGGTACGGGTTTCACCCCTGGCTTAACAGTTTCGTTCCTATTTGTGGTTATGCTCCTCGAATAAATTCGTGAGTTCCACTAGATTTAGAAATGGAGACTTTTGTCGAGATGTGGATGTCACTCCTAACTCGATGAAAAGTTCTCGTGCTAGAAAAATGCGCTGAGTGAGCAATCCTATCGAGAGTTCTTGGTTTTCACACCTGGTCTTGACTGGATCGCTCGGTTTCGTTATGCGAGCATTTTCGAAAACGTGTGTATTGTGTCGGCCTTAGGAAAGGCTAAGTAGTATTTCAGCCTTAGGAAAGGCTTCTTCGTGTGAAGTTGTAGTACGCGGGGTTCACACAAAGTTGTATCTTTTAGTAATTTCGATCGAGAGTATCAAGTAAGCCCAGTACAAACCCCACCGGGTTTGTATGAGTCGGCCTGTTGGTACTTAGACTATAGACTAGGTCAATTTCTAAGACGTCGACCCGGACTAGGTCGAGTCTGACCTAATTCCCTATAGTTATGGCTCTGATACCAATCTGTCACACCCCAACCGATGGCGGAATCATCGGGGCGCGGCACTAGGCGAATCAGATTGCTCAAGAGAATCCATAACAACTATATTGCGATAATATTTAATACATTTGTTATCCCATACTAACAAATAATACAATCACGTAAGTTATCACAGATTTCTTGCCCTCTCGAACAATACAAATCCGACAACCTAGATTTTAGTTGCGTTTCTAGACTCCCTAGCTTGATTTGATATAGTCTGCGATCTAGCCTGCAACATACGTTAAAATATTTGTCAATACAAAAGTATTGGCGAGTATACAGGTTTGAATAGTATAGCATAATAGATTAAAAGTGCTGCGAATTTCCACATGCATAAACGTAATACACGACATATATACTCACAAAACTGACACTACCAACTAAGTCCTCGATGCTCGAATGTACGATGGCATAACTAGACCCCGTCGGGCGCAATAGTACTATACTAGTCTTGGTGGGACGTCGCGAGTATAAGCCCTAGCACATATGCAACTAGCATCACGTATATCTATGCATAACAGTTATTTGCAAGTGATAATTCGATTGATTGAATATTTCGCTTGATAAGTTTGATTTGATAGAAACGTATGTTACACCCAAAATTCGATTAAAAAGGGGTCAAGTATACTCACAGTGCGTATTTAGCGGGATTACAACTGGTTCGAGTCGGTTACGAGTTGTCTGTAATGATCCTTGAAGAAATAGAGTAAACGAAGTATGGTTAAGCAAGATTGCCTTGAAAAGTTACTTGTTAGATCAATTGGTCCTCATCCGTGCGGATTGACTTGTTGTCCGTCCGGATGACAAGTCATCCGTTCGGATGATATGTCATACGTGCGGACAGTGGTCCGTACGGATGAGCGATGCGTGCGGCTGACAGTGTTGTGCGTGCGGATGACAGTGTTGTGCGTGCGGATGAGTGTGCGCGCGGTTGACTTGTACGTGCGGTTGACATATCATCCGTGCGGTTGACATGTGCGTGCGGGTGACATGTCATCCGTGCGGACTGACATGTCATCCGTGCGGACTTGTGTGATCCGTGCGGGCTGACATGTAGTCCGTGCGGACTGACATGTTGTCCGTGCGGACTGACATGTCTGTGTCGCACTCTGAGCACTGTTTCGAGTGTTTAACGGAAGGAATACGTTCGTTTTCATTAGGGTAGTGTAATTTCGCACTAACACTTGAAGTTCCATCAATTCCGACTCATTCTAACGGCCGGGAATCACCCCATTCCATCAGATCTGGCCGTTCATGGTGGTTCTTCATGGTTAACTCGAAATCGCACAGATTTAGGTGTGATTTGTCATTAAAACATGTGGAAATCACCTGGATCTGAGTCGTTTATAGTGGAATGAGACCCCAACTTGAAGTTTATAAGAACTCTTGGTGACATCACCTCAAAACGCCTCAAATCCGTAGATTTCACGGTTAGAATTAGAGTTTTGAAAGATAGGATGATGTAGAATCGAGTGTAGATTGTAGAAGTACAAGCTTTAGGTCGAAATCTTACCGGAATCGCGAGGAAATCGAGAGAAAAGGGTCTTGGTGCGCGTTTGGTTGAACAGGAGCTGTCACATCACTGTTCAAGTGATGTGACATGGTATTTATAGGCAATAGAGGAGAGGAGAAAGGTTCTGGCCCGGATAGCCCATCCGTGCGGATGGCCCATCCGTGCGGGTGGCCCATGCGTGCGGATGGCCATCCGTGCGCATGCCCATCCGTCCGGATGGTCCATCCGTCCGGATAGCTATCCTGACGCTTGGACTTCTCCGTCTTTTGATCGTTTTGATATTTTTCGAAGCGCGTACGTCCATAATTAGTTTATATTATCAATATATTGTTATTAGTATATATATATACATCACTCGGGGTCGTATTTACGTATCCATAACCTAAAGTTTCGATAATTAACAGTCGGTTTCCGATTCGAGTATGCGATTATTATCGACGTTGCACGGCCATCAATGAGGGTAGTATAGGTCCTTTCTTGATGTCATCGTGAACGTTATTTCGTGTAGTGCCACAAAGACTGACGGGGTACCGTTTACTCGTACTGTCATCATCGTCATGACGACTGGAGCTATAGCACTCACCCAAGGGTCCCTGTTAGCGTTAATTGTTTACCTTCGATACATCACGGCCATTGAGGAGGGTAGAATAGGTCCTCACTCAATGCCTCTGTGAGTGTTAGTGTGATAGTAGTGTAGTATAGTGATATTGTACTTCGAAAATATGCGATTATCCTTCGAATAGCGATATATACGATATAGTTACATTATGATCCGAATCTCCGGTGCTAGGCGTAACGAGTATAACGAGTAGTAACAATCGCACAAAAGTGCGGGTTGTTACACCAACAGGTTATGCATGGCGGAAATATTAAGCATGGATTCAATTAGATATACCTAAATCATTAAGCCTGTAGAATAATGAAAATAAGTAACTATTGGCAGTGAAAAATAAACAAATATATAATACCAACTAAGAGCAGGAAGGATTGAGCCTAACCTTTAACTTTGAACTACTTGTTGACCATAACGGGTTTAATTTCAAGTCAGATTTAGCTTCAGTCATACCACGAGGTAAACCCTTTAAACTTGTGGAAGCTGGCAGAGCATTAAAAAAGGCATCAAGAAAACCCGAGTTTAACCACGTACGTCTGCAATATGAGCTTCAACATCCTGATGCCTTTGTTTCAGGCCATGATTATTATATTCCACTTGTGATCTCGCATTGCTACTACTGCTGTGGGGATCAAAATAATAAAAATTTGAGATCTAATGTCAATAAAGAGACGATAAAAAGATAAGTGATTCATACCTGGGTTGTATTGAAGCGATTTTTCTGGAACCCAATCGCTGATCTGATAGAAGAGATTATGTTAGGGTTTTTTGTAGGAGAGAAACCTCATAGCTGGATCTGATATATGATAGAGGAGATGATGACATGGTTTAAATCGGAATGTGATTTTGGGTTTAAAATTTGAAATGAGAGAGAGCGAAAAGGAAGAAGGCTGGGTTTAAAATTTGAAATGAGATTTTGGGTTTGTAAAATCGGAATGTGGCAACTGGCAAATGACTTTGTCAAATAAATATCTATATACAATCGGAATTGAGAATATTTTGTTAGAGTGAGTAAAATCCATACTAATAAATAGAATTTTGTTAAAACATATGGATTTAAGTGTAATTAGTTTAGAGGTTAAAAAATAAATAGTGTTTAAAAGAACAAACTACCATTATTTTAGGGGTCTATCTATAAATAAAGGGGGGGGGGGGGGGGTGGAGTTCTTATTTTTTGGGTATCTTAAAATACCCCTCCCTCATGAATTATAATATAGTATAGATGAACGCACGACGAAACTAAAAAAGACAACTATCGAAACGTTTAAAAAAATGTGCCGATCGTCATGGTACCTTCGGATTTTTTTAAAACATTACAGGTTGTAAGATATCGCAGGAATACTTTAAAGAATTAAAGAGGGGGGGGGGGGGGGGAAGTGTAACTAATTACCCATAATTATGTTAAATGTCAAGGATTTAAATGTAATAGATTGAGGGACTAAAAAATAATTATGGTTTAAAAGACCACTTTACCCTCATTTTAGGTGTTTATTTATAAATAAGGGGGGAAGAAGTTCTTAACTTTTAGGAATCCTTCCCTCCTGCATTATAATATAGTACTAGTAGGAAACCCGCGCGATGCGGCGGGAATGACAATTTACCACACGGCATTCGTTTTCCGTTAGTATATCAGTCCTCACTTGATATATTGTATAGTACGTTTGCTCGTTGACCGAATTTGGCTGAAACCGGTCATCACCCCGAGCACTCCATCCCCCATTTTAACAACCACTTCCTTGATTGAATTTGACCATCACTGTTGACTTGTGGCACCGGAATCCTTCATCGTAGCGGACTACCACTGTTAGCAAATGGCGGCAGTCATCAAATCTTCGCCCGAATATAAACACATTCATTCTTTTTCTATTCTACAAACTTTGTAGAATAGGGATGAGCATTTGGTACTGGATACTGGTACCAAATTTCACGTAGCAAATTATTTTCGATACCAATTCGGTACCGACTTTTTGGTGTTTTCAGTACCGGTACTTTCGGTTCGGTTTGATACCAATATTTTACCGAATTTTGCCTTCAAATACCAGTACCTAACACTTTTGGTACTGGTACCGGTGCCCATAATTAGCGATTTTTGGTACCCATACTAAGCTCAACCTTTCTACAAACACCATCAAAGAAGGAATGTTACAAGAATTTACACCTCGACTAATACTGGTTTCAATTAAATGGGTATTAGTTAACATGTGTTTAGAAGTTCAATAATTTAAATAAGAATGACAAAAGTAAAAACTTTTAGCTTTATACGTTATGGGTTAGATTGGGTAGTGACAACAAGTCAAGAACTCTAAAGTCACTTCCAAGTGTTTTAGTGTAATTTATTAAGTGCCCAGGTCTAAACAAGAGTATTAGTTAATATTTGGTGAAGAAATTGGCAAAATAACCAACAAGATTTTGAATTGCACATCAACCTTCACATGAAAATGTTGGATACCAAGCATATTTAAATACACAAAAAGGGTCATATCAATATCCATATGTATTGTACAGTCAATAAAACTTTCTATCAGTTTGCAAGAACATGATATTGATTAAGATCAACAAACTGTCAACCGAATTGGCAAATTCCTAACAACCATGTAAGCTAACAAGTGAAATAAGCTACGAAATTGATTAAGAACAACCATTCAGTTAATAGAGGATAATATTACACAGATTCATCCAAACATATACTATTTACTACTGGCTCTCATAATAATAATAGGAATAGTAATGAAAGATGATGAAAAGCAGTTTCTTCTACTTATCTACATGAGCAATTAGCTAAATAGTTTAAAATGCTATAAGGAACTACTGACCACAATAGCATAGATTGCTCAAAGAACAACGACGATTGTAACCAATAGACACATGGAAAAAATATCCACAACAGCTGAGAGAAGATTATGTCTTAGAAGTTCATAAGTCAACCAGCACAGCAAGTTTCACCAGTTATAGCTGCAAAGTGTATGGTGAATTTACTAAAACCCTCAAATGCTTATAAAAGGGCATTGACACAGCATATAAAATTGTTGTTGATTAACCCACTTGTATCTTTGTTTGTTGCGGTATCAACTGCCCCACACGTTATTCGTACAACAATCAATAGTCCTAAAAAACATATTGTTCCTGAGAAGAGGCCAAACACGTTTATGAAAAAATCATACAATAAATGAACAAAGTTACTATCTTTACAACATCCTTTCTACATATGATTGTATATACCCTAAAAAATGTAATAATAACAAGAAAATATACCTTAGAGAACGTTGTATGCTCGTTTAACCCTCGAATTGTCTTTCGAGAAGTACCACTGAGCTATAGTCCCATTGATTACATAAATATGTGCTTCCACCATTGCAGCACCAGACCACGACATCGTAACTTGTAAGAATCGCCAACGCGTAGTAAGCTGGAACCCAACAATCCTGTTGCCACTCACAAAAAAACTTTCCCATGCTTTTCTCTAGGCACAATCTCTTCATTCAACCAAGAACACAACAATAGGAACAACTAAGTAACCAACCCCAACCTCATAACCGGAAGTAGGGCTGTCCAAAAAGCTCGCGGCTCGGAGCTCGCTCAGATTTAGCTCTGGAAAAGGTAGCTCGATATGGCTCAGTTTGAAAGTGAGCCGAGCCGGCTCGGCTCGGCTCATGAACAGCACCCTGTCAATTCCCTAATTATCCTCCCAGTCAACTCAGCCCTGCTCCAATTAACCACAATTATCCACACCATACATTATAACATAGTATATAGATAAAATTGAATCGGCTTAACTTGAAAGATTGAAAAATGATATTGAAACACACCAAGTGTACCTACACCCCACAAAACTAACCTTGGAAATCATGAATTTGTTCTACAAGAGAACATGCAGAAGCGAGCCTGGTCACTGGTGCTTCGCCAAAGCTTGCCAGAATCGCCATCAACTCACCATCGATCAGTTAACCCACCCGTTACTCTTGAACAACAAATTGCAGATCCAATGGCATTTGATAAGACTGCATAACAATAATCAAAATGTTTCTAGTGATATATGCAGTTACAATTACAAATCCATAGGCTAGTTATCTCATATGCATTTATGTTAATTGGATTAAGGTGATTTTGGTATACGTTTAACAATATATGAAACATAATGCTTGAACTCACTTTATGGTTTTGCATCACAAGGCATTCTTACCTCAACTTTGCAATCAATTCTAGAGGAAAACTATAAAATAACAAAACATTAAATTATCACTTTATGGTATTGCATAACATCCTTTGGTAACATGAGACAAATTTTTGTTCCTTAATATTATTTTTTCTTTAATAACAAAAATCTTCTCAACATTAAAAGCAAAAAATGGATTAGTACCAACGCCATTGATTTTTTTATAAATGATTCATGCATACAAAAGCATCTTCCTACTGATCAAGTTTAGTTAAACTTACGAAAGCCTAATCTTGTTCCCGCATTGTTATATTGAACCGGTGTGCAACATTTTCTGATGTAATGCCCATTGGAAGTATACAATCTTGACCTTGTACCATGGTATTCACTTAGTAAAGTTGGCACTAAGCATTTCAAATCCCCAATCATATCCAAAAGAAAAAAAAAGCAAACAAGTGATAGATATAGATATTATCATATGGAGATATCTGTGGATGTGTGCGCAGAAGGAGTACCTTGGGGTTAGCTGATCATTTCCAAGCCATAGGATTAGCGGTCATAGATTACAACCCAGCACCGACACGTATTCATGTTTAACAAAACGTATTACAAACTATACAAAAAAAATCAAGTCAATTTCACAGACCAAACAAAAAAGTAGCATCATTTGCTCTACCAACGATGTCAAACATGCATGGTCAGATTTAACCTAGAAAACCTAAAAACCTAAATTCAAAAAACAATTAAACTAAAACACTTATAAATCAAATCAAAGGGAAAACCTCAATTTGTATAGTATGATTTTCAAGCACGAAGCGCCCTGGGAGGTATGATTTTAGCAGCTGCACATAGATTTTTAGCCCTAACTGTAACCTGCGTAAAAATCCCCAAAAAAAGATAATCAATTAAGTAAAGCTATACTATCGGACATGGATATCAGAACACAAAATTAAACTAACCCTTCCTTGATTTTGGTGTTTCCAACCTGATTATAGGAGAACCAGAAGAATTAGGCCATGAAAACAAACTTGCGTTTCCAAGTAACCACTGCAGAAAACGAAAAGGTAAAAACATAAACTAAAAATGAATATGCAAACCTGGTGATTGAGAAGTGTTTAACCACCGGAAGCTACGACAGATGATGGATGAAGATCTCGAGAGAGAGAAAGAGAGAACAAATTATAGATCTAGATGAAAAACTCTGGGTGGGTGAGTAGAAGATTAAAGCGGGCAGGAGCTATATTTGGGAATTCAAATTTTAAAATTAGAGCTTAAAAATATCTTTTTTTTTTTTTTTTGGACGGCGACTTTCACAACAAACGGCGAGGCCGCTACTACCGATAAATCGGTAGCAGACCACCACCCCACTCAGCCAAGACTATGTTGTCTTAACCGGGCCCACGCTTGGCGAGTGTGGCTTGGCGTCCCCCGAGAAACTTCACCACCCCACATCCGTATAGGTGTGGGTTTGCCCAGCCGAAGGCTCAAGCAGCGGTTACTCGAAAACTCGGTCGCTCCTCAGGTTCGAACCGGTGACCTTTCAGTCCCCAAGCTCTCCCCTTCATTGTTGCTGGCCACTGGGCTAGAGCCAGTGGTTGCTTAAATATCTAGTCAACCTTTGGAGAGTTTCGTTGCTTTGTTTAGTTGTATATTTGTACCTTTAACCTATTTAAAAGGGAAATGTAACTACTAACTAATTATTTAAGATTTAGTTGGTCAAAGTTGAAGGACTAAAACGTAATAAATTTAGGGGCTAAAAAATAAATAGTGTTTAAAAGACCAAACTACCCTCATTTTAGGGGTTTATTTATAAATAAGGGGGGAAGAAATTCTTAACTTTTGGGAATCCCTCCCTCATGCATTATAATATAGTATAGATAGATAGGAAGAAAACGGTAACAATGAAACAAAAAGAAAAAATTGAGTAGAAAAGAAAAGGAAAAATAAACTTGGACCAAACCGACCATATTATCCTATATATTAATAAACGAACCTTGTGAATAGTATTAGGACATTTTAGTAATTTTACTAGACAGTTGGTTAACCTGGGCCACATCACAACCCTAATAAATAGTATCTTCATCTTCAGCTCTCTCTCCTGAATACAGGTCGTCTTCTCCGACGAAATCAGAGATGGCTAAATCATCTTCTCCGGTTCGTAATCCGACGAAATCAGAGATGGCGACGATCCGCCGTCATCCGACAACCCCCTAAACCCTCTTTAATGATGGCGTAACTTGTGTGTCTGATGCTCGATTTTGAAGCACGGCGGCGGAGGTTGTGGGTTTTGAAGGACACCACCCGACGGTTCGGAGGTTGTGGCTGGGCTGAAGGACGGTGACGGCGTTTTGTGTTTGGTGATCGATTTGAAGGACGGTCGTTCCAGATCTAGCGCCGTCGTCAACAACCCACACCACCAACACCGTTCCCTTTCACACATCGTCGTCGTCAACAACACTTCTTCAATTTATGATTTCATGGTAAAAACCCTAATTTCATCTTATCGTTTTCCTTGCAAATTAATCCCCTGTACAGTTGATTTTGGTATAAACTTGATTCAAATATTTGTTCTTCGTAGTTTATTACATCTTTGATAAACTAAATTAAATCAAATATGTATATTAATGATTCTTTTATATGTAGAAAGTCAAAATCGTTGACATATTGGATTCTCTTATTTGAATTTATGTTCATGTAAACTTGTATCAGTAACTTTGTAGGTAATATCTCCTATACAAAGTCAAGGAATCTGTAGAACGATTCTTAAAAAGATCATAAGGTCTATAAATTTACTAAATTCTAATGTTTTTTTAAGTTTTAGATATACTTACCCTTAAAAAAGACACAGTTTGAGTTAAAAAAAAGTGAAAATGTGTTCCTAATTTGGTAATGGGAGTTTCATTTGGCTGTAGATTGCTTACAAATAGAGTTATTAATAACTATAATTTAGCAACATAAAATTGCTTAATGTAGTTGTACGTTTAGCTTTGGGCGTGTTTCAACCTTGTAAGTGTTGTAAGCTGTGTTGTTTTCATTGTAAGCTTTCTTTGGCAGCCGCGTGTCCTGCTTGCGTGTCTGTAACCTCATACTTATCACATTGTCGCTTTCAAGAGAGAGAAATACTTCATAAAACCCGTCGCCGCTCAACCTCTGCTTCACCCCTCATCTTCTGTTTCCTTGATCTTGATCTGGTTCGAATGACTTACTCACTACGTGATTAGAAAAGGATCCACAAAATGGCGTAAATGATGAAAATAAGATGAATAAATGAAGCCTTGCTTTCTGTCACTTTCGGTTTTAATGAAAACTTAAATCTTGGTGAGAATTGGTGTGTTTTTTTTCGAGTTTAACTTGCTGCTTTAATTATGCTTGTAAATCACACTCTAGAACATGGTTTCATAATAGCTTGTAGATTTGAAGAGGGGCCGCTCTCAACTCTGCTTTCCGTCAACTTTATTTATAAGGATTAAATTTGAACTTTTTTTCCGGGCTTAATAATGCTGAAAGCATCGCTAAGATCTTGCTCGACGACTCTGACTGATAGCCTGTTACAAAAGTAAAGGGCAATCTGATTATCGTTCCAGCCTGTTACAGGTACGGCTAAAATTGGGTTCAAATCACTTGTCAGTTGTAGAAATTGTAGCCAATTTGGTGGGTGTATGGTGGTATATGGAATGGTGATGTGTTAATGTGTTGTGTAAATTGTTTAAGTGTTTAATTTGTGCTTAAAGTTTGATTTTTTGTATCTGTTGATAGAAGGGGTGCACACCAAATGTTCGACGTAATGTCTAAAAGAATGTATGAATTATATTCTTCTTAGATTTTTTAGTTCCTGTCAATTTAATTGACTATAGAATCTGTTGTTGATTTTATATCTTTAGGGTTTTTTTAAGCCTTTTTGATTTGTTATGTCACTTTTTGTTATACCACTTTCGTTTCTGTTTGTGTGTTCGTCATAAATGTGTTAATGTTTATCAGACAGACCAAATAATGATTCGCTTCGCTAACAAATTATTGTATGATGACTGTTATTTGGAGATTTAAATGAAGAAAGCATAATCCTACATAACCTCCTTTGTTCGTAATTAATCGCCCGCTTTATTTTCTTTTGAATATTTTGCAGAAATGGTGGTTTATTCAAAGCAGACACTAGGTAAAATGGTTTAGAAAAATGTTGGTTTTCAATTCTTTTATACTGCGTTGTAGTTAGCCTCTTGCATATTACTGAATTAAAATACGCATCATTTAGTGTTTGTGGTTTAACTTTGATACTCGAACCAATGACTTTACCAACCCTTGCACAGAATAATCCCGCTACAGACGGCGGTTGCGATGTTTGGCCGACGATGTTTTCATTCTATTCCTTTTTTTTATTGAATGTCCAATAATGTTCTGTTGGTTGTTCACTCGGTTCAGGTTTCGGGTTTCCGTTCACTCGAGCCTCGGGTCAGCGGTTTCGGTTCAGTCCTCATCAAGACGACGTGGTGTCTTGGCTCGGTTCATTTTTGGACCCTATCTCGGTTCGGTTCAGGTTAGAAGCTGATGTGGGTTATGTTTATTCAAGTTAACAAATTCGAGTATCTTTCTAATCAAGTTCACGTTACGGTTCAACTTCATTTCGGTCGACTTAGGTCAACTCAGCTTTAGTTCGGTTGGACAAGTCAACATCGGTCAGCATTGATTCGGGTCAGCTTAGGTCTCAGCTCAAGTGCGGGTCTCGGTGCTGCTCGGTTCAACAACATGGCTCCAAGTAAGTTCTCTTGATCTTAATTTATGGGTTTGTTACAAAAATTTATCAGTTGTTTGCCACTGATGGAGTTATCTATATGGGTTTGTTACAAAAATTTATTACAAAATCAGCCATGTAAAACATGTAAGTAATGGTTGAATGTTAATGCCACTAATATGTATGCCTAGATATACCATTTCTTGATGGTTGCGTATGTTAAAGCACCATGATAACTTGGTTTTCAGTTGGCATAACGAATTCTCGCCAAAGTGAGACCAACATCTAATGTCGCGCAACGCGCGTACGGTCGAATACCCCTAGTTCTTTTAAAGAGAGAAAGGAGACCACTACAACAAGTTATTAACTTTGGAATACTTTTGAAACAAATTCTACATAAAAACATTTAGTACATATAACTATTTAAGAAAAATTCGGGCCCCTGAGAGATTGGGCCCCGAGCGATGGCTCACCCAGCACCCTTTCCGGGCCGGCCCTACGGGGTTACTTAGTATTGTAATTCATTTGTATGATAGAGTAATAAGTGGTTATTTAATTGTCGTATTTTTTTTTACTTAAAATTATTGTTATGTATTAATGTCATTCAAATGTTATTATAGGATTATACTAGGTTAGAACCCTGTGTATTACACGGGTTGAATAAATGTAACTTTATATACTAAACTAAAACAATTATTCTTTAAAAATCTCGTTTGTTACACGAGTTGAACAAATGTATTTTATATAAATGTAATTTTATATTACAAATAATAAAAACTCGTGTATTGTACGGGTTGAATAAATCTAATTATATATACTAAATAATAAAAAAAAGTTATATCTTTAAAAACACTGTGTATTACACGGGTTAAATAAATGTAATTCTGTAACCATGTATATTACACGGGTTGGATGAATGTAATTTTATAAGCTAAATAATAAAAAAGTTATGTCTTTATAAACCTCGTGTATTATACGGGTTGAATAAATCTAATTATATGTACTAAATCATCATCATCATATAAATCCCACCAATAGCAAAGCTAAGGTAGGGTCTGAGGAGGGTAAGATGTAGAGGCTGCTTTCAGTGAGACCCCCGACTCGATAGTAGTTTTGCATCAAGTCTTGGACATAAGTCACATAACACTCAGCAATCGGGACAACGACTGATTAGTGCATGTTCCCTTTTATCTTTCTGTTATCAACGCCACCACATGATGATGCATTATTAACCGTCTGCCGCTTTTAACGTTATTTTCACGAACTTAGTAAAATAACGTTAAAATTAGTGCAATTTCACTTTTGCCCTCCGAGCGTCTACACATATACATTATATGCGCATACCGCAAGCGAGGCGAATATATACGAAATAATAAAAAATTTATATCTTTAAAAACACCATGTATTACACGGGTTAAATAAATTTAATTTTGTATAGTAAATAATATGCTATTGGATTCGTTTAAAAAATCATAAATTTGGTTCGGTTTAATTCGAATCAAATCACAAACTTGGTTAAGTTTATTTTGAATTGATTAGAACCCGAATTTGAAAAATCAAAAACAAAATTATATTATTAGCTTCTCTTCCTAATTAGTGTTTTTTTAAAGTTTGATCTAATGTCTAATAAGTTATTTTGTATATTTTGTTTGTATTTTAAATTTTTTTATGAGCGTATTATTGTTTTTTTAAGTTTAAGAGTATTGTTTTGTACTATTATTTAAAAAATATCTTTAAATTATAACTTAAATTTGAAGGTAATACCTTATTAGAAAAAATAGAATATGTATAACTTAAATTTGAAGATAATATATTATTAGAAAAATAGAATAATTCTATCTGACATTCAAAGTAAGATAAGATTTAATATTAATTGATTATTTATTATTTAATTAATTAATATACGATAAGTATGAAAAAACAGGAAATTACAAATATAGACGCCTTCAATGAATGACACGTGTTACTTATTGGTTTCTTTTATTATATAGTATAGATATAGATGTTGTAATCGCGTGTGAAGCTATCTCAAACTGAAATGCATAAATTGTTTTCAAAATGACATTGCAATATTTTTTATTTTAATTTAAAGCTTAAAATTTAATGTTAACAAAATAAATCAATACGTGATATAGTTGTTACTATGGATAAAGGTAACCTTATTATGAAGCCTTAGAGCATCCAATCCCTTTCATCGTTTTTACCTTATAATTTCATTAAAAATAATTACATTTTTTCTCTCATTTTAATTAAATAATATTTTTTATACTTTTATCATTACCTTTTTGCTCTCTTACACTCACAACCACTTTCAAAATATATTAAAAAATTATAGAGGATGAACAGTGTCCCCTCAAATTTAGAGATGAACAATAACATTTTATCTCTTCTCTATTCACAACCACCTACAATCACTTTTCATAATATAAAAAATTCCCTCACAAAATTTAAGGGACGAACTCTGAATGCTCTTAAAAATATATTCTATTTTTTTTTAAAGGTGAACTTCTTAATGGTGACCATTGTCACATCCGCAAATCGCGGACCCTCGCCAAGAACGTGGGCACAGATAGCAAGGCCAGCGCTGGGTTAACCAGTCTTGGGTCGAAGGCTTTCCTCCGGAAACCGTACTGCCTCTACACGAGTTGCCTCGCTAGAGTAACAGCCGGATGAAAACCGGAGTGACGCTCAGGATCAAACCCTCATCGGTAGGATTTTCACCATCATTGCGCACGGGTGTCCTACCCCCTTTCGCCACAAGCGGGAGTCGAACCGGTGACCTCTAGGAGGACAAACCGGCCCCCAACCACTGGACTATGAAGGAAGGACAAAAAACGGAGTGTTTTATGTTTCTTAGTTTGAATCACATTTTGTTACAGTGATACTGCTCCATTGAAAAATACTTTTGGTGTGAAATTGTGTTTCTGTGGCCCTAATGATGTTAGGTTGTAGTTTTAGGGTTATTAAGGAGTTTGCTAAGGGATGGTTTTCATTTGAAGTCATTATAGGGAAATAGGGAATCATTTCAGTAAGAACCACCTTATTGTGTCTTCAGTATCTAGATTTGTAGGAATCTCCTATGTTATCAAAAGGCCTTTTGGCGAGGCGAGGCGCAGGGAAAATGCTATGCTGCCATCCAGGCACTCTGGCGAGATTCCGGCCATTTTTTGGTCAGATTCTGGCGAGAATACGGCTAAATCTTGAAAATCCAAGGCAAAGTTTTGCATATTCCAGGCAAAGTGGTCTGAAACATCTAAAAATGGCCTGAAACCAGCCTAAACTAGCCTTAAACAAGCTAAAACATGTCTAAAACCCTAAAAAATATATTCTATTGAAATGACATTTCTATGCATCTCATACTATCATAGTTGCATAAAATTTTTGTATTTATTTACTTAAACATACAGGCCATTAGTATGTGTATCGGACAAATAAGGAATATTGGATTTTAATAATCCAAACTATTTTTCGTTGGCCGTCAACAGTCTCAATTTAAAAAATAACCACTGGCAGTCCCAACTATTAACATTTTGGCCTCCAATGGACCCTGACTAACAGAACCCTAACGTCGTTAGTCTCCAGTCGACGGAAAAACGTTTTTGGCCGGAAACTCCTTTTTTGGGCGGCAAACTCCTTTTCGGCCAAAAAACTAAACTTTTTCATCCCAAACCTCTTTGTAACCTTATTACGGATATTTATGAACCTTTTTTTTAGTAAAAGCCCCAAGTATTGAAGTGGCGGGAAACTCTTTTTTCGCCGGAAAACTCAACTTTTTGGCCGGAAAACTCAACATTTTCGTCTCAAACCTTTTTGTAACCTTTGATCAGACCTTTAGAAACCTTTTTATGACTAAAAACGGTTTTCCGGCGACCGGAGACCAACGGCGTTAAGGTTCTGTTAATCAAAGTCCATTGGTGGCCAATATGTCAATAGTTGGGACTGACAGTGATTATTTTTTAAGTTGAGACTGTTGGCGGCAAATGACGAATAATTTAGATTATTAAAATCCAATATTCCTAAAAATAATGGCTAAATGTCACCTCATATAAGTTCATTGTCTAGATAGAATTGTATAATTAGTTGCAAATCATTAGCCTAATTGCCCAAGCTGATACAAAAGTATCCAATGTGTAGTTTAGTTCTGTTTTATCTCATATTTATATAAATCGAGATTGTTATTTAATTGTATAACAAAAACATATATAAAAAATTAAAATTCATCCAATCTCATGCTCACTCGAGTTGATATCAGTGTAAGTGTTACCTCGTAAGAATTCAATTGTGCTATTATTCTCATCTACACATGTAATAGTGTAGTACTGATCCAAATTAAACTCACTATGTGATTAGCGTTAAAATTTGTTTTAAGACAGTAAAAGAAATATTTATAAATTTTGTAGACGCGTTAATAGGCATAAAAACAATATTATATTATATTATATTAAACTCATCAGTATCGAGCCTCATTAATCACGTAAAAAGATATTAACTTCAACGAAAAATATCTCTAGGTTTGGTGTAGACGTGTAACAACATGATTGGCTACAAGACGATAAGAAACAAGCGATCCAAAATCACCAAGTTTCCCAATAATATATCTTACCACCATTCCCTATAACCATTTATTTCTTTGAACAATTCATCCCATCCATCAACAATGGCATCATCAATAGCCGGAGTTAGCCTCTCCATCCCCAGAGTATTAGCCAACTCATCATCAGACTCACCCAAGATCACCGCCAGCCTAAAGCCCACATGGGTCAAGATGCCCACTACCAGGATGCACCTGAGGCGGTTGAGAGCAGTACCTGATCAGGGCCTGTCGGACAAGATAGCCAGCAGCATCGCCAACGCACAGGAGTCATGTGCGGATGACCCCAAGAGCGGCGAATGCGTGGCGGCGTGGGATGAGGTGGAGGAGTTGAGTGCGGCGTCGAGCCATGCTCGGGACAAGGCTAAAGACTCTGACCCCTTGGAGACTTACTGCAAGGACAACCCCGAGACCGATGAGTGCCGGACATATGAGGATTGATTCGTTGGTTGATTGGTAGGTGTCTGAAAGATGATAATGTTTGGTGGAGTGTTTATGTATGATGACAGTTGATGATATTCTAGACTTGTTATGTGTATGATGAATTAATACATGTTATGATATACCAAAAAAAAAAAAACATATTTTGTTGAATTGGGTGTGTTTCTGTTACACAGTTACATCAGGTATCGGGATCACCGTAGAATTTAATCATAGGTTAACACCGGATTTTTGAGCAATCATCGATAGGCTTCAAGAAAAGTGTGATTTAGGACAACACCATACGCCCCGTATGACTTTTAACTCAACACACAATGTTCACATCAATCATGTCGTATAAGGCCGGTTATACGTGTGGTACTGATTGTACAAAACCTTGTTTTATTTATGTACAGATCTCGGATCTGTATAATTTTTCTACGTGTCATATGGATCGTATAATCTTATACGGTTCGTATAGTCATATGATCACGTAAGGAAAAGGTTATACAGTAACGCACGAATAATGTGTCGTGTGTGTATATGTTGCTCCTTCAAGAAAATAATATCATGTGTACTAGCAACAAAAATCACATCACCCCTAATCTATGGGGAATCGAAGTTTTTGTGTTTTGTTTATCACCAACTTGCAGGTATCCGCCAACGGGTTACGGTTCTTAACCATACCATCACACACGGGTTATAGTCTTATAGATTATCTCCAAGCAGAATAATTCTTCGTAGAAGCATATAATGAATGGATAGTTTAAGGACATGTCAAAAACAACAAATTCAACTATGATATGTGGTCTAGCCGCATTGTGTTTGACCCCGTAAAAGTAGCGTGAGTTTAAATCCTTGTAAGTGTAAGATTATGTTGTATTTATGTGTAAACAAATTTACACCATATTAATTTGCAAATTTTTTTATGGAGTTAATTACATAGTTAGTCCCTGTGGTTTGCACAAAATAACAACATTAGGTACTAATAGTTTAAAATCACATTCTAGGGTATTAACTTTTCATTTTGTAACGTTTGAGGGTATTAACTTTTCATTTTGTAACGTTTGAGGGTATTAATTTTTCATTTTGTAACGTTTGAGGGTACTAATAAAATGTGATTTTAAGCCTTTAAACAGTGCTAATACCCTCAAACGTTACAAAATGAAAAGTTAATACCCTAGAATGTGATTCTAAACTATTAGTACCTAAGGTTGTTATTTTTTGCAAACCACAGGGACTAACTATGTAATTAACTCTTTTTTTATGTATGACGGTGTTGCACGTCATGATTAGGTTGTTTTAAGAAAAGTTTACTTTTAAGCAAAATCTTTTTATCTTTTTCAGTTTAACCACATAAAATTTGATTTTTTACTTTCAATCCAATACTTTTCATCTCTTGCAATTTAACTTCACAACTTTTTTACTTTCAATCCAATACTTTTAAGTTTGGTCATCTATACTATTCATCTTTCGCAAATTTTCGTTTTACATTTCGTTATATGTTTTGTGAGTTAACACGGTGCGACGTGCGTGTATGGTTCAACTTTTTTCCCTGTTTGACAGGTTCATCGCAACACTCAGGTCTTAGATCGACTTAGTTATTTTTTTAGGGTTATTAGATTTTATTACTCCTAACTATTGTAGGAATTAGGTTCACCTTTTTGTAAAATATAATTACAAAATATATAATAGTGAGACTCTCGTTATTCGTAGGAAATATCATAGTACAATACCGGTTGCAATAACTAAATAAAAAGAATATAAAATATAATTATATATACCAATCTTGATTCAAGCCGCATCTCTGGTGGGTCTTTCACGCGCACTTGATAGCATCATAGACTCGAGTATCCATCATCTTGAGTCTTGAAAAATACTCCTTGACTGCAACAAAGAGCACACTAACACGTTGACGATTTTGGTTGAGGCACATGTTCAACACGCTTCCTTTAAAACATATTTCGCGCCTCTACTAAAGACAACGCGTCTGTCTCCCAGGGTACAACAGCCGAAGCAGTCTGTACTGCCGGAGATGGCTCACGGGCCCAAGGTTACATCCGGTAATTGTAGTGTTTGAACTCATGTGGTGGAAAACAAGTAGAGAGTACTCATCTCTCTAGTTGGTCTTCAAGTGTTCATCCTCCTAGTATTCTTCATGTATCAAGCAATACCATATTCTTGTTGTAACAAAAGAAAGCACATAGCCTACTATTTGTACAATACTTAAGAATTAGTGAAATGTTTCACTTAATTAGTCACTTAATTAGAGACTTAAAAACTCTAATAAAACTAATTAAATGTCATTAAGAAGCTCTACTCAAGAGTTTCTCTTTTATTTACCACATGAAGATTCTAATTAATATTTATAATTTCATTAAATTATAAATATATTAAATGTCCATTCATCAAATTTCCAACAACTATTAGGTATTGGCCACTGCCACTCCCAACTTAACACTTTGTGTGTTGTGTCACTCCGCATGTGAACATTTCTTAGTGTTTGACTCGTGTTATTGGTGATATTAGACTAACGCTTTGTGAATTACTAATGACTGCAGGTAAATCTGCTTCTAAAAGACAAAAGGGGAGCCAAAAACCACTCAACCGAAGTGACACAACACACAAAGTGTTAAGCTGAGAGTGGTGGGAGTTAAAGTGATAGTTGGGAGTGGCAGCGGCTAATATCCAATAGTTGGGAGTGATAAAATCCAATAACCCATTTTTTATGTGTTTTACGTTTTGGTATAATTTCTTCGCATCAATACACCGCAACTTCAGTGTTGGTGGTCGCTAGCGGTGGTGTGACTTTAGTGATATTTGGCACGGGTTTACGCTCCTGTTGCAACGTGAGAATGCTTAATACTAGTTTGTTAAAAAAAAGAGTAAAATGCCAAAATGGTTCATGAGCTTAGCTTACTTTTGCCACTTCAATAAAAAAATGAAACCTTTTGTATCTAGGTCCCTGAGGGTTTCATTTTTGTTTTCATTCTCATCCAATTGGCAAATTGGGTTAGAATTTTATGTTAACTTCTCCCCTTTTTGTCGTTTTCCTCATTTAAACGAAGGGTATAATCGTCATTTTATGCCAAAATATATCTTAATTAAATGAGGAAAACGACAAAAAAGGAGAAGTTAACAGAAAATCCTACCTAACCCAGTTTGCCAATTGATGAAAATGAAATCTCAGGGACCCAGATACAAAAGGTTTATTTTTTGACAAAAATAGCATAAACTCAGGGACCATTTTAAAATTTTACTAAAAAGAAATAACCCATACAATTATACAAAGCTCCAAAGCTATTGCTACAATGCAACGTACGAGTGTTGCCTTATATGAAACTTAAAAGACAGTTCTCAATATGACTATATATAGTGTCCATTTGTGTCTAGTTTGTCATTCTATTCGGAAGTGATGGTAAGGGGGGGAGGAAGTTGTGATCATTCATCACTCACAACATCCAATCAAGTTCCGCCATGTCATCAACCATTATTCCATCACTCACAACCTTTTTTTAGTGAAAATGGTCATCACTCACAACACCCAACAATAAACTCTCACAACCCAACAAATCAAACAACACCTACCATTCTTCACGGCGTGATAATTTTCACGCGTTACAAAATCGACGAGTGATAGTCGATGGTGGCGGTGGTGTTTTCACGCGTGATAATTTTCATCACGGACAAAAGATCTACCGCCCCGCCTGCCCTAATGGGTTGGAGACGGGTAATCTAGTCTCAATCATTGTTGTAAAATCATATTCCATACCCAGTTTAGACCGTGGGGTATGGTGGGGCGGGGGTTTGGGGCATGGGTTGACACCTGGATTATGGGCACCCAATACCGAAACCCAATTTCATAGGGGTATGGTGGGCATGGCTGGGGTGGCGTGGCCAAGCCACATCATTATTTATTTTAAATATATATATATATATATATATATATATATATATATAAACCATTAAAAACTACATAAACATAAATAATAATTACAAAAAACATAGTATCAAAATAAAAACAATCATTCTTCGTTTGAATCGTCGTCTTCGTCGGTTTCGAAACCGGGAATCGTTGAAACATGATCCACCAAATCAGATCGAAGGTTGTGATGTATATCCATTGACTTGATCAAAAATTCATTTGTTGATTTATCTTCGTCTGTAAGTGTTACGTTATCTGCTTGGGGGTCATCGTCATCATAGTAGGTAACGACTGCTCTACTTTCATCCTCCAAAATCATGCTGTGAAGAATGATACATGCGTACATCACATTTCCAATCTCATCCTTGTCCCATAGTCGACAAGGCATTGCCAATATTCGCCACCTTTTCTTCAAAACACCGAACGCTCGCTCGATGTCTTTACATGCAGCCATTTGGACCCTGTTAAACTTTAACCTCTTTGGATATATGGTACCGTGTTTAGTGAATGATTTTACGAAAACCCCCCACTCCGGGTAAATCCCATCAACTAGGTAGTACCCATACACGTACTCAACCCCGTTTACAAAGAAACTTCCTTTGGGTCCTATACCATTTACCCGATCATTGAAAAGGGGCGAGTGGTTTATGATAGTAATATCGTTATGTGAACCTGGCATACCGAAGAACGCATGCCATATCCAAAGATCTTGGGACGGAACCGCTTCAAGCATGATGGCTGGCATCCCATGATATCCACTCGTGTGAGCGACTTGCCATGCGGTTGGACAAAGTTCCCAATGCCATTTCATACAATCTAAACTACCTACCATCCCGGGTAGCCTATGATAATCGGCGGGATGTTCCAATATTTGTTGCATGTCACCGAACGACGACTTTCTCAAATATCTTTTCTTATAAAGTTCTATAATACACGAACAACAGTTGTGAAGACTTTCTCTAGCTACACGTGCAGACATTTTTAAATAGTCATCCATAATGTCCGAACTATTATCATACGCTATGTAACGCCCAGCGTCCCTAAACTTTAGGATTTTGTCAAGATTAGTCCCTGAAGTTTGTGGAAGTCTATGATATACACTTGAAATGCCTAAATCTACGTGTGGAATGTCTATTTCTTTGGAATGTCTATGTCTATATGTTTGGAATGCCTAAACTCTATAATTGGAAAGTCTAAATCTATGTCGGAATGCCTAAATCTATGTCGGAATGCCTAAATCTATGTTGAAATGCCTAAATCTATTTGGTGCTCGACTCTTTAGACTCGTGAAACTTGATTCTTGGTTAAACGAGAGACTGGAGCCTTGTCACTGGCGTAATCTATTAATCTTGAAACTTTTGATGTTTACGATATAATCTAGTTATTCTATAATATGAAACGCCTAATCTATCACGCTAAACGAATCAAATTCGGGAACGCGGCAAAGTTGGATTGGCCAGAGTGGCAATCCGATCGGATTACCACCCGATCGGATTGCCACCCTACCGGATGGCCACCCGATCGGATTGCCACCCTACCGGATGGCCACCCGATCGGATTGCCACCCTACCGGATGGCCACCCGAACGGATTACCACCTGATCGGATGACCACCCGAACGGGCCACCACCCTATCCATGCCACATCGCCTCAAGTCCCTTCCACACTATAAATATGCCTGTCACATCACTTTATTCCCTGATGTGACAGCCCTGTTCGACCAGACACACACACACTACATTCTCTCCATTTCTTGGCGATTTCGGTACGTTTCAAGCTAGATCCTTGTACTTTCTTGATCTACACTTCATCCTCTATGTGATTCACCTTTGAAATCACACTTTTCACCGTGAAATCACTCATATATGAGATCATAAGGATGACGACATCATGGTGGTTTGTACAAACTGTCATATGAGGTCATTCTTGGTGAGATCTAGCTAAGATCTAAAGGATTCCACGTGTTTATCACTAAATCTAAGCTAGATCTAAGTATTTTCATAATAAAACTTAAGTTTCTTCATCTTTTCTTCAACTTTTACTCTAAACGGTGAGATCCGGTCCTGAACGGACTATAGACTTAATTGGTAGTCTAGAGTCAGCTCAAGGATGGATTTCCACTGGAGGATGATGACCGGAATGCGGAGTTGGACATAAACGTTATCACGCGCGGTAACTGATCGGATTGGGGTGGTTCCCACCCGATCGGAACGGCTGTGCAACGATGAGCTTACCATTGTCCCAATACGTACCATGCCGTCATCGTCAAACTTAGAAAATTTCACAGAATGGTTAAGGGAAACGAGGTTCGCCCGATCGAGCGGTAACCCAATCGGACAGCCGTCCGATCGGACAGCCACCCGATTGAGTGACACTTACCTTATAACCTTTGAACTTTGAAACCTCCCCACACTTAGTATTTTTTTAGAAACTAGAGTTTTGAAGATCTCAATCGAGTGGCAACTCGATCGGACAGCCGCCCGATCGAGCAGCCACCCGATCAAGATAACCAGAAACCTTGAACTATGTACTTGTCACTCGAATCAGATGGTCACCCGATCGGACAGCCGTCCGATCGGACAGCCATTTGTTTCACCCTCACACTAAACCACTCGATCGGACAGCCGTCCGATCGGACAGTCATTCGTTTCATGCTAAGTCACCCGGTCGACTGGCAATCCGAACGGATAGCCATCCGATCGGACAGCCATCCGATCCAGTGACAGTTTCCAATACTTTATACAATCCCGTTATTCTGCCCGACTCTTATCCTATTGTAATCTAATCAGGCTAATTCTAAAAGAGCCCCATTTGATCCAATAACAGCTGCGACTGTTAAGCAATCACTGGGAGTATACTCGATCCCCTTTTTACTTTTAAACTTTGGGGTGTAACATGTATTCTGTATAAACTTGAATCCTTGCAACTAAACTCTATCCTATGTGTATGTGAAACTTGTGCATTCTAGTATTCTATTTTGTGCTACGTGACGTTTAATCCAGGGTGTGTAGTTCCGCCTTAACAATAGTAGCGCTATAGGGGGTGCACCTCTCCCATTATTCTCGGGGGGTATTGTTAGGAGGATTCTAGTTTACCTTGAGTCTTGGGTAAACACTAAAGCATCGGGATACTTGGGCTATCACTGCGTGGACTGCGACACTAGCACGGCTGAAACTATTTTTATTGCTTACATTGTGGATATGAGTTGTTTTTAATCTATTATTCTATTATCAAACTTGTATACTCGCCAATACTTTTGTATTGATATTTTAATACATGTTGCAGGCTGATAGGTTGCGATGGAACGTGGAAATCAAGCTAGGAGATGCCTAGAAACGTCACTTAGTTAATCTAGCTATTTGAAAATTTTGAACAACGTTTGTTATGTTTTGGATACTTGTTACTTGTGATTGATGTTTTAGACAATTGCTATGAAATCAATTTAAATTCTATTGAAATATCTAGTGTTATGGAATCTCATGAGCAATCTGAACGCTTAGTGCTCGCGCCCCGATGTTTCCGCCATCGGTTGGGGTGCGACAGATTGGTATCAGAGCCATAACTATAGGGAATTAGGATAAGTAGGAATACTTGCCCTAGTCTATAGTTCTAGGAAGTTGACTCTTATTTGTTGTTTAAGACTTATGCATTCTACCGTATCTGCTTCCTAGCAGCATATATTCATGTTAAACTTACATGCCTTTCCTAAGGCTAACACAATGTAGACTTTATATTTTGAAAACACTGTTACTTAGTGTTTGTATTTTGCACGAGATTTGCTCTCAAGTTAGGAGTGACATCTGAACCTTGATGGTAAAATCTCCACATAATTCTAGTAGGTCTTGTCTGCGGATAAGTACCAACGCTATTTAGGGTACGATGTTGTCAAGTTAGAGGTGAAACTCAGATCTTGATAACTATTCCCACTCCTTGATTTTATGTCTCGCCAAAGTCTCGTAACTTCCAATCAATTAGGAACGTGGAATGACTAAAAGGACGAATATCGTAGGCCTAACATCGATGACGTATTTGTCCAAGTAACTCAAGACACGCTACCTCAATTCGAAAGGGGTTCGAATCACTTTGGTTAGTCGCCGTTCCTCTACCCGAAACAATCCTGTGTCTTATGAGCCTATCTTTTATGCTATCTTAATTTTTATGTATGTGGTTTTTAAGCTCGAATCTTCGTTCAATTTTTTAACGCCCTAACACGTTTTAACCAAAATTAACGCAGCGGAAAATGCATATTTAAAATTTCTTTCATTATATTCATTCTTTCACCTTAAATACTTTAATCCCTTCTATAATTTAATTAAGACATAACATACTTATACTAAATTACGTAACCATACACCTACACATACAATCCATGTCTTAACTCGATCTTTGACCGTATACACTCAATGATGAGAAATCCATAAACCTGCAGTCACCACATACAATCACATTGTTAGCAACCGGTGACATCATACATAAATTTTAAAACATGTATATTCAAGCGTCAACATCTCTTGATCTCATTTATGTAAATCCATTATCCCGTCCATTCGAACACATTCATCGGACTTCAATACCGAATCTTTACTTCCATTATTAGTATTCCTGCACTTCCATTACACTCTTAATAGAAAAGCGATTAGCATCGTTAGACATCATTCATATATATAGGTTCACGTATACACATAAACAAACCTCATTCGTCCATGCATTTAGCTAAATACCAATTCATTCATACATACTTTTCTATCCGTACGCACATACTTACAATCTACATCTTACGCGTTCATAGTCATACCCTCCTACTAGTTTCAACTACTTACATACAATCAAACCCATATCCACATTTGTAACTACTTATCTTCTCTTAATACATGATAGCAAATTGTAAGTTCCTCTTACCCGCACTCGTTAGAAACTCTTCCCTTAACCACTTTTCGACTCATTTCGCCAAACTTATCTTAATATTTCCATTGATTCATACTTTCTTACATGACTCACGATAATCGTCATACTACAATACATTTTAGAAACTAAAGGGTAAGTCCGGAATACACTTACCTTGCACGTCCGTATTTGCGTTCGCTTACTTGAGTCTTCTTAGCTCGTTAGCCTTCCACGCTCTCAACCATCTTGACATGATTCCTATACATTCATGTCATTACATTCGCATTCTTATTAGCATATATGCTTATACATATGAACAACCATATCAAATTCACATCTCACATATGACCTACATAAAGCATACTCAACATCATTATTCCATTCAAACAAGCACAAAGCATACTCAACATCATCCCTACATATTCTTCATATGAACTATACATGTTTACCCATTACTTGCATACAATTTCACTTATTATTGTCTTTTAGACATTTCATCAAACACTTGGTGTGCGTACTACTTTCTAAGCATGATGTACAAGTATTTCATGCTTTTCTTCCTAATTATCACTTTCATTCATCAATACAAGTAATCATCATACAAATTATATACCATACCCAATCTATATACATGTACACATCACATACTACACATATTCACAATCAATTTCATACCCTTTCATGGATTAAACATAAACTCACTTAGCTAGGTGTAGTAATTCATCAAAACACTCAATTTATATCAATTTACTCAAAATCTTCACTTAGGGTTCGTTCCTAAGCAAGCATACATTGCCAATTTGGCCATAACCTCTACGATTCATACATAAATCACTACTTGTGATGTTCATCAAGATTTTTCAACTTCATTAAACATCAAAATTCAACATACCTTATGATCCCCTAGCTTGGGTGATCGTTAATTCATGTTCCTTCTTGAATTTGAGCCTCGATTCATCCTTCAATTGGATGATATATGATGAACTAGGGTTTGGCTCTCTAGAGCCTTCCCCTGATCACGTACAGAACACACACGAAGTGTGTGTTGTGTGTGTGTGTTATTTTCATTTAATAAAACAACTTTCAAGTTATCCCATTTTGGTCCCTCATGTTTCGTAATTAAATAAGGCTACAACTCTTCGTTTACTACTAACGATACCAATAATCAACTAGGTTAATTATTCCTGGTTAATCTTCATTTACAGGTTAACTTTTATCATTAACGGTACCTTACCCGTTTCTTAATAGTAACCGGGTTTAAATTACCAAACCCGTTTTTGGGGTGTTACAAATTTGGCATACTTTTACACTACTCGCGCGTGAGTCCGCAACCTAAAACGTTAATCCTAATCTCAGATCGAACTAAATTTACGAAGCTTTACCCTAATTGATCAATCAATGTGATAATGTGTTTGTAAGGCATTAGACGTAACATGGCATGGAATACGAGGGTAAAGTGACGTGTCCGAAACATGGTGGATACGCCGCTAGTACTTCCTATATATAAGTGTTTCTGGCATATTACCAACTTTTGTACCAAGTGCCATGCGAAGCTTAGTATCTGTTGTTGAATTCTAAAACTATGGAAGGCCTATTTGTGTACCCTATGTGAAGTCTATCGAGTATTCTAGTGAAATCTATGTGTAAACTACGTATGTGTGGATTGAGAAACAAAATACAAAACGTAGCCTAGCGCCGAAGACGAGGGAGAAAGTGGCATGTCCAAAACATGGTGGATACGCCGCTGGTACTTCCTATATATAAGTGTTTCTGGCATACTACCGAACCTTCGTACAACGCGCTAAGTGAAGTTCGTAGTTTTGTAGGCTCGGTTTGAAGTTGTGAAATCTATTCGGGTTAATCTATGACGTAAATCTATTGGGTAATCTATGTGGATTAGTTGGGTCAATCTATGTTATTTAATCTATTTTGATTAGCCTAATGTTGTGGTTGGCAAAGTATGACACCGATGACGAGGGGAAAGTGGCGTGATCGAAGCATGGTGGATACGCCGCTTGTACTTCCTATATATAAGTGCTTCTGTCATGTCGCCAAACTTTTATAATACGTGCCATACGGAATTTCGTTGGTTGAGAATTGTTGATACTAAATCTATGATTAATCTATTAAAAGTCTATTGAATGTCTATCGAATCTATTAAAGTCTATTGAGTTTATTATAGACTATTTGAAGCCTATCGTAATATATTGAAGTCTATGAAAATCTATGTTAATCTATGATGAATGTGGAGTACGACATGTAACATGACATCGAGTACGAGGTGGAAGTATTGTGTCCGAAGCGTGGTTGATACGACGCTGGTACTTCCTATATATAAGCGCTTCTGACATACTGCCAAGCTTCGTATAACATGCCATGTGAAGGTCGTGGGTTGTGGAGATTGAATCTATCGAAATATATCAAGTTAATCCATGTGTATGATGGGAGTGTTGTTGTTTGGCAATTGCGACACGAAACATGACGCCGAGTACGGGGCGGAAGCAATGTGCCCGAAGCGTGGTGGATACGCCGCTGGTACTTCCTATATATAAGCGTTTCTGACTTGTTTCCAAGCTCCGTACAAAGTGCCATGCGAAGGTCGTTGGTTTGCTGTATCTATGTAAATCTATGTGAATCTAGATTCTTAGTCTATCGTACATAAATCTATGAAAAACTATGTTAATCTAGACTTATACGATCCTCTTATTGGATCTTTAGGATGTCTTCTCGAAAGTTATCCGACACTCTCAGGAAATCCAGGGAGAAGTCTTAGAAGAAGATGATGTCTTTCATGGCCGACCAGATAGCTCGAGTCGTGCCAAAGATCGTCTCTAAACTCTAGGGATCAAACACTCCTCCATCCTCTGTGGACTCCAAGGCTGAAAAGCAGAAGCCTACAAAGTTCAGCTACAAACATTTCATCTCTTGAAACCCTAAGCCTTTCACGGGCAGTGATGGGGTGACTCCCATGCTCAGATGGTTCGACAGCATCGAAGTTATCTTCATTAACAGCGAATGCCCAGATCATCTGAAAACTAGGAGTGCAACGGGAATGTTCCAGGGCAGAGCGTTGGAGTGGTGGTCGAATGAGAGGAACATCTGATCTAATGAAAAAGCCTATGCTCTTCCATGGGCTGAGGTGCGTGAACTCATGATGCTCGAGTTCTGCCCTCCTCATGAACAACTCAAACTTGAAGAAGAGTTTTGGCATTTGAAGCAAGTTGGTGATGACAACTTGGCTTATACTACCCGGTTTAAGCAGCCAAGTCTTATCGCCCCTCACTTGGTTTTGACTCCTAAACGGATGATAACCAAGTACATCAACGGCCTACCTCCTGCTTATGCGTGATTCCATTGAAGCAGCTCAGCTTGATACTAATGAGGAAGTCTATCGTCTAGCCGCAAGCTTGAACAACAATCGTGTGCGTGACAAGCAGTTTGCTACCCCTGCTCCTTCAAAGTCTGCTAACCAAGTTACTCAGCAGCCAAGTGGCAGCAAGAATAAGAAGAGGAAATCCCAGGGTTCGGGATGTAATGCTATTGTCCCTACAGCTAACCCTGCTGCAAAACCTGCTCCTACTCATGCTGCTGCTAACCCTGCTGCTCCCGAAGCGAAGAAGAAATACAATGTGTCTTATCCCAAGTGTGCAACTTGCAACTTTCATCATCCTACTACTTCTGCATGTCGTCTGTGCACCAACTGCAACCGCTATGGTCACACGACTCCCTACTGTCGCCAAGGTAATCCAGCTCAGCAAGTTCAACAAGCCCCAGCTCAGGTAGCCCTACCAGCTCTCCCAGCTCCTCCGTAGAATCCAAAGCCAATCAATGTTGTTCGTGCATGCTACAAGTGTGGGGATACTACTCACCTCCGCAACCAGTGTCCTCAGCTGAACCAGGACTAGTAGCCAGCCGCTCGTGGATGAGCATTCAATCTCAATGCTAATCAGGCCCGTAACAACAATGATGTGGTGAATGGTATGTTTCTCGTTAATAACCTTTACGCTTCGATCCTATTTGATACTGGAGCCGATAAAAGCTTTGTGTCCGTGGAATTTGAGTCTTTGATAAACTGTACACGTTCTAAGTTACCTGAGTCGTTCTCTGTTGAGGTTGCCAATGGTAAGTCGATTCTTGTTAATTCTATTTTGCGTGATTGCTCCTTGACTCTTAACGATCACGTATTCTCTATTGATCTCATACCCATGCGTTTGGGTAGTTTTGATGTCATTATCGGTATGGATTGGTTGCGTAAGAACCATGCCGATATTGTTTGTCATGATAAGCTTGTTCGTCTTCCTCTGCCATCTGGGGATGTTTTGAATATCTATGGAGACCGACCTTCAAAAGGACTGAGGCTGATGTCATGCACACAGGCGAGCAAAAGTTTACGTAAACAGAACCCTGCCTTCTTGGCCCACGTGGTGGAACAAAAGGGCAAGGGGAAGAACATAAACGCTGTTCCGGTTGTGTGTGATTTCCCTGATGTCTTCCCCGAGGATTTACCTGGTCTTTCTCCTCCTAGATCCATCGACTTTCGTATTGATCTTGTACCTGGTGCGACTCCTGTCGCCAGGGATCCCTATCGTCTTGCACCTTCTAAGATGCAAGAGTTATCTAGCCAACTACAGGAATTACTCGATAAGGGCTTTGTTCGTCCGAGTACCTCTCCGTGGGGTGCTCCCGTTTTATTTGTCAAGAAGAAAGATGGTTCCTTTCGTATGTGCATCGATTACCGTGAACTTAACAAGCTGACCGTGAAGAATCATTACCCTCTACCTCGCATTGATGATTTGTTTGACCAACTACAAGGCGTGTCCTGTTTCTCAAAAATCGATCTCCTATCTGAATATCATCAGTTGCGTGTTCTCGAAGATGATATTCCTAAGACTGCGTTTCGCACTCGATACGGGCACTACGAGTTCGTAGTCATGCCTTTGGCTTGACCAACGCACCTGCAGTGTTCATGGACCTTATGAATCGTGTTTGTAAACCCTATTTGGAACGTTTTGTTATAGTCTTTATTGATGATATCCTTATTTATTCTAAGTCTAAGGCTGATCATGCTCGCCATCTACGTCTTATGCTCGAACTTTTACGTGGTGAACGTCTGTATGCTAAATTTTCTAAGTGTGAGTTTTGGATTGATGAAGTGCAGTTTCTTGGTCATATTGTCAGTAGTCATGGTATTTATGTTGACCCTTCTAAGATTGAGGCAGTGAAGAATTGGAGTACGCCTAAGTCTATATCCGAAATACGTTCTTTTTTGGGATTGGCGGGTTATTACCGCCGATTCATCGCCGATTTTTCTAAAATCGTTGTTCCCCTTACTACTCTAACCCAAAAGGAGAAACCTTTTGTTTGGGGTCCCGAACAAGAGGGATCCTTTCAAACCCTTAAGACCCTTTTGTGTAACGCACCTGTACTTACTCTACCTGATAGGAATGATGATTTCGTGGTATATTGCGATGCCTCAAACCGTGGATTGGGCTGTGTGCTCATGCAGCGGGACAAAGTTATTGATTATGCTTCTCGAAAACTCAAGGTGCATGAGAAAAACTATACTACTCACGATATGGAGCTTGGCGCAGTTGTGTTTGCGTTAAAGATATGGCGACACTACTTGTATGGTACTAAGTGCGTGGTTTTCACTGACCATAGAAGTCTTCAACATATCTTCGACCAAAAAGAGCTGAATATGCGACAGAGACGTTGGGTGGAATTACTTAACGACTACGACTGCGAAATTCGCTACCATCCTGGCAAAGCGAATGTAGTGGCCGATGCTCTTAGTCGAAAAACACATGTGAATACTATTCGTATCTCTAATGATCTCCATGCATGTATTCGTGACGCCCAGTATTCATCAGCAAATGAAGGAAGTCTAGAAGAAGAAATCCACGGCGCTAGGACTGACTAGCTTGAAACGAAACCTAAAAGACTGCAGTACTATTTAAATCGCATCTGGGTGCCTGATCGCGATAATCTACGTGAGCTCATTATGAATGAGGCTCACAAATCCCGTTACTCTATTCATCCAGGCGCTGATAAGATGTACCAGGATCTGCGTATGACTTATTGGTGGCCTAGCATGAAGAGGGACATTGTTGTGTATGTTTCAAAATGCCTCACCTGTCTGAAGGTGAAAGCTGAACATCAGCGCCCCTCCGGACTTTTAGAGAAACCTAAAATCCCCGTTTGGAAGTGGGATATTCTTGCTATGGACTTTATTACTAAGTTACCCCGTACACCCGCCGGTCATGATAGTATTTGGGTGATTATTGACCGTCTGACTAAATCAGCCCACTTTCTTCATATTCGCGAAGATTATAAAGTGGAGAAACTTGCTAGGGTCTATACCAATGAGATTATATGCCGTCATGGCATTCCCCTTGACATAATCTCTGACCATGATGGTCGTTTTACTTCACGTCTATTGCAAACTTTTCAATCCGTTATGGGTTCGCACTTGAATCTTAGCACGGCCTTTCATCCACAGACGAATGGACAGACCGAGCGTACTATTCAAACCCTAGAGGACATGCTCCGTTCTTGTGTCATCGACTTTGGTGGTAACTGGGATGTACATTTACCATTGATAGAATTCTCGTACAACAATAGCTATCATTCCAGTATTCAGATGGCCCCTTTCGAAGCTTTGTATGGACGGAAATGTCGATCTCCTCTCAGCTGGCATGAGGTTGGGGAAAAGCAGTTCACTGGCCTTGAGATTATTCAAGAAACGATGGATAAGATTCCTCAAATCCGTGATAACTTTATCAAGGCTAGAAGCAGACAAAAGAGCTATGCTGATAAAAGGCACAAGCCTCTGGAATTTGCTGTTGGTGACCGAGTTCTACTCAAGGTATCTCCCTGGAAGGGAGTGATTCGTTTTGGTAAAAAGGGAAAGCTCGCTCCCTACTACGTAGGTCCTTTCGTGATACTTGAGAGGATTGGCAAGGTGACGTACAGACTCGACTTGCCACAAGAACTAAACAATGTGCACCCGGTGTTCCACGTGTCTAATCTTCGTAAATGTCTAGCCGACGAGGAACTGCAGGTTCCCGTTGAAGACTTGTAAATAAATGAAGCTGTCCAATTTGTGGAGAAATCGGTCGAAATCATGGATCAAGCGTCTAAGGCGCAGCAAAATTCCCATTGTTAAGGTTCGATGGGAAGGAAAGCGTGGTGCCGAATTCACTTGGGAGTTGAAAAGTGATATGAAAGCCAAATACCCGCAGCTCTTCGAGCAGTCTTCGTCTAAGATTTCGGGGACGAAATCTCCTAAAGGAGGGGAGACAGTAACTCCCAGCGTCCCTAAACTTTAGGATTTTGTCAAGATTAGTCCCTGAAGTTTATGGAAGTCTATAATATACACTTGAAATGCCTAAATCTACGTGTGGAATGTCTATTTCTTTGGAATGTCTATGTCTATATGCTTGGAATGCCTAAACTCTATAATTGGAAAGTCTAAATCTATGTCGGAATGCCTAAATCTATGTTGAAATGCCTAAATCTATGTTGAAATGCCTAAATCTATGTTTGGGATGTCTAAATCTATTTGGTGCTCGACTCTTTAGACTCGTGAAACTTGATTCTTGGTTAAACGAGAGACTGGATCCTTGTCACTGGCGGAATCTATTAATCTTGAAACTTTTGATGTTTACGATATAATCTAGTTATTCTATAATATGCAACGCCTAATCTATCACGCAAAACGAATCAAATTCGGGAACGCGGCAAAGTTGGATTGGCCAGAGTGGCAATCCGATCGGATTGCCACCCGATCGGATTGCCACCCGATCGGATTACCAGCCGATCGGATGGCCACCCGAACGGATAACCACCCGATTGGATGACCACCCGAACGGGCCATCACCCTATCCATGCCACACCGCCTCAAGTCCCTTCCACACTATAAATAGGCCTGTCACATTACTTTATTCCCTGATGTGACAGTCCTGTTCGACCAGACGCACGCACACTACATTCTCTCCATTTCTTGGCGATTTCGGTACGTTTCAAGCTAGATCCTTGTACTTTCTTGATCTACACTTCATCCTCTATGTGATTCACCTTTGAAATCACACTTTTCACCGTGAAATCTCTCAGATCTGAGATCATAAGGATGACGTCATCATGGTGGTTTGTACAAACTGTCATATGAGGTCATTCTTGGTGAGATCTAGCTAAGATCTAAGGGATTCCATGTGTTTATCACTAAATCTAAGCTAGATCTAAGTATTTTCATAATAAAACTTAAGTTTCTTCATCTTTTCTTCAACTTTTACTCTAAACGGTGAGATCCGGTCCTGAACGGACTATAGACTTTATTAGTAGTCTAGAGTCGGCTCAAGGATGGATTTCCACCGGAGGATGATGGCCGGAATGCGGAGTTAGACATAAACGTTATCACGGGCGGTAACTGATCGGATTGGGGGGGGGGGGTTCCCACCCGATCGGAACGGCTGTGCAACGATGAGCTTACCATTATCCCAATACGTACCATGCCGTCATCGTCAAACTTAGAAAATTCACCCGATTGAGTGACACTTTCCTTATAACCTTTGAACTTTGAAACCTCCCCACACTTAGTAATTTTTTAGAAACTAGAGTTTTGAAGATCTCAATCGAGTGGCAACTTGATCGGACAGCCGCCCGATCGAGCAGCCACCCGATCAATATAACCAGAACCCTTGAACTATGTACTTGTCACTCGAATCAGATGGTCACCCGATCGGACAGCCGTCCGATCGGACAGCCATTCGTTTCACCCTCACACTAAGCCACCCGATCGGACAGTCATTCGTTTCATGCTAAGTCACCCGGTCGACTGGCAATCCGAACGGATAGCCATCCGATCGGACAACCATCCGATCCAGTGACAGTTTCCAATACTTTATACAATCCCGTTATTCTGCCCGACTCTTATCCTATTGTAATTTAATCAGGCTAATTCTAAAATAGCTCCCTTTGATCCAATAACAGTTGCGACTGTTAAGCAATCACTGTGAGTATACTCGATTCCCTTTTTACTTTTAAACTTTGGGGTGTAACATGTATTCTATATAAACTTGAATCCTTGCAACTAAACTCTATCCTATGTGTATGTGAAACTTGTGCATTCTAGTATTCTATTTTGTGCTACGTGAGGTTTAATCCAGGGTGTGTAGTTCCGCCTTAACAATAGTAGCGCTATAGGGGGTGCACCTCTCCCATTATTGTCGGGGGGTATTGTTAGGAGGATTCTAGTTTACCTTGAGTCTTGGGTAAACCCTAAAGCATCGAGATACTTGGGCTATCACTGCGTGGACTGCGACACTAGCACGGCTGAAACTATTTTTATTACTTACATTGTGGATATGAGTTATTTTTAATCTATTATTCTATTATCAAACTTGTATACTCGCCAATACTTTTGTATTGATATTTTAATACATGTTGCAGGCTGATAGGTTGCGATGGAACGTGGAAATCAAGCTAGGAGATGCCTAGAAACGTCACTTTGTTAATCTAGCTTTTTGAACAATTTGGACAACGTTTGTTATGTTTTGGATACTTGTTATTTGTGATTGATGTTTTAGACAAATGCTATGAAATCAATTTAAATTCTATTGGAATATCTAGTGTTATGGAATCTCATGAGCAATCCGAACGCTTAGTGCTCGCGCCCCGATGTTTCCGCCATCGGTTGGGGTGCGACACGCTAACTGTCTAAGTGCGGCCGTGACCTTTTGCCACGTACTAAATCCTAATTTCCCGGTTACATCCGGTTTTTGTTGCGAAAAAAACATACTTCTCCGCAAGATCCCTAGATATCCTTAAAAATAAGTTTCTACTCATACGAAAACGATGCCTAAACATTTTTCATCATACTTAGGTTCGGCTGAGAAATAATCGCTTACCAACAAATTGTTAGCGGTGTGCCGTTCATGAGCGATGTACCTCATCCGTTTAGGTTTCGAAGTCTCTTCCTCATCGTCTTCCACGATAGCTTTCACCACTGTCGCGATCGTTTGTAGAAATATTTCCGCACCATCGTCAGATGATGATGACGATTCACTTGAACTTGAAGAACTCATGGCAAGATTGTGTTTTATGTGTTTGATATTGTGTGAGAAAAATGTTAAATATGTTAGGGTATTTATATAGGAAAAAAGATTTTTTTTTAATTTCATGCCCAACGGCTAGCCCAAACGGCTAGTAGTCTTGGACAATGAGATCCCGCCATGTCATGTTCGTAGCCCCGCCCAACGCCCGGGCTGAAACCCCCCGCCAAAGGGGCCACGCCAAAACCCAAGCCCACCCGGGATGGTGACTTGGGCGTTTGTACCCAACCCACGCCCCAACCCCCGCCGCATACCCCATAGTCTTAAGTATACTAATGAGTATCAAGTATATTCGTTAAGTTTTTTTATTCCTAGGAATATTATTTCTTTCGTTCTAATTTTTATATAACTAGTGTTTTTAAATGACACGCGTTGCGAGAAAGACATTGGTGTTTTCGACCGTGGGGTATGGTGGGGCGGGGGTTTGGGGCATGGGTTGACACGTGGACTTCGAGCCCCCCGCTGGTAAGTGACGTGTTGGGTCGGTATGGCGGAGCGTGGCTAGCCCGCGTGGGTTGGCCAGTTTTATAAAATTAAAAAAAAAACCTAAAATTAAAAATTACACACAGAATTAAAAAAAAAGCCTAAAATTATTATTAAAAGTTCCTAAAAGTTACAAAATTATACAAAAAAAAGGATTACAAAATTAAAAAAAAGCCTAAAGCGGTAGGTAGATTTCGAACAGGGCGAGCTTGTCAAACGGCTTCCGCTCCTTGCCCCGGAACTGGATGTTGGCCACCGCCACCCGGTCTTCGTGACTTATATCACCGCCCAGGACGCTATCGTAGTAGGCTTTAAAACAGTTGAGCTTCGGTCGTAGCTCGCGCCACTTGTGTTGGCACGCGTTTAAATTGTGCCGGTCGTTCCCCACGTTGTGCCGGTAGCTAGCGAAAGCTTCCGGCCAATAACGGGTCTCACTGGGTTGGCGGCCCTTCATCGTGTTGTGCCGGTATCAAGTGTGGGTAGCGGGTTCGGGTAGGTGGAGTGAAGGTTTTGAGTAGCGATGTGGACATGCGGTGGGGTTGGGGGGTTTTATAGTGACTTGGGTGAACCGTTTGGCTTGGCCAAACGGATATTTTTTAAAATTTAAACCTAGGCGCTATGGCCTAGCCAACCCAGCCAATGAGAGCCGGCCACGGAGGACCGCTAGGCATGCCTAACGCCCGGACTGAAACTCCCGCCCAAGAGGCCACACCGAAACCCAAGCCCACCCAGGGTGGTGACTTGAGCATTTGTACCCAACCCACGCCCCAACCCTCGCCCCATACCCCATAGTCTAATAAATGAATATAAGGTATTGTTCAATGTAATAAAAAATCACATAATAAAGAATTATGTAATCACTGTTCATTCACTTTTAATCTATATTATTATTATTATATTATATAAAGCATTTCCTTAAGGGCTTCTTTAAAAATTAAGAGGTACAAGTTCAACAGCTTGTTATACAACACATAATGCATATCTTAATTCTTTTTTAAGGGTAAATTTGTCTTTATCTATACTATATTTTCGTTTGTTCATGCAATAAATTCAAGAACTTAAATGCTTTTCGCCAGCCTCTTCGTTTATTTGTCTAGATAGATTGTTCATGCAATAAATTCAAGAACTTAAATGCTCTCAATGGCCTCCTAAAATTCTCAATCAGTTTAATATGATGTCTAAAGAAATTCAAGAGTGTAACCGAAGAGTGATTACATTTGAATGCATCCTCTCAAATCCTTCTTTCATTAGCTTTGTAAATTCAGTTTCCGTGCATCCTCTCAAATCCTTCTCTACTTATAACCCCGTGCGTAATCAAAGTAACAACGAATTACCTTGGAACACCACTGTGAACTTGCGCAACCACGGTGAACAGCGCCGGGAGCTAGCTACGAGTCCCGGAACGTCAAACTCCTCGGCGACCATCGACCGTCGAATACGTTGGAACACCACTGAAACCATTGCCTTCCGCCATTATAGATGAAGAACTAAAAGTTGGGGCGCGAAATCGCCAATCATCACACTGTCACCATCATTCTTCTAGCCGTCACGCCACTGACACTCGAACCAGGCGCTTGAATCGTGACCCAGAGCTACCGCCCAACAACGTCATCGCTCCGCTCACCGTTATCCCCAACAACCACCATCGGCCTTGTTTTTGCTGGTTCTGCAACTACCATCCCTCGTTCGGTACCCGTTGTGGTAGTTGGAAACCAATCTGTAGCTTTCGTTACTTATCATTACAAGGTAAGAATTCAACTTTGTATTCTTTTTTTTTTTACAAGATACTCAACACTTGCAAATCGTATGCGTTATTTGATATACTCTGGTCATGACTATAAATTTTAAAGTTAACTTTCTTTGGTCTTCTACAAGATTTCTATCAAACCACATTAAAAGCACTCGAAGAAGCAAAAAATGAGGTAATCTTTTAGCTAACTTATTCCACTTTTTGGTACTGTTAATGTAGAGATTATGGTTCAAGACAAATCTTAAGCTTATGTAATAAAATAAAGTCTGAAAAGAAGCTTGTACACAATAGTTTCTCTTTTTAATTTTTTATATGAACGTACATCCTTAGTTTTCAAATGCTTTAGTATAGTTTTTAAATATAAAATGAAATAATAATAATCATAGTATGATAATAATATATAAATATTAGTTTGAAGCATTTTACTAGAATTTTCAACTTTTATTAATTTTCAACGTACATCCTTAGTTTTCAATTTTTATTAATTTTCGCTTTGTCACATTGTTTAATTTAGATAAAAAAAATTGTCAAGATTCATAATTTAAGATTCTTTTATTTTTATTTTTCTTTTTCTTTGAGTTTTTTACACAAGTAAAGTAATTTTTTTACACATTATGTGCTTATCATTACATCTCTCTTTCTGCATATCCTCGTTAGAGCTCCAAAGATTGAAGTTCATCAGTAAAATTTGGTTCAACTTAATACAAAGCTTGTAAGCCTTTTAAGGTACGGATTTCCCGGTCTCTTAAGTTTCGTTTCTTGTATTACTGTTTACATGTTGAGTTTAATTATTGTGATCACACAGTTAAATTACTTTGGTTTCTTTTGGACGAAGTACATAATTCAAGTTTTTAATTATTGTGATCATTGAATAAGGTACGGATTTGGCGGTCTCTTAATTTTGCCATTATTGTATTTTTATTATTATTTGTTCTCGTATACGGAAAGTATGCACTTTTCATTATTGTTTTATTATTTGTTTGTTTTCGTATTGTACGGATTATGTGATTTTCTATATGTTTTCTCATTATTTTGCATCATGGTTTTTCAAATAAATAATCATTATAATAAATCCTTGTTGACATTAATGTAATGCTTGGAATCAAAATGTAATGCTTGTTAATGCATTTTGTTTTTACATTTTTACTTCACACAAATTGGCCATTTTTACTCACTTGTTCATTATTCTCTTATACAAAAATTAGGAAGCTGTTCAGGATGACACAAGAAGTTAATAATTGGAAAATGTGTCAGGTATCTATACTATATATATATATTACAAATGATAAAATCACATGTGATTAAGATAGTAAACATTATTTTTTATTAGTGGCCAAACCTCCTCCAATATATCCATGACTCAAACAGGACAACATACAACAAACTCCTCGTCCGGTAGATGTGGTAGTGAAAGAAGAATAAGAAACTACCGATAATTGTTTTCTTAGCACTCTCGATGATGAAGAATGGTGTTTGGAAAATCTAAATGCGATAATTGAAGTGTGTAACGCTTACGACTAAATTACAACGTATCACAATGCGAGTCGTTGACAATTAGATTTTTATTTTAAACTTTTATGTTTTTTAATTTTATTTCGTATAGTGTGTGTTTATTGAGATGCAACAATGTTTTTCATACGTACTTGCTACTTTTTATGTCAACTTATTGTTAAGGACAATGACAATTCTACAATTTAAGTGAACCATCGAAACCTTTTACATCTACCCTCCAGTTATGAAAACATTTCCTAACTGTTTTATTCCCGCTGCAACGCGCGGACAACCTACTAGTTTTATCATATATAGATTTTGTGTTTTTAAGAACCAAATTTAATTAACATGTTATAAATTACATACATGTTGTCATTACCGTATAATGATTGAAATATCTGAAATATATGTAGATTTAACAATAATATAAATCTCAAAAGATAATATCGTATTCGTTCCACACTGTAACACTTCAAAAGCACATGATAACTAAATTGTAAATTGTTCAAAAGCACATGATAACTAAATTAAAATTTAAATAACATATTTATTAAATTTAAATAATCCCAATCAAACAATTTGTTCCAAAACAAAAACAACCGATAACATTGTTTTAAATTAAATAAACTAAGGCAAATCCATAAGCAGCCCTATGTGAATAACATCTTGAAAAGTCTCAAAACATTACCACCAGAAACATGTGAAAAAATCAAGTATCAACTTCAAAGAAGTTGGTGAGAACATATAGTATAATCACGATAAAATAGTTGTGTTCAATTCAAATGACATTGTAATTTAAAGTAAACAAATAGTGACAAGCATAAGATACTAGGGGGCATTCAAACCTTAAGGGATGTTTGGTTAAGCTTTTTGAAACAACTTATTGACTTATTATTTTTTGAAAAAGTTAGGGGCTGTTTGGTAGCCTCTGAATGGTCATTAAGAGGCTACCTCTTAATGGAACCATTAAGAATTTTACCAATGAGAAGGTAGAAGAATGTGACATGTGATGATTTACCATTCAGAGGTTACCTCTTAACCATTCAGACTTGAGGTTACCTCTTATTCATTCAGAGGTTTTAAACCATTAAGAGGTAGCATCTGAATGACCATTAAGAGGCTACCAAACAGCCCCTTAGTATGGAGTGACTTTTTGGAAAAGTCATTTTTCCCCTCACATACAAGCTCATTGTCAACACATCATCTAGAGCTTATAACTTTTCAAAAAGCCAATAAGTCAATAAGTTGTTTCAAAAAGTTTAGCCAAACATGCCCTTAGTGTTGTGGTGAGGAACCCAACATAAAGTGGATTAACCTATAGTTGTAAGGACATCAACACAAAGTGGACATCCCGTTGTTGTGGCGGTTTCAATCATCCTCAAACACCGCCTAAAAATAGGTCAAAGGAGTGTACGCTCTAATCTACCAACGTTCGGCTAGATTATAGTTAATGAACGCACTTGTAAAATCGTAATCATATAAATGCCACACAAATTATTTGCTACAATAATAAACAAGCCAGTAAATTGAATTGATAAATATAATTGTTTTGGTCAAAAATTACCGAAGCAATTAAGTAATCAAATTAGTTAAGTGAGGTAGTGTGCTAGAAAAGTGTGTCGAAAATACGTTATTCAAGTTATTTGCAAAAACAGTTTCAGGATACGGCTCAGGATATAGAGTTGTATCTTTGATCAAACGATGAGCAAAAATGTAAAGGGTGACACAGGATATACGAGGAAAGCCCTTGATCAATTTAGATCGTCGGCACAAAACCTCGGGAGCTGACAATCGCAGCTGCCTTGTTCTTCTATTACTTCAAATATCAGGATACAGTGCAGGATGTGGTGCGGATCAACTAGGTGTTACCAAGTAATTTGAATACAAGTGTTTGTGTGTAGTGTTTGTAGTGAGCTAGAGAGCAAAAGTGTTCGAATGTGTGTGTATGAGTTGCGTGCCTTAATCTGATCCGCCCCCATCTATTTATAGTAAAAGAAGTGTAACAAACTATCCTAATAAACCGGGATCCGGCGAATATTCTCTACTCGAACGTTGTAGACCTGGTCTTTCGGGTTCAACGTCTCTCACATAACAGATACGCCCGAGTCCTGAGGAGAAGAAGTCCATCTGACCATTAGTAACCCACAGCCTCTAACCTGCACGTGGTTAATTCAATTAACCTCAGGATATCGTCCAGGATGTTAGCAATATCCCAGTCCAGTATCCTGGTCACAAATAAACAATTAAAAGCAGGATATTAGTCAAGATATGTATGCTCAGAAAATGACCTATAACAATAATCTCACAAACTGAATAGATAAAACATAATTAGGGAACGAGCGTGTAGCTGGTCTTGATTTTAAGGTAAATGAATTTGAACTGTTAAATATACTCTCACATGTTTGGCATGTGAAGGAACTTAACTCCTAAAATAAACTGGTTAGTAATGAACCCCTTTCCTTGCAATAAAAAACAATTGCAAATGATATACTCGAGTTGAGATATTGTATAAACAGTGTTAACTGTAAGAATCGTAAGAATATATCTGAAACATGGATAGTTTAAATCAAGGGTTGGTGTTGATTACAAATAAAACTCTTATAATTAATAATCAGTACTAACAAGTTAGGGGTAATTTCGTAGAATTGCTAATTTATATTAAATAATAAGATCTATTATTTATGGGTATTTTGGTCATTTAGTCATTTTCCATTAAACACTAATTCCACCAAGGTTTTTAAACTAAGATAACTTTTATATACTTCATTATTTTTTTTTAAATTATACCATAAAATCAAGTATTTTTTTTATCTACCATATTGATATACCTTTTTTTATTTATAAAAGTGACTTTTAAAAAATTACAAAAAACAAAGTTTTATAATTGTGTTAGTTATGTAGTTGGAATGTGCTAGTATGAAAAATGTATTGTGTTGATTTTAAAGCTATACGTATGTTCTTATTTTGTTGTGTAATTCTTATGATGATCAGTATCAAAACAACTCACCCACATTAATCCCTTTTGTGCGATAAAGTTCAGTCCCATATAAAACCCCGTTGTGCAATCAGCCTCGGAGACGAATAACAAATTGAATATGAACAAGCTGAACAAGCCACTATGCGTTCAGCTTCGAATCAAGCGTCCAACGATAATCAACAATCAATTAAAGTTGATTTTGTGTTGTTAAAGTGTTAATTTCCATATATGTGGGATAGAGCTGGTTGTTCATGTGATGACATAGTACACGAGTGTGTGTTGATTATGTGCTAATTACAATAAAATACAAACACGAAAAGGAGATATAATCAGCACATTTGTGTAAAAATTGAAAACCAAAAGTAGATATAATCAGCACATCTGATGTGCTGATAATGGAGAACGATTGAGGATGTTGTGCTAATGTCTTTTATGTTGATAATGGGGAACGATTGAGGATGATGTGTTGATGATGAAGAACGATTGAGGATATTATGCTAATTATATAGTGTAGTGCTGGTTGTATTCTTTTTTTTTTTTTTTTTTTTTTTTTTTTGTGGTGGTTCCTGTAGGTTGTTTGATCATGGAGAGTGGATATTTTTGAAAAAGTGAAACTTTAATTTGAATTTAACTTGCATAGATTTTGAGATATTTTTAATTGGTTATAAATAAATAGGTTATTGGATTTAATCACTCTCAACTATTGGCTATTGGTCGCTGACACCCCCAACTATCATCACTTTAACACCTATCACTCCTAACTTAGCATTTAGTGTGTTATGTCACCATATTGTTAGCTGATCACTAACTTTTGATCTTGTTCCTATACTTTTGGGGGTGTCATAGGGATCTTAGGAAAGTTTTAGGGATTTAGGACACTCCCAAAAGTATAGCAAGTAACATGATCAAAAGTTAGTGATCAGCTAACAACGTGGTGACAAAACACACTAAGTTTTATGTTGGTGGTGACGGACGTCAAATTGATAGTTGGGGGTGGCAGCAGCCTATAGTCAATAGTTAGTTGTGATAAAATCCAATAACCCTAAATAAATAGAGCCAAAATGTCTAAATTACCCATAAGCTATTTTTTTATTGAGAGATACATGTCAATTATGTGTTGGTTTTAGCGTTTTTTACAAATACAAGTGTTTGTATAATTGTATTTGATCTCATTCCTGATATACTCATCAACTTTTAAACATAAAAGATATATCCTGCAATTTTTATCAAACGAAACTTTTCGTAAAAAAGTTTTTTGTAATTTATACATAACGAAGTTGCAAAACGTGTCATTACGCAAAATGAAAGGTTATAACTTTAAATGTCATCGTTACCCAATGAGCCGGCCCTAGATAGCAACCAATCGTAGAACCCTAACGTTACTTCTAGAGACTTTCAAATCCACCATATTTGCCTATATAACCCACATCCCCCATCTACAACCACCATATGCAACCCTCTCTTATTTTCTAACCAAATCTTGTCTTCTCGTAGATCTATTTCGTTTCAAGCTTTCCATATTACCAATCATATTTGATTTAGTCTTCTGCAGTGATGATTGAATACACAGCTTTAAGCCAGTTCTGCTTCAGAAAATTCTTGATCGATAGAGCTGTTATTTACTCTGAGCCTTTGACTATTAAAATTTTGTTTTCATGATAAGTTTTTGCAACTTTTCGGTTTTTAATTTGCTAATGATGAATAAATCCAAATATACGAGATACGGTGGATCCAAGACCTTGTTTTACAAGGAGAACCACTTGGTTGAAGCTGTATTCCACATGAAATTTCTGGATTTTACTGAGGCATTTTAGTTTTTTAATTTTATCAGATTTTAATTATAAGATTTTTTAAAATAACTTTTTTGGATTTGAATATACCAATGATGAAATAATCCAAATGTTTGAGATACGGTGGATACAAGACCCTGTTTAACAGGGAGAACCACTTGTTTGAAGCTGTATTTCATATGATATTACTGGATTTAACTGAGGTTTTGTTTGTAGATTTATATTTTGATTTAATTAGTTTAAACTTTACTGGATTTAACTGAGGTTTTGATTTAATCAGCTTCATCTTTAGACTGCGGGGTGTGGGGGCTTGGGATGGGGGGTTTGGGTTGACATGTGACGGAGGTTGGCTTCACATGGTGTGGCTTGGCTGGGCGTGGGGTGACGTGGTTTTTTTTTGGAGTGGCATGGCCTTTTTTGGGTCAGATATTCCTAGCCAGTCCTAGCTATTCACGTCATCTTCCCCGCCCCACGCCAGGCTTCATAGCCACGTCAGCTGGCAATGCTGCAACTCACGCTAGCGGGCAATGCCGCAACTCACGCTGACTGGGTGTGGCTGAACAGGAGTTACTTGGCTTCCCCTTCCCCTTCCCCGGCCCAACCCACGTACCACACCCGCATGGTCTTGGTTATATTAACGAGAGTGGAGTTAAATAACAACACAACAATCTTATTAGAGGTTTATCATTTTCCTCTATTGGGATTCATTGTTTATCTTCAAATATAATTTTGTTAGTGTATAAAACTTTAAAAAATTACATTATCTGTTTATGAATAAACTAAAATTAGAAGATATAGAAAATCCGTTTTGAAATGTTTTCTACCATCGTTTTTTGCACGTTACAGAGTTGAATTATATATATTAAAGTTAAAAGACATGATCACACTTTATGTGACAATTTGTAAGACATAGGGGCTGTTTGGCAACATCTGAACCAATAAGTGCTGAATGAATAAGAGGTCTGAATGGGTAAGAGAGTCTGAACCAGTAAGTGCTGAACCAATAAAACACTGTTTGGTTGCACATCTGAATAATGTGTAAAATGACATTTTTACCCCTAAACAAAACAAAATACCCAACTACTTTAAAACCAAAGTTGTACTATCTGCTTTAAAACGAAAGTTGTGTTTGTTTTTTTGTTTTTTTTAACCCTTTCTCCTCTTCTTCTTCTTCTTCATATGCTTCTGTTTTACACCCATTTACCACTACTCAACAACCACCCTCACCAACAGCAACATCCACCCTCTGCTTTACACCCATTAAACATCCACCCTCACCAACAGCAACCTGAAGTCCTGAACCAAAGCCGCACCTCCTCCGACCTACACCATCGTCATCGTCACCTCCTCCGGCCACCACCGACATCACCATCATCATCGGCATCAGCAGATTCATCATCAACATCATCCGAAAAGAAAACCAACGAACCCGAGTTAAATCGGAAATCAGAGGTCGGATCAGCAGATTCAAACAGATCAGAGTTTAGAAATTGAAGGTGTTGAACCTATTTCGTCGGAAAGGGGTCGCCAGAAAACCTTTTGCGCCGCCGCTTGCCGTCACCGGCCGCCGTGTATCTCGCCGGCTCCGCCGTGACCAGGTGGCCGGTCACCCACTTCTTTATCTAGTCCCTCTTGCCATTCTTGATTGCTCAGACAAGCACACACAAGTGTGTGTGGTGTATGGTGAAAAGAAATGGGGATTGAGGGTAAAGAGGTCACAATTTTCATTCAGAGGTAGTCAGACTCCTCTTCATGTCTGACTCGGACAGAGCAAAATAAGAGGGATGATAAGTTTTAAGAGGCATGAAACAAACGGTCTGAACTCTGACTCGGTCAGACATGGAAGAATAAGAGGCTAGTCAGATGCTACCAAACAGGGCCATAGACTTTAAACAAATAATTCACTTCACTCACATGCTAATTATATTATATTATATTATAAATCTCTTAAATCTATACATTTGGGAACAGTATTTTTAGACATGTGGTGGCACCTTATTTGTTCCTTTTTTCCCTTTTTCCTGTTTTTAAGTGTTTATATAAGATTCTTTTGATATCTGGCCATATTTATTTGTGTGGTAAAGTGGAAGTGTGTTTGTTTCAGCTCATGAGTCTCCCGGGTTCGACCCTCTGTTGTCAAACCCTAATTTTTTTCCCGCCACAGGTTTTTTTAGTGCTTCACACGTGTCCCTTGTACATTTCAACTGAGGCCAGGTGTCTAATTGCACCAAAAATCTTTGATTTACTTATACCAGTGTCTGATTGCATGGTATCTTCTTCCATTACTTTTGCTAATCTGATTCTCATCTTCTCAGGTTGGTTAATTTTTCTTGTCGTATGGTGCCATTGGGTGTTTGTTGTTTTTAATCTGAAGTTATTCTTGTTGATTTGGGGGTTTTGTGGTTTATTGTGAAGTTATTCTTGTAGATTTGGGGGTTCTGTGGTTTATTGTGTTTAGATTGATGTGCAGGTGTTGGTGTTTCAAGATTTCCAAGTGTGTCTCTTCTTCTCTTATGCAGGTACATTCTTTTCTTTCTTTTAGTATATGTCGTTTCTATTGATAATTTCTATTGTGTTTTGTTGTATATGCTGAGAGATTGACACCCAAAGCCAAAAACAAAAGTTGACCAAAAAGTCAACTTTGTTAATTTTCAAAAGATGGAAAGAGACTACACCCCAACAATCTTGTAACATGAAAAAAAAAACTATAAGAATTTATGGTCAAGATCTAAACACATGGTTGATACACATTAGCGATGTGATGTGCGTTATGCGTCCATTTCCACCACGCGATACTTATTCCGGTTATACAATTCCTGATAAATATTCCAGCAAACTTTTTCCACCCGCGGGTCACCATCATTTGGTAATGACCGGTGTCATGACCCAAATAGGCAATTTGCATCCATGCTAATCCCAATATCGCCCCTGAAAGCATATGAACCCAGAAGCTTTTTAAGTGATACCCGGTGAATAGTTTGTCTAGATGCTTTCACGCAGTACCGGGATGGAATGTCATAAGTAAGTCAGTTACATCCTGGCCCACGAGATTAACCAATGGCGTATCGCCAGCTGGATGCTCTTTAGCCCATTCTGTAACGTTGTAAACTTTGCCCAAAACTAAGATCCAAAAGTCATTATGGTTGTTAAGCTTCTTTAACTCTTCTGAAAAAAAAATCAAAATTAAATATTCCCATATTCACAAAACAAAGTGTGCACATCATACCTTAACATTTTAATTATATAAAAAACAACTACCCTACAAACGACAAGAAGTAATTCAAGATTATCCTCCAATCCCACAATTACAAATTACAAATTACAATCCAAACAACTTTAAAGTTTTGCAGCATCACTCATTACTCAAAAAACCATGCAATTATAAATCTTTCAGTCCCCCACCAGCAAAGCAAATCATCATTCAATCAATCCACATTCATTTTTTCAAAACCTCTTTCAGCATTTATATCAAATCCACCACGTTCATCGACATTTCATCGATCTGGGTACTGTAGTACTGCTCTATATCTCTCAGAAGTTTGATATCATCAGTTTTCACAAAATTTATAGTCAACACTGAAAAAAATTAAAAAAAATATATGTGTAAAAAACAAATCTTTAATACACTTGCTGGAGTTTCATGACCAGCAAGTATGCAAAGTCTTTAAGTGTAGTCATTTGTATATACTCTAAAGCATTCACATATATGCTTGTGAAGAAATATTGTTGATATCATCTTTGTTTGTTGGTTTATTTCTTTGTTCTCAGTCGCTACAAGTAATTGACATAGATGTTGCAGCCCGTTGTGGTTGACTCGATCTTGCAGTGAATTCAGTCAAACTCTACAGATTTACATAAAAAAACTCAACAAACCTACCCAATAGCAACAACATAGCTTGTACCTGTAAAATCTCCAAAAACATAAAATTTCTATAAGTTAGGGACAAATCAATAGTCTGTCTTTTTTTGGCTGTGTTGTACATGTATGTTTTCTTTTAGGATTCTTCATCGGGTACCACTTAGTTGTTTATGTTTGTTGACCCTCATGCATGAAATGTGTGTTTTGTGTTTATATGGTTGTTTATTTGTGATTTGTAAGATTTGAAGTAAATTTTAATAGTAGGAAATGGCTGTTAAATTTACGATACTAGGTGTGTTTGTTTTCAAATTTTCCTTTTGCGCCGTGATGTTTGTTTTTCTTTTTAGCATCCGCGTTTGAAGCGTAGGCGTCGTGCCACTTCTACTGATGACTTCATCATCCGACTTCATCGGTACATGTACTTTGCATCTGGTACATGTACTTTGCAGACTTCATCGGAATTTATCTCAAGTTAGAAGACAAGACAAGTAAAAAAGGAAGACCGTATGGAGTGCTCACACTTCGAGACATCAGGTACAATCACTGCAAAAATGGAAGGTTTTAGTTATATGAGAAGATTGCTATCACTTCTACCTTTACTGAAATAAGGCACTTAGTATTTCAATCTTCTCAAATGTGCTACATGCTACATTAGGCAGCCCCACCTAACCGAGTTTTTAACAAATATAGAGCCATTTTTCTGCTTATTTAAGTTATACGTGCACAAGCACAAAAGTTGTTTAGACTGCAATATTATAAAGTTAATATGATTAAAATGCTTCACTGAACGCCTGTCTAGCTAACTTTTTCTGTGACAACCATGAAAAAAACAGCAACCAAGACATGAGCATCGCTCTATGGAAGGAGATAGCAACCTCAACCCATCGATTCAATCGCCGAAACATCGAGACGGCCGCCTCGCCAGCAATTGTTGCATTTACCAGTTTGAAAGTTAATGACCAAAACGGTAATGTTTTCATCTGCTCTTAGACAACGAAAACATATTTTTACCCACACTTAACAATTTATTTGACCCACACAGGTTAAAAATGACAAAAGTTCTATTTTCAAAATAAACAAGACAGAAACCTGGTCCAGCTCAGCTTTAGTGACCCGCTAGCTAGACACAGCACTTAACTAACTTTAGCTCTATTTTTAGCTGAATTATAGCTCAGAAAGATGTCCAATGTGTGTTATGTGGATCCCGTATCATGTGTGCTCAGATTGTATCATTGGTTAATTAACTATTAACGTACTTGTAACACAACCGTGTGCTGCCATTCATTTCGATTAGATATTAATTGATCGATTCAGATGGTTATATAGGCTGTTATTTGGATTGGTCAATTGCGTGTTCATGTTTGTTTCTTCTCTTTCAGTTCCGTTTGTTTTTTAGTCAGTTTTTAACTGTTTTATTCATGTGTAGTTCGTTGTGTTGCTTTTATTTCGCAATACCTGAATTTGTTATTTGTTTTATTTGTCATTTGCTGATTATGCAAGTGAATGTGGCTACAAGGTTTAACTCAGTTCTCTTTACAATAAAACTTAAATGGCCAGGGAAATAAAATTAACACATAATCTGCTGATACATGTTGTATTCACTGAAACAGGTCTTCAGCTGCAGTCAACTAACGCAACTTATGTCTTCGTGAATCCTCATCATTTGGAAGCTGAGCTATTGAAAGAAATGTAACGCCACCATATAACATCTTCACAACCACAAAAGTTTTTTTCTGCTATTAACAACTTCTTTTGACATAGGTGGCAAAACCAGGAACCACATCATCCAGCACTACAAATCATGCCCGATAACTATGTACCAATAGCTGATCTACTCCAACTTCAAACCACCGAGATAAAGGTACGTATAAAATCTACAAACAACAATTCACCAGACCAAATTTTAAAGCAGATTTAACTATAGGGGAGGACATACAATATCAAAGCTGAAATTACAGAAATTGAAACGACCAAAGGATGGTCATACACAGCATGTCCTAAATGTAATCAGTCAGTATTACAAGTCAACACCCAATGGTTCTGTACAACAGATGGCATGCAAGAGAAAGCAAACACCATGTAAGCAACACACCATTTAAGCCATTTCTTCAAAATATTATATTTAAACACACTAACACATATGTATACAGGTATCGAATCATCGTTACACTATCTGACAACACCGAAACAATCAAGGGAGTAATTTTCGACCACGCTGGCAGACAACTATTAGGAATGACATGTGAACAATTAGCCGAAAAAGAAGACCCCATCAATACCCTGTACTCACTCATGGCCAAAGAAGCATTGATGAGCATTCAATTGCAACACGACAAGATGATGCGCACACTAAAATGCATCGTCAACAAAGCTTCATATCCAGTTGTAGAAAATATTGAGGCAACCTCCTCCAGTGTCACTGTCACTGTCGCTGATGCAATAAAGACACCCGCTCCAACCATGCCAGGTCAAAAAGGAAGCACTGCAACTGGAGCAAAACGTCAACTGGAATTCGATGGTAAGCCAAGCCAGCCAAAATATTTACACATACACACGCCACGTATACTCACATTAAATAAACTTTCGCTTGCAGACTCAGATACAACATTGGAAAGGCCTGGGAAACGCAGCCTCAACAACTAACACCCAGTTAACAGTAGTTTGATCTTTTGTCCACCAATAAAAAGAACCACTGGTGGGATAGCAGTCAACAGCTAACTCCTTTTGTATAGATGATGGCATGATGCAGTCTAGCTACTAATACAACAAGAAACCTAGGCGGAACAGCAGTCAGGGGCAACACGTGGTCAGCTGATTCTTTTTGCACTAAATATGTCGACTGCTTACAAACAACGTAATATACCAACCTTGTAAAACATGAAACTGGTGGTGGTCTCTTGATGACACTTAACATGTATGCATGGCCATACCATTTTTTGTTGGCGCATCCATTAGGAGCAGCATGATAAGTAAATGCAACTTAGTTATTAACATCATAGACCAGCACCAAGTTGATTACAGTATTTCGCCGGATGTTCTAGGTAATACCCTTTATTTCCTAACGATCACCCCTATTATGATTTATTTTGTTATGGTGACCTTTGTCGATCGGCGTAACTAACTAAAACTAACATCAAACGTCGCGCAACGCGTGAACACTCGAATACCTCTAGTTAAATCAAAATTAGAGTTAAACGAACGCTTATTTTACGATGGGAGTGTAAAACTGTGTTAAATAACACTAGTATTGTATTATCGTCAGCGATTATCAACATGGACTACCAACATAGAAAAGAATGGCTTTGTCAATCTTGACCCATGTGTTACGTTAAACCTATTAATGTGTTACAACTCAATCATCTTTGAATGAAACTAAAACGATGAATGGCACACATATGTTGCGTTCAGAGCCGTCCCCGATAACTATAAAAAAAAATTAGGTATCAGGCGACAAGAAAAATTGTGCTCAAAATTGTGGTTAAGGAGAAATGAATTAAAAAAAAACCTTCATGGTGAAAGCAAGACTTGAACTTGAGACCTTTACATTATACTAGTGATAATACCCGCGAATTTTGCGGTGTTGAAAAATAATATGTTTCTTACTTTTAGAAAAGAAATTACGTTATTGATCATAAAGAAACTATACACGTGAACTTATTATGGAAATCTGAGGTTGAATATTAAAATAAAACGAAGCATCGAACTATATATGTAACAAAACCGAAAAGATAAATAAATGAAAGAAATACGTTTTTCTCGTTTGACATATAAATTGAAAGCCTATTACTCTAACACTTCTACTTGCTGGAGTTTCGTAACCAATAAACTTAAATTCGTTTTAGACCAAATGAAAAAATAATCATCTCCTAACGAAAATATGTTCGGCTTCAATTATATCATGTCATCCAACAACACCTTACCTATCGTAAACAAAATATATGAACAAAAAATTTATTAGTAACATACATAAAAATACACTGAAAACAAAAGTATTCAGTAACATCAAAAATGGATTCACAAACATTGTTTGACCATTAAAAGTGTACGAAGATTCTTAACCAATACGGACGTAGTTTTACGTATCTGCGACATTTTGTAGAATGCAAAGTATATATTCTTGTGAAATAATCTATCACATAACAAAAGTATGAAGAGATGTTAAGTAAACACTTTAGCTTTGTTTATTCGACAGTCGTTATTAGTTTCACCAAGTAATAAACAACAAAATGGTATTATCGTTAAAAAAAATCTAAAAATGACAACATTTAAAAGTAAGACATATAAATAACAATTATAGGACAATTAACAATTATAAAAAATGAATGTAGTCAACTTCTATCTTAGGTAACTTTATTTAAAAATAAGTCAAATATAATTTAAATTTAAAATTACTGTAATATATTGGAAGAATTTAATCAAAATTATATATAAATTTTTAAATTTTAAACCACTAACGTGTCTAGATACATTGAACCCACCTAAAATGAAATTTAATCAATGTTATTAACTCCAAATCGTTTACTTCCATAATATCCTCAAAATCAAAATTTTGAATTTTAAATCAAGTTATTATCTATCCTCTAATAAGGAAATTATCAGCCAAAAATACTAAAAACACATTTTTGACGTTTTCTAAGAATATTAATATATTCTTAAAACAGGCTTCTAATAAAAAAACGATATTAGAAAACATACAAATGCTAGCATCTTGAAGGACATAATCATCTAAAATACACTGAAAGTTCAAAAGTCAATTCCGTATCTATTATTTTAATGATTTAAAGCATATATATGTTAACAACCAATAAATGTTTTTAATACGATTGTTGAATAATTTAAATCTAATTAGTTATATAGAAACCAATAATTGTTGATTAAAGATTATTAAAAATTAGGATAATTAGCAATTATAAAAAATGAATGTAGTTAACTTCTATTTCAGGTAACTCTATTTAAAAATAAGTCAAATATAATTTAAATTTAAAATTACTGTAATATATTGGAAGAATTTAATCAAAATTATATATAAAATTTTAAATTTTAAACCACTAACGTGTCTAGATACATTGAACCCACCTAAAATGAAATTTAATCAATGTTATTAACTTCAAATCGTTTACTTCCATATTATCCTCCGAATCAAATAATTTTGAATTTAAATACAAGTTATTATCTATCCTCTAAATATGGAAATTATCAGTCAAAAATACTGAAACCACATTTTTTGTCGTTTTTAAGAATATTAATGTATTGTTAAAATTCTACGAATGAAATTATTATAGAAATACAACGAACCAACGTGCTATTGATATAAATTAAACGAAAAGATAACAATAGCCATAAACATATATGTTATGATTATTTGAAAAATAAGCTTATATATATTGTTAGGCCTTAAGGTTGTAGTATTTCAAAATCGCTCCACCAAGTTTTACTCATTCAACCCATATATGTGTAAGCTTAATTATTGAAAATAGCCATAATACATGATATCTCAAAGATACAATATACGTTTACATAACCTAGACTAATCATCAACCTTTTATACATAATTCGTAAGATGAGCAAAAATCAAAGACCCTGATCACTGAAAGAGTCAATGGTATAATTCCCTTCGGATCCTTTGTATTCATTACCCAATATTATATAGAGTTTACAATGAGATAATATGGGAAATATAATAATGTACAGCTAATACATAATCTATACAATAAATGCCAAGACAATCTAGATCCTATATTATTGGCTATTATACCCCCGCAGTCGAAGCTGGAGGAGACCGGATACTGAGACTGGATCTAAAATCTTCAAATAGGTGCCGTGGAAGACCTTTGGTGAATATGTCAGCGATCTGGAAGCGAGATGAAACATGATGAACTCGGATTAAGCCCTTCTGAACTTGTTCTCGAACAAAGTGGATGTCAAGTTCTATGTGTTTGGTACGTTGATGTTGAACTGGGTTTCCCGAGAGGTAGATCGCGCTAACATTATCACAGAAAACTATTGTGGCTTTGGATAAAGGATGATGAAGCTCAAGCAACAAATTGCGTATCCAACATATTTCCGCCACGACATTAGCTACGCCGCGGTATTCGGCCTCCGCGCTGGATCTGGATACTATATTTTGGCGTTTTGATGACCATGAAAGAAGAGCCGATCCGTAATAAACACAATAGCCGGAGGTTGACCTGCGTGTGTCGGGGCAACCTGCCCAGTCGGCGTCGGTGTACGCGGTCAATGATGATGCCGAAGATGGTTCCAAAGTTAAACCGAAAGAAGAAGTGCCCTTCAGGTACCGTATAATGCGCTTTAGCGCCTGCCAGTGCGATGTCATGGGAGCGTGCATATGCATGCATATTTGTTGCACGGCATAACTGATGTCAGGGCGAGTGAAGGTGATATATTGTAGAGCACCGGCTAAGCTGCGATAGAGAGTCGGGTCTTCAAACGGAGTGCCATCGGTCGAAGATAATTTCGGTTGTGTGTCGACAGGTGTGGCCACGGGCTTACAAGCATCCATGCCAGCACGATGAATAATGTCATGCGCGTATGCTTGTTGAGAGAGAAACATAGTGTTTTTGTGACGGGTTACCGCAATACCCAAGAAGTAGCTGAGAGGACCGAGGTCTTTCATGGCGAATTCACTAGCAAGGCTTGCCATAAGGAGTTGACGAAGGCAATCCGAAGAGGTGACCAAGAGGATGTCATCCACATAGAGAAGGAGATAAGCTGTTTGCGCCTGCTGTTGAAGAATAAAGAGAGAGTTGTCGCATTTGCTTTGAGTGAAACAAACATAATATGATCCAAGTGGGAGTTTTTAGTTCATTAAATTAATTAACTAAATATATTTATGCAGATTCAACAAAAAAGAAAAAAAAAAAAAGAAAAAAAAACATATCAGTATGGATAGCTTCGAGTACTTGCATATTGCACCTTAAAGATCAAAGATCAATAAAGCTATTTGTCAATTCCTTTATCAACATATGGCCATCCCTTGCTACCGAATCATGCACCCATAGCGAACCTGCAATTTATAACATGACTTTCAAATTTTAATAAAACTAAAGAACAACATCAAGATTAATACCTTACTATAACGATTTATAATTATAAGTGTACTTAAAATTTTAATAAAACTTTTAAAAACACAACTTAATCTAATGAAAAATTATAATATTATTATAATTTTAACTATATTTGCTTATCCATAAGAATCATCTCGATAGAGTATAGAGTAGCAGTTGGTTTAGATGTACATTTGTTTCCTCCAAAACCTAATTATCCTTACATTTATTGTATAATTGGATTCAAAATATTCGGTTTATTCAACAAATTGGTATTTCTTGTTTCCATTTCTCTTTTGTGGTATCATAACCAACATACATAAATCAACAAATTATAGTATTAATTTTGAATAATTTGCAGTATTAATGCAAAAATAATGTAAGCATCGTTTATTCACTTATTTGAAATCCACATGATATATTGATGTAGACATTACTAAGGCTATAGGGTGTGATCATGACCCTTATAGTCACCAGGACCCTCTAAATCAGCATTATGTTACATGCTTCTGATCCATCATCCAAAGCCACTGCCATGAGGTTGTGGTTATAACGCAAACCACTATTCTCTTACTTTAATTTATTTTTGTGAAAAGGAAAAAAGAAATATTGAAAAAGGAAAGGATGCCATGGTTACGATGGTTTAATCAATGCCAACCAATAAAGCAAGAGGGTGGTGTAGCAATCCATTAATGGTCCTATGTGGAGATTGATGACCCAACCCATGCCACTCACACCATTTAGCCTAATAGAAATAAATATTGTGAAATATAAGTTATACAATGCAATGCAAAGATAACACTAATACTTTATCGTTGAAAAAATAGGTTAGAGTATCTTTAAATACTTTATTCAAAATCATTATTAATTTTTAGAGTTAATTGCCATTTTAGTCCCTGTGGTTTGGGCCATTTTGCCAGTTTAGTCCAAATGTTTCATTTTTAACATCTGGATCCAAAAAAGTTTCATCGTTGCCATTTTGGTCCAACTGACTTAACCCCATCCATGCTTCTCAGTTAGTCAAGGGGTATTTTTGTCATTTTGTCTATTAAATGTATTGAAGCTCAAACATACATCTGCAACACCCTGCAACAAGAGGTTTTCATTTGAGTGATATCTTTTTCTCTCTAGTTTCTCTCTCTACCCCTTTCTCTCTAGCCGGTCTATGCAATCCCTCCTTTCTTCACCGAATTTGCTTGACCGATTGTAGTTTTCCAGCTGAATGATGCCTTCTTCTGGTGATTCAATCCCACCAGATTTTCCCCCTGATCCCTCGCACCATCTGTCAACGTTTCACACCCCAAATCGGCGCTCTACCCGCTCCTTTGGAACCCTAAAACACCGTGACCTCAAAGAACAAGGGGGGAAACAAATTCTCTGCTGGTAACCTTAACTCTGTTGCTAAGGATATTCAGAGGCCCCTCAAACAAGATAAAAATCATACCCCCCTCACCAATTTGTGCACTAATGATTTTGTTCCTGATGCGTCGGCAACAAACTTCCAGGATTTTGGCTCCAAAACCGAGCCTAGGGCGGGAACGCTGGGTAACTCCACTATGGAGGTAGATGGTCGGCAATTGGAGAAGGAATCAGCTCCAGGTGAACAAATCTCGTTTGATGATGTTGTGTTAGCCATTAATCAAGATAAGATGTGGGAAACTGAAGGGGATGGTGAAGATGATCAGGTAACACATGCGTGGTACTGTTTCTCAACACCAGCAGATTTCGGATGGCCCGGGCTCTGCATCCCCTGCTGTTTGAACCCTCTTTTACCCCCTGCAATATTATTATTCACCACATGACTGTTTTTGCATGCATTTTCTTCCAAATCTTGGCCTAACCCAGGTAACCCAAGTCTTAAATCAGTGGCTTTGAGGTTAAGAACATTCTTGTTGTCACTTTCAGATGAAATGTTTGGAGATTTGGATGGTTTTTCCATTGAAGAAGCTTCTTATAATCCTATGTAAACGTGTTCAAGTGGTGCAGACATAGTGAAGGTTAAATGTTTTGGAAGATTGAGAGGATGTTAAAAGTGGAGATAGATAGTTGAGTGGTTTTGTACAAGATTTTTTGAAAGAAACAGGGTATAAAGACAGAGGGAGGAGAGAGAGAGAGAGACTGAAAGTATTATAAACTTTGATAAAAATAAATCTTTAATAAAAATAATAGACAGAATGACAAAAATACCCCTTGACTAACTGAGAAGCATGGATGGAGTTAAGTCAGTTGGACCAAAATGGCAACGATGAAACCTTTTTGGATCCAGATGTTAAAAATGAAACCTTTGGACTAAACTGGCAAAATGGACCAAACCACAGGGACTAAAATGGCAATTTACTCTAATTTTTATTATGGAAATGATTGAATGGCTAATTTCGTGATTGTAAATTAAGGATTTAAATACTTTAATCAAAATCTTTATTAATTTTTATTATGGAAATGATTGAATGGCTAATTTCATGATTGTAAATTAAGGAAATAACTGAGAAAATTTTCTTACATTTAATTTAAGAAGCTAATTAAAGATTTGTCATTATTAATGATATCTATCTATTATACTAAAGCAAAATAAAGGTTGACTTTTTGACTATGATGTGGCATTGCTATTTAGCCAGATAATTGTGTTTTAGGCGGCAATTTGCTTTCTCTCCTTTCTCATTCAGTTTCATGAGCGGCAAATGGATTTTAGGGCATTCTCCATCATTCAATATGAAACCGCTCATATGCTACTCATATGGAAACTTCAATCAATCATCAATCGGTTGAAAATCTTCTCCAAAACCATGAATACCTTACCATTATTATTATCGCGTATGTACAGTTTATTATGTTCAATCGGAGATTCAAACGCCAAATCGCTTCATCAGTTTTCGAATCTGAATCATCGGTTAGTGTTTTCTTGCAATTGCTTCTTATGTTATGGGTTATGTTGATATATTGTTCGGATTGAAGCTCTGATTGTGTGTTTTTAGTAGTTATAAGAAAGCCCTAATTCCATCTTCATATTGTCTTATCGGCAATCCGTATCGATTACAGGTAAGTTATTAAACGCTATCATACATTGACCGACCTAATATGACCAAATTTTAATATGGGAGAAGATGAACTGATTAATCACCAATATTAGAGCTAATGTTAATTGTTCTACTTGGTCATAAAATTAGGTCTAACATTGAATTTTTATTATTTGAAAGGAAATTGTTTTTAATGGATTATTGATATGCATCTGACGTTGAATTTTGTTTGGTAATTTGCAATGATTACATGCATTAGGGCAGATAGAATTTTGTTTGGTAATTTTAATTTTGTTTGGTAATTTTGTTTTTAATAATATTGAAAGTTATTATTGAATTTGTGGTAGAAACTAACTTGGTTTGTGATGAAGCATAAACGTGAGTCAAAAACGACATAGAGTTTGTTTGTTGGCTTATTGTAGATTCTGTATGCGAACTTAGAGAAGTCGAGGCAGAGATTACAAGTGTTCATGTACGGAACGTACATTTTGTAAGGTATTGTGTTACAAAATTGGGGCTTTGTTTCTGGTGTTTTGGTGGTTCTCCATTATCTTCAACATGACATCATAGCCTAATGTTTGTCATTTGCTTACCTAAATAACTTTGCATTCCAACTGATACAAGTTTTAACTCTTATGTTAATTAAAACCTATTTGCCGCTTCTACTTTTTTGTTGAACACATGTTGTTTTACTTAGTGTTGTATTTGTAGTATGTGATGGCTTAGCTCAATAGCTCGGCTCGGAATGGGGAATCTTACAGTAAGTTTCAAAGTGGGTTGGAGAAACCAGGTTTACTACTTTTCTCAATTACATCAGTGGGTTGGTTATTTGTATGGTCTCGTGGATGGGAAAAGTTATGTATCTACAAGAGTCATGGCTACAATACGGTATATAATATGTATTTCACTGTCCAGGTATTTCTTTTATATTTCATTATTATTTACGCTTATTGTAACGACTCTCATCAAAAGTCGTAATTATTAAATTAATTAATCCAAAAGGAAACCCTAATTGAGACACCCAAGTGATTCTGAACAAACCCTAAAATTTTCAGAATTTTCAGAATCAGGATTAGGGCCCCTAAAACTCAAGGGGGGTTAAACCCTATTGACGATTATCCAAATTGTGAGTTGTAGAAATCGAATTTAAGAAATCCGTCAACTCAGCAAGCCTACTCCTACACGTGGCTACCCTATGAATATAGGTTGGCAGTCGCGTAGCGCGACGACTAAGGTGTAGGCAGTCGCGCTACGCGACGGTGTAAAATTTTCAGTATAAATAGGTTGGTTTGGGACTTGAATTCTGGCACAAAAACGACGAAGAAATTCCAATTCTACACTGAGTTATGCTCTGTATACTTCAATTAACACACACAGGTCCCTAATTGATGCCGCAAAACAGGGTATTAGCACAATCGCTGCTACGATTCATTTCTCCGACGATCAATATATCCAATGAATGTTTAAGTGCCGCCCACATTAGGGTTATACTTTATCGTTCGTCATTAATTTGACGGATCATCGTTAATTCGATGGATAAAGTATTATACTTTGTCGTTCGTTGTTAATTCGACGGATCATCGTTAATTCGATGGATGAAGTATTGCACTTTGTCGTTCGTTGTGAGAATTTGATCTCGTGAGTTATCGTAAATGCTGGATTGATTACTGACCCCAAATTATGTGCTTGTTATTGAAATTAGGATAAAAAGGCTAATCAGTAGGCTAGGCTCTGCCCGTATAAATCTGCAATGTGAGTCATTATCCTTTTCTCACAGTTTGTGAGTTATTCTCTTTTTATCAAATATTTTACAATACCTCAAATTATTTTCAAGGTTATAATTACAGGGACTAAGTCATGGATATCTTGAATTACTGGTTAGTGGGGTATTGTGCACATTACTAATTTTCTCCCAGTTAGGTTCATTGACCTACTCGGGATAATCACTGTTAGGTTCATTGACCTACAGGGATAATCGTCACTATTTAGGTTCATTGATCTAAATAGTGGTATGACCATCGTCACCATTGTGACATGTCACCATTGTGACAGAATACCAGATAAAAATAAGATAGAAGCCATTGTAATCGCTCTTATGCTGTAATTAATAACTATGCATCATTATGCAAAATAGAATGATTCACTCAGTATTTCCCGCTGACAAAACCTTTTTCAAACATGTTTCAGGTGACCTGTTATGAATCAGGAAAAGTGCCATATAGCACTATAAAGCTCAAGGAAGTGGCTCAGTATAAAATAAAGAAACATGTTTTGTAAAAATAAAAGATTTCTTTGTGAAATCAAACTATTGTAAATTACCGGGTTTATCCTGCGTTGTGAAATAAAATAAATCGGGAAATATTTACATTTTAAAAAGATCCTGATGAAAACTTCCGCTGTCAAACTCAATTAAATAAATACCGCAGTATTTTCTGCCGCGGCTTCTGAAACGGGTCAAACCGGGTCGGGGGCCGTGACACTTATCTTACAGGTTGTTCACAATTTTTAAAAATAACTCTCCCCGTTAAGGTTCTGTGTTACCCTTCTTCCTCTCATTTGGTAATCACCTATCTTCAAACAGTTTCATTTCTTTTCATTTTTCATGTTTACAACAGAGTATGATCAATGTCTTCATTAACGTTTTGAAACTATAATGCAGGTGGAATCTTAAATGGCCATGTGATCTTTGGAACCACAAATAAAAGCTATTCAGGAACGATATGCTGGTGATAGGTTATACGTTTATCCTGTCCTTTTGAACTAATTCTTCATTTTTTTTTGAAATATGTCGATTATTTTAAATTGATCCGCAAATATGGCAGTAATCAAGAAAAGTTTTCAACATAAATCTTGAATATTGAATAAGTAGATTTCACGTCTGATTATCTTTATTAGTTTACGCATGGTTTTTTAAGGAACCCACGAAGTGAAAATATGGTTTTTTAATATTCATTTTTCATTTCTAATTCTTTGTCACCTCTATGTTTACTTTACCTGTTCATTCAAGCCGCCTTTATTTAGCCACATCTTTAAGTATCTATCTTTTTTTTTCACTCTGGTCGTTTGTTGAATTCACATATGGTTTTGTGTGATTAGGGTGGCTCCAAAAAAGTTCATCATCTCTGCTTCTAGCAAGGATGCTTTTATGTTTGTAGTGGGTGTCAATGTGAATGAATACACAAATGATTTAGACATCGTTTCAAATGCCAGCTGCACAACTAAATGGCTTGCTCTTTTGGAACTCTGGTTGTTTGCCCTTGCTCCTTAATTTGGCGAAGGTATTTTTTGCCCTGTTACAAAATAGGTCTTTAAATTTTATTATGTTGAACTTTGAGAAGTTTTAGGGTTTAACCATGTAAAAAATAAGCAACCTTAAACATCTTTTCATATACCTACTGAATAATGAAAATCAAATAATTAATTAGAACAGACAGTAGGCACATGAAATAGTTTTTGGATGTGTTTTTGTTAGTTATAGTTTTAATAATTGCATTTGATGGAAGCACTTCACCATATAAATATGCATCAAGCTTGTAGAAAATATATTTATTAATTGAAAAAACACGTTTTTTTTGTCAATTTGGAAACCAGAATCTCCGAATTCCCAACCATGACAAAACGGCAATGCAAAAGATGGTACTTCCAAGAAGCAAAACCAGTGAAAATGCAAACACTCACACTCACGATGCTTGAAATTGCAAGTTTCTAAACTTTTGTTGTATAAAGCATTACATGTCACATATTTAAAGTTTAAACAAAGATCATCTTTAGTCTACAATAGCCATTTATCTAAAGCCGTTCACTTTTTACCATAATGTCTGAAATTTTTTCACTTAGTACATCGGTGGTGAAAACTTTTAATAGCCTTAAAACATCCTTATATGGATATCCGCGATCAAGGTCTCTAGATTTTTAATATTTTTTTTTATTTTTGTAAGTTGTTTAGGTAAACCAAGATAGGAATCAACTGTACCAAATCATCTACAATTTATTTTTCCTTTGTTGATTTGGAGTGATTTGGTGGTGGTGTTTAACATAGTTGGGGGGGGGGGGGGTATATCCCTCTCTGGCTATAGTTAGTAGGAAAAATGGCAGCTAACTCAGCTGGTGAATTCAGTTAACATAATAACTAATGTTTATTTTTTTTTTTGATCTTTTAATAGATAATAATTGCAGTGGGTTTTATTGTGATTGTTTCTCTCTAAATAACAAAGAAACCAAATGCATAATGTGGACAGAGGCTTGGAGTGGCTGGTAAGTCAAACGTCAAGATCTTCACCTTTTTTAAATTGATAAGGAAAAGTCAAAATCATGTTTGTAGAATCTTTTCATTGATTTTAAAATCATCATGTAAGGTTCTCGGATTTCGGTGGACCCCTACCCATCGACCCGTTCAAGAATTGGCCTTCGCAGTGGGCCGATTCATTCACAAACTATTAGCTGGTTAGCATGTCGATTTAACAAATGAATAGAAAAATTAGATTAAAGTTTGTTAATAAACTCAAATACTTTGTTATTAACTGTAAATAGTATTATTCAGGAACGAACATCAGAAGGGCAGCAGGAGGCCCGTTTATCACCACCAACTACGACTATAATGCTCCTATAGATGAATACGGTACGCCCCACATCATTTTGGTTTTTGGGCCACTTCGATACGACTACATCAAGAAACTTGACAATATTATTAAGCAATTTTAAAGTCCTTTGCTTTTGTATTTGCATTTGCAGGTTTGCTTAGGCAACCTGAATATGATCACATAAAGGCGCTTCATAGAGATATCAATTCAGTAAGTGATGCTATCATCTCTGCTGATCATGCTTTCATTTTCTTAGGAACCTATGAACGGACTCATGCGGTCACTTCAATCCGTTTAAGTGGTATGCTATTTACCTGTGATATTAATGCATACTTTCTAACTGTGTTCGGAAAAATAGGAATTTTTCCCTATTTAAGATAAAACTTCTCTAAATAAATTGTTCAGTTTGATCATATTTTCAAAATTTATCAATAGGAGCTACTTTATGTTGGAGAAAGTAGTCTACATCAAACTATTGATGAAGTTATTGCACTTTTATCATGTCGGCTTATTCCGTAGGATGATAGGTAATATTTCTCTTTTCTTGCAAATTGTCAATTTTATAAGGATTATATCCTAGGGGAACACATCAAACGCCCCTAACGCCATCGTATCCTTGCTGTCTTGGCCGGAGCCAAGCGGAAACGGAGTTCATAATCAACTCACTGCCCCTGACACTGCCTCGATGTGCACTCAAATTCAGTGTTTCCTTTGAGTTGAAGATCTGGTGTCCATGTCGTCGCTTGATGTGACAGCGGAGAAGATCAAACGGTTGGTGATGAAAGTCGTTGAGAATTTGTTCAACCTTTTGTAATTGTTTTGTGTAGTTGATGGGAGTAAATTGGTAGTGACAATAGATATATTGGATAAATGGTTTAAGAAGTTTCAGGAATGGGCGAAACGAGATCCGAAGTATTAAGAAGACTTAACATTTGATCTATGTCATATTTGTGTTCCTCACATAGGTTTCCGTCATAAAACCACAATGGTTTGTTTTTACCTTTTTAAATGTTGCACAATTGTTTTATGTTTCTGTTTTGTTGTGAAAGTAATAAAATACCATTGCCTTGCAAAAACAATACATACTCAATCTGTTGCAAGAGTTGTGAACTTTACGATACAAAGATGCATATAGGGCTGTTCATGAGCCGAGCCGAGCCGAGCCAGGCCAAGCTCGGGCTCGGCTCGATTATAAACCGAGCTGGCTCGGCTCGGCTCGGATTTGAAACCGAGCTGAAAATCTAAGCTCGGGCTCGGCTTGGTTTTAAACCGAGCTAGCTCGGCTCGGCTTGGTTTGGCTCGATTTTATAAAAAAAAACTAATATATACCTCTTAAAATTTAATAACTTAAAATATTATTCAATAATTTAAAAGAATATATTCAAAATAAGTTCAACCTAATACAATTCAAACCAAAATCAAGTTTAACAACGCAAAATAAGTTTTAATTTCAATAAAATACAATATTAGTTCATTAGTATGGTAATCAATCTTCAAATATGCCATAAATATCAAATTACAAACCTATATACACTAAATAATAATAAGTTTTTTTGTAATATATTATAATGTATATAAAATTAAAACTTATTATAAGTAAAATAATTCGAGCTAAACCGAGCCGAGCTACAAAGCGAGCCGAACCGAGCCAGCTCGGCTCGTTACGAGCCGAGCCGAGCTAGGCTCACTTTCTAACCGAGCCGAGCCGGCTCGGCTCACTTTTAAACCGAGCCAAATCGAGCGAGCTTTTTCCGAGCTAAATCCGAGCGAGCTTCGAGCGAGCTCCGAGCCGCGAGCTTTTTGAACAGCCCTAGATGCATACGATATTTGCGAAATCAAAATGTTCGGCCTTTTCTACTCCTAATGCATAGAACATAGAGTCAAATCAGGCTGACCTTTACCAACTCTTATTGTTTTAGTTATTATTGTTATTATTATTTTTTATAGGTTTTTTTTTCTGCATTTGTAATTTCCAAGTTAGAGAATCTGGGATGTTGGTTGTGATGCTTGATTCTGGGGAAGTGATGTTCAATCCTTCAAAGAAGTAAGACCTATTTGCACACCGTAAATTTTGTGGGTTCAAGAAATGGGTGACCTTGGTGTAAACATGTTGATTTAGTCACACTTTGCCTCAAACTGAGTCAAATGGTTACATTTTCATGGAGGTTGGAGGGTTGACTCACTCCGGCGGGTCAAAAGATTCCAAAGTTTTTCGAATTTCTAATCTTGGTTATAAAATTCGCGCTTCTGGAGCGCATAATGCGCACATCACCTAATGCAGTGATGAGATTGCATCACGATGCAATGCATCACATGACGTGGTCGGATGTGGCGCTTTATACAATTGACCAGTATTTGAACAAGTTATCGCTTGAACAAATCTGAAAATAAATGGTAAGAGTGTCTTATATTTAGTGTTTAAAGGTTGACAAGTTAAGATATTAGGTATGAATATATTTTTTTTTTTGATAAAGAACGCCTCGCATACGTGAAGACGGGTTGAAGGAATGAAGAATCCGTCTTGAAGAAGCTGATTTCAAGTTGGCAGACCATGAAAACAACTTGAAAGATTCAAAAACGCGTCTCAAAGAGACTGAAATCAAGTTGGCTGAGAATGAAAAGGAGCTTAAGTTATCAAGATATCAACTTGAAAAGGCTTTCAACTTCCGAACATCAAAACCAGGAGACGCATTTTTCAGGTACAATTATAAATATATGCGATGTCATTGATATAGGTAGTAAAAGAGAGTTTGAGGAGGGATTTATTTAAATTGAATCTGTAAGTTAAATGCTAATGAAAACAGTTAATATAATGAGGCTATGTGTCCTAGAATCTAAGGGGTGTTGATGTTAATCTTGAGTTTAGTTTCTTTTCGGTTGTTTTAATTATTTTAATTTTGTATTCTGTTTTAGTTGGTTTATGTAGGGGATCAATGTAATGTAGGGATGGGCATGGTACCGGTACCGAAATTCGTTAAAACTGGGTACCGGTACTGAAATATGCGGTACGGTACCCGTATTTGAAGGTAAAATTCGGTATTTTACCGGTACCGGTTCATTAGAATTAAGGTAATAATATGTGCAAGTTGAAACTGGTCGGGTCGGATTAACCTTAGGCACTTTGTTCAGAAGTCAATGCTATCTTATATATGATTAGCTGTCTCATGTGATTACAAAGTTATATTATATCACTAATAATATGATTTCCTAATTAAAACGATGTAGGTTTTATGTGTGCATTTACCAAAAGATTAGTCATCTAATCTTTTTTCACTTTTAAATGATTACAGTATTTAGGTATGGTTCATTGATGGTGGTGTTAAAAATCAAGTAGGTAGTCATGAAAGCAGCTTGAAAAGGCTGAATCTTAGTTATATGACTGAGAAAATGAGTCTAAGGCGTCAACAAAGTGGCTTCAAGAGTCTGAAATCAATTTGGCAGAACGTGAAGACGCGTAATCTTATCTCTTATTATCTTAATTTTCTATACGCGGTTTTATGAATGCTTTTTACGTGTTGCAGATGGGAAACAAAGATGCTTTTATCCGATAGTGGAAGCAATGGTTTTGATACACGAGGTAAACAAGTTTATTTGTTTTTTTTTTTCCTTTTTATTGTTATTGAATAATAGAAATAGATAAGTAGAAAATAGCGTTCTGGACGCGTTTATTCTGTTCAAAGTTTTCTTATTCGGATAAGTAGATGTTTTAATATTGTACAAGTCCTTATTCGGATAAAAAAAGTTTTTTTCACTATCTTGCATGTTATGGAGGTATGTCATGCTTGATGTGAGAAGCCTTAGGGGGTGTTTGGCTAAGCTTTTCCACACCTCCTTATAACTTATTGACTTTTACAAAAAGCTAATAAGGAGAAAAGGTGTTTGGCAAACGTAAAAGGACTTTTTAAAATGACTTTTTGTATAGTAAGAAAAAGTCAGTTTTAAGAAGTCATGGTATTGTGACTTTTGAGTTGCTTACAACTTTTCCAAAACAAAATTACAAAATTACCCCTATGCCCTACACATATGAAATCGCTGATGGCCTGCTGTTTCTTTTCTCCACAGCCACCAGACATCACTCCAGCGACGTTCGAGAGCGAGTTCTCCACAGCGAGCTTTCCAGTTCCGGTGACTGGTTTCGGCCTGCTGTTTCTTTTCTCCACAGCCACCAGAAACCCCTCAAAGGTAAACTTGCTTCCACGTACTGTGTTCTTGATGATATATGTTCATTCTGTTTTGGAAATATTATTGTTACTGAGTCAAGAAACGTGGGATTATGCAGATGTATCACTAGCAACAGGTGTTCGGAAGGGACAATAAGGAACTCATACAAAGATCTGTATCCTCATTTATAAAAAATAATACCGACATGGTACGCCCAGGAAGAGGATCTCAAGAACCTCTGCAGCCCATGAATAATAAATTTGATATCACAAGTTGTGATGTTAATACACATGAAAACAAACCATCAAGATGTGCTTAAATTCCAGGTTCATGTCCTCATCTTGGTCTCAATTTGTGTCTTGGTTGGAGTCTGGTTTCGTTTATGGAACTGTATTATTATGCCAACAAAAGTCCACCGGATAATTTGAGTTGTCAACTTGTGATGATTTTTGTTAGTGTCAAAATTTACTTTAGTTATATTGTAATCCAGACCAACTTTAACTAAGCCAAACACTTTTTAATATTGTGAATGGGTTGGAAATGACTGAGTTTTATAATATTGTGTTTATTATTATTATTAATATTATAAAAACTAATGTTTTGATGATAATATTCTAAAACTTTGAAAGAATACATTTAAGATGTGGGAATGGATGAAACTTTAAGGGAAGTCATACTGATATAAAGCACAGGGAAGGAATCACTACAATAGGGTAAACACATGATCAGCTATCTAAATCATATAGAAGGCTCAGTCACTTCCTAAAGGTTTGTAAAAAAAAATTTAGATATGAAATCCATTTTCTTACTCTTTTTGTTTTAACTTCGTTTGATACATTACGTACCCGCGGGTAGAGTGATGGATTTTGTTACTTGAACGTTTATTTCTTTCAAAGGATTATTTCAACAATTTTAAGTTATATATTTGTGTGTTAAGCCACCCGCGAAACTCGCGGGGTCTTAGACTTTTATCTTAATATTCGAACAAACCTGTAATAAAGTATTTACGTATTAAAGTATAAATTTTTTGTTGTTTAGCCACCCGTGTATTACACGGGGACTTAGACTAGTATTAACATATATGAGAATGTGTAAAGCAATTATAGATATATGCATGAGATGAGTCTTAAACAATATTTTAAAAACCGGTTTTTAAATCATACCGGATTAGACTAAAAAATGGTTTAACCGGTTCAAACGGGCTGTACCAGACGGTTCAACCGTTTTGACTAATTAACCATATAAATTCATATAATATAATTTTAACTCAAAAAATAATCTAAACTATATTATTCCATAATACATAAATATTCCAGAAGTTAATCCATGGTCAAAAAATAACCAAAAAGTTCACTATCAACGTCATCCTCATCAAGTTAATTCATTGGAGTGTTGAATGCACCAAGTTCATGATCGTTTAAAAGATGAGTAGTCACATTTTTAGGCTCATAAAAATTAAAAGTTTTAATTTTCAACCTTTGACCCGGTATAAACCGGTACCGGTACACCGGTTTAAACTGGTATAATCCAATTTACCGGCGGCAAAACTTCTTTGTCGTTTCCTTAGTTTAACGGTATGATTCGTACCGGCCAAGCATCCGACATCCGGTTCAACCGACTGGTTTTTAAAACATTGGTCTTAAATAATGAAGAACTTGTTAATTGACTATGAAAAAAAAAACTAATTCCATCATGTCTATATTACGGTGTCAAGTTCAAATCTATAATGAAAATTCTAATTAGAATTTAGAGAGTATCTAATAATTCGTTTTACTCCATGACAACAAATATCGTCATACATAAATAAAGGCAACAGTTTGTGCAAGGGGTGTGATAAATATACCCATCACAAGGATTAATATACCCAAAAGTCAAACTTAATAAGGGTGTCCGGGGCACCAAGCGGTGAGTGCTTCGGTGACCCCATTCCCCGATCGGGAACACCGCTGCCATCACCGCGGGGACCCGAATCGGGGAGGGGTTTGGGTGGTTGTTCACCGAAGAAGGGGAGGGTAGTTGGTGGGGCCAGCCTCACTTTCAACCAATCATTGATTTTTTTTTTTTTTTTTTTTTTTTAAATAAAAAACCAATTCACCTAATAGGGGAGTGGCGCCATCAAATTGGGGTGTTAGGGGAGTTTAAGAGGGGAGTTGACGTGGCATAACCTGATTGACCGTGCGTAAGAGAGGGGACTCCCCTCTTAGGGGAGCGCCCCGAGTACCCTAATGATTTTGTAATTATTAACTACTTTATTATATTATTTTATTATAAAGTAAAAAGTAATAGTTATGTTTTATTATAAAGTCAAAAGTAATGATTATGTTTTTTATGTTATTTTATTTTATAATACTTTTGTTACTTTTTATATTTTATTATACTATTATTAGTATTAATATCAATATTAATAAATAAATAATCAAGATTTATTATAATGTACTTACGTGTGTAGAGCTATTATTCACCAACATATAGATGGATTTATTAGTAAATAAAATAATGACGAAATGTTTAATAATTGTTGTTTGAAAGTAGATACCTAGATATACATACATTCACATATATACATAACCGGTTCATTAGGAATAACATAAAAATAAGGAAAAAGGAACCATGAATTTTACATATAAAAAACTTAATTTTACACAGTGTTATTATTATTATTATTATTATTATTATTATTATTATTATTGGTTTTAATAACTCACTCACGGGCGACAGCACTATTGTTATAGCTGCCGTCGTGACTACCGTCGCCGCCGTCACCCACTTCCAACGCCACCACCACCCACCTCCACCCCAGCTTTCTCCCGCCACCACCCACCCCCACCCCAGTCGTCACCCACCTCCGCCGCTACCAACCGTCACCCACCATCCACACCTCCGCCCCCGCCGTCAGTCGCCACCACCCACCACCCCCGACACCACCGCGCCACAGTTGCCACCCACCCCCGCCTCCGCAGTCAGCCGCCACCCACCTCCACCACCGACCACCACCGTCGCCGTCACCCACCACCGTTCATATACGTTTTATAATCAACAAAGACATTTATCTTATTTTTTTTTTCGAAGCACCATAGCTTTATATATTAACCATCTTAAATTAAAAAACTAAAACATTTTTATGATAAGTTGTTGTCTTTTAATATTTTTACACATTTCCGGCCACTTTTTATTCAACTTGATTGGTTTAAAAGGTAAATAATTTATTCAAAAACATTTGTCAAGTTTGTGTGTTATAACAAAGATTAAGAAAACTAATTACATAAAAGTTTGATTGTATAAAAAATACTTTATGTTCACTTAAAAAATAATATAAAAGTTAAAAACTAATGATTGTAATTAATAATTAAAAAATAAAATAGAAATATTAATTAATTAATTAATGATTTGGGTAATTAATGACATCCATTTTCTCTCTCGTATCATTTTCTCTCTCTTGAAAAGTTGACTTTTGGGTATATTTAACAACACCCTTGTGTAAGATTAAATATTTTATTTATTTATATTTAATCTTGTAGCCATCATTATCATTTATATAATATGGATCAAAATATATTAAAACCTATAATAAATTAGTTGGTAATTGTTGATGGGCCAGATTACCCTAATTAACTAATTGGGTTTCCCCTTGGGTGTATATAAGGAGATTACTAGAGAGGGATTAGGGTTAGACATTCATAACATCAACACTAAAATCGCCCCTCCTCTCTCTCCATTACTACGAGTTCTTCAACCCTAAAGAACTCGGTACTACCATCAAGAAGATACATCCTAAAGGGGAACCGAATCAATCTGACGAACATGACGTCTACTTCCCTCTCTGGTGTGGTGACTGGCTAATCAGGTACACACCTCTTATTTATTGTTCATGATTGAATTTACATCATTAGGGTTTATGTTTTACCCATGTTCTTTATGATATAATCAACATGTGGTATCAGAGCAATGTTGATTATATAATTCAATCATGAAATTCGTTTTTTTTATAGCCTATTATTATGATTGTTTTAAGTTCCTGAATCATAAATAATAATAATAACAAACTGATACTGTTAAATTTCTTTTTCATTAGTTTCATCATATCCCAACATTAATTGATTTGCAATAATTGATGATGAAAAGAATCTCTTGTATCATAATTAAAGTTTGCGGCAAATCCTTAACCAAGTTTTGTCCATTGTATTATAAATTAATTGAAATGAATGGAAAACACTTTTATTAATATTATATTTATGATATCGGAATGTGTACTTAAATTAATTGATTTAAGTACCTTTAATCCAACGTTTTTTTTTGTTGGCAATAATGTAAATAACATTTAATTTTAAAGAAATCCCCTTATTTAGGGATAATTTAGATTTTGATTATATTTCCTAAAGGTGTATAACTTTATCTCCAAGTTTCGAATAAAATATTATTTTAATTTATAATCGAATAATTAACTTGGATAGATACACATGAGATATTTCGAAATTATAGTCAAAATCCCTTAAAATTAGCCGATTCAAACTTATCACACTAATCAGCTGTAATAGGAGTTTCGAGATAAATTTTAACGAGCCGAGACCAAGATCTCGACTCGAGACCACAAGGTCTCGACTCGAAATCATAAGTGTTCTCAAATCTTTATAACTCGAGACAACGATTTCGACTCGAGACCATAAGGTGTCGACTCGAGACCACTAAGGTTTTGACTAAGGACTTCAATCTTAATCACTCGAGACCATGGTTGCGACTCGAGATCTCATCAAGCACTCGAGATCTCATAAAACACAGTAGTCGAGACCATGATTACGACTCGAGACTGAGGTTGCGACTCGAGACCTTGATGAGTCGAGACCTCATAATTTTACAAGTTGAGTCGAGACTTGACTCGAGATCTCACTCTAGACCTCATAACTGAGTCGAGATCTCACTCGAAACCTCATTATTTTAGGCTGTTTAATGTGAACTAAGACTTAAATAATTGGTTTTGTAAATACTTAGTTAATTAATAAGGATCAAATAATGTTTTACAAAACCAAACTAGCTTAACTTGAATGAGCTTCTGATGTATTAATTCTGGCCAAAGCTGATTTAATATATCTATTTATTGTTCAAGTATTATAAAAAGCTATGTTAAGTATGCATTACAAACGTGAAATGTCTTAATTCTGGCCAAAGCTGATTTAATTCATTTATGTTTAGCATGCTTGACAAGTGCATAACTAAAGTGATTGTCTCATTTCTGGCCAAAGCTGATTTGTCACGATTACTTTGCACACATACTTAAATGATTACACTTCTGGCCAAAGCTGATTTGTCTTTGTTTAAGTAGAATTTTACTAAGTCTATTATTTTGATGTTAGTAATAGACATATCACAATTTCTTCACCTAATGATCCTTATATTAATGATCCTTAATTAATTTTATGATCATTTCGTCTGTCTTATTTTTTAGTACCCATAATTTTACTCACTGTAATTTTCTTCTATAAATTAATATCTCATCCACTCTAATTACTAAACCTAAAATGTTTGCTTTATTTAAAGTTTCTATTAGAATTAGCTCTTAAATTAAATCCTTGATTATTTCTGAAGACACGATAATCCTATTGCTCTCTTCTGATAAAGATTATAAAGAAGAAAATTAGAGCATGATGATTAGGATAAATCGAACATGATGTCTCTTATGATAATCAAGAACTCTCTAACATAATGCTATCACTAAAGTTATTTCAGATTAAGTCTTTCCTAAGGCTAATCTCTTATATATGGAATAATCACTAGAACTCCTAAGATGCATGTCTTCTTTTTAAAATTCTAAACTATAAAGCTAAGTGGTATATGTGAATACATAATAATGTACAATACCATGACCCATAAACTTAGGGGCTTACGCATGGAAATAAGTACAATTTTTCAGTACATTACATATTAAGATTTTCACTTGTACAATCTGATGCCTTATAAATCAACTATAACACTCAAAAATACCAAAGTATAATGAGTGTGTTGATAAGCAACATATGTACAAAGAAATAAATGTTTGAAGCTGGAAAAATAAGTTGTTACTCACTTTACAACCACTTAAAACCTTAAAAGAGGATTGTTCTAAGGTCCATAGACAAATTACAACTGTTAATTCCACCTCTAAGGTTCTTCAAGGGAAAATCTCAATGCATCATTATGTCATTCGACTAGACATAAGCAACGAGACTATCCATTATTCTAAAGAACAGTTGGATGAATTAATTAGATAGTCATTTATTAAAGATATTTAAGTCTACTAATTATAATATTCCAATTAACACATGATTAGTTGACTCTAGTTCCATACGTTTCCTTACCAGAATTCGACAAATAACTAACACGAGAGTTAGTGACAAAATTAAATGTTAAGGCTATAAGAACTATAATAGGCAGTCTTCTAACAAAGCTTTTCGATACCTTATATATTCTGAAAATTAATCAGAATATTGTATCATAACTAAGCAATGTTATGAAGGTTGTGAGGTTTGCATAGTCAACATAAAGTCACACTTACCTTAAACTCTCATTTTATTTGTTCTAAACATCTGGATTGAAACATTATTAAGATAAAACTAGATGATACCTTACACTTTCACAACTTTTGTCATCATGAAAATGAGAATTTGACAAAAGGAAAATGAGACTTATAAATTTCATCCATCATAACCAAAATTCATGAGAAATCATGACATGGTTAATGAGGATGATTTATTAAACTAATCTCATTCTAAGTGATTTTACATCATGACGTTAAAGCCCTAAGTATGACTTTACTTAAGGAATAAGTTTGGGTCCATCTTAAGTCATTCACTGACATTAGTGGAACTTATTCCAATTGGAATATTCAGACATAATTCATTTATCATTTAAAAGACTATCAACTTGTATCTAAAATTTTGTCGCATATGGCCCATGGTCTTAAAGAAATCTACTCATATATGTGATTAACATGATTTCTATTAAATATGTCCCTAAGTTTTTATGACATTTGGACATTAAGGAAATCAAGTCAAGTCTAACATATATATATATGATAGGTTCCCACGTCACATACCTAATTGAAACTTCTCTTGTAGCATTCTAGAGATATTAAAGATCAGTGGGAGCATTAAGTGTCTTAATTATAACTTGTAAAAAGTTGCAAGAGGTGGGGGAGTGAAAACTTTATATTACTTCAATTTACACCTCTTGTATAAGACACCACTCCATCACGACACTTTCCATAAAAACTTGTCTCCTTAAAATCTAATGCTACTCTTACAAAAGTTTCATTGTTACTTAATTGTGGGCACACTTAGATTTCTTACCTAAACTAACATATTCCTCAACAAGAGAAACTAACGTCATTAATTTGTTTTTTCTCTATTAGAATTTTTCGGTCGTTAAATATTGACCCTAAGCATGCTGAGTTCCTAAAATTTTCTAAGGTCAGTGGGAGCAGTCAAAGTCCTTATCATGACTTGCAAGGAATACAAGAGGCGGGGGGAAGAGTGTCATTAAATTTCACTCCAAATTTAATTCCGATTACACCTCTTGTACACCATACTGCACCAACTCTTACAAACTTAGAATCCTGAAAATGATAGCAACCTAATCAAGAGCTAATCCATAAAAATGAAACTTCTAACAAACCCTATAATCAACTCAGGAGGTCATCTAGGTTTAAAAACCTACTAACTTTGATGATTACATAACCTCACTAATTGGAGTTGAAATGGATTTTGGAAAAGTTTACTGATCCTGTCTCTTCTAATTAAGCCATTAGTGTCAATCAATTTTCTGAATTGAATAAAATAGTTTTCTAGTAAAACTGATTTTATGTGTTCGCATAACGTTTGGGATTTGATTGAATAACCTAAGAGTGTTCATAACTAAGCCAAATCCTGATATAAACGTTAAGACACAAAGAAGCATGATTGATTGTCAAAGGTTATACTCAAGAAGAGATATATTATTAAAGAATCTTTCTTACATATCTAACAAAAGATTTCTTTTAGGATCATCACTGTTCTAGTAGCTTATAATAATTTTGAGCTACATTACATGAACATTAATACAACTTTCCCTAACAACTGGCTGACATATTTACATGTTCATAAAACAACCTGAAAGTTCTAAACTTAAGGTTAAAGAACACTTTATTTGTAAGCCAATAAAATCCATGTATGGGTTAATGCAAACGTCATAATGTGATGAAATCTTAACGAAATTATTTTCATCAATAACCAAGTGGAATAATGTACCTACCTCAAGATGAGTGGGAGCAACTAAGATAAACTTGTCTATATAGATGATATTCTTTTGACAAGTAGATGTTACATAAGTCAAAGCATTGTTAACACAAACTTTGATATAATAGATCTCAAAGATATCTCTTACATAAAAGATATCATAACATGTTGAGATAGATCAAATGGAACATTACTTCCGTTCCATAAGTTTAACATTAAATTGGTCCTTACATATGTAACAAACAATACTGCTCTCCTTTAGAGGATAATAGGATAAATGAGATTATTTATCATGCTTCATTAATTAGAAGCCTTATGTAAGTTTAAGTCTATACTCGTTTAGATATTACTCACATTGCAACACACTAGATATGTCTAGATTAATGTGAAGCATTTAATAGAGTATTACAATATCTTTAAAATAAACGAGAGACTATAATTTAAAGAAGAAGTGAGAACTCAAACCGGTTTATTACTCTAACTTTGAGATATTCAAAGATGACAAAATGTAATTTTGGGTATATCTTTGTGTCAGCAGACAAAACCTATCTCATGGAGGAGTCATAATGGACTGATATCAACAACATAAGTTATAACGACATAATATATTGTTGATCACAAAGCAATATTTACTAAATGTTGTTGGAAATTTATCAGTGGACTCATAAGTTTATTAACTCCATATAATTAATATTTTGAAGACTTATTGTGATAAAGTCAGCTACCATGTCTCCTTGAACAGTAACAGTTCGAGAGGTGCTGCATTAAAATTCGATACACAATTAATTATTTGTTTATGAACGAATTGAGGAAACTAAATCTTTGTATCGAATGCATTCATGATATGCTTAAGGATCCTATAACTAAAGGTCTATTACCCATAAGTCTTATTAAGAGTGCACATAAAAGAGAAGGGTTTTAATTGATGACCATGTACAACTGCATATCGTACTATGAATGACTAACTATTAATTTTCCTCATCAGTTTGATTTTGTATGTCTCTTACATATGTTCTGCCGGTGTAATGACATATAGACAACTATAAATACAAATCAAACGTTAAAGGGCTTACATATTTTGATCATAACTGTTAGGTTTTAAATTAAGGCTATAGTATGACTAATGGGGGTCCTGAGTCGCATAATGATTCAACGGCTGTATTTCTCTGCTATAGTACTTGTTTAAGGCTAAAATGAGTATTAACTTCTGATCAGACTAATCTAATACTCATAATAAATGATTATTCGGCTAAGTGGGAGAATGTAAGATTAAATATTTTATTTATTTATATTTAATCTTGTAGCCATCATTATCATTTATATAATATGGATCAAAATATATTAAAACCTATAATAAATTAGTTGGTAATTGTTGATGGGCCAGATTACCCTAATTAACTAATTGGGTTTCCCCTTGGGTGTATATAAGGAGATTACTAGAGAGGGATTAGGGTTAGACATTCATAACATCAACACTAAAATCGCCCCTCCTCTCTCTCCATTACTACGAGTTCTTCAACCCTAAAGAACTCGGTACTACCATCAAGAAGATACATCCTAAAGGGGAACCGAATCAATCTGACGAACATGACGTCTACTTCCCTCTCTGGTGTGGTGACTGGCTAATCAGGTACACACCTCTTATTTATTGTTCATGATTGAATTTACATCATTAGGGTTTATGTTTTACCCATGTTCTTTATGATATAATCAACACCTTGTGCAATATATATGAAACTTTAAAATCAATATGATGATAACTATTGAGTGCAAACACTTCTATAGGTTTTGCTTCCTTAGCGTCCAAGAAAAAGCATTTTGTTGGTTGAAAATACTTTGAAACCATACTCCTGTGAACAAAAAAAAAATGAAACAAAGAACTATATTGTTGAAAGGGGTAACTTTATAGAAATGTAACCAAGTTTGACAATTGTTCTAATTAAGTCACTGGAACTTTTTTTGTCTCTATAATATCACTGAAGTTCCATTTGCTGTTTTAATACTATGTAATTATCAGGTTACCAGGTTGCCAATGATGATGTGTAGGTTCCATTAATTTTTTTAAAACTTTAATATGATGTGGAAAGTACATATATGACATGGATTTTCACTTTTAAAAATTAAAAAAATCACATTTGATTTTCTAATGGCACCTATTGTATCTGTTCTTTTTGTGCCTTAATACGTATATTTTCATCATTCAAACACATTACATCCAACAACATCCTACTAAAACATCAATTATTCAAACTTTTCTTATGGAACCAGTAAACATGAAACAAAAAAATCATTAGTCATCACTTCTTCTTTTCCTAGCCACCACCAACACATTAACTATCTCCGGGAATTTGACAAGACAGTTGACAAGACCTGTGGCAGTTTGTCAGGCGGCGGTTTTAATTCTGCCCATTGATAATTATCTTCAATCTCATTTATTTATACATTTTATTTTGAAGAAACAATACTTTGCTCCTTTTTTCTCTCAAGTATTTCCCCCTTTTTCAAAATCAGGTCAGTTCCGATTTACTTATTTTCTCTTTAATTGTTCATAGTCATGGGTGCTCGTAAGGATATGGCTAAATCCTTTTCTCGAATGACCCAAGAGGAAGTGGATTTATTTTGTATGGAATGGGGGATAGGGACGAAGTATAAACCGATCGCACCGGCTTGCGATAAATCTATCAATGCCTGTCCTTCTGGTATGATTGCCTTGTATTGTCGTCATTTTGAGTTTTCCAATCTTCGTTATCCGTTTTCAAACTTTGTCCTAAATGTTTTGGAATATTATCGAGTGTCTTTTGGTCAAGTTCATCCCCTTGGCATGTCTAGGGTTTTACATTTTGAGATTTTGTGTCGGGCTTGTGGTTATGATCCTACTCTTTTAGCATTCCGTCGCTTTTTCCGGCTTGCTAAGAATGGTGATTGGTTCACCTTTGAAACCAGTCAAGTTGACACTTGTTTAATTTCATCCATGGTTTCTACACTTGGGGTTTGGAAAGATCGGTTTTTCTGGGTGTCGGAGGAAATTGTTCCCTTCAAACTTGTTTGGAGACACCCGGATGCTGTTTTGAACGAGCCGGAGCCCTCTGATTCTGAGATAAACACTCGTTTTTTATAAATTCTTAGGGAGTGTCCTTCGAGGCTTCGTCCCTTCCCTGAGCATTTGTTGGTGTTGTTGGGTATAAGTAAAGTGTGGGAAAAGGCTAACCGGGATCCGGTGCTTATTAGAGATGGGAAGGGTATGCATTTATTCTTTTCTTGCTTTTTTGTTCCTTTCTTTTTGTTTGCTCATGTGCTTTTACATTTGTGTTGTAGCTATGTCTGCCCTCGATTTTATCAAAAGTGATGATACCTCTGACGTTACTTTTGATGATGTTGCTGCTACCCCTGATGAAAATGTGGTTGTTAAGGGTTCTGATTACCGGTTTGAGGGTTCTGGTTATATGAATGTTCCGAATGTTAAAGGCTTTACCAAGGTTACTGCTTCCAAGGGATCTACTCGTCGTTCCCAACGCCATCTGAATAGTGTTGACCAACCTTCTGGTTCAGAGCCTATTGATGTTAGTGATGATATTGAGGCTTCAGGGGATCAAGTTGTGGATGTTGGTAAAGGCAAGGAAAAGGAGTTGATTGTTTCAAGCAAGAAGAAGAAATTGGTTAAGAAGGGTGCCATTCCTGCTATTCAAGGTTCGTCAGCTAAAAGCGTTGAAAGTTTCGAGGGTTCAGAGGACATTTACGTGCCTAATTGGGGGGTTAAGGTTGGTGACAATTTTAAGGATCCTGCTGTTTGTGCCGAAGCCTTGGCTCATTTTGCTCCTCCCGGTGTTCGAAGTGCCATATCTGAGATGGAGGCTGATCATCTTATTTCTAGGATGATGCTCAGTTCCTGCAACCTTTCTGCCTTTTTGGCTGAAGGTGTCACTCGCTTTGCTAAAGGGATGCAGGAATATGAGGAGGCCTCCAAGAAGAAGGAGAAAATGAAGGCTTCAATTACTGCCATGAAGAAGGAAATCGAGATTTTTTCTGAGAAGGAATTGGCTTGGACCAAGAAAGAGGAGGATCTAACAAAGAGGCACGAAATTGAGATGGGTGATCTCAAGAAGAGCTTTGAAGCTAGCCTATTGAAACTGAAAGCTGACCGGGAGGCCTTGGCTGTGCAAAAGAAGGCTTTTGATAAGGAGAATGAGGGTTTGAAGACTTTGGTTGCCCAGGCTACTGGAGATAACCAATGGCTTGTTGAGCAGGGCTTTCACCAGGTGGTTACCTATCTCTTGCATTCTAAAGAATTTAACTCCGCTCTTGGTGATGTCTACACTAAACTGCTCAATCTTGGAAAGCACCAAGGTCTTATTGCGGGTTATAAGCTTCACGAGTGTGGTCATCCCTTGGAGAAGTCTCCCCTGTACCGTCCCGAGGCTTCCAATGTTTTTAAGAGTTCCGTTGAGCAAATAGAGAGGTTGTCATACCCGTATGTGAGCCAGGTTGCTTCTTGCTATGGTAAGCCCCTCTCCGTTTTGCAGGAACTGAAGCCAGATGGTTTGAATGAAAAGTTGTGTGCTGAACTGCTTAGCTCCCTTTCAAGGAAACGTTCCTACTCGGGAGATAGTGACGATACTTTTCCTGGGGAATCTGATGCTCCGAAGGATGTCAGCTTGGAGGGTTCAGCTGTTGAGGACCTGGGTCCAAAAGCTAAAAAGGCTAAGAAGACTAAGAAGGCCAAAGGTAGTAGTTCTGGGGCTTCTAAGCCTTCTACTGATGCATGAATTCGTAGCTTTCTTAGCACTCTTAAAACAATTTATGTTTTGTATCCTTTAAACAATGTTAGGTTTTCGGGAGCCCTTAAGGTTCCTGTTGGTTGTGTTTAAGGCCTGTATGGCCGTTTGAACAGTAGTTAAACTTGCAAGTTACTAGGACTTGCCTTAACTTGTGTTTGAAAGTCTTTTAGGGCTTTCTTTTGATATGGTATGATGTTTGACTATTTTCTTTGTGTTATGTTTTTATACTTGTGCCTGTTTCGTTAAGGCAGTTTGTTTGGCAGTAACCTTCCAAGCCTTTTGGCTGTTAGTAGGCTGAAGCCTTTGAGGTTTGTTACCCAGGTGGCTTGAAGCCTTGAAGGCTTCTTAGTTTTGTGATCTGACTTGGTTTGTATCTTTATAATTTTTTGTCTAAGTTGTATTGTTCTTTTAGATTTTCTTTGTCTTTTTGTAACTTTGTCTTTGTCGAGTTTGCGTCGCCCCTATGTTTTTTATACCTTAAAGGGTTCAGTGCTGCAGTCACTTAGCCTTGGTATTTTTAACAAGAGGACATAGCACCTATCCTTTTTATTATTTCCTTGTTCTTCACTTGACTTTATAAGCCTGTTTGTTGAATAAATTTTAAGGCTTAGGGAACATTTGGTGTAGGCTGTTCAAACCCGTCTATGAGACAATTTTGTTTTTTCTTAACAAGCCTCATGGAGTTGTATTGATTTAGGAACTCACCCCTTATTGAACCTATTGAGCGATGTGGCCTGGGAGCTCATCCTTTGACATGGCCCCTGCCATGGAGTTTTTTGCTAGGTTCTCAACCTGATTTTAGGATAGAAAGTCAAGTTTGATAGAACAACTTCATTCATTCAAGCAATACTTGCTTTTTACAAAAGGTACTCATAGCACTGTTCTCGAAATACATTTTGATACAAACCAATCTTTCCTGTCTTAAACATGGAACCTTTTTAGGGTTTTGCCATTCCAATGCCTTGGAAGCCTTTTGCCTTCTGAATCCGCTAGCTTGTATGATCCGCCCTTGTGTGCTTCAAGGATGGTGTATGGACCTTCCCATTTCGGGCCAAGCTTTCCTTGATTTTCTTTTTTGCTAGCTTCATTGTTTCTGAGGACCAGGTCTCCTGGCTTGAAACGTTCATTCTTGACTTTCTTGTTGTAATAGGCTTCCATTTGCTGCTTGTATTTGGCTTCTTGGATTGCAGCTTGATCTCGTGCTTCCTCTAGGAGTTGTAAATTCAACATGGTCTCTTTTTGGTTTGTTTCGGGATCCATGTTGACAATTCGCTGGGTTACAACTCCTATCTCAGCGGGGATCACGGCCTCGGACCCAAATACCAAGCTATAGGGTGTTTTCTTATGGCTTGTTTTTTCGGTTGTTCTAATTGCCCATAGGACACTAGGCAATTCTTCAAGCCAGTTGCTTTCGTATCTTCCCAATCTTGTCTTGATGCCTTCCACTATGCTTCTATTCGTCCTTTCAACCTGGCCGTTTGATTGCGGATAAGCCACTGAGCTAAAAACCTGGTTGATTTTGTATTCCTTGCACCAAACGCTGAAAGACTTCTCAGCAAATTGCCTTCCGTTATCAGTGACAAGTACTCCCGGCAATCCATAACGGCAAATGATATTCTCCTAAACAAAGTCAATGACCTGCTTTCCCGTGATCTTAGCAAGTGGTTTGACCTCGGGCCATTTGGTGAAATAATCTATTGCCACCAGCAAGAATTTTACTCCTCCCTTGCTTGGGGGAAATGGACCAAAAATGTCCATTCCCCATTTATGGAATGGCCATGCCGAGGTTATCGGGACCAAGTCATGCTTGGGACTCTTTGGGATTGGTGCATGAATCTGGCAAGCATCACATTTCCTTAACTGTTCAGCTGTATCACGATGCATTGAGGGCCAGAAATACCCAAGGTTCATGAGCTTTGCAACCACCGACCTAGCTCCAAAGTGAGCTCCGCATATGCCTTCGTGAATTTCTTTGATCAAATACTTACTTTGCTCAGGACCGACACATCTTAGCAAGGGAGCAAGGTAACCCTTTTTGTAAAGGGTTTCGCCTTGTAGTACGTATTGCCTTGCCTTGATCTCAACCCTTTTAGCTTCTACTTGATCATTGGGCAATTCACCATTTTTAAGGAACTTTTTGATGGGAGTCATCCAGTTTGGATCTTCTTCGGTAACTACATCTTGAACTTCCAATTCATTGATTGATGGAGCCTTCAACACTTCTACCAGCACCTTCTTGGTAAGGTGGGCGAAAGTGAGAGATGCAAGCTTACTTAGGGTATCAGCCTTTTTGTTTTGAGATCTGGGGATCTGTTTGATGTTGCATGCTTGGAAGGTACTCATCAGTTCCTTGGATTTTTCTCTGTATTTTTTCATGTTGGGTTCTTTAGCTATGTAGCTATCATTCACTTGGCTTGAGACCAGCAACGAATCTGTGAACACTTCAAGCTTTTCAACCTTCATTTCTTTAGCCAGCCTTAGGCCAGCTATTAGTGCCTCGTATTCAGCCTCGTTATTGGTGGTCTGAAAATCAAAACGGAGAGCATACATGAATTCCAACCCTTCTGGGTTGATCAAAATTAGCCCTGCCCCTGACCCTTCAACACTTGAAGCCCCATCGGTAAAAAGCTTCCAGGCTTCAGGGTTGGAAGGTTCAGTGGTGGTAGTGTTTACTTCAGTGATTGCTTGGTTTGGGATTTCCACGATGAAATCAGCCAAGACTTGGGCTTTGATAGCTTTTCGTGGGACGTAGGTGATGTTATGTTCACCTAGTTCCACTGCCCATTTGGCCAGTCTTCCCGAATTTTCTGGTTTTTCAAGCACATTCTTAATAGGTTGGTCTGTGACCACTTGTATAGGATGTGCTTGGAAATACCTTCGAAGCCTTCTAGATGTTTAAACTAGGGCTAAGGCAAGCTTTTCAAGGGGGGGGGGGGTATTTGGTTTCAACCAATTTTAGAGTTTTACTGAAGAAATAGACGGGTACCTGAGCTTTGTCCCGTTCGATGATGAGGACTGCACTTATGGCCTCTTTAGCAATTGATAAATAGACTGAAATTGGTTCCCCCGTTTTAGGAGCTGCGATGTCTGGTAAGGAAGCAAGATGTTGTTTCATCTGGTTGAAGGCTTCTTCAGCCTCATCGGTCCATTTGAAGTTCTTCTTATCAGAGCAATTCTTGAGCGTTTTGTAGAAGGGTAGAGACCTTTCATCTAGCTTGGAGGTAAAACGCTTCAAGGCTGCAAGCTTCCCGTTTAAACTTTCGACTTCTTTCCTGGTTTTTGGTGGTTTGGTTTCGAGGACGACTTTCACTTTGTTTGGGTTGGCTTTGATGCTTTGTTTCCCGACAATGTGACCCAAGAACTTTCCTTCTTCGAATCCAAATGAGCATTTTTCCGGATTAAGCTTCATGTTCACCTTTCTGAGATTCTTGAAAGTTTCTTGAATGTCGTCGAGCATTTGATACTCCGTCTTGCTTTTAATTACCAAGTCATCGACATATGACTCAATGTTCTTACCAATTTGGCTACCAAAGGCTTTGTCAACGAGACGTTGGTAGGTTGCACCGGCATTTTTGAGGCCAAAAGGCATCTTTTGATAACAAAAGATCCCTTTGTCCATGTGAAAGGCTGTTTTTTCCTCATCCTCTTCTTTCATGAGGATTTGGTGGTAACCTTTGTATGCGTCGAGAAAGCATTTGAACGAGTAACCGGTGAGGGAGTCAACCTTGAGATCAATTTCCGGTAGTGGATAGCAATCCTTAGGACAAGCCTTGTTAAGATCCTTGAAATCTATGCACATCCTCCAAGAGTTGTCAGGTTTCTTGACCATAACCGGGTTTGCAACCCATGATTGGTACTTGACTTCTCGGAGAATGCCGGCTGATACAAGCTTTTCAACCTCTTAGCAGGCTGCCAGACTCCTCTCGGGTGCCAGGCTTCTTTTCTTTTGGACCACAGGCTTGACATCCGGTGGTATTCTTAACTCGTGCTCGGCAATGTCCCGAGGGATCCCTGTCATATCTTCTGGACACCAAGCGAAGACATCGCTGTAATGTGTTAGCAGCTTTTCGAGATACGAAAGGGTTTCTTGTGAAAGGCTTGGATTGACCCTTATTCTCTGTTCAGGGTACTTAGGATTTATGATTAGCCTTTGCTTGTCTTCTTCGCTTTTGGAACTTTCACCTTCAACTAGGTATGCTTCTTGAGAGGGTTGAAGGGTTGCTATACCCCTTTCGGTGGGAAATTTGAATGTGCCATGGCCAATAGACACGACCATGCAGAATGCACACTGCCCTGGCCTTCCAATGATCACATCATAACTTGAGGGGATGTTAATAACCACAAAGGTGAGTGGTTGGGTTCTTTCTTTCAAACTTTCACTGAAACGAACATTAAGTGTCAGTTGCCCTAAAGGCTTGAGGGGTATATCGGCGATGCCTTTTATAGAGGTTCCAGAGGGTTGAAGCCTTGAACGTTCTTCATTACTCAATCGGTTGAAGAATTTTTCGAACATGATTTCAGTAGCTGCCCCAATGTCTATGTATGCCCTGTGTGTTTGCAACGTTCCTACAGTAGCTTCTACCACAAGAGGGCTAGAGAGAGGGTCTTTCTCCGTTGGGGGGAAACAGACACACTGAAGCTCCCAAGCTTCCAACCGCTGTCTTTTATGAGGAACCCTTCCCTCAAAATCCACCATATTGACTTCCTTACCTTTTCCTTCAGCCATTTTGTCCCGGACTCCCTTTACCAAATGAGCGAGTTCTCCGGACTTAACAGCTTCTTCAATTCTTTTCTTGAGTTGGAAGTAATCATTGGTGTGGTGACCTTTTCTTCATGAAACTCACAGTATTGTGTGGAGTTCTCATTTTTCCTGCTTTTGGGGAGAGGCCTAGGAGGCCGAAAGTTTTGCTTAACTTCTTCCGTTGCAAGGATTTCTTGAGGGGTCTTCGTGAGGGGTGTGAAACTTATGCCTTTCTCCCTGCTTGAAGGGTTCCGGCCTTCAGACCTTCGAGGGTCTGAACCCTTTGACCGCCTGTCATAGGAGTTGAAGTTTCCCCTTTTCCTAGCTGGACTATTGCTTCGCCAGCCGGATCCCCTTTTTCTTTGTTCTTTAATGTCTACCGCTTCCTCTCCCCGGATGTGGGCTTCAGCCCTTTCGAGAGCTTCTTCCAAGGTCTTGGGCAGGGACTTGTTGAAATCTCTCGTGAGATATTTAGAGGTGATGGCATTCATGAAACCAGCCACTATCATTTTCTCATCTGCCCCTACATAAGTCAGACCTTCCTTCTTGTATCGTTCAATGAACGCACGAAGACTTTCGTCATCACGTTGTTTTATCTGGAAGATTACTGTTGCGTCTTTAACATATCGCCTTTGTTGAGAGAAATTGGCCAGAAAACCCTTGCTGAGGTCATCAAAGCTTCGAACGCTTCAAGCAGGTAAGTCGTTGAACTAGATTCTGGCTGATCTAACAAGGGTTTGCATGAACATTAGGCAACATTCAGCGTTTGACCATTTCTCTATCCTTGCAGCACCGGTGAAGATCTGAAGATGGTCCTCAGGATCTTCAGTCCCATCATACGTCCTGATGTGGGATGGCATCTTGATCTTTGCTTGGAAATCGTAATCAGCTATCTGCTGCAAAAAGCATGAAAGGTTACTTGGCTTATATGGTTTAGCCAAGTCTTCTTCAGCCCTTGCATCCACATTATTGCCATTGCCGTTATTTCCCTGAGTGGCTAGCACCTGATTAATAAAGTGTTGTCATGGGAAGTTGGCCATTATCTGGGTCATCATGTTGGGCATGAGGTTGAAGCCTTGAAGGCTTCCTGGTGCAACTGAGCAGTTTATTCCAAGAGGAGTGCTCATAACAGCATTTCGTGCCAAAGGGAGCACGGACAGAGCTTGCTCCCATGTGGTTGTTGTAGATGCTGGAAATCTTGTTACTGGGGACTGTAGGAGCTGGTCAAGAGTTAGCTCATATCCCAAAGGAGCACCACTGGTAATCGGTTGGGAAGAGAAGATGGGATGCACTGTGGGATTCGTCATTGTGGACAGATATGGGTGAGGGTTTGAAGGATTACTAGGACCAGCCTCATTTCTAGTTGTAAAAGGAAGGGGAGGTGGTCCAGGAGACAACGTTGGTTCCGGCTCGTCATAATCTAGGCGGATTCTCACCCCCTTTTCTCTTTCTTTATTCACATGCTGGTTGAGGAGAGACCTCAATTCTAGGAAATTTTTGGCAACCCCCTCGGGGGTAAGTTCAACATGCACCGGGGTGTCAGAGACACCGACATTGGGAGAAGGAACTCCGGATCTGGACGGAGTTGGTGTGTTGAAGGTGAGGAACTCGGGTGTGCTCCCCGGAGTTGAGAAAGAAGTTGGTATAGCCACATGAGCTTGGCTGCTACCCGGGGTAGAGATGTTTGGAATCTGATTTACTTCACCCGAGGATCCACTCTCAGACATGGTGATTTTAAGTGAAGAGAGTTACACAACTAGGTCTTTTTGAGGAGAAATAGCGGCGTAGCCCCACGGTGGGCGCCAACTTGTTGATGCAACAAATAAGAGACCAAGGATAGTAGCTATGCTGGTTAGGCAAAAGGGTTGAAGGGTTCAACTTTTCCTAACGCAGGTCGTGGGGTCCCCCACGTTTGCAAGACGTGGAAGGAGGTTCACTAGTTTATTGTTATGGTTTGCTGAAGGTCCTCCTCTGAAATATGTTCAGATTCGGATGTGGGAGCAAACGGAATGTGTGTGTTGGATGTGAAAGTGAGTCACTCGCATGAAGCAAGTACTCGATATGAATGACCAGAGTTTAAGGAAACAGGCCTGGCCAAGAATGTCCCAACTCAGTAAATGAAGTGTCAATTATATAGGAGAAGACATCTCCCAAAGAAGCATTCATTTGACTAGTGTCCTTGCTTGCAGTGAGGGGCTTACCCTTTCGGGGGTTAAAGCCTTTTGACCCCTGGATAATAGCGTGTGCTCTGCAGACCTGCATTGCTTTAGCGGTGTGGGTTGGTGAAGCAATCCCTGGATGTGACTGGCTACTGTTTTCACATTGCTTTTCCCCACCTCACAGCTTTTTAACCATTGAACCATTTAACCCTTTGAGCGTTTACATATTTAGTCACTTTATTTAGTCTTGGGCTACCCCCGTCATCAATCATCATTCGATATAAGTATGTTTATGTGAGAAAACTAAAAGAGAAAGTTGAGAGATTTGAAAATGAGAATTACGAGACCTGTTATGGGTTATAGTCATTTTTTTTGTGAAAGACCAAAACTTTATTTCAACTTAGGCTAACAAATATTAGACCACACCAGTTACATGACAGCCAAAAGCATTACATACACATACTCAATATTTCCATATTACACCATTGACTCCATGTTACATGTATACCCTTAACCCGATTACCGATCCAAGAAAGCCTCAAATGGAGAATCTGCTCCTTTACTCCTTCCAAGTAGGTAGCCTTTTGGTTGAAGATAGGGTTGTCCCTGTTATCAGGTATAAAGAATAAACACTGTGATTGGGGTTTGAATTTTGTTGAAATTGTATTGAACCAGAATTAGGGTTACGGAAGGTGTTTATATAGAACACCATTTTATACATTTAGCATCTACACCATAACATATTGTTTACTTTCCGACACTCCCCCTCAAGTTAGTGGGATCACAAATACTTAACTTGCTCAAACAGCTAGTAAAGGCGTTTCCGTTGACGGCTTTTGTGAGTATATTTGCAAGTTGATCTTTTGACGAAACATACGGGAGTTCTATGATTCTTTCTTCCAACTTCTCTTTGATGAAATATCAATCTACCTCCACGTGTTTCGTTCGATCATGTTGAACTGGGTTTTCTGAGATTTGTTTTGCAGCTGTATTGTCACACATAACTTTACTAGGAGTCTTTTGGGAAAAACCAATGTCTTCTAGCAGCTTCCTGATCCAAAGAACTTCGCTTAACCCTCGAGCTATGCCTCTAAATTCCACTTCTGCACTCGACAGAGCGACCACATTCTGTTTCTTACTCCTCCAGGTAAAGAGGTTTCCACCAACCAAGGAAAAGTACCCTGATGTTAACCTTCGGTTTCCCTTATCTCCTGCCCAGTTTGCGCCAGTGCAGAGCTCAACATTTAAATGTCCATTTGTTTTGAATAACACTCTATGGCATGCGGTTCCCCTGAGATATCTTGAAATTCTTTGAGCAGCTTCCATGTGGGCAACTTGAGGTTGATGCATGAACTGACTCACCACTCCAACAACATAAGCTATACAGGGCGAGTGTGAGAGAGAAATTAACTTGTCTATAAGCCGTTGATACCTTTCTTTGTCTGCAAGTTCTCCATTGAGTTCCATGTGAAGGTTGTGGTTCACCACCATTGGAGTATCTGCTGGTTTACAATCAATCAACCTAGTTTCTACCAGGAGATCAAGAACATACTTCTTTTGGCAGATGAAAATCCACCGTTTAGACCTGAGAACTTCTGTCCCGAGGAAATACTTGAGATTCCCAAGGTCTTTAATTTCAAACTTTGAAAAAAGTTTTTTTTCAGCCGTGCTATTTCTTCTATATCATCTCCAGTAATAATCATGTCGTCTACATAAATGATCAAACAAGTTACAAGGCCATTTCTTTTCTTGAGGAACAGAGTATGATCAGCGTTACTTTAGTGTACCCATACTCTTTCATGGCCAAAGTGAACTTTCCAAACCGTGCCCAAGGAGACTACTTTAGCCCATATAGGGACTTTTTCAACCGACAAACTTCCCCTTCTTTAAAACCCCTTGAAAAACCTAGGGTGCTTCCATGTAGACTTCTTCCATTAGGTCTCCATGGAGAAAGGCGTTTATAACATCAAACTGGTGAAGTAGCCACTCCTTATTGGCTGCTACAGAGAAGAGAACTCTGATGGTGTCCATTTTTGCAACCGGAGAAAATGTCTTAGAGTAATCGATCCCATATATCTGAGTGTTCCCCTTGGCTACAAGCCGGGCTTTGTATTGCCCAATGGAACCATCTGGTTTATATTTGATTGAACACACCCACCAGCATCCAACTGTTTTCTTTCCTTTAGGAAGAATGCACTTCTCCCATGTGTTGTTTTTCATAAGAGAACACATATTAGCTACAGGATACATTGAAATTTTGGTTTCCCTCTCTGGGAGTACCGTTTTGGAGGAACCCCTCTATTGGCTCTAGGTGGGAGAGAGTATCTTTCGGTTGTCTCTGGTTCAACATGTTTAACCACTGGTTCAATCTCTTCAACATCTGGTTCAACCTGTTCAACATTTGGTTCAACCTGTTCTGTAGGTTCTGTTGTTGTCGATTCTATGTGTTCCCCTATTGTCTTAGAGTTATAAGACGGCGTAGGGAATTCAGGGTTCTCAGTATTTCTTACCTCTGGTATTAAGTTGGATGGACTTTCTTCAGTGGTACCGTGCTTCGCAGATTATGTGGCTGTGTTTGAAGGTGACTGAATCGAAGTATTGTGATGGTCTTCCATTGTTACTTCTTCAGATGATGGAAGTTGAGTTAGCCAACTCAGAGTGTTTATACATTCATTCTCCCCCTGACCACTGAGTTGGGTGTTATAAAAGTATTTTGTTTCAATAAAATCACAATTCATTGTGGTGAACATTTGACGAGTTTTGGATTATAACGCTGGTGACCTATTTGATCGATCCCATAGCCGACAAATACACATTTTTTAGCACATGGGCCAAGCTTGTTTCTGTTGGTTTTTGGTATGTGGACAAATGCTGTAGACCTGAAGATTCGAGGTTCAAGTGTAAGAGGATGGGGAATACTGGCAGACTTAGATAGACAATCTAAGGGAGTCTTAAACTTAAGAGCTTTGGTGGGGATTTAGGAGATACACAGAGGTTGCAACCGCCTCCGGCTAGTACGATGTAGATACATGAGATTCAATTAGAAGAGCTCGAGTCATTTCAAGAATAATACGGTTTTCTCGTTCGGAAACACCATTTTGTTCGGGGGTATGAGAACAAGAGGTTTGATGAACTAATCCTTTGGTATTAAAGAATTGTTTCATGGATATATTGACAAATCCCCCTGATGTGTGTAAAATGCAACATATAAATTACATCAAATAAGGCATAAAACTAACCCTTTTTTAGTACTAATATTGGAAAAAGAGTGTTTTTGTCTTCCTTTTGTATTTTCAGGATTAAATGAGCTCAAAAACGCAAAAGAAGCAAAAAGACAGCTAAATCCAACATAAATACAAGAAAAGGAACAATAGTGGACTGCCCGAACCCTCAACGGCACCATCCAAAGCAAAATAGAGAAAACAGAAGGCTGAACACGCCCCGTGCTCAGCCAGCACGGGGCCGTGCCCAAGAAGCAGCAGAAAAGACAAACCTATAGAAGCTTCTATTGCCCACCACGGGCCGTGCTCAGCGGACACGGGGGCGTGCCGAAAGTACTGCAGGCGCATTAATTGTAATTGCGAATTACAATTAATGAAGAGAGAGAGTGTCAGACGGGCACGGGGCCGTGCCCAGCGAACACGGGGTCGTGCCCAGGCTTCTGTTCAGCCTATAAATAGGAGTGCTTGGTTTCATTGCAACTCATCCCTTGGCACACCACCTCTCTCACACTTCCTCCACCACCCACCACCATCACAACACCATCATCCACCACCATCATCCATTGTCCATCATAGAGTGTGTGGGTCGTCTCGGGATCCAAGATTGATCGTAAGAGTTCTTGACAATCAAGGCCATGTTTGCCTAAGTCTCTTACATCACTTGGTGAAGACAAAGTGTCTAGTATAATATTTTTTATTTCTAATCTTTTGCACTTTTTATTTGGTTTTGTATTAATGACTTTAATAACTAGTTACTTATGTTGAAGGTGATCTTTCCTTATCGTTTGTCCGTGGTGTCTTGGCATTATTTTACTGTCTATATAAAATAAAGGATTTTCACCATTCATATCTCCACGGTCTATATGGAGGTATGTTGGCTACCTGGTAGGGGGTTAAGGGAACGGTTTGGTAAAGGTCTTGCCATTGTCCAGCGTTTAGAGGTCCTGCAATGGACCTGGGTCAAATTTAGTAGGACCTCCTTCAATACTTCACGGTATTGGATGGCGGGGGTCCAAACTCTTTGATCCCCTCATAAGTTAACTACTATTGATACTATAACCCGGCTATTTAGGACTGTATCCCTGCTGACTCAGACTACTTAGCCGAGGGTAACGTCACCGCCAAAAGCGAGGCCTACCACAATACTGCATTAATAACTTAATTCATTATCTTCCAATAATCCACCCTTTTAGGATTGTATCCCTGCTGACTCAAACTACTGGGGTGAGGGTAACGTCGCCTTCAAAAGAGGGGCCTACTACAATAACTAAGATAATCTCTTAACTATGTGCAAAAGTGCGGAAATAATCAAAGGTTATACTAGATACGAGTCGGAACCAAGTGATTCATCTTGTCTATCTGTTTTTATTTTTATTTTTCTTTTCAGCATTTTAGTTAGTTTTATTTTTTCTTAGTTTAAAACATTTTTCTAAACTTTTGTTTTGGTTAGACGTTGAGGATAAACCGGTACTAAAAGCTCTTGTGTCCTTGGACGACCTCGGTATCTTACCAACGCTATACTACACTCAACGATGGGTGCACTTGCCCATATGTGTGTTTAGTGTTCGTGAAATATCGTGTTTTATAAATTTAAAACTTGGCTAAAATAAGTGTTAAAAAGGGCTTAACATATACACCTAATAATAGTAACACTTCGCACGCATCACCCCCCCATTGTCGGATCGAAGGATTTGGATTTGGGTGTGGAATTGAGTGTGGATCATAGCATAAAATGTGATAAATTTCTCGTAAACTTCGGCTTTGTTTTATAAAAAATATACCCATGTCATGCGAGCGCAATCATCCACGAATAGTAGAATGTACCGAAGACCCTGCCCCCCATAACAGGAGCAGGACTCCACATGTCAGAATGGATAAGTGAAAAAGGTGAAGCAACTTTCGTATTGCTAGGTTTAAATGGTTGTCGATGGCTTTTAGCACGAAAACATGTTTCACAATCTATTCTACCATTTGAAGGGAAGAGTTTTTGAAACAAAAGATGCGAATAACCAATGGATGGGTGGCCCAAACGTCTATGCCATAACCAGGCTTCCCGGTTTTTGGTTCCATGTGCCAACATCACAGTACCCTGTTGAGCCACTTCATCCACGTAGTATAATCCTTGGCGCTCAGTACCACGTCCAATAATCACACCCGCCTTGATATCCTGTAGGAGGCAAAAAATAGGATGCATTAGTACCGTGCAATTTAGTTCTTTGGTAATATGGCTAATTGAGAGCAATTTGTGTGATAATGATGGAACATAAAGACAAATTGATAATTTCATAGTTGGTGAAATTTCAATTGTTCCTCCTCCTTTCATTTTCATTGTATCGTTGTTTGCGGTATGGATTTGAGTTTTTTGTGGATTGGTCATCGACCGTATGACCAACGGTTCGAACGTCATGGTGTCAGTGGCACCAGAATCAAATATCCAAGAACTGTTTTTTCATGATTGATTGCCATATTCACTCTTCGGACACGGAGTGTGACAAATATGCGGATTGTTTTTTGTTTTTTTGGTAACTACGCTGTCTATACGGAGAAAAACAGCTGACCCGCGTAGGTAATAAATACGCTGGACACTTGAACTCGCGTTCAAGATTTATCAATTACATCGAGAACAAATATGTTGGGCAACTTAAATCCGCCAGAATAACAACGCCAGAGAAAGACCTTATCTTACCGGTGTAATTATCAAATACGCCGGGCAACTTGAACTCGCGTTCAAGATTTAAAGGAAAGTGAGTGGCGTATTTAGTGGAGACGTATTTATCAACATCCCTAAAAAATTGAAATCACCCAGCCGTTCATATGCCTTCTTCAACCTCCTCTCTCACTCTCTTAAACATATAAACTCAAACCCAAATTCAAAAAATTCAGACGCCACCTTCACTTCTTTCTCTATTTTCTTAACCAACCAACGAAATCAACAAACCACAAAAAATCCACAACACCACAGCGGATTTGTTGGGCAGATTTTTTGGGAGTTTTAGGGTTAAGTATGCGGCGACAGTTGAAACAAAAGGTTTCTTGGGTTGGGTTTTGCAAACCAAAAAATGGATCCGGCGGCTGACAAAGATGGGTTGTGATGGAGGTGACAGGTTTGAGAACAAAGGGGTTGGTATTAGATCGATCACAAAGGTTCTATTTGATGTTGCGGCAGCAAGGACTGATGTTGCCGTTAGACGGCTGATGTAGGGTTATGCAACAACGTCGGAGTAGGGCAGCGCCGCCGGTTGATTTGCTGGATTGAAGAAGATATAGATGTCGACTGTTGTTGAGGTAGGTGTTTTGATTTTGATTTTCAGGTTTCCCCGATTTGAAGTTGACTTGGTTAGGATCGATTGTAGATGATGAGCAAATTTGTTTCAAGAATCAGAAACCCGCTCTGATACCATGTTGTCGCAACCCCCGACCCCTACCCCGAGAGCCGCGAACACGAGCTGGTGGTATCGGTGTTTATTAATTTGGCAGCGGAAGTGAGACATCAGGATCGTAGTTAGGAAATAAATTTCAGAGTTTCAAACACCAAACTTTTATATTAAACAAATGGGATAAAACCCATATTTCATTCATAATATCTTTATAGGGATAAACCCTAGTTGCTGAAAACATAAACTTTTATTTAGGTAACTTTATAGCCACTTTCTTTAAGCCTTCAGTGCTCCATAGCTGGCTTCTAATAGGTTTCACAGTAAGTTACCTGAAACGCGTTTTAAAAATATTTTATTCGCAAGAAATACTGGTGAGTACATTCCAGTTTATAAAAATGAGCTTTTATAACTTTACATTATTAAGAGCGATTACAATGTTTATATCTACCCAATTACTCATTCAGTATTTGTCACGTTGGCAATTACAATGACCGTGGTCATATTACTATTGGCTAACTCTTTGTCCAATAGTAACGCTTGATTAGTAGTGTATACAAAACCCCACATACCGGCAGTAATTGTAGAATACAAAGACTTAAAATCACTGTAAGTATAACTGAAAACATTTGAGATTCTGTAACACAGTTTGGTAGAAAAAGAGAATGACTCACATTGTAAACTTATGTTTTTCTACTGGCTTTCTGGTAATATTTCTTGATTATTTTCTTGAGTTTCTAATAAAAACATACAATGCACGCGTGTTATAAAATAACCCAACTCACATTAGCCATACAACACAAGACAGAACCCCAACGGACTTGGTCAAGCAGAGTCTCGACATGCATTGGTGGGTCCTAAATCAATCGGGTAGGGTTATGAATTAGGGATCGGGGGTTAAAATACTTAAAACGGGGCAAAGCTTCGTGTTTTAGGGGGGTATTTTAACTTGAAATTTCGGAGTATAGGGACAAAGAGAGAAAGAAAATTGAGCGAGGGTGAAAGGTTGCACCTCTGCTCAATTTATACAAATTTAGGAAGCCTGTCACGCCCGCGACAGCCCCCTCCCTTCCCTTTCGTGGCCCGCGAGGGCACCCTAGCTACGGCTAGGGTTACCGGGTGGCCCCATAGGCTCGACATCTGTGGTGACACGTGGCGCAAGGGGGTAGCCGGCAAGCAAAGGCTTGTCGCGCCCCGCGACCAGCCTACCATCAACCTGTCGCGGCCCGCGACAGGTGTGTTTTCTTTGATTTTTCATTTTTTATTAAAGAGTAATATTACGCGGGTTCAGTTTTTCGATTACGGAACGTTATAGGGCGTTTTCGAGGGTTGTTATATGCTCCCCACCTTGTTTTAAATCTCGTCCTTGAGATTCACTTGAGTAGGTGTGGATACTTCCTTTGCATTTCTGACTCGAGCTCCCATGTGTACTCTGGTCCTCTCTTTGAATCCCATTTTACGTTGACCAGAACTAATCTCTTGTGTTTGAGATTCTTGATCTTTCTATCTTCAATCTGAATTGGTTTCTCTACAAACTTAAGTTTTTCATTTACCTCTATACCTTGAAGGGGTATCACTAGTGATTCGTCTGCTAAGCACTTCTTGAGGTTACATACATGAAATACATCATGGATTCCTGCCATTTCTTCTGGTAACTGGAATTGATAAGCTACTGGTCCTATTCTTTTGATAATTTTAAAAGGTACAACATACCTTGGGCTTAGCTTTCCTCTTTTAACGAATCTGACAACTCCTTTCCATGGAGAAACTTTTAACAATACCTTGTCTCCAACTTGAAATTCCAACGGTTTTCGTTTGTTATCTGCATAACTCTTTTGACGATCTCGTGCTGCTTTTAGTCTTTCCTTGACTTGAATCATTTTGTTGGTTTATTCTTGCACAATCTCAGGACCTGACAGTTGCTTTTCTCCAATCTCTACCCAACATACTGGTGTTCGACATTTCCGTCCATAGAGTGCTTCAAATGGTGCAGCATTGATGCTGTTATGATAACTATTGTTGTAAGACAATTCTATTAAAGGTAAATGATCATCCCAATTTCCTCCAAAATCTATCACACAAGCTCTAAGCATATCTTCCATTGTTTGAATTGTCCTTTCACTTTGTCCGTCCGTTTGAGGATGATAAGCTGTACTTAGATTCAATCTAGTTCCCATTGCTTTTTGGAAACTTGTGTAAAAAATGAGAAGTAAAACGGCTGCCTCTGTTAGACAAAATAGATAAAGGAATTCCATGTAATGAAACTATTTCATTTACATACAGTTTGGCTAACTGTTCCATACTGAAAGTTTCTTTCATTGATAAGAAATGAGCAGATTTGGTCAATCTATCTACAATCACCCAGATTGTATCATTACCTTTTCGTGTCTTGGGGAGTTTAGTAACAAAGTCCATTGTTATCAATTCCCATTTCCAAATTGGCATCTCTAATTTCTGCAATAAACCTGAAGGTTTCTGATGTTCAGCTTTAACCTGTGAACAAGTTAGACATTTAGCAACGTAATTTGCTACATCCTTTTTCATTCCTATCCACCAAATTTTTTTTTCTTAAATCTTGATACATCTTATCACTTCCAGGATGCATTGTATACTTAGACTTATGGGATTCTTCTAAAATTCGGTTTCGTAGGTTTCCTTGGGTAGGTATCCAGATCCTTTTCTTTTGGAATATCTAAATTCCATCTATTCCTTTCTCTAATTTCTTACTCATCCCTTTCAAACCTTCAGCATCATCCTTGATTGCTGTTTCCTGTATCTGTTTCATTTGTTCATTTAAATCTACCTGCAGGTTTAGTCTAAGAGAGCGTACCCTTTTTGGCTTTTCATGATACTTTCGACTTAAAGCATCAGCTACTACATTAGCTTTTCCTGCATGATACTGGATATCACAATCATAATCACTAAGAATTTCCATCCAACGTCTTTGCCTCATGTTTAATTCCTTTTGTCCGAAGACATATCTTAAACTCTTATGATCTGTAAAAATAATGAACTTACTTCCGTAAAGATAGTGTCTCTAAATCTTAAGGGCAAAAATTATTGCCCCTAACTCTAGATCATGGGTTGATAATTTTCTTCAGGCTTCTTAAACTGTCTAGAGGCATAAGCAATTACCTTTTGACGTTGCATCAGCACACATCAATATCCTAACTTAGACGCATCACAATAGACTATGAAGTCTTCAGTTCCTTCTGGCAAAACGAGAATTGGGGCGTTGGTTAACTTTTGCTTCAAAATCCTGAATGCTTCTTCCTATTTTGGTCCTCATTCAATCTTAACTGATTTACAAGTTAATTTGGTTAATGGTATGGCTATTCTAGAAAAATCTTGAATAAAACGTCTATAATATCCTGCCAATCCAAGAAAACTTCTCACTTTTGTAGGTGACTCAGGGACTTTCCATTTGGTAATCGCCTCGATGTGGGATCCACATGAATTCCTTCATGATTAACTAGGTGTCCAAGGAATTGCACTTCTTACAACCAAAATTCACATTTTGAGAATTTAGCATAAAGCTTTTCCTTTCTCAACAATGTCAGAAGTATATGCAAATGCTTCGCATGATCTTCCTTACTCTTAGAGTAAATTAGAATATTATCTATAAAAACAATTACGAATTTATCCAGGTATGGTTTACATATTCTGTTCATCATGTCCATAAATGTGACTGGGACATTGGTTAAAGAAAATGGCATGACTGTAAATTCATAATGACCGTATCTCATTCTGAAAGCAGTTTTAGGAATGTCCTCTTCCTGTACTTTCAATTGATGATATCTTGAGCATAAATTGATCTTGGTAGGGGTGAACAAAAGGAAAAACCCGACCCTACCCGTCCATTACCCGACCCGACCCGAGAACCGATCAAACATAAAATACAGAACCGATTCACTACCCTAAATATAGGGTTGTTCCGGTCCATAGGTCCAAGTCGGGTTTCACTATGAAAAGAACCGAGACCCGACCCTATTTTATATGGAAAATTGGAACCGATCTAAATACCTAGGTACTTGGGTTCGGGTTGGGTTGGGTATATTTTCAGTTCGGTTCTCGATTATTTTCGGTCCGGACCTAAACTTGCTCACCCCTAGATCCTGGAGAAGAATCGAGCTCATTGAAGTTGATCGAATAGATCATCGATTCTCGGTAGTGGGTATCGATTTTTAAATGTAACCTTATTCAATTCTCGGTAATCAATGCACATACGCATCGATCCATCTTTCTTCTTGACAAATAACACCGGTCCTCCCCTCGGTGATGAACTAGGTTGTATGAAACCTTTCTCTAGCAAATCGTCTAGCTGTTTCTTCAATTCCTGCATATTCGTTGGTCCTAGGCGATAGGGTGCTTTGGCAATCGGTGCTGTTCCTGGTATTAGGTGAATTCTAAATTCAACTTCTCGATCTGGCGGTAATCCAGGTCACTCTTTCGGAAAAACATCTAAGAATTTAGATATTACGGGAATATCTTTTAATTCTTTTCCTTTAGTGTTAATGATTATTGAAATCATATATACCATTCCTCCTTTCCGTGTGCAACTTGCAGCTTTCATCACAGAGATGAATTTTGTTGACCTTGTTGGCTTGTCTCCTTTAATTGTGATCCTTTCGCCATTTGGCGCATTTACTTCTACAGACTTTTGATCACATAATATTCGCGCTTGATTGGCTACCAACCAATCCATTCCTTAACGACATCGAATCCGGCTAGATCCATTGGTAAAAGATTAGTGGTAAAGTTATGGTTTAACATTTCTTTCTTTCCTTCCTAGAGGATTTCGCCTATTTTGATAGAGCTTCCATTTGTCGTCTCCACCAGACAGTCTTGGTGAAGTTTAGTTAATGGTTGATTGAGAAGTTTGCAGAAAGAAGTATTTATGAAACTTTGGTTTGCACCAGAGTCAAATAATACTTTAGCATAAACATCATTAACTAAAAATGTACCCATACGGAATCATCTTGGCTTCTTCAGCATTCAGAACGAATGCTCTGGCATTCTTCTTGGGTCCTTCTGTTGTCTTTGCTTTGTTGTTTGTCGCTAGAGCTAGTTTCGGAAAGTTCGGTTTGATGTGACCAGCTTCTCCACAATTGTAGCATATTCTAACGTTAGCTTTCTCCCTACAGTCTTCTTCCTTATGTCCTGATATTTTGCACAAGTTGCAGTATATCGAGCATTTCCCTGAGTGTTTCCTTTTGCAGTACTTGCAGTTGGGTAAAGAGGAAGAACATGGTCCTTTCCCGTGGTAGGAATTACCATAACGTAGTTACCGAAAAATCTTTTGAGCTAAGTTCTTTTTCTGATTTTCCTTTTGTGTGCGTACCAATTCATCTGTCAAGGTGTTAGCAAGTTCTAGTGCTTCTTCTATGGTTTGTGGTCTATCTGCTTTGACTACATGTTTGATCTCACTGATTAATCCTCATATGTAACGGGAGATTAATACCGGTTCTGGTGAGGCTAGTGTGGGGACTATCCTTGCATATTCAAAGAATGTGGTAGTATATTCCCTGCAATCTACCCCAATCATTTTATGATTTAGGAATTTATTAGAAATCTGTTCCTTTTCATTAGGAGGACATAATTTTCTTTCAACTATTTCCTTAAAGTTGTTCCATTCCATACTGTAAACCCTGTCACTTCCTCTTGACTGGAGGATGGTATTCCACCACTCTAAGGCTGCATTCTTAAAGAGATTAGAAGCATACATGATTTTATCTTCATCTGCACATTTACTTATCTTTAAGACTGCTTCTGTCTTTTCTATCCAGCGCAACGCTGAAATGGCCCCTTCATTGCCTGAGAATTGTATCGGTTTGCATGATAAGAATTCTTTATAAGAACAACCATATGAGATGGTCCTTCTTATTTTTGGAATTGGAGCTTGGATAAATAGTCCGTGATTTCCATTCACGCTGTGATTTAGCTCAGTGGGTGCATGTTTACTTCTAATTATGGAATTATTATTTTCTGTCTTTTTAATAGTGTTGATAATATAGGGCATAGCATCTATGATTCCTTGAGCTACTATGTGTTCGATAACACTTTTATCCACTTGGTTCTCGTTATTATTATTATTATTATTATTATTATTCTGGATTTCCTGATTTACTTCGTTTGACATCTGAATTGTAAACATTATCAGGTATTAATATCACAGAATAATTTTAACAACAAACACTCAAGCAAATTGAACCAAAAACGTCGATCATTGCGACTTTTACTCTTTCCATACATATATGCATCTATTACAAATTACAACTGAAATTTAAACAATAGTAACTATGCATCGATATATATATATATATATATATATATATATATATATATATAGGTGATATTATATTAATTTATATCTATTTTAGTTGATATATTTTTTATTAAAGTAACAAATACACACATACACACACATATATATATATACATATATACATATATGTATATATATATACATATATACATATATATATATAGGGGAGGGTTATCTTGAGAACGCTAAATATTGCGAGAACCGTGAGAAAGAATGAAAAAACAAATCAAAACCAATTGTTTTTAATACAAACCTCATTGTAATTAAGATACAACATCCAAAAAAGAATTTACAACATTAAATAATTCATTTATTCTTTCAAAATAACTCTTTTTAGATTCTTTACACATGTGTAAATTTTCTTTATTTATAAATTCACGTAAATTTAAACGTGTAAATTAAATTTCTAACATTATATTCGAATAATAATGATAAGTGTAGAATTTATTTTTGAATTTGAAGTGTTTTTGACCAAGTTCTCGCGGTTTTTTCATTTGTTCTCACAGTTCTCACAATATTTAGCATTCTCATTTAAACATTCCCCTATATATATATATATATATATATATATATATATATATATATATATATAGAGAGAGAGAGAGAGAGAGAGAGGAGAAGGATCCGTTAGTAACCATCCTTTATTGCGAAAACCGCGAGAACCAATGTGAACACAACAAAAAATACCTAAAAATAGCTAAAAAAACACACAATTTTTTTTTAATGTTTTTTACATTAAAATCGCTACTTTTAAAAGTAGCGATTTTTTTATAAAAAATATTAAAAAAAATTGTGTGCTTTTTTATTTTTATTTTTTTAGGTTTTTTGAGGGTTTAGTCTTTAGCATTTTAGCTTGGGGGTAGTTGTTTTTAGGTTTTTTTTGGGGGGGGGTGGGGTGGGGGTTAGGTTTTTTAGGTATTTTTGGTTGTGTTCACATTGGTTCTCGCGGTTCTCGCAATAAAGGTGGTTCTCGCATGAACCTTACCATATATATATATATATATTAGGCGACTTGGTTTCTAGTATTGCATCTCATTCTCGTCATATTTCTAGACGAGTCTTTCCCCGATTTGGCGAATCCGGTTTCCTTCCTCAACCAACTCTTCACCATACTGGCGAAGTTCTTCGACATTCTCATGGCTCATTGGTGGCATTGGGCTGGCACTGGTTCAGGGTAAAGTGGTGCTGGTTCTTCGTAGGGATATGGGTTATCTAGTAATTCCTGAATTGCTCAGTCGTTGGCCCACCACTGATCTTAAGGGTTCGGTGTAGGAATCCTAGGTATCTCATTTGGATCAAAGGCTGGGATTGGACGTTGGTTTTCCTGGTTTTGTTCTAGGTTTATGGGTTGGTCAGGAAATAAAGGAAGTAATTGCGGTTCTGGTGCTGCAACTTGGTTGAAATCATGTTCCCCTTCTACATTCCCAAACATGTGAAAATTGTCTAATTGTCTATCCAATTCTTGTTCCCATAAAGGTCTAGTTTCTGGATTTTGGGTATTTCTCTCAACTCTATTCACTATTCTTTGTTGTTGAAAATTTTTCATCCTTTTTCTCCTCTCAGATTTTGCTCTATTAAACCAATCTCTCTTTTTAGGGGGAAAAGGTTCTTCGGATTTGGATTTAAAAACAAAGATATCCTCGGAATCGGCGGTGTATCCGGGGTTGGGTGGGATGTTCATTCATCCATTGGAGAATGAGGTAGATGACGATAAGCGTCAGAAGTACCCTGATCACTCATACCGTAAACTAAGAAAATTGTCAAAATGACATAAAATAATAATATACATACTTATACAGAATAACACACAAGTTATTTCCTAACATAATCGGTTAAAAGTTAGGTATTAAAAGAACACCTAAATGGCTTAAACCAGTTGCTCTGATACCACCCTCCGTCGCAACCCCGACCCCTACCCCGGGAGCGAGAGCCACAAACACGAGCTGGTGGTATCGGTGTTTATTAATTTGGCAGCGGAAATGAGACACCAGGATCATAGTTAGGATATAAATTTCAGAGTTTCAAAATACCAAACTTTTATATTAAACAAATGAGATAAAACCCATATTTCATTCATAATATCTTTATAGGGATAAACCCTAGTTGCTGAAAACCTAAACTTTTATTTAGGTAACTTTATAGCTACTTTCTTTAAGCCTTCAGTGCTCCATAGCTGGCTTCTAATAACTTTCACATCAAGTTACCTAAAATGCGTTTTAAAAATATTTTATCAGCAAGAAATATTGGCGAGTACATTCTAGTTTATAAAAATGAGCTTTTATAACTTTACCATATTAAGAGCGATTACAATGTTTATATCTACCCAATTACTCATTCAGTATTTGTCACGTTGGCATTTACAATGACTGTCGTCATATTACTATTGGCTAACTCTTTGTCCAATAGTAACGCTTGATTAGTAGTGAATACATAACCCTACATACCGGCAGTAATTGTAGAATACAAAGACTTAATCACTGTAAGTATAACTTAAAACATTTGAGATTTTGTAACACAGTTTGGTAGAAAAAGAGAATGACTCACATTGTAAACTTATGTTTTTGTACGGGCTTCCTGGTAATATTTCTTGATTATTTTCTTGAGTTTCTAATAAAAACATACAATGCACGCGTGTTAGTAAAATAACCCAAGTCACATTAGCCATACAACATGAGACAGAACCCCAACGGACTTAGTCAGGCAGAGCCTCGACATGTGTTGGTGGGTCCTAAATCAATCGGGTAGGTTAACGAATTAGTGATCGGGGGTTAAAATACTTACAACGGGGCAGAGCTTCTTGTTTTAGGGGGTATTTTAACATGAAATTTCGGAGTATAGGGACAGAGAGAGAAAGAAAATTGAGCGAGGTTGAAAGGCTGCACCTCTGCTCAATTTATACAAATTTCAGAAGCCTGTCGCGCCCTGCGACAGCCCCTCTCTTCTCTTTCGCGGCCCGCGAGGGCACCCTAGCTACGGCTAGGGTTGTCGGGTGGCCCCATAGGCTCGACATCTGTGGTGACACATGGCGCAAGGGGTAGCCGGCAAGCAAAGGCTTGTCGCGCCCCGCGACCAGCCTACCATCAACATGTCGCGGCCCGCGACAGGTGTGTTTTCTTTGATTCTTCATTTTTTATTAAAAATTAATATTACGCAGGTTCGGTTTTTTATTACGGAACGTTATAGGGCGTTTTCGAGGGTTGTTAAACATGTTATCTGGTATAGAGAATAAACACTGTGATTGGGGTTTGAATTTTACTGAAATTGTATTGAACCAGAACTAGGGTTACAGAAGAAGGTGTTTATATAGAACACCATTTTATACATTTAGTCCCTACACCATGACATATTGTTTACTTTTCGACATTCCCGAGACCACCAGATGCACCAGATTGCCACTTGCACTATGGAATACAATACCCGCCTCCATCTCCGCGAACCCCAGGCCTGCTTATAGACTTTAAATAGGTCATTTAGGCTGAACAAAAACAGCCTTGGCCATTTGCACCATGACCCGACAAAGTCCCAAATGGTTGAACGAAATGGCATGCAACGAACAAGTGTTCTGCTGTTTCGTCACACTCTCCACAGAATTTGCATGCCTTCGATTCCAATTGGATGTTTCTTCTATGTAACGAAACCATGGTTGGAATCCGATCTTGTTTGAGTCGCCAAGCAAGAAAGTTGACTTTGATAGGAGTCCACTTATTCCATTCGAACTCAAAGCTGAGACTTGGAAAGCGATAATTCTACATCCGATGTTTTAGACTGTGTACTGAAAACGATCCTATGGTTGGAAGTCGATCTTGTTTGAGTCGCCAAGCAAGAAAGTTGACTTTGATAGGAGTCCACTTATTCCATTCGAACTCAAAGCCGGGACTTGGAAAGCGATAATTCTACAACCAATGTTTTAGACTGTGTACTGAAAACGATCCCCCTGGCTCCATCGCCCAATCCCACCGGTCCTTTGCAGCCCCAATATGAACCCTTATTAAGGTTGTGGTTAAATTTTCCAGCTTGAAGTATTTCATCTCTCGTGTTTGGTTGGCGATTCCAATGAAACTTTATTGTTATATTCCCATTAGAATTTAATTTACAAACCCCCAGCCACCAAAACATTCTTCTCCCGCTCCAGACTATAGAGAATGGGGTATTTCTTGCACAAAGGCTCTTCGAGTAACCACACATCTTTCCGGAAAACTATATCATTACCATTCCCCATGTAACCTCTAAACATTTCAGCCAACACAAGCCCGTACTCTTCCACCTCTTGACCCACTTTAAACACTTGTTTCCATGGCACTGAACTTGACAACTTACATGGAATAAAATTCCATGATTTTGTGCTATGATGGATACTCCATATAACTTTCCTCCATAACCCATTGGTGTCGGTTTTAAACCTCCACCGCCATTTTGCAAGCATCGCAAGGTTTGCCTCCCTTAAAGACCCTAACCCCGCCCCACCACATGATTTCAGTGTCATCATATTTTTCCATGCTACCCAATTCACTTTATCGTGCTTCGGTGTAATATCCCATAAGAATTCCCTTCGTATCTGTTCCAACTGATTTATAACCTGCATTGGAGCTCTATATAACGAGAAAAAGTATGTCGGAAGAGCGTTTAGCACAGATTTAATTAATGTGATTCGCCCCCGAAAGGAAGCCATTTTCGCCTTCCAAGATGACAGTCGCTTCTTGAAAACGTCTAGCACCGGTTTCCAATGCTTTACGAGGTTCATATTTGCTCCAACCTGTAATCCCAAATGAATAAATGGAAAGGAACCCACTTTACATCTTACTATTCGAACCATTTCTTGTATCCGTGTATTATCAACCCCAACCCCAAACAAGTTGCTCTTTTTTAAGTTAACCCGTAATCCTGAAGCTAGATAAAAGCACCTAAGGATCCTAATTAGATTGCATGCACTAGTCAATGACTACTCACCAAAAAGACCACATCATCTGCATACAAAAAGTGTGAGAGTGTCGGACCATGTGGCGTGCATTTAATGCCATTGTACAAGCCTCCTAAACATGCCTCTTTCACCACCCCGGTCAGCACCTCCATGACAATAAGGAAAATGAATAGAGATATGGGATCCCCCTGCCTATCACACCCCAACCAATGGTGGAAACATCGGAGTGAGACGAAAACTAGATTGCAATAGACTTCATAATGCTAAATGTGACAAGTATTTAATAAACAAATATCATTTCATTGCTAACATCAAGTACATTGTTCGAAATAGAATTACAACAAGTTTGAAACAAAATAAAATAGAACATGTATTAAAGTTTAAGGTGCGTTTCTAGGCGTCCTACTAGATTCCGTGCATCATCATCAAAATCTTGCAACACGTATTAAAGTATAGTTCAATGCTAAAAGTATTGGCAAGCATACAAGTTTGAATACTAGCATATGTATAAAAGCTTGAACAAATCCACATGACAAAATTGTTATCAAGAATTAACGTATAACTGGCATGTAATTATAAATGTCAACCCAAAGTTTACCGCTAGCGTAATCTTATCTTAGCAACGATAAGACCGTTCTGTATTTAACTTAACATGACCTCAAGAATACGGGTGGTGCGTTACTCCTATAGCGCTATACATGTTAAAGGAGACTTGATCGAAGTTAATGACAAGAATAAAGCATAAGAATGTTTATACGAACTCAAGCATAACGTATTAAGCATGTATGTTGGATTGTTTGTTTGTGATTTAAGCATAAAGTATGTGATTGCATATGTTTAATAGTAATAAACGTATTACACCCAAAAGTGTAAAAGTAAAAGGGGTCCTGTATACTCACAATTTTGCAAAGCTTTCCGATTATCCGCGAATTGACGAGTTGTTGAGAATGGGGAAAAGAAGGTGTATGGTCATTCGGAGTTTAACGAAGAATTCGGATTAGAATTTAAGTTACAAAAAGTATCTATTCATAAAATATATCTTGTCTAAGTACTCGTTTTGACACTAAGTTTGTATGTGATTTCATGGGTCCTAGTTTGCCCATTAGAATCGAAAACGAGAAACTTAGAACATCAGATAAAGTAACCTAAGTTAATGACACATAATCATAAACCGATTAGTATCATGAGTTCAGCTATATATATATATATATATATATATTTTATATAGTAGTCCTAAAACTAAGTCCATCATGATTGTCATGGATGTCATATAAGTCAAGCATGGAGGTAAATTTAACCTCATTGTATGAATTCACCAATGCACAAATAATCACAAGGTTGATTCGGATGGTCATGAATGAAAAAGGAAATATAAAACTATCTAACATTTCATCAAGTAGCCAAGTAAGATCAACCCGGGTGTGCCGTCTCAACATGGAAGGAATGAACCAAGTGTTGGAGGCTGGACGGGGTTGTGTTACTTTAGGACTAGTAAGCTACTTGGAATAGCAAGATAAAACATCAAGTGAGGTTTAGAACAAGTTAGTATAGCCATGGCTTCCAAGGTTCACACTTTCATCAAACACAAGTCTTGCCATATGAACTATGGTAAAATTGGATGATTTCAACACTTGTGGGTTGTCTTAAACCCCATCAAAACAGAAATTTTAGAGGGTGTTTGCACCTCTAAACTCATAAGAATCAACCATACACAAGCTCACTAACTATAGACTTGATTAGAAGTAAGGTAGGTATAAGATTGCATAAGAAATCATAAGTTTTATAAAAGCTAACAAGATAATCTTCCAAAACAGAAAGTTTGGACCTCAAAATGGTGATGTTCCACCTTAGTTTACCATGGTAAACTTGCGGATGCACTCCTAGAGGTGTTCCAAGCCTTGAAATGGAAGAAAAGATTAAGAATTGATGAAGAAAAGTGAGCTTGAACTTACTTTTGGACTTGGAATAATTCTGCCATATCTTGTGTTTGCAACTGATTTGAGAGAGATTGAGAGTGTAGATGAGTTGGGAAAGTGAAAATGAGTGATAGGGAGCTTGCTTATATAGTGGTTGGTTAGGGTTTAGTGTTTAATGAGGATTAAAGATGATTAGGGAGTAAAAAGGTGGCCCATCCATGACCTAGAAACAATAATATGCGGATCAAAGGGTTTCATGGACCGCGACAGATATAGCTTAGTGTATCGCGCCCCGTGGCATCCCATTTTACTAGCCCCAAGTTTGATTTATTGCATTTTGGTCCCTGAACTTTGATATTCTTATTATTTTAAGCCATAACTTCCACTTTTAGCACATTTTCAAGTATGTAACATGTATGCAACCATAATTTGAGTGTCGTGAATGAATGTATAAGTATTTGCATGTATAAAGAGTATCGAAACACGTATTTAAATGACTGAATGAACGAATAACAAGTATGTATAAAATATGAATTTCATTACAATCAAAGTCTCGAATTACGAAACTGAAAGTGGAATATGAACACGATATGAATACAAGTTTCCAAAAATAAAAATAAGATTACACTTTCTAAATAAGGAAAGTACGAAATGCGAAGCGTTACACTGCCACAGACCCCTATAGCATGAGAATTCCTATGTAGCATGATCCGTTCACCAAGACTGATGCACGAGCTGATGTTATAGTCGCCATTACTCATTTTCTCCAAAGCAGTGGGAGGTTCATTTGTACCATTATCGAGTCTAAAAACTACCAACTAACCAAGTCATAAACCTTTTCGATATCTACCTTGAAAATAAACCCTTCTTTCTTATTTTTTTCATCCACGAGATAACTTCATTCAACACAAGTGGGCCGTCAAGTATACTTCTGTTCGCCAAAAATACAGTCTGTTCATTTGAAATCAACCCCGGGATGATTGATTTTAGACGATTTGCGAGCATTTTTTATATAACTTTGTTGACACACCCAATTAGGCTGATAGGCCTATAGTCTGCAAGGCCTTCAGGATCATTACACTTAGGAATAAGCGCTAAGAATGATGACGAACAACCCTGATTAATCATGGCCCCATGATAAAATTCTCCATCACTTTCACGAAATCATTTTGGAGCCAATTCCAACACTTTTTCAAAAATCTTAAATTGACGTCGTCGGGGCTGAGGGATTTATCCCCGCTACAATCCCAGACTGCTTTCCGAATTTCGGCATCCATAAAGGTACTGACCAATTCCTCCACTTCCATATTTGATAAACTGGCTAGATTTGGGCAATTCAGGCCAGGTCTCGCCATTATTGGTTCCATGATTTATCCTACAAAAAAAGAGAAAATATAATCTTTGACAAGTGGTGGAGTATCCGTCCACATCCCATAAATTAGGAGCCCATTTATTATTATGTTGCTCATGTTGGCATTTATAACCCGATGAAAGTACGTCGTGTTTTCATCTCCCTCAACCGCTTACCTAATTCTGGATTTTTGTTGCAGGTCTAAGGATTTTAATCTATCCGCCTCTAAGATAAAAGTTTTGCAAGCCGCTCTCAACCCCAACTCTTCAGTGATTAACTGCCTAGCCTCAGCTTCGACCTCTCAGGCTTCCAATTCAGGCATTTTTGCTCAATATTCTCCTTCCGTAGACTTCTTATAATTCAAAACCCAATCCCTTATTTTGAACTTAACCCATTTCAGTTTTGTAGCCAACCCCAAAGCCGCGACGCCATCAAATCGGAACCCTATGCTAAATGTTCAACATAATCAAGTAGCCCATGCATCTCTAACCATGAGTTAAAGATTCTACAAGGAATTGGCCTGTAGTCGTTTGACCGCACGGACAATAAGATGGGACAATGATCCAAAACAACATGCAAAAGTGCTACAAGCGATGCCATCGGCCATTTTGATTTAAAATCCTTGCACACCAAGTATCTATCAAGTTTTCTCATGTTGACCCCATTATCAGCATGGTAAGTGAATTTACGCCCTCCCATTTGATACTCTACCAACTCAGCCGACTCAATAAAGTGGTTAAGATAAGAGGCGTTCAAGGCCACAAATTTCGAGTTAAAATTCTTGGCGGGTCTCGAACATCATTAAAATCTCCAACAAAAATCCATAACCCCTCCAAAGATCTTCTGAAGAATAAAAGTTCTAACCACGGTGTCCTCCTTTCAATAGGATCATTATAGGCGTAAACATTTACAATGTTAATCAACTCACCCGAATGATTTAGTACACCCGATATTATTGTGAACCGTTGTTGCTTTATAACATGGCTTTTTATGAAGTTCTGAAATGTAACACTTTGTAAAATCTACAAAACCTGCTGTTGGAAAAAAAGGGTCACATGTGATGTTACATCTATATAAACGGGTGAAAAAAGTGTAACATACTAATTAATTTTCTCTCTCATGACAAAAGTTGTTACATGTTAGAATTCTGAAAAACGTTGTAAACACGTGGCAAAATGGCGTCCATGCATTGGGTTTCTTGAGTTTTTTGAACTCACATGGGATCATTTGGTATATTTAAGCTATATATATATATATATATATATATATATGCCATTTAGGGGAAGGTTCAAATGAAAACCACTAGTTAACGCGAAAACTCGAAAACTAACTAAAAAAAGCCAAAAAAACATACCAAATTTTTTTTTTTTTTTTTTTTTTGCAAACCAATTTTCGCAGGTTTTTCTATATAAAAAAAAATTTTCCAAAAAAAAAAAAAAAAAAAATTTTTTTGTGTAGTGCACATGTGTAATACTACATATGTGTATGTATACTACATATGTGTATTATTACACATGTGCACTACACAAAAAAATTTTTTTTTTTTTTTTTTGAAAATTTTTTTTTATATAGAAAAACCAGCGATTTTTATAAAAAAATTGAAAAAAAAAAAAAAATTTGTGTGTTTTTTAGGCTTTTTTTAGTTAGTTTTCGAGTTTTCGCGTTAAAAGTGGTTTTCATTTGAACCATCCCCATGCCATTTATAAGAAGAAATCTCATATTAGTTAAGAAAACTATGAAACCCGAATGAATGGACCTCCTTTTGCCACATGTTACATTTTTTTGTAGACATGTTATGTGTAACCCCTGAGAGACTACCATGTGTTACGTGTAACAACTTTTGCAGACTTTCAGCTTTTTTCTGAAAAAGCTAAAAGTGTAGCATGACCAATCTCAACCCTTAATTGTTTTAAATGGATGGTAGAGATAAGATTTCTAGAGTTTTGGTAACTCACATGGGTTTTCTTTCTATCTCTCCCTATATATATTCATGTGGGAATTAGATTTAATGAGAGAACTTGAGAACTAGTGTGAACACAAACAATAAACCCCCATAAGTGGTGTTTGTTTTTGTAAAAAAGATATGCGCAGGCTGTTCCGTCTACGCAACGCAGATCATACGCATACATTGTCATCTGCAGACTGTTTGTTTTTATAAGACGTTTCATTAAAAAATGTCTGAGCGAGCTCTTCTTGGTGCAAACTTGACCCAACCACTTCTAAGATCTTCTAAGGTCTGCCATGGGTTAAACATTACGACCGTCCACGTCCATCACCCACCACCACCGTCCGTACACCACCACCAGTTTATTTTAAAAGTCTACATACGTTAAAAAACAAACAGTCTTCTTCTTGCATACTGCAGAGGTTTTGTCCAATTTTTTTCTTCTACAGATGTCTGCAGATGTGCTTCACAGACTGCATACATTTTACCTCTTAAAAACCAAAGTTCTGATACGTGAACTCTCTCTTGAATATTGAGAGAGGATTGCATTCCATTTATATTAATTTACAATACAATAAAAATAGGAAACATATTAACAACATTTGACTATACATAAAGAAAGGAGAAATTATAGGCATGATAGGTTCCATTCCAATATTATCTTTTATCCCCCCTCAAGCGCACAGGCGGTGGACATACACGTAGCAGATCTCTGAAATCTTCGAACTGTGGTCGTGGTAAACTCTTAGTGAAAATGTCCGCGACTTGAAGCTTGGTAGGAATGAACTTAGTGTGTAACTTCCCTGACAGAACTAGCTCTCGAACAAAATGGTAGTCTAAATCAATATGCTTTGCTCTTTTATGAGACACCGGATTTTGAGACATGAATAATGCACTGCGATTGTCACATAAGAGAGTCGAACGTGAAGCAGGTAAAGCATGAAGTTCCTTCAAAAGATGAGTTATCCAAACAATCTCAGCCTCGGCATTAGCCATTGCACGATACCCAGACTCACAGCTCGATCTTGAAACCGTTGGCTGTTTCTTTGCACTCCATGAAACAAGGTTGCCGCCTAAAAAAATAGAATAACCGTATGTTGACCTCCGAGTTTCAATACAATGCGCCCAATCCGCATCCGAATACCCCAATATAGATGATGACGTCGGGCGAGTGAACACAAGACCATGAGCAATAGTTCCCTTAACATAGCGAAGGATCCGTTTAACTAATTGAAAATGATGTTCGGTTGGAGCATGAAGGTGTTGACATGCTTGGTTTACGGCATAGGCGAGATCCGGTCTAGTGATTGTGAGGTATTGAAGAGCGCCGACTAGGGAACGGTAATGGGTAGGATCCGAGTAGGGAGGACCATCAGAAGTGAAGGTGTTAGCGAAAGAGGAGTTGGGACAGGTTTAGCATGGTTCAAACCGGCCCGAGTTAGAATATCGTTTGCGTATTTGGTTTGTGTGAGGAAAAGAGTGGAGTTGGATTGGACAACTTCGAGACCAAGGAAGTAGTTCAAAGAGCCGAGATCCTTAATGGCAAACTCTTGATGTAACCGACTTGTAAACGTAGAAATAAGAGATGATTTGTTACTCGTAAGAATAAGATCATCGACGTATACAAGAAGGTACATTAGAGAGTCACCATGATGAAAAACAAATAGAGACGGATCCGCATGGCTACAAGAGAAACTGTATGAAATAAGAAAGGAACTGAGGCGCTGAAACCAAGCTCGGGGAGCTTCTTTAAGCCCGTATAGAGCTTTGTTGAGTTTAAAAACACGTGTCGGGAACTTCGGATCAACGAACCCCGGAGGTTGCTCCATGTAGACCGTTTCGGAGAGGGAACCATTTAGAAATGCGTTGTTGACATCAAGTTGATGTAGCGACCAACCATGAATAATGGCTAAAGATAGAACGACGCGTATGGTGGAGGCTTTAACAACGGGGCTGAACGTATGAGTAAAGTCGAGGCCCGGTATCTGAGTGAAGCCTTGAGCAACCAGACGGGCCTTGTAACGATCCAAGGAGCCGTCGGAATGATACTTAGTTTGATACACCCATTTCGAACCAACCACGTTAGTAGCAGTGGGACGCGGCACAAGAGACCACGTTCGGTTTCGGTGAAGAGCTTGTAGCTCGGCGGTCATGGCATCCATCCAATGAGGATGTTTGGATGCGCTTTTGAAACCTTTCGGATCAACCGAAGATAAAAGTGCCGTATGAAGGGATGAATGCATGGCCTGAGCAAGGTAGGCAGAATGTTTAGGATTAGGTTTAAAAGTACCAATCTTGGATCGAGTAACCATGGGATGGGCCGATGATGAAGTTATGGGATTTAATGTAGGAGGAGGAGAGGGGACCGAAGCATTGTCACTAGATTCATTTGGTGAGGGTGATAAATTTTGATTAGAAGGTGAAGGTGGGTCAGGAGGTGAAGTAGGGGTGGATGGGTTAGTGGACGATGGATGGGGCATTTGGTGAGGATGGATTGGTTGATTTGTAGGAGGTGATTTGCACAAAAAACATGGTGGGGTAGGGGTACTGGGAGATTTTGTTGGAGAAGTAGGATTGGGTGAGGTGTTGGTAGTGTTATTAAAGGGGATGGGGTCATGGAAAGTTAATAGAAAAATATCACAAAGATTTTTAGAGGAAGAATTATCGGTGCAAGGAAAAAAGGTCTCGTCAAAACGAGCATGGCGTGTTATATACATACGAGAAGATGCCGGGTCAAAACATTTGTAGCCTTTGTATTGCGGGGAATACCCCATGAAAATACAAGGAATGCTACGTGGTGCGAGTTTGTGAGGAGCATAATCACGTAGGTACAGATAAACACAACATCCAAAAACACGAAGATTGTGGTAATCGAGCTTAGTAGAGAAAAGCATTTCAAAGGAAGATTTATCATTTAGTACTTTGGTTGGAAGTCGATTTATTATATATGTAGCCGTACTAAATGCATCAACCCAATGAGTGACCGGGACGTGAGCATGGAATAACATAACTAAACCCGTATCCACTATATGACGATGTTTTCGTTCGGTGCGACCATTTTGTTGGGCGGTGTACGGGCAAGAAAAACGATGAAATGTGCTATTGTCCTCAAATATTTTTCGGACATATTGGTTAACGAATTTCGTGCCACCGTCACTTTGAAAGATTTTGACTTTTCGTGAAAACTGTGTTTGTACAAGTCGCAAGAAAGTTTGTAATGTTGAGTAAAAATCAGTTTTTAACTTAAGTGGATATAACCATGAGAAACGTGAATAATCATCTATATACACCACATAATATTTATATCCATCCGAGCTTAGGATCGGAGATGGACCCCATAAGTCACAATGAATAAGATCAATGGGGTGAGAAGCACGTTTTTCGTTTAAATCAAATGGTAATTTCCGGGCTTTAGCAAGTTGACAAGGCGAACATAAATTTGGTTTCGGCAAAATAGAAGTAAATTGCAAACAACCATGTTTCTTTAAAATGGAAATGAAATCAAAAGCAACATGACCCAAACGATTGTGCCACAATTCAAATGAAGCTTTATTCGAAGAAACGGAAGCAAAAAAAGCCGAAGATTTATCCCGGAGTATGTAGAGACTGTTTTCACACCGACCTTGAGCGAGAGGTTGGCTTGTTTTGCGGTCTTGAATAAGAAAAAACGTATCTGAGAAAAGTACATCAACAGGATAATCTTTAGTCAACTTGCTAATGGAAAGTAAATTTCTGGTTATTTTAGGAACAACCAAAACGTCATTTAAGGACACACAACCATTAATTTTAACATCTCCTTTATGAGTGATAGGAAGCGAATGCCCATTACCAAAGAAAACGGAAGAGGAACCAGTGTAAGGAGAAAAAGATTGAAGTTTACCAGTGTCGTCTGTCATGTGAAGATCGGCGCCAGTATCCGCAGTCCAGTCGGGTTCCTCACCAGAAAACCAACATTGAGCATGAAACCCTCGAGCAAGATTCTCATGTCCCGAGGCAGCGGTAACAAAAGAGGAGAGTTTGGGACACTTGTTTGCGTAATGGCCATTCGTGCGACATAGTTGACAGTGAGGAGGCCTACGCGGGTTTTTTGAAGTATGTGGGTGGGACTGATTTCGAGAAAACGACCCGAAACTGGAGGAGCCAGATCTGGGTCGGCTGTTGGAAGAGCCATTCGACCTGGCTTGGTGAGAAACGAAGGCGACGGGGGCCGGAGTAGGCGGATGAAGGCTGCGCAAGAATTGTTCTTGACTCTCCGCCTTGGTGAGAAGGTCACGGAAACAAAGAGGGTCACGAGCGGTGCGAATAGCGGTGGACCAACTTTCAAACGTGGGACCGAGACCACAGAGAAACCAATGGGTTTTATCCGTGTCGCTTACCGGATGCCCAATAGCCGAAAGTTGATCGCAAATTATTTTGAATTTATGACCAAACTCGGCCACAGTAGACGATCCCTTGGTTAATTGTCGAAGGTTGTCATGCAAAAGGTGTATGCGTTCCAACGAGGTATTGCTATAGGCGGCTTGTAAGGCTTTCCAGATCTGATGAGAAGTGCTTAGGCCAAGGATTTCGGCCACAGCTTCTTCCGTAAGAGAGGCGTTAAGGATGAGAATGGCTTGTTGATCAGCAAGGAACCAAGTGGTGAAGGCAGGATTCACTTGTTCCTTGGAGTCAACGATGGTGGTTTTAGGAGGAGCAGTGATGGAGCCGTCTACATATCCGAGGAGTTTTTGGTTGGCGAGGAGAGGAGTGATTTGGTAAACCCAGGGAAGATAATTGGTAGAGGATAGTTTAATATTGATCATATGTAACAGAGTAGCCATAGGGAGGGAGTTTTCGGGGGTGGTAGAGGAGGAAGAAGCAGGTTGCGACATGGCAGGAAAAGGGATGGAAGAAGAAGATTGATTGCAGGAAGGAAGGATTAAGGAAGGAGATGACCTAGTTTGGCTGATACCATGTGATACGTGAACTCTCTCTTGAATATTGAGAGAGGATTGCATTCCATTTATATTAATTTACAATACAATAAAAATAGGAAACATATTAACAACATTTGACTATACATAAAGAAAGGAGAAATTATAGGCATGATAGGTTCCATTCCAATATTATCTTTTAAAAGTGCACCTTACCCTACCAAAATCATCAAAATAAAAAAAAAATCAAAGAAGCAAAAGCAAAAAATCATTTCAAGTAAAACGTATAGAGATTAAACAATGTACATAAAATTTAAAGAATTTCACAAAGGGAAATTCAGACAAGCTAAGATAATACTTTCTAAAAATACACGATTCAAAACAATTTAAAGACTTCGAACGGTTGTATAAAACCAAATTATCTGTGTCAGAGTCCTACAAAAATTGTTAAATGTTAATCGATTAAGATCTAACAAAATATTTAAAAATTAGTTTTTAACTCACTATATATAGCGGGTTCATTAGAAAACGTGATGAAGTCTTTCTTGACTATGGAAACAACCTTTCATCATACTTTTTGGCCACCTTTTGTCTCTTTTATGCCATAGTTTTTTTTTCTTTCTTTTGTGCCATATAGTTGACAAGGAAAGTAGATCACATTTTCTTCGTATGTAATTTTTCCATGGCTATTTGTAATTGGTTTTGCACGTGTAATTTGTTTTGGTTAGGTTGGTGTTCTCCAGCTTATTTTTGTAACTTGTACTGATTTGTATTACCATATTTGAAGATACACGGAACTAATTCTAGGTTTATTAGTTTGGTTTATGTTTCAATCATGAGGGTTAATCTTCTTAATCCTTCCTGAGCTAGAGCAATGATCCTTCCTGCAAAACAATCAACACCCCGTTAAGCTCGTTAAGAGGGGAATATGGGGGTTTCCCTCTTAACCACTCTCCGGCGTGAGAATAAGTATTTGTTTTGAGGAAATAAGTGTGTGTTCAGAGTGAGAGAGTAGAGAACAGAATGAATCAACCTGTGTATGAAGGTCCCTATTTATAGCCGGAGTATTGTAGAAGGAGATGGGCCGATAGGCCTTGGGCCTAGAGACGACAACAAGGAATATCCTTCTTGTCGCTTCTATGACGACCGTTAGTGCTTCTAGAAGATCTTCGGAAGCTGGCACACCTTGATTGCAGCCACTTGTTGTCTCTCTGACATCAGCAGGTGAGTGGAGATCATGGGGCAGTTGTCGCCGCCCCTTGATTGGTGCCATTAGGCGTCCTTGTGTACCTTTTGTCTCCTGCACGATTGTTGATCGTGGAGCACGATAGAATACAGCCTGTTGGACGCTTATTGGCTTACTCCTCTGCCACTCGTACCTTTCGTGCTTCCTAGAATGAACCTGCGCCGCTACCCTCGCGCGGCCTTTGGTGTGTGTGCAATCAACCGGCGCAAGGTCTAGGGCTTGAGGGCCTTCATTCAGGATGCTAAGTGTAGAATTTGAGCTTTACCTTTGTTTATGCCTACCGCGCGGCTTAGGCGGTGCCTAAGTAGTCCGCGCGGGGTCTGTAAATTGGTCAGATTAGTGTCTAAGGAGTATGGTTCTGCGCGCGACCTGATTGGTCTGCGCGGCTTTTTGGGACCATACCCCTTCAAGTCCCCCCATTCCAGTGCTGCTTCCATGCGTGAAGTAAATTGTTGGAGCTCTGGACTTAGAAAAAAGGAGTGTGCTATAACAACCCTCCTAAATAATTTTCGACACCCCTAATATATTTAAAGTATCCTTATATGTATTAAAATATACCCCGTATGCGAAAACCGAGCCCAAACACCCTTATATCATTAAAATTAAATAAAAAACAAGATTTTAGGGCTGTCGCGGGCAGCGTAGGACCCCTCCTTGGTCTACGCGGGGCGCAAGCGATAGGACAAGAGGCGCAGCCCGGAGCTGCCACGTGTCACGAGCGTGTCGAGCCTATAAGTGATGATCGGTCATAGGTAGGCCCTACAGACCTATGCCGCGGGCCGCGTAAGAAGACCTTTGAGTCTTCGCGGGCCGCGAGGAACTGCGAAACCAGCACTATAAATAGGTGGGATCGGCTTCAGTCCCAAATCGTTCAACTTCTTTCTCTCTCTCGAATTTCATAAGTGTAGAAGTAATTTTCGGGTAGAATACCCCCCTAAATAACGAAGTTCTGCCTCGTTGTAAGTATTTTAACCCCGGTTACGTATTAGATACGCTGCCCGATTGATCCAGGGTTCCGTAACGGCTGTCGTGGTTCTGCCCGACGTAGTCGTTGGAATACCGTCTCGGGGAGGGTATTACTAATGTAAATATTGGGTTATTATACTATCATGTGTGCATTTGTGTATTTAATAGATAATCACTAGGAAATCCTTAAGGAAAACCCTAAGACAGCAATGTGAGTAATCTCCTTTTTGTAAACTGTTTTTACAAAACCTTAAATAATTTACAATGTGATTAGCAGTGATTGAGTCTTTGTAGTTCTTCCATTACTGCCGGTATGTTGGGGTTTTTTATACAAAATGTGGAACACGTTACCATTGGACAAAGAGTTAGCCAATGTGTAATATGACCCACCAGTCAGGATTGACAATACTGAATGAGTAATTGTGTAGAAATAAACATTGTAATCGCTCTCAATACTGTTACAGGATAAAACTCTTCTTGATTAAACTGGGATTCACTAACCAGTATTTCCCACTGACAAAATGTTTTAAACGCGTTTCAGGTAACAAAATGTGAAAGCCAAATAGAAGCCAGCTGGACAGCACTGAAGGCTTGCAAAAGTGGCTATAAAAGTTACCTGAATAAAGAGATGTTTTTATTAAATAAAATAGGGTTTATCCCTATAAAAATTGTGTGTACTGAAAACTTGGGAATTTCCCACGTGTTTAATACTATAAAAGTGTGGTATTTACTCTAATAAAATATTTCCTAACTACGGTCCTGATGTAATTTCCGCTGCCAAAATGATAAACATCGATACCACTGAAACTGGTCTCGCGGCCGCCCGTTCCCGGGACAGATAGGGGACGGGGGTTGCGACAGAAGGTGGTATCAGAGCTAAGCCACTGATTCAGCCACATAAATGTTCTGCTGACACCAAGATATTATTTAAAATGTTAGGAAATTAATAACGAAAATACGTACATATTTTATTGTTGTGTGTTATTTGACTATTTGTTAGTTTACAGTATGAGTGATCAAGGACCCTCCGACGCCTATCGTCAGTTGTCCAACTCACCTCAAAACGAAGGTACCTCTTCACAGCCTACCCTCTCAGGGTATTCAGCTGATAATGAAGATGGGATATTCGTGTTTAAGGCTCAGTCTGAAGAGCCATTCCCTTCTAAAAAGAGAGGATGGTTCAGTAGGGGAGCACATGAACGTAGGAAGAGAATGAAAAAGTTACAACAACAGCAAGTCCTAGCAGCCGCTAAGAGAGAAACAGATGCTCACACCCAAGATATGCTTAATAGGAGTTTAGCAAATTTCCATATCTTAGCAACCACAGCTGCCGACCCAAACCTGGATCAACTCATAGCACCCCAACCATTACCCTTGATTCCCACACAACCAATGGAGATTGAAGTCAACCCAGAAAACCAAATCCCAGTACCTGATTTTGACCCAACTGAGATACCTAGAGTACCAGCACCCAATCCCTTAGACCCAGACTACGACCCGTGGTTTGACGATCATAGGGATTATCAGCAACGCTACCCAATATCAGAGGAACCCATACCAAACCTAGCTGCTTACCCAGGTCTGGACCCTCTAGATCCCTATTATGATAATGATGAATACATTAGGGAAATTCTAGAGAATCCATATCCTCAGGAAGAACTCATGCCACAGTACCCAGATCCAGTACCAGCACCTACACCCCCAATGAGTGCAGAGAATGTGCAAGAACTCCAAACCTTTGGTGAGGAGATTTTAGAAGGTAGTGAGAGGATGAGGCAAATCGGAGAACGACTCGTCTGGAAGTATGACGAGCGTAATATGGAGTTCTAGATGAACCCATATCAGTGAAATTAGGCATGTAGTCAAGGCAGCTAGACCTCAAACCATAGAAGAAGCTGTAGAACTAGCAAACACCTTGACTGACGAGTTAGTACGTACAAAAGAAGAAAACCAGAGGAGGAACCTAGCTCAGAAACTTACCCAAGAATTTTGTTTTGGAAATTCCAATCGTGGGAAAAATGTAGGTTCTACTTTTGCACCGTACTGCAAGTATTGCAAAAGGAAGCATTCTGGAAGATGCTCTATATATTGCAATTTTTGCAAAATATCTGGACACAAGGAGGAAGACTGCAGGAAGAAGCCTAACAACAGGATATGCTACAACTGTGGAGAATAAGGTCATATTAAGCCAAACTGTCCAAAACTAGCTCCAGCCATGAACAACAAGAATACTAAAAATGCTAGAGTATTTGTTCTGACCGCAGAAGAAGCAAAGATGATCCCGGACGTGATCGCCGGTACGTTTTTAGTTAATGATGTTTTTGCTAAAGTATTATTTGACTCTGGTGCAAACCAAAGGTTTATTAATACTTCATTTTGCAAAATTATCAATCAACCATGAACTAAACTCCCACAAGAATGTCTAGTAGAGACAGCAAATGGAGAAACCATTAAGATTTCTGAAATCTTGCAGGGAGCAAGAATAGAATTTTTAAATCAAAAATTTATTGCAAACCTTTACCCAATGAATCTGGCAGTATTTGATGTTGTGTTAGGAATGGATTGGTTAATATCCAATAAAGCCAGTATTTTATGTGATCAAAAATCAATTCAAGTAAATTCACCAAAGGGTGAAAAGATCACAATTAAAGGAGATAAGCCCTCTAGATCCACAAAATTCATCTCTGTGATGAAAACAACAAGTTATGTAAGAAAAGGGTCATTAGTGTATTTGATTTCCATAATCATTAATACCAAAGGAAAAGAACTGAAAGATATTCCAGTAGTATCCCAATTTTCAGATGTATTTCCAGAAGAATTACCAGGACTACCGCCAGATAGAGAAGTTGAATTCAGAATCCACCTGCTACCAGGAACAGCACCAATTGCCAAAGCACCTTACCGTTTGGCACCCGCAGAAATGCAGGAACTAAAGAAACAGTTAGACGAATTGTTGGAGAAAAGATTTATACAGCCAAGTTCATCGCCATGGGGAGCACCGATTTTATTTGTTAAAAAGAAAGACGGATCAATGCGTATGTGCATTGACTACCGTGAATTAAACAAAGTCACGATTAAAAATCGGTATCCATTACCGAGAGTCGATGATCTATTCGACCAATTACAAGGAGCTCGATTTTTCTCTAAAATCGATTTACGATCAGGATACCATCAGTTAAAGGTACAGGAAGAGGACATTCCTAAGACGGCTTTTAGAACAAGGTATGGTCATTATGAATTTACTGTCATGCCATTTGGTTTAACCAATGCCCCAGCCGCATTTATGGACATGATAAACCGAATATGTAAGCCATATTTGGATAAATTCATAATTGTCTTTATAGATGATATTCTCATTTACTCTAAAAGCAAAGAGGAACATGCAGCGCATCTGCACGCACTTCTAAGTTTATTAAGAAAAGAACAGCTTTATGCTAAGTTTTCAAAGTGTGAGTTTTGGTTAGAACATGTACAGTTTCTTGGGCATTTAGTCAATCATAAAGGAATTCATGTGGATCCCACAAAGATCGAAGCGATTACTAAATGGAAAACCCCTGAGTCACCAACCGAGGTTAGAAGTTTCTTAGGATTGGCCGGTTATTATAGAAGGTTTATTCGAGATTTTTCTAGAATAGTCATTCCCTTAACTAAGCTAACATGTAAATCTGTTAAGTTTGAATGGGGACCAAAACAAGAAGAAGCTTTTAGAATTCTTAAGCAAAGACTAACAAATGCACCCATACTAGCGTTACCAGAAGGAACTGAAGACTTTATAGTCTATTGTGACGCTTCTAAGTTAGGCTATGGATGTGTGTTGATGCAACGTCAAAAGGTTATAGCTTTTGCATCTAGACAACTTAAGAATCATGAAGAGAATTATTCAACCCATGATTTAGAATTAGGAGCTATAATTTTTGCCCTTAAGATTTGGAGACATTACCTATACGGTAGTAAGTTTACCATTTTCACTGATCATAAGAGTTTAAGGTATGTTTTCGGGCAAAAGGAGTTGAATATGAGACAAAGACGCTGGATGGAAATACTTAGTGATTATGATTGCAATATCCAGTACCATGCAGGAAAGGCAAACGTAGTAGCTGATGCTTTAAGTCGAAAGTATCACGAAAATCCAAAAAGAGTGCGTTCTCTTAAGTTAAACCTGCAGGTAGATTTAAATGAACAGATTAGAAAAGCATAAGAATCAGTACTCAAGGATGATACTGAGAAATTGAAAGGAATGATTAAGGAACTAGAACCAGGAACAGATGGAATTTGGAGATTCTATAAGAAAAGAATATGGATACCTAAATTAGGAATCCTACGCCACCGTATATTCGAAGAAGCCCATAAGTCTAAGTATACGATGCATCCTGGAAGTGATAAGATGTATCAAGACTTAAGAAAGAATTTCTGGTGGATAGGAATGAAAAAGGATATAGCAGCATATGTTGCAAAGTGTCTGACATATTCACAAGTTAAAGCTGAACATCAGAAACCCTCAGGTTTGTTGCAGCAATTGGAAATGCCTGTATGGAAATGGGAATTGATAACAATGGATTTTGTTACTAAATTACCCAAAACAAGAAAAGGTAATGATACAATCTGGGTGATTGTAGACATGCTAACTAAGTCAGCTCATTTCCTACCCATGAAGGAAACTTTTAGTATGGAACAATTAGCTAAACTGAATGTGAATGAAATAATTTCATTACATGGAATTCCTTTATCAATTATTTCTGACAGAGATAGCCGTTTTACCTCTCATTTTTGGACAAGTTTCCAAAAAGCAATGGGAACCAATTTGAATCTAAGCACAGCCTATCATCCTCAAATGGACGGACAAAGCGAAAGAAGAATTCAGACAATGGAAGATATGCTTAGAGCTTGTGTAATTGATTTCGGAGGTAATTGGGACGAACACTTACCATTGATAGAATTTTCTTATAATAACAGTTATCACACAAGTATCAATGCTGCACCATTTTAAGCACTTTACGGACAAAAGTGCCGAACTCCAGTCTATTGGGCAGAAATTGGAGAAAAGCAACTATCCGGACCTGAGATAGTACAAGAAACAACCGACAAAATCATTCAAGTCAAGGAACGATTGAAAGCAGCACGCGATCGACAGAAGAGTTATGCAGATAACAGACGAAAGCCATTGGAATTTCAGGAAGGAGACAAAGTGTCATTAAAAGTTTCTCCTTGGAAATGAGTGGTAAGATTCATCAAAAGAGGAAAGCTAAGCCCCAGGTATGTTGGACCTTTTGAAATTATTAGAAGAATAGGACCTGTAGCTTATCAGCTACAACTGCCAGAGGAAATGGCAGGAATACATGATGTATTTCATGTATCGAATCTCAAGAAATGCTTAGCTGATGAATCACTCGTAGTGCCTCTTAAGGATATAGAGGTAAATAAACAGTTAAAATTTGTGGAACGACCTCTACAAATTGAAGACAGGAAAGTCAAAAATCTCAAGCACAAGAGATTAGTTCTAGTCAAAGTAAAATGGGACTCCAAAAGAGGACCAGAGTACACTTGGGAGCTTGAATCAGAAATGCAAAGGAAATATCCACACTTGTTCCAGTAGATCTCGAGGACGAGCTCTAAAACAAGGTGGAGATGATATAACAACCCTCCTAAATAATTTTCGACACCTCTAATATATTTAAAGTATCCTTATATGTATTAAAACATACCCCGTATGCGAAAACCGAGCCCAAACACCCTTATATCATTAAAAATTAAATAAAAACCAAGATTTTAGGGATGTCGCGGGTCGCGTATGACCCCTCCTTGGTCTACGCGGGGCGCGAGCGATAGGACAAGAGGCGCAACCCGGAGCTGCCACGTGTCACGAGCGTGTCGAGCCTATAAGTGATGACCGGTCATAGCTAGGCCCTATAGACCTATGTCGCGGGCCGCGTAAGAAGACCTTTGAGTCTTCGCGGGCCGCGAGGAACTGCAAAACCAGCACTATAAATAGGTGGGATCGGCTTCAGTCCCAAATCGTTCAACTTCTTTCTCTCTCTCGAATTTCATAAGTGTAGAAGTAATTTTCGGGTAGAATACCCCCCTAAATAACGAAGTTCTATCTCGTTGTGAGTATTATAACCCCGGTTACGTATTAGATACGCTGCCCGATTGATCCAGGGTTCCGTAACGGCTGTCGTTGTTCTGCCCGACGTAGTCGTTGGAATACCGTCTCGGGGAGGGTATTACTAATGTAAATATTGGGTTATTATACTAACGCATGTGCATTTGTGTATTTAATAGATAATCACCAGGAAATCCTTAAGGAAAACCCTAAGACAACAATGTGACTAATCTCCTTTTTGTAAACTGTTTTTACAAAACCTTAAATAATTTACAACGTGATTAGAAGTGATTGAGTCTTTGTAGTTCTTCAATTACTGCCGGTATGTTGGGGTTTTGTATACAAAATGTGGAACACGTTACCATTGGACAAAGAGTTAGCCAATGTGTAATACGACCCACCAGTCAGGATTGACAGTACTGAATGAGTAATTGTGTAGAAATAAACATTGTAATCGCTCTCAATACTATTAAAGGATAAAACTCTTCTTGATTAAACTGGGATTCACTCACCAGTATTTCCCACTGACAAAATGTTTTAAACGTGTTTCAGGTAACAAAATGTGAAAGCCAACTAGAAGCCAGCTGGACAGCACTGAAGGCTTGGAAAAGTGGCTATAAAAGTTACCTGAATAAAGAGATGTTTTTATTAAATAAAATAGGGTTTACCCCTATAAAAATTGTGTGTACTGAAAACTTGGGAATTTCCCACGTGTTTAATATTATAAAAGTGTGTTATTTACTCTGATAAAATATTTCCTAACCACGGTCCTGATGTAATTTCCGCTGCCAAAATGATAAACATCGATACCGCCGAAACTGGTCCCGCGGCCGCCCGTTCCCGGGGCAGATAGGGGACGGGGGTTGCGACATGTGCTTTGCTTTTGGAGCATTTGCTGGGTCTTGGTAACTGGCGCGCGTGTAAGTGTTTGTCAATTACTACGGCGCGGCTATCAGACCTGCTTCTTGAAAGCTGTTGCTTTTGAGGGCTGGCGCGCATGGTCATTGGTTTGTATTGCATGCGGCGCGACCCCTTTTTATCTTCATTATGAAGTTTCCTCGAATTTTAGGCGGGAAACTTCTCGAAATTTGAATTCTGATAGGTTGGTGCAAACGTCGTTGATGACGACGTTTGAGTTGACCCTTTGCACGTTGATCATCATGCTGTCACTGACGGTTCGTCTGCTGTCAGGCGAGTAAGGCCCACGTGCGCGCGGTAACCGTCACTCTGAGAATCCCGCCTTACGTGGCGATCTTTGGTTGATTACGCGTGCGGTGTATTCGGCACGTTTACCCATCGCATTAAATGCGATGGGTATATATATTTGAAGATAGAGAGAGAACTTCACATTCGTTCCTTGAGTTCTCTGATCTTCATATTATCTTTAAATCTTCAAAGATTTCTTAAGATATCTTCAATTTTTTCCAGAAATCTGGTAAATCTTCATCCATTTTATTTCTTCACTCGACTCATCTGATATATATGGCTGAAGAGGAAGCAGTTCCGGTTGAGGAAGGTGCCGGACCGGTCCCCGTTCTCAAATGGGACCAAGGATTATTGGAGCAAATAGTAAGGGGATTTCAATTCCTGGCTGAATGGGATGCACGTTATCCCCAGGAAGGCCAGACGGCCGCCGATGCCCCACCAGGTTACATAACCTTGTTTGCTGATTTCTTTGTCGATAGTAATTTCCGTTTACCGGCCACCATTTTCATGGCCTCGATATTTCATTTTTATGGGTTTCATATATCCCAGATGAGTCTGATGGAAATGGTTAGGGTTAGGCACTTTGAATTTCTATGTAGATCCCAGGGCTTGGAGCCTTCGATTGCACTTTTTTAGGGTTTTCTACCAGTTGATTCGCAACATGGTTTTCTATTCATTTGCCTTACGCAATGTAAAGAAGATCTTGATCAACCCCCAAAAGAGTTTTCACGATTGGAAAACTAAGTTTTTCTTTATTCGGGAAGAGGTGATCCCGGTTGCCATGGTATTCCGTCCTTCTGGAGACATTGAGAAGGAGGATACCCCTATTTCTAAAAAGGAAGCTTGGTACGACAACCCACTGCCTACTCTGAATAGGGTATTTGGCGAGCAGGTGCTCGTCACAGCGGGTATGAGCGATAGATTGCCTCCAAGGAGTGAAGAAGTACCAGTGTTGCTTTTTAATGGAGAAGGTAAAACTGTCCCTTTATTCTCCTTAATGAGTCTTGTCTTAACGTTTGGTATAATTTGCAGAGTAAAGGCTTTATCAGGCTGCTTTCAAGACCTTTGGTGGGAGTATGGGCGTGAAACCCTAAGAAGCTGGCGAGCCCTATTGGTACGAGAGGATTAAGGGCAATTTCTTGCACCCTCCGGAGGGAAGCTATGCTGGTACTCCCACTGCAACTGAAGGTGCGCATCTTCCCAAACCCAGGCCTTTGCGAGGCGTGACTTCTGCTGGGAAAGATATTTTTTATCTTTCCAGCAAGGAGTCCGTTGGATCGTCGCATGAAGAGCTAAGTTCCTGGTCTAACATATTTGCAGGTGTGTTACGCGATCTAGGGATAGATCCAGGAGAGAAGGCAGGCAAAAAAGGCCCCGGCAAAGAATAAGGCAACTACAAGGAAGAAGGTGACTACTGGCGCGACCGGTAAAGACTGGAGGTAGCCGGGCGACTACTACGGTTCCTAAAAAAAGGTACCCTTCGCTTTCGAAAGGGTAGCCTTGAAGACTATGTCATTGCGAGTGATTTATTAGAGGGTTTGTCACATATAAGTGGGAAGAAGAAGAGCGATGCGACTGCATCAAAGAGCTCAGGGAGCGCCGGGTCCAGGGCTCCTGAGTCTGGTGCGACTCCGTCATCCATTCCTGAGGAAGAGGAAGAAGAAGAAGCTGAAGAAGAAGGTGTCAAGCTAGTGACCAGGAAAAGGTCACGTGAGGAGACTAGCGCTAGGGACACTCCGCCAGCGCAAAAAGCTACTACAACCCAGCCTATCGGCAAACATGGTAGGTTGCGGAGCCTATATAATTCTCACCAGGTTGGTGTTATAATCTTCATATTTTATGCTCTTCCTTTGTAAAATTTCTCACATTTTTCCTTTCTGCAGTGGCGTTGAAGAAGGCTGCGGAGAAGGTTAAGGGGCCTGAACTAAAAAAGGCTAAGGAGCCAGAGCCCAAGAAAACCAAGTTTGTCATTATCCCTCCGAAGACAACCACTGAGAAGGAGGCTGAAAAGAGCTTTGAGAAGCCTGCGGGCTATGTTATTCCTGAAAAAGAAGTTTTGATAGAGACCGAGACTGCTGTTACTACTGTCCATAATCAAGCACAGGGTCCGGAGGTCGTTCATATCACAGGGCTTGACTAACCCTTGAAGAGTAAAGGACCAGAAGTTGCTACTACTACTCTAGCCGCGCAGCATGACGCCCCCACCCAATCTGTACAAATACAAACTTCTACTGGGGGTCTTCTTTTAATGTACAGCTGCAGGTGGCGCATGGTGATGCTTCTGCCACTACGGCTGGTACAAGTGCTGGTGGTTCAAGCGAGGCTAGCCAAAAAAATGATGGGAAGAAAATCCCAAGGCCACGATCCCCCATTAGTGCTGACGACACATTGGGGGATATCTATTACAAGACTTATACTGAGGCACGTGGCGAAGAAAAACATATCCCCATCTGGAGTTTGAAGCAAAAAGATACCTTCGTTGATTTCGGAACATGCCGAGACTGGTTCTTGGGTACCTTACTTCCTGGAGAGGTGAATCGCCAAAGGGCGCGCAACCATGAGGGCTTGTACTGTGCTTATATTGTTGGTGAGGCCAACACCAGTGCTGCCAACCATTAGATCATGCGCGAGTGGCGTACGATGTATAAGGAGCGAGCGAGTTGGGAGAAGTACCTGGAGCGTCTGCTAGTGGAAGCCCGGGAGTTTGAACAAATGAAGAACAAATTTTTGGAAGAGAAGGCCTCCTGCGAGAAGGAGAAATAGTCTGAGGAGTGGGGGTGTGATGGGTTGAAGAATAAACTCCACGCTACTGAGGAGCTTCTAGCGAAGGAGCGCGCAGATTTTAAGAAGGCTTGTGATAATGATAACAAGCGTATGTATGTTGTGCGCACCAAAATTACCAACCTTGAGGCTGAGATTGCCACTTTGAAAGGGAAGGTTGAGGAAGCTCAAGCTGATAGAGAGCGTGTTAAGGTTCAACAGGCTAGCTCTCTTTCCTCTTATATTTCCTTGTTTGTTAAAATATTTCTAAGTTTCTTTCAAAACTTGTATGTTGAATTGAGTGCCCGAATCGTGAATAAGGACAAAGAACTGGCTGCAAAAGATGTTGAGATCGCGGAGCTGAAGCGCAGATTGTTTGAATCTCACGAAAAGAGTGAATCTTTAGAGATAGAACTTGTTGCTGAAAAGGTGAGGGCTGATACTACCGAGGAGGTACGTAGAGCGGCCGAAGAGGCATGTAACATCAGCACCTCAACCTTGAACGTGGCTCAAATCAACTATGCTGAAGCTCAATCCATTGTGGATACGCTTGTCTCTGAATCTGAGTGGATGCGCAACCGTGGTGTAGTTGCTTGAAGAAGCATAAAAAGGGTTAATCTTCTCGTCGATTCGTGGATTTTGCTGAATTCCTTCTCCGATGATCACTGCAAAACAGAAAGTCGTTCGACTCGCCACGGGGAGAATGGTGGTTCTCTCCGTGACCACCCTCCAGCGTGAGAATAAGTATAGTGATCTCGATGAAGAAGAAGGAGTAAAAGTGAGTGACGCGAAAGTAAGTCCCGAGATCATACCTGCAGATCTTATTTATAACCGGTTTTGGTGGGAAAATGGTGCGACGGAAAAATTAACGGAAAGTGCTTTTCCATTCTGTTGTAACAGACAAGATGCTTTTATTCAAGTCTTGATTTTAGGCGCGTGGGGACGTTTAGGATTCTATCTTCAAGCCTAACTGTACTCTTGCGCGAGCCTGCGCAAGGGTGTTTAGTTGAATGTTTATTTCTCCTTTCCTCCGGCGTGTGGTTGATGTGCACAAAATGCAACATATAAATTACATCAATTGTGGCATAAAACTAACCCTTTTTTTTAGTACTAATGTTGGAAAAAGTGTGTTTTTGTCTTCCTTTTGTATTTTCAGGATTAAATGAGCTCAAATTAACAAAAGAAGCAAAAAGGCAGCTAAATCTAACATAAATACAAGAAAAGGAACAAAGGTGGCATGCCCGACCTCACCGACAGCATTTTCCCAAGCAAAACAAGAAGACAGAAGACAGAAGACTGAACACGCCCCATGTTCATTGAACACGGGGGCGTGCCCAAGTGCCAGCATAAAAGATAAAGCTATAGAAGCTTCTATCGCCCACCACGGGGTCGTGCTCAGCGGACACGGGGCCGAGGTCAACTATAAGATTCGCAGAATCCAGGCAAATCTTGATAGTACAGATATGCTTCTGCACACGGGGGTGTGCCCAGCGGACACGGGGGCGTGGTCAACTAATGCAGACAAACTGCAATTAATGAAGACAGAGAAGAGGATGGACACGGGGCCGTGCCCGAGCTACTGTTCAGGCTATAAATAGGGGTGCTTAGCTTATTTGCAAACCATCCCTTGGCACACCACCTCTCTCACACTTCACCCACCATCACAACACTATCATCCACCACCATCATCCATTGTCCATCATAGAGTGTGTGAGTCATCTCGGGATCCAAGATTGATCGTAAGAGTTCTTGACAATCAAGGCCATGTTTGCCTAAGTCTCTTAAATCACTTGGTGAAGACAAAGTGTCTAGTGTAATACTTTTTATTTTTAATCTTTTCGCACTTTTTACTTGGTTATGTATTAATGACTTTAATAACTAGTTTCTTATGTTGAAGGTGATTCTTCCTTATCGTTTATCCGTGGTGTCTTAGCATTATTTTACTGTCTATATAAAATAAAAGATTTTCACCATTCATATCTCCACGGTCTATATGGAGGTATGTTGGCTACCTGATCGGGGGTTAAGGGAACGGTTTGGTAAGAGTCTTGCCCTGTTCAGTGTATAGATCCTGCAAGGACCTGGGTCAAATTTAGTAGGACCTCCTTCAATACCCACCGGTATTGGATGGCGGGGGTCCAAACTCTTTGATCCCCTCATATGTAAGCTACTATTAATACTTTAACCCAGCTACTTAGGACTGTATCCCTGCTGACTCAGACTACTTAGCCGAGGGTAACGTCACCTTCAAAAGAGGGCCCTACCATAATATGCATTAATAACTTAATTAATTATCTTTCAATAATCCGACCCTTTAGGATTGTATCCTTGCTGACTCAAACTACTGGGTTGAGGGTAACGTCACCTTCAAAAGAGGGGCCTACTACAATAACTAAGATAATCTCTTAAAAAGTGCAAAAGTGCGGAAATAATCAAAGGTTACACTAAACACGAGTCGGAGCCAAGTGATTCATCTTGTCTATCTGTTTTTCTTTTATTTTTATTTTCCAGCATTTTAGTTAGTTTTTATTTTTCTAGTTTAAAAACTTTTTCTAAACTTTTGATTTGATTAGACGTTGAGGATAAACCGGTACTAAAAGCTCTTGTGTCCTTGGACGACCTCGGTATCTTGCCAACACTATACTACGCTCACGATGGGTGCACTTGCCCATATGTGTGTTTAGTGTTAGTAAATATCGTGTTTTATAAATTTAAAACTTGGCTAAAAAGTGTAAAAGGGCTTAAAATACACTTAAACTTATATACACACTTCACACGCATCAAGTTTTTGGCGCCGTTGCCGGGGACACAAGGATTTTAAGAAAGTTAGGAATCAACGGCCTAATCGTTTTTTTATAATTTTTTTCTTTTTTAGGATTTTTCTTAATTTTTCAGCTTCTGCAGAACTCAGCACGGGCCGTGCCCGCTGAACACGCCCCGTGCCCAATCTTTGGAACTGGCAATCCTATTTTAAGTCAGACAGTAAGCTGAACACGGGGCCGTGCCCACTCAACACGCCCCGTGCCCAAGATTCAGTTACTGAAAACAGAACCGTAAGATCCCGACGGTTGGTAATTTCTGACACAAACATGAGTGATACTGATATTTTTTACTTTCGGCACTCTTATGGTACGTGGTGTCAAATATGTGGCGGCTCCCATAAAGAATTAGAATGTTATTTTCTAAGTTATAAGCCCCACTATATAGACCCATCGTTTTCCCGTAGCCTTAAGAGGGGCGAAAGTAAAAATAATCCCTATCTCTCCCTCGAATGCTCTCAACCGGATCTTCTAGGAGAAATGCTTCTTGATGAACTATTTCAATTAGAAGATCTAATTCTTAATTGGTTAAAAGAACTTAGGATAGATTTCAATAATCTATCTCAAGACAATAACCAAGAAGAGTTGTTGGGATCGCATTCAAACAACTTCGTTGTTCCCGACGATACCTCTAACTCTAGCAAGGACTTGAGCGATAGTCGTCCCTGTGTCGATTGTGCCGTGAAGGACTCCCCATCGACTTTGTTCGATGCATACATAGACCTGAGCGATTCGGCATACACCTTCTTTAACGAGAGCCCGGGAAAGGGTTGGACTTGTCCACCTACATATAGCATAGGAATCACCCTCACCGACAACCTCTTGTGTTCTCGTCTTAATCTAGAGCAATTAAGGTATCTTAGGCACTTTGGGGTTGTTCCATCCAGTAAGGAACCACCCGATCCGGATAAGTTCCTTAAAAATAGACAAACTTCATAATCAGCCTTTCGACACGGGGCCGTGCCCAGGTCAACATGCCCCCGTGTCCACCAAAATATTCCTTTCTGACTTTTTGTCAGAATATGGAAAAAATGTGTCCGGATTCCACCTGAACACGGGGCCGTGTCCAGCATGCTGTCGTTTTCTATAAATGCAGCCAAGAATCCTGCACATTTGGACCATCCAGGGACAGAGATTTGAAAGGATCTTCTCACCTACCATCCTAGGTATTTTCTAAAAAAAGGTTCTAACAACAATCTTGTCCTTTCCTCTTTAATCCATTGCCTTCTTCTTCATCTTTCTTGTCTCAACACCTCCATTGAAGCTTGTTCTCAAGCTTTATTGTGTTGATTATTAGATTTTTGTCCAAGGAATCTTGTTAAAAATAAGTTGTGTAACATTGTTTTAAGTTATTTCTGTTCAAAAATGCTTCATAAGTTGGAAAAATAATTTAAAACTCCAAGATTCTTTGTTCCAAAAATCTGCAGAAAGGTGAACACGGGGCCGTGCTCATTGAGCACGGGGCCGTGTCCGATGTACTGTTTCATTAAAACAAATTATTTTTGGTTTGTTTTCGTAGAATGTCTAGTCAAAACAGTGGAACTTATTTTGCGCACTCCAGAAACAGTCGAAGGGAGAGAAGGTCATCAATTGAAGCAACTCTAGTACGTTACGTAATGGCATTACGTGAAGCTCTTGACGAGATGACTTCGGTAGAGGAGGTCCTAATAGACCGTATAAATTATCTTACGGTGGGGTTGGAAAACAGTTTTCAAGAAATAAACCTCTTGCACAAGAGGTTAAACATTCTTGTAACACCTCCCATTGAACCAATCCTCCCTCAAGAGGATTGGAACCTAGCACTTGGAATCAACAATCCTACCGGTTGGGATGACATTCCAGCGGAACCTCCTCTTGAAGATCTACAAGAAGTCCCGGTGGAGGTTGCAACCCCTCAAACCAGTGCCAACGAGCCCGCCTTTCTTCTCCCTAGGGGGATAGAAGAGTGGCTCGCCGACGTATGAGAGACCCATGCCCGAAGAAAGAAGTTTTTTTTTAGCCGCATCTAACCGAGGGAATTATCTTTTCGGAAATTTTGCTAATAGAATAAGTAGTAGGCTAGAACTTCTTGGTTTAGATTTCTTGTGTTTCTTTGACCTATCTATCTAGGATTTTAACTTTTTAGGTTTATTATGTAATTCTCTCTTTGACTTAATGAATGATGGTTTTAGCTAATTTAGTGTTTGGATGATGTTGTAATGGATAAAACACACTTGGGATGGTGAAGGATAACAAGGGAAACTTGGACCAGCACCCCATGCACGAAAACAGGGCCATCCGACAAAATCTTCTTCATTACAGCAAGTTCAGCACGGGTCGTGCCCTCCCAACACGGCCCCGTGCTGCACAATCTGCATAAAATGCCCAGTTCAGGTAAACTGGACACGGGCCGTGTTCACCCAACACGCCCCCGTGTCCAGGCTTCTGTTTCTTTTTACAGCTTTTTGTTACTAGCGACTGAACACGGGGCCGTGTCCAGCCGCCCAGTAACATAAAATTTTGCTTTTTCACACCTTTTTACACATTCAATCAACCTAAAAACTTATTTTTGGGACACATTGAGGACAATGTGTAATTTAAGTGTGGGGGGATGCTAAAACTTTGAATCTTGCAAGTCCTAAGTACAAGCCTTACACAAAACTCTATTGGAACCGCTAATCACCCCAAATTTTTTTTTTCAAAAATTTTCATTTTTTTTACTTGTCTAGGTTTAATTTGGGAATTTCAAAATTCTAAAAAGGTTATATTTTTACAAATTTACAACCGATAGCGTCGTGATAAAAAGAACCAATATAAGAAAATTATGAAAAGGCATGACAAGTTTAGTTAAAATTTAATTATATATACTTGATCACATAAAAACCCATTCCCACAAAAGTGAGTTTTGAGCCTTTATTGAGCATACAAATACATATCTTTAAACTAAATGCTCATTTTTCGTTTCTTGTGTGAATAGCCGCTTGGTTTTTACAACCCTAGAACTTGCCACGAAGATACATTCCCGGTCCTTACCAACTGAAACCCGAGTAAATAAATGATGGAGGCATTAGGACTAACCCTTTTTTTCATTTCTACACCATTATTTTTCTTTTTTTTTTTACCACCTACCCAAAATCCTCCTAGTTAACCCCTTTGAGCCTAAACCTTTTCATTTCTTAACCCAAAAACAAACACCCTTTCACCCACCAAAACCCTTTTTATTTTTAACCCTTTATTTTAGTAACAAGCTCGGTTTTTCGTACGACTTTTCAAAAAAAAAATGTTGATGATGAAGCAAAAGAAATAAACAAACAAGTTCATCAAAAATAACTTTGTTTGAATAATGGCTTCATCAAAATAAAAATTTTAAAAAATATAAAGTCTTACGAAAACCGATGCTTTTTACGCTTTTCGCCCTTTTCGACTAACCACTAACCTAACCACCTACCTTTAACCCAAGCCTAACCCTTCACCCAAAAGTCCTCTTGATATTTACAAAGGCATATAAGTAAAAAGGAGGAGGATTGATTGCTTGGCAAGCCTATGGTAGGAGTAAGTTCCATGCCGCTCTCGAGTGATTCACTAAAATACATCTTCGGCCGAGTGTTGAGTGATCCCCTGTGAGGTATGTGAACTTGTATATAAATGGAATTTTAAAAAGGCATGTTATGCCCTAATAAGTAATTTATCTTATGTAATGTTTTAAATAAATCATGACGAATAGGATTGTAAATAAATAAAAATAAAACCTAATAAAAAATCTTGGAAATCCCGACACTCTATGACAAGCCCAAAAACCTTCTCTTCTACCCATTCCATTTGGGAGTGAAAAGCCACATTATAAAGAGTTTTGCTTGAGGACAAGAAAAGATTCAAGTGTGGGGGGTATTTGATGTGCACAAAATGCAACATATAAATTACATCAATTGTGGCATAAAACTAACCCTTTTTTAGTACTAATGTTGGAAAAAATGTGTTTTTGTCTTCCTTTTGTATTTTCAGGATTAAATGAGCTCAAATTAACAAAAGAAGCAAAAAGGCAGCTAAATCTAACATAAATACAAGAAAAGGAACAAAGGTGGCATGCCCGACCTCACCGACAGCATTTTCCCAAGCAAAACAAGAAGACAGAAGACTGAAAACGCCCCGTGTTCATTGAACACGGGGGCGTGCCCAAGTGCCAGCATAAAAGACAAAGATATAGAAGCTTCTATCGCCCACCACGGGGCCGTGCTCAGCGGACACGGGGCCGTGCTCAACTATAAGATTCGCAGAATCCAGGCAAATCTTGATAGTACAGATATGCTTCTGCACACGGGGGTGTGCCCAGCGGACACGGGGGCGTGGTCAACTAATGCAGACAAACTGCAATTAATGAAGACAGAGAAGAGGATGGACACGGGGCCGTGCCCGAGCTACTGTTCAGGCTATAAATAGGAGTGTTTGGCTCATTTGCAAACCATCCCTTGGCACACCACCTCTCTCACACTTCACCCACCACCCACCACCATCACAACACCATCATCCACCACCATCATCCATTGTCCATCATAGAGTGTGTGAGTCATCTCGGGATCCAAGATTGATCGTAAGAGTTCTTGAAAATCAAGGCCATGTTTGCCTAAGTCTCTTACATCACTTGGTGAAGACAAAGTGTCTAGTGTAATATTTTTTATTTTTAATCTTTTCGCACTTTTTACTTGGTTATGTATTAATGACTTTAATAACTAGTTTCTTATGTTGAAGGTGATTCTTCCTTATCGTTTATCCGTGGTGTCTTGGCATTATTTTACTGTCTATATAAAATAAAAGATTTTCACCATTCATATCTCCAGGGTCTATATGGAGGTATGTTGGCTACCTGGTCGGGGGTTAAGGGAACGGTTTGGTAAGAGTCTTGCCTTGTTCAGTGTATAGATCCTGCAAGGACCTGGGTCAAATCATGACAGTTAATCTTCTTAATCCTTCCTGAGCTAGAGCAATGATCCTTCCTGCAAAACAATCAACACCCCGTTAAGCTCGTTAAGAGGGGAATATGGGGGTTTCCCTCTTAACCACTCTCCGGCATGAGAATAAGTATTTGTTTTGAGGAAATAAGTGTGTGTTAAGAGTGAGAGAGTAGAGAACATAATGAATCAACCTGTGTATGAAGGTCCCTATTTATAGCCGGGGTAGTGTAGAAGGAGATGGGCTGATGGGCCTTGGGCCTAGAGACGACAACAAGGAATATCCTTCTTGTCTCTTCTATGACGACCGTTAGTGCATCTAGAAGATCTTCGGTGTTGGCGCACCTTGATTGGAGCCACGTGTCCGGATCGTTATCCTTGTTGTCTCTCTGACATCAGCAGGTGAGTGGAGATCATGGGGCAGTTGTTACCGCCCCTTGATTGGTGACACGTAGGCTTCCTTGTGTACTTTTTGTCTACTGCACGATTGTTGATCGTGGAGAACGATAGAATACAGCCTGTTGGACGCTTATTGGCTTACTCCTCTGCCACTCCTACCTTTCGTGCTTCTTGTAATGAACCTGCGTCGCTACCCTCGCATGGCCTTTGGTGTGTGTCCAATCAGCCGGCGCAAGGTCTAGGGCTTGAGGGCCTTCATTCAGGATGCTAAGTGTAGAATCTGAGCTTTACCTTTGTTTATGCCTCGCGCGCGGCTTAGGCAGTTGATGTGTGTAAAACGCAACATATAAATTACATCAAATGAGGCATAAAACTAACCCTTTTTTAGTACTAATGTTGGAAAAAGTCTGCTTTTGTCTTCCTTTTGTATTTTTAGGACTAAAGGAGCGTAATTGAACAAAAGAAACAAATATGCAGCCAAATCTAACATAAATACAAGAAAAGGAATAAACGTGGCATGCCCGACCCCTCGACAGCATCTTCCCAAGCAAAAACAAAGGAAAAGAAGGCTGACCACGGCCCCGTGCCCAGTAGACACGGGGGCGTGGCCAGGGACCTGCAGAAAAGAAAAAGTCATAGAAGCTTCTATTCCCAGCATGGGGGCGTGCCCAGCTCAACACGGGTTGTGGTCAACGCTAAGATTCGCAAAATCTTGCAAATCTTGCAAATCTTGATAGTACAGATTCGCTTCTGCACACGGGGTCGTGCCCAACGAACACGGGGGCGTGTGGAGCTAATGCAGACAAACTGCAATTAATGAAGAAAGAGAAAAAGGATGGCCACGAGGCCGTGTCCGGGCTTCTCAGGCTATAAATAGGGGTGCTTGGCTCACTTCAAAGACATCCCTTGGCAAACCACCTCTCTCCCACTTCACCCACACTCCACCACCATCACAACACCTACATCCACCACCGTCATCCATCATCCACCTAGAGTGTGTGTAGTAGTCTGGGGATCCAAGATTGATAGTAATAGTTCTTGACAATCAAAGGCCATGGTTGCCTAAATCTCTTACATCACTTGGTGAAGACAAGCATTTAGTGTAATACTTTTGATTTTTAATCCTTTCGCACTTTTTATTTGGTTTTGTATTAATGACTTTAATAACTAGTTTCTTATGTTGAAGGTGAAACTTCCTTATCATTTGTCCGTGGTGTCTTGGCGTTATTTTACTGTCTATATAAAATAAAAGATTTACACCATTCATATCTCTACGGTCTATATAGAGATATGTTGGCTACCTGGTCGGGGGTTAAGGGAATGGTTTGGTAAGGTTCTTTCCTTGTTCAGTGTATAGATCCTGCAAGGACCTGGGTCAAGCTTACTAGGACCTCCTTCAATACCCACTGGTATTGGATGGCGGGGCTGCGAATGGCTTGATCCCCTCATATGTAAACTACTATTAATACATTAACCCGGCTACTTGGGATTGTATCCATGCTGACTCAAACCACTTAGCCGAGGGTAACGTCACCTTCAAAAGAGGGGCCTACCACATTACGCATTAATAACTTAATTAATTATCTTCCAATATTCCGACCCTTTAGGATTGTATCCTTGCTGACTCAAACTACTAGGTTAAGGGTAACGTCACCTTCAAAAGAGGGGCCTACTACTATAACTAAGATAATCTCTTAAAAAGTGCAAAAGTGCGGAAATCATCAAAGGTTATACTAAAGGGGAGTCGGATCCAAGTGATTCATCTTGTCTATCTGTTTTATTTTTAGAGTTAAATGCCATTTTAGTCCCTGTGGTTTGGGTCATTTTGCCAGTTTAGTCCAAAGGTTTCATTTTTAACCTGTGGGTCCAAAAATATTTCACAGTTGCCATTTTAGTCCACTGGGTTAACTTCATCCATTTTTTCTGTTAACGAGAAGACCAATTCGGTCATTTTATATGGCTGAATTGCCCTTTTAGTTAACAGAATTACATACAAAATGACCAAATTGGTCTTCTCGTCAACAGAAAAAATGGATGAAGTTAACCCAGTGGACTAAAATGGCAACTGTGAAACCTTTTTGGACCCACAGGTTAAAAATGAAACCTTTGGACTAAACTGGCAAAATGGCACAAACCACAGGGACTAAAATGGCATTTAACTCTTATTTTTATTTTTATTTTTCAGCATTTTTAGTTTTTATTTTTATGTTTAAAACATTTTCTAAAACTTTTGATTAGACGTTGAGGATAAACCAGTACTAAAAGCTCTTATGTCCTTGGACGACCTCGGTATCTTACCAACGCTATACTACGCTCACGATGGGTGCACTTGCCCATGTGTGTGTTTAGTGTTAGTAGAATATCGTGTTTTATAAATTTAAAACTTCACTAACGTGTTAAAAAGGGCTTAAAATATAAAGAAAAATATAATACACCCGACACACACCAAGTTTTTGGCGTCGTTGCCGGGGACACAAGGATTTTAAGAAAGTTAGGAATCGACGACCTAATCGTTTTTCAAAACCTTTTTAAAACTGCGCGCACATTTTTACATTTTTAGGTAGTTTTTGCATTACAGTAGACTGAACACGGGGACGTGTTCACTGAACACGGGGCCGTGCTGCATAAGAATTAACCAAACACCCAGATACAGAGTCTGAACACGGGGTCGTGCTCACTGAACACGCCCCCGTGCTGAACTAAACCAGTCACATTTTTCAAAACGCCCAGATACAGAACCTGAACACGGGGCTGTGCTTACTGAACATGGGGCCGTGCTCAGCCTCTGTTTCCGTTTTTATTTTTGTTTTCTGGTCCTGAGACTCTGTTGTGGTCTGCTGAGTGATTCTTATGGATCAATACTCAGGAGGTTACAACTATCACTTGATGATTATAAAGAAGAGTATTGTACCATTTGTGGTAATCCTTATTCGGTACAATATTGTGACCTCTTTGAACCATCCCCTTCGTACACATACTATGAGGAACCTAGGTACGAGCCAACCACTTCATTTACATACTATGAAGAGCCGAGGTATGAACCTTCTCCTTCATATCACACTACGAAGAACCAAGGTATGAACCTTCTCCCTCATACTCATATCTTGATGAACCATGGTATGAGCCTTCATACTCATACTTTGAAGAGCCAAGTTATGAGCCTTCACCTTCATATACTTACTATGGGGAACCATGGCGTGAACAACCCACCTCATATGAGTATTATGAAGAACCAAGTTACGACCCTTATCCATCATATACTTACAATGAGGAACAATGGTATGAACCATCTACCTCATATGAGGAACCAAGGATCGAACTTCCGAACTCAAGCTTTGAGGATCCTTACTCCACTCATTTTGACGAACCACCAACTATCTCACCCGTAGCCGAAAATATAATAGAACACCTTAAAACTATCGAGCGCTATATAAAAGAAGCCCGCGCAAGGGAAGAGGAATCCCGCGCAAGGGAAGAGGTAACTTGTACTAAAGAAATGATAGTTGAAAAGGTAAAAATGGAAGAACAAGTAAGTGAAAAACCGACGCGTGAGCTAAACAACGAAAAAGGGGAGGCCGATAACGTTAAAATTCAAGAAGAGTCTAATTTTCAAGAAATTAATCTCTTGTCACCTTCTTTCGAAAATCATTGTTTAGTACCTACTCATGCTAAGTTTTTAAAATAGTTAAACACTAACACTAAAATTGACGAAATGGTAAGCATTAAGTTAACAAATGATCAAATTACGCTAATAAAAGATGATCCATTTGAAATTAACATTACACCGGTTCCATGTTTCTTTCAAAACTCCTTTATTATTAATATTACAATTGATAAAGATCTTTGTGTTAATATAATGCCAAACTACATTTTTGAAAAATTGAGTATTGGTGATTTTTCTCCACTTCAAATACCCATTTTTCTATCTAATCAGAAAACAATAAAATCGATAGGAGTAGTTGAAGATGTGTTAGTCCAAACAAATCAAATGCTAATCCCAACCGACTTCATCATCCTTGATGACGCTCCACTAGTGTTGGGATGACCTTTTGTGAAAACCCACGAAACTTTGAGAAATCGGAAGCAAAACAATCTACCCATTCAATTAGGGGCATTCAAAAAATGTGTCGATCTTGAGCGTTCAATGAAATATCCAATCGGCAATGATGACCCCCTAATTGAAGAAAAGCCAGAACCACCCGAAAAGGTGGGTCTAGCCAATGACCCTTATAAACGTGGCGCACCACGGAGGCCTTCCGCGGAACTATCCGTAGTTTTAGTTTAGATTAACCTTTATATTTTCTAGTTTAGCTTTACTTTTTAGGAATAAAACACAGTCGAAAATGTGGAGGATAACAAGGGAACTTTAAAACCACACCCCATGCACAAAAACAGACCATCCCGACGATTTTCCAGCATTACTGCAAGTTCAGCACGGGGTCGTGGCCACCCAACATGCCCCCGTGCCCGGGCTCTGCAGAAAAAGTCCCAGATCAGGTAACTGACCACGGGATGTGCTCAGTGAACACTGTAAGTCCCGTTTAACCGGATCTTTCAATGATATCAAACAACACCAAGTTTGTGCGGAATCCAAACTTGGTGTGATTCAAGATAAACCGAAAAACAATTGAAAAACGAAGAACACAATACCGAATCACTTTCAAACTTGCACACGATTCTATTACTATCAAAGCAAAATCGTCTGGTACAAGATGACACAACCAAGTCGCCTCCCTCTCTAGCTTTCTCTAGGAATTGTAAAAATGAGGTTCCAAGAAGTTCCAACCTAAAAACAAGTTAGAAACTTGTTTTTATACTAACTCAAGCCCACTTCCCTACATGGGCTCCCTTTGGGCCTACTTGGCCCACATGGCCTAAAGCTTGGCCCAAGTGACCTCTAAAGGTCCAAAACCTAATATAAACTAACCCTGTACGGCCCAGTTCATAACCATAACCCGTTGTGTTAATTTGATGCGTCAGTCTCACACTTCAGGGCCTAACAATCTCCCCCTAGACTGATGCCATCAAATTGTCTTCATAGCATGAATTCAGCAACGTCTTCAACGAAGTCTATGGTTGTCTCTATGCTGCAGATGTTGTGGAAGTTCTTGACTTCTGAACTCTCAGCACTGGGTCTCTTTCTTCAGCTCTTGTGATTAGCTTCATATCAGGATCTCGATCAGCTTTGCTTGAAATATCTTTGTCAAAAAGAATGTGAGAGGAGGATTCTCAGCAGCTCTTTTCTTCTTCAGTCTTTGTCTTTCAAGCAGGTTCACAGTACTTCTTCAAATGCACTATCACTGTCAGACGGCAATTCGTATCCGATTCTTCTGACTCAGGTACATCTTGTTGTTGTGCTGCTTCAGGCTTCTTCAGCAACTAACAGCATCTCAGTCTTCAACAACCCCTGTTCTTGATTGAAATCAAGTTCTGCACATACTCACAAACTTATAAGCAAACATTTCTTATGCAACAGGGAGAGTACCATATGAACACTAGGTACATGAAATTTCACAATTTAAATTCTTTTAACTTTTGATGATCAGTCAAATCTTCAAGAACGGTTATATTTTTTAATTTTAAGAAAAACAAATAAACACACTATTTTTTTTTTTTTGAATTTTTGGTTTTATAGAAAAACAAGACACTATTTTTGTATTTTTTGAATTTTTCTATTTAAATTTTAAATTTTAAAATTTAAAGAGCAAGAAACAAATAAGAACTCAAAATATAAACAACTACCATAATATACAATTACAATTGCAATGGGATCAAAATTCGTTCTCAGGCAGACTAAGGAACACTTTTCAGTACGAGCCTAATCAAACTGGTCTATGCGATTGCCAATATGTTTGTCCACTTAAACTTTAACGCTCAACTTTCAATTTTTTAACTTCGTGATATGCTTTAGGCAATATTATACTATTATACCCGTGTGTCCCATTCCAAGGCATACCCCCGCGATCAAGGTAAGCACAACGATTCATCGTAGCAGGTGAGTATACTGATGTCATCCTTTAAGATATCCTGACTGTGTCTAGGTCTGCATATAATCTATTTTATCATGTTTTGATTTCTTAACAATGAACACCCAAATAAATACTCATCAAATCCTGGAAATATAAACAGCACACTCTATCATGCAAGTATCTTCCCTACCACATATTTCACAAGTCCAATCCAGATTTCTGAAATCTTAACTGGGAATAGATTGAGAAGAGAACAGAATAGATCTTAAGCAGAGATGGTATAATATACAAATCAAATGAGTTTTTCTCAATTTGATATAGGTTTCTTGGGTTTCTTTTGGGCACTTGAGGGCCCCTTTCGGGTGTATAATTGATCTACAGCGCGACAACGTACAGCTAGGTCAGCATGTATCTGGATGCAGCAGAAGCTGCCGTTGCCTAGCACCTCCAGGTCAGCATATATCTGGATGCAGCAGAGGAGGTACACGACTTTTTTCAGAGAAGATTTCAGAATCAGATCAAAATTGTGTGTATCGGGACAACATACAGACATTCAAATAGAAATGAGCTAATTCCAAGTGACTTTCTTTCCTGAGTTCATGTACAATTTTAGTTCTGAACAGAAGGACAACCAAGATATCCCCGGATGATTCAACAATATAAAGACCCGAAACCTCAGATGTTGGCTATCTATCAACGCAAGATTTAAGACCATAAAATCATACGCCGTTGGTATGTTACCCACATGGTACATAATTTGTTATGTTTATATCACTTAGTATCTTTTATCATGTTGAGCGTCAAGCCTATCGACATATCGCAGTAGATCCTAGTCTTTTCAGCTATGGCACCCTTTAACACGAACATTTATTTCACTTCCCATATCATGCAATCTTTCTTTTTGGCTTTTTCATTTTTCAAATGTTTTTGTATTTTTCTTATTTTCTCCCCCTAAACAATACATATTTACAGCAAACTCTTTTTGTATTTTCTGAGTTTTCTCCCCCTAAACTCTATATCGATCTATATGTTCCTCTCCCCCCCTAAATTTGTGCATAAATCTTGTATTTTTGCGCAAATTTACCATTTACTAGAGAAAGGACACAGTATGTACAAAGTTATAAACTAAGAAAAAGAGAAAAATATTTTTGCTTAACCGTTCCGTCATTAGATTGAAGACTAATCAATATTCAAATCAAAGTACTGAATTTAAACGGTACCTTTTGCTGATCATTTCTTACTTCTGTTATCTCCTCCAAAGGAAACATATCATCTGTAAAAAAAATTTGAACTTTTTGCAACAGAGAAATGTTACCCGTTTTTATCTCTGGAACAACCGCTATCAACATTCCAGAGATTGTCAACAGCTCATCCTTGGTTGTTCCTGAAAGGTAAGGAGATTAGTAAGACATGGGTACCCAGGCCATCGTGGTCCTGGGATTTCCTGAAGCATCAAAATAAGACACTTCTTTTAAACATAGGTCCCCTTTCATCTCAAGGATTGGAGATGTTGCTGCTTTGGATTTGGGTTTCCAAATCTGTTTCGGTCTAGCAAACGCGTTTGTTGCCTTCGGTTGAGAAACTTTAGTTGTTTCAGGTTTGTTAGTTTTAGAAAAACATTTTTGTTCCTGAACAGCCTTGCGTTTGTTTTTAGCAGCATTCCAATCCCCATCAGAAGGTTTAACCTTGGGATTCACATTCTTCATTGCCTTAGGTGATGATACCTTCATTGGCTTGGAATGATTGTTATCCTTTGATGTAACCCTCTGATTTTGCATATAGTAGGGTACATAGGGACGCCGTGTGCAGTTTCTAGCAATATGACCCGCATTGCCACAGTTGTAGCAAGTTTGTCTTTTCATCGGAAAGACATTTTTAGCAGCTTGATTTGCTCTAGCAGGTCCTGAAGGACAAACCGGTCCTCTTCGTGTTGGATGCACCTGCACATGACTTTCAGACGAAGACGAATTTGGGTGCTTATATTTGTTGTTTGCAGAACTCTTGTTGCTATGAGCACCATTCTTCGTCTTTTCTCCCTGATTGAATCTTTCATTCACCTTGTCACGAGCCTTATGAGGATTATTGCTGCCTTGTCCTTGATGAGCAGACTTCTTATACCCTCGATTTTGATCTACTCGTTTTGGCTCCTTTTGCGTGTTGTGAACCGGCTCACAAACATCAGCACACAAGTGAGTGTTGGCATTTTGTTGCACTTTTGGACGATGAACACAATTTCTAGCAATGTGTCCAGGAATTCCACAGTTGAAACATGTCTGTCGTTTCAATGTATGGAGATCCGATGAGCTAGCAGCATTAACTGATCCGACTGATCTCGATGAATGAGCTTGCTTTGGTTGCGTTGCCTGTGTTCCATGTGCCTTTTCTGAGTTCTTCTGTACCTGCTGATCAGAACTAGCACAAGCATGAGATGTAGACGGATGATGAGATTCATCCTTCTCACTTTTATCTTGATCATTTTGAAAAACCGGTGTTTCAGGTTTATCTTTATTTTCAGAAACATTTTTCGGTGACTGTTCATTTATTTCAACTCCTTTTTCTTCTTTAATAGATTCAGATTCAGTTTTAATTTTAGAACAAGTTGAAATTTCATCAACACATGTTTTGTCAACACATGTATCATGTGAATCCGATTTAGGTTTGCTTTCATCCACGGTTTCCAATGGGGTCCCACTAGATTCAACATTATGCCTCAACCCTTTCTCTACACTCAGGAGTGCAAAAGACAGAAAGTATCTCTTCACGATCACGAGTAATTTCTTGAGCCAGGGGTTTGTTAAACATAAATACTGAATTTTGTGTGGATGAGCAAACTGCAGCAGATGTGTTGCCTTGAGTAGACTGTTTGCCAGCATTGTCATATGATTTGATGAGGGAGATCAGCTCATCTGACTTCATTTTGTAACAGTTGCCGTCGGTTGTCACTATTATCTGATTAACATTCATAAACCAACTACAGTTCGCCTGATTTGGAATCCCTTTTATAGCCTCCAGAAGCTTTCTGTTGCTTATGCGAGTAGACACCACCATTTCTGCCTTCTCCATTTCAGAAAGCAGTTCAACAAACCGGCCAATCACTGCATCTATAGATTCACCGTATGAGTAACTGAATTCTTCGAATTTCTGCTGAAGCATCTCTCTTTTTGAAGACATTTTTAAGAAGATATCCCAAAAATGTGTGTTTTTAACAATTTCCTCAACACAAGCTCAAAGCGAGAACCCGTGTACTCACTAACTCAAACCCTTTGCAGCCGAATGATCGAACCCGCTTTCTAAACCGCACCTCAAAACCTGTCAAACTTTTCACAAACAAACAACCCCCTTTTTTTTTTTTTAATTTTTTTTTTTTTTTTTTTTTTTAATATATAAGATAAACCTTTTTTTTTTTTAATTTAATTAGAATGTAAATTTTTTATTATAAAAGAATACTTATTATTATAATTAATGATTATGTAATTATTATCCAATGATTATCTAATCACTATTATTATTATTATTATTATTATTATTATAATTGAAACCTAAACAAAACGACACCCGTCACTGTCTTCTTCGTTTTAAAGCAAAACAGACCAAAACCCTAATTTTAAATCTTGCCGCCAAGACCCTACTCGATATTGCAGGAGATTATGGTGAGGGAGGCGGGAAGTAATGAATATGACCGGAGATGTTTGTGGCGGAGGTGGTGGTGAACGATGATACGTGGAGATCGTCGGAGAAGATGAAGCAGGAAGTTGCAGGTTTGATGATGGCCGGAGTAGAATGACGATGATGATGATGTTGCAGGTAGATGGCCAGATACGAAAGACGATGATGAACTGTGCGGACGGTTGCGAGTCGGAACGGTGGATGCGGTTGCGAGTCGGAACCGAGGTTGCGAGTCGTAACTAAAACAGAATGAGCCGAAACCAAGGTTGCGAGTCGTAACAGCTTTGGTTGCGAGTGGAGACTGACTACTGGTTGCGAGTCGCAACTGAAACAGGATGAACCGAAACCGTGGTGAATGCGAGTCGAAATCAAAACGTGATGAACCGCAACAGAGATGGTTGCGACTCGGAGCCTTGTCAACGATACAAGATCTGTTGGATCAAAACCGTGGAGATGATGATGATTCTCGATGAATGATAATCGAAGTTGTAGTGGTGAACCGGAGTGATGATGACTGTGATGTTGTTATCGATAAACTTGCAAACCAACAGTGATGATAAACGGTGGTCGGAGAAGAACCGGTAGCCGGAGAAAATGAACAATGATAGAGGAGTTAACCGATGAAGATGACTGTTAAACGAAGATGAACGATGAAGATGAACGATGAAGATGACGGTGAACGAAGTGTTGTATGAGGATGGTTGACAGTGGTGATGCACGGAGGTCGTTCAAGAGTGGAGGAGAACAACGGTGGTTGGCTCGATGTTGCAGATGGAACCTGAAATCTTGTGTCAAAATGGGACTCGAAACCGTGAGTCGAAACAGAGGTTGCGACTCGGAATCGGAATCGAAATCGTGGTTGCGACTCAGATGATAAGAAACAAAAGTAACTCGAAACCGCAGAGACTTTTGAAACACAATACTGGTCAACCAAAGAAATATTTTGAAAATATCTTTAGAATCAATTTGTTCCGAAACTTTTGGAAATAATTCAAAGATTTAAAATCTTATCAAAATTAGAAAATATTTCCAAATCTTAAAAAAAATTTAATCCTTAACACCTAAAGGAAAATCGAAACCCCAAACTATGGCTATTTTTCAATAGAAACCTGATGAACACTTCAAGAACACGAAGAACGCGAAGAACAAAAATTCTAATTCTTGAATCTTTGATATCAAACCGAGCCTAGAATAAGGTTCTAAAGGCTCTGATACCAAGAGGAACATATAGATCGATATAGAGTTTAGGGGGAGATTGTTAGGCCCTAAAGTGTGAGACTGACGCATCAAATTAACACAACGGGTTATGGTTACGAACTGGGCTTTATCGAGTTAGTTATATTAGGTTTTGGACCTTTATAGGTCACTTGGGCCAAGCTTTAGGCCATGTGGGCCAAGCAGGCCCAAGGGGAGCCCATGTAGGGACTTGGGCTTGAGTTAGTATATAAACAAGTTTTCTACTTGTTTTAGGGTTTGAACCTTTGGAACTTCATAGTTACAACTTCTAGAGCTAGAGAGAGTCGATTTGGTTGAAGACACTTGTACTAGACGGTTTTGCTTATTCAAGTAATAGAATCGTGTGCAAGTGTTTAAAAGTAAAAAAAAAAAAAAAAAAAAAAAAAAAAAGAGGAACATATAGATCGATATAGAGTTTAGGGGGAGAAAACTCAGAAAATACAAAAAGAGTTTGCTGTAAATATGTATTGTTTAGGGGGAGAAAATAAGAAAAATACAAAAACATTTGAAAAATGAAAAAGCCAAAAAGAAAGATTGCATGATATGGGAAGTGAAATAAATGTTCGTGTTAAAGATTGCATGATATGGGAAGTTAAATATTATTATATATTAAAATCTAAACCACTTTTAAATGTCTGTACGTCTTCTTCGATCACAACCAAACCGAAACCCTAAATTCTTAACTTTTGCCGCCAATGGTGAGGTAGGGGTGACCGGAGGTGGTGGTTGTCGGAGGAGGACAGCAGGTTGAACAACGGTACACGAAGGCAGTCGGAGGCGGTCGTCGGAGAAGATGAACGGTGTTTGGTGGAGTCCGATTATGGTGTATGGTGGTTGAAAGATGGTCGTTGTTCTGTGGTAGAGGTTTGAACGAAGTGGTTGTGAACAGATGAACTAGAAGTGATGAACTTAATAACGATGAAGGTGTGAACCACGATGATGAAGACGAAGGTGGTGATCGGAGATCGTCGGAAAAAATGGTAGACAGTTATGGTGGTGATGGATGGAGATGGTCAGAAGTCGCGTCGGAGATAATGATAAACGATGGTGTTGCAGGTTTCCGGCGACTCAAATATCCGTGACACGGAATGTTGAGAGATGATTGCAGGTTCAATCGGAGAAGGTGACCGGAGTTGCAGGTTACGACGGTGATGATTGGAGATGAAGATGGCCAAAAATGGTACGAATGAAGATGAAGATCGGAGTTAACGGAGAAGAAAGATCACGATGATGAAGATGATGATGAACGATGACCGTTGATGATTACGACTCGAAAATAAAACGTGATGACTCGAGATATCGGTTGCGACTCGTAACCGTGGATGGTTGCGAGTCGAAACCAAAGCAGGATGAGCCGAAACCGTAGATGGTTGCGAGTCGAAACCAAACAGGATGAGCCGAAACGGTGGTTGCTACTCGAGACCTTGTGATTGCGACTGCGGAGGTTGCGACTCAAAAGAAAGATTGCGTGATGATGATGTAACTTCAGAGATGATTGCGACTCGTGTTGGTTGCGACTGAATAGTTGACGATGGATTGAGGTGATGTACGGTGATAGCGACTGAGCTTATTTTGAAAGTTGGACTCGAAATCAGATTGCGACTCAAAACTGTGAATGAGATAACTCGTGGTTGTTGGACTTCCAAAATTTTGCACGTGTTTTAAAAAATCAAATAATATATTCGATATTTTTGTGATTTTGGCAATTTTTTGGAAATCAAGAATGTTTCAAAAATTATCAACTAGAATCTCGAAAATTTTGGGATTTTTCTAAAATAAAGAATTTTTCAAATTTATTGAAGATTGGATAAAATCCTTTAACACAATTTTGAACGGATCAAGGTGCAAAATATGATTAATTTTCAATAAAATTTCGATGAACTTTCCGAAGAACACGAAGAACGCGAAGAACACCAACTCAAAAATAACGAAAATCTTGAATCTTTGATATCAAACCGAGCCTAGAAATAGGTTCTAAAGGCTCTGATACCACTTGTAAGTCCCGTTTAACCGGATCTTTCAATGATATCAAACAACACCAAGTTTGTGCGGAATCCAAACTTGGTGTGATTCAAGATAAACCGAAAAACAATTGAAAAACGAAGAACACAATACCGAATCACTTTCAAACTTGCACACGATTCTATTACTATCAAAGCAAAATCGTCTGGTACAAGATGACACAACCAAGTCGCCTCCCTCTCTAGCTTTCTCTAGGAATTGTAAAAATGAGGTTCCAAGAAGTTCCAACCTAAAAACAAGTTAGAAACTTGTTTTTATACTAACTCAAGCCCACTTCCCTACATGGGCTCCCTTTGGGCCTACTTGGCCCACATGGCCTAAAGCTTGGCCCAAGTGACCTCTAAAGGTCCAAAACCTAATATAAACTAACCCTGTACGGCCCAGTTCATAACCATAACCCGTTGTGTTAATTTGATGCGTCAGTCTCACACTTCAGGGCCTAACAAACACGCTCTGTGGTCAACATTCTGTTCAATTTTGTTATTGGTAGTCTAACCACGGGGCCGTGCTCAGCCCACCACACCCCGTGTTCAGCTACCGAGTAACATAAAATCTTGTTTTTAACCCACTTTTACACATTTTAATCATCCGAAAAACTTATTTTTGGGACACATTGAGGACAATGTGTAATTTAAGTGGGGGGGATGCTAAACCTTGAATTTTGCAAGTCCTAATAACAAGCCTTACAGAAAACTCTATTGGAACCGCTAATCACACCAAATTTTTTAAAAAACTTTTCATTTTTTTACTTGTCTTGGTTTAATTTGGTAATAACAAGTTCTAAAAATGTTATATTTTTACAAATTTACAACCGATAGCGTCGTGATAAAAAGAACCAACATAAGAAAATTATGAAACGGCATGACAAATCTAGTTAAAACTTGATTATATATACTTGATCACATTATAAAATATAAACCCATTCCCACAAAAAGTGAGTTTTGAGCCTTTATTAAGCATACAAGCATACATCTTTAAACTAAATGCTCATTTTTCGTTTCTTGTGTGAATAGCCGCTTGGTTCTTACAACTTTAGAACTTGCCACGATGATACATTCCCGGTCCTTACCAACTTAAACCCAAGTAAGTAAATGATGGAGGCATTAGGACTAACCCATTTTCCTTTTAAAACCATTATTTTTCATCTTTTTTTTTATCACCTACCCAAAATCCCCTTAGTTAACCCATTTGAGCCTAAACCTTTTCGTTTCAAAACCCACAAAACAAACACCCTTTACCCACCAAAACATTTTTATTTTCAAACCCCTTTTGTTTTTGTAAAAAACTCGGTTATCTTGTGACAAAAAAAAAGGATTTTGCAATAACCAACAAGTTCCTCAAAAATCTTGTTTGAATATGCTTAGTTTGAATAAATGCAAAGAAAAAAAAAGAAAAAAGGGTTCACGACAACCGACTCTTTTTACGCTTTTCGCCACTTTATTAACCACTAACCAAAAACCACATACCCTTATCCCAAGCCTAACCCTTTCCCAAAGTCCTCTGGATATTTACAAAGGTTTAAAGTTAAAAATGAGGAGGTTAGATTGCTTGGCAAGCATATGGTAGAAGTAAGTTCCATGGCGGTCTCGAGTGTTTCACAAAAATACATTTTCGGCCGAGTGTTGAGTGATCTCCCGTGAGGTATGTGAACTTGTATATAAATAGAATTTTAAAAAGGCATGTTATGCCCAAATAAGTAATTCTTCTTATGAATCGTTCTCAATAAATCAAAACGAATAAGATTGTAAATAAAATAGAAATAAAACCCAATAAAGATCTTGGATTCCCGACACTCAAGATAAGTCCACAACTTCTCCTCTACCTCTTCCATTTGGGTGTGTAAGCCAAACATTAAAGAGTTTTGCTTGAGGACAAACAAAGATTCAAGTGTGGGGGTATTTGATGTGTGTAAAATGCAACATATAAATTACATCAAATGAGGTATAAAACTAACCATTTTTTAGTACTAATGTTGGAAAAATTGTGCTTTTGTCTTCCTTTTGTATTTTCAGGACTAAATGAGCGTAACTGAACAAAAGGAACAAATATGCAACCAAATCTAACATAAATACAAGAAAATGAATAAACGTGACATGCCCGACCCCTCGACAGCATTTTCCCAAGCAAAAACAAAGGAACAGAAGGCTGACCACGGCCCCGTGCCCAGCGGACACGGGGGCGTGGCCAGGCACCTTCAGAAAAGACAAAGTCATAGAAGCTTCTATTCCCAGCATGGGGGCGTGCCCAGCTCAACACGGGCCGTGGTCAACGCTAAGATTCGCAAAATCTTGCAAATCCTGATAGTACAGATTCGCTTCTGCACACGGGGCCGTGCCCAGCGAACACGTGGGCATGTGGAGCTAATGCAGACAAACTGCAATTAATGAAGAAAGAGAAAAAGGATGGCCACGATCCGTGTTCAGCGGACACGGGGCCGTGTCCGGGCTTCTGTACAGGCTATAAATAGGGGTGCTTGGCTCACTTCAAAGGCATCCCTTGGCAAACAATCTCTCTCCCACTTCACCCACACTCCACCACCATCACAACACCCACATCCACCACCATCATCCATCATCCACCTAGAGTGTGTGTAGTAGTCTCGGGATCCAAGATTAATAGTAAGAGTTCTTGACAATCAAAGGCCATGGTTGCCTAAATCTCTTACATCACTTGGTGAAGACAAGCATTTAGTGTAATACTTTTGATTTTTAATCTTTTCGCACTTTTTATTTGGTTTTGTATTAATGACTTTAATAACTAGTTTCTTATGTTGAAGGTGAAACTTCCTTATCATTTGTCCGTGGTGTCTTGGCGTTATTTTACTGTCTATATAAAATAAAAGATTTACACCATTCATATCTCTACGGTCTATATAGAGATATGTTGGCTACCTGGTCGGGGGTTAAGGGAATGGTTTGGTAAGGTTCTTTCCTTGTTCAGTGTATAGATCCTGCAAGGACCTGGGTCAAGCTTACTAGGACCTCCTTCAATACCCACTGGTATTGGATGGCGGGGCTGTGAATGGCTTGATCCCCTCATATGTAAACTACTATTAATACATTAACCCGGCTACTTGGGATTGTATCCATGCTGACTCAAACCACTTAGCCGAGGGTAACGTCACCTTCAAAAGAGGGGCCTACCACATTACGCATTAATAACTTAATTAATTATCTTCCAATATTCCGACCCTTTAGGATTGTATCCTTGCTGACTCAAACTACTGGGTTGAGGGTAACGTCACCTTCAAAAGAGGGGCCTACTACTATAACTAAAATAATCTCTTAAAAAGTGCAAAAGTGCGGAAATCATCAAAGGTTACACTAAAGGCGAGTCGGATCCAAGTGATTCATCTTGTCTATCTGTTTTATTTTTATTTTTATTTTTCAGCATTTTTAGTTTTTATTTTTATGTTTAAAACATTTTCTAAAACTTTTGATTTGATTAGACGTTGAGGATAAACCGGTACTAAAAGCTCTTGTGTCCTTGGACGACCTCGGTATCTTACCAACGCTATACTACGCTCACGATGGGTGCACTTGCCCATGTGTGTGTTTAGTGTTCGTAGAATATCGTGTTTTATAAATTTAAAACTTGACTAACGTGTTAAAAAAGAGCTTAAAATATAAAGAAAAATATAATACACCCGACACACACCAGCAGTGCCTAAGTAGTCCGCGCGGGGTCTGTAAATTGGTCAGATTAGTGTCTAAGGAGTATGGTTCTGCGCACGACCTGATTGGTCTGCGCGGCTTTTTGGGACCATACCCCTTCAATCTTGCTAGCCTATTTATGATATTGTCGTCGTACTGGAAAACCAATGTTACTAAGAAGTTTAAGGTGAGTGAGACGATTATAAGGTTGATCCCTATCTAGTTAGACGTTCAAGGGGTGAACACTACTCACATAGTGAGACTCTCTTTACTTGTATGACTTAGATGTCTCGTATTTCTCGAAAAAAGTGATTCGATTGATGGGATTTGTAAACCGTGCTCTACGGGTTTAGAGCTTTTGACGAGAGGCCAAAGAGTATATGTAAGATGAGTTAGCTAAGATTCACCTAAACCTCTATAAGTCATTGCGTTTTAGATGCAAAGAATTTTGTAAAAATGATCAAAATATTAAAAATAGTGTATTCTTCCCTATAGGTAGAGGTATACAAATCGGTTTTTTTCAAAAACCGGTTTCGGTTTTTTCACCCAAAATAAAAACCGGTTTTTTTTATAACCGGTTTTTGAGGTCCAAAACAATAACCGGTATAACCGGTTGGGACCGGTTTTTTAATAACCGGTTTTTGAAGTCAAGAATAGTTACCGACTTACCGGTATAAAAACCGGCGGTTAAAAAAAACCGGTTAAAAAAAAACGGTTTCGGTTTTTTTTCCGGTTTCGGTTCTAAAACCAGTTTTTTTGTACACCTCTACCTATAGGGTAAAGGATCACTAATACGTGTGATGTCGAATAAAATATTATTAAAAGTGGTCAAGTTGTTGCAACATCGTTTGAGGAACTCTATGGGCAAAGGATACTAACAAGTAACAAGACAAAATATTATTAGAAGTTATAATTTTATCTATAAACAATAATAAATGACAACGATATTTATTATGAAACCCTAACAGAAGTTTTCAAGACATATTTATAAAACTTAGAGTAAATTAGACAGATTGTCCTTTATTTACACCTCAAACATGAGTTTACTCTAAAACTTACAGAGATTGTTTTTAGTGTTTAATTGTTTATTCGTTCCAAACATGAGTTTAGTTTATTAGTTATGGTTTTTCCTCAACCTTGTTTATTATGTCTATACGTTTGAATCTTGTTACAATCTAAGTCGATTAGGTGGTTATGTTTGAAAAATGTTGGGTAATATTTGCTCATATTCATGTGATATTTTTCTGATATCTTCAAAAAAAATTAGCGATTGCATAGGAAAATTTGATTCATGTCTATATAACGAAGTCCCCTAATATATTGATTTTAAGATATCGTTATAGAGAGGGTGTTTGTTTTGTATTTCTTATTTGTTGCTTTTCATTTTCATGTCTAAAACTTGTAAAAAAATATCCAAACATGTTTTACGTGCTTGAAATCTTTGATTTGCACTTTGAACTTACAGGTTGAAGTAATTTTGTAAACTCTAATTCATAAACTACTTTTTTATTATTTTAAGGTACCCGGGTTAGTTTTGTTATCACCTGTTATAATGTGTTGCCAACCAAAGGGCCATTTGGAAAAGAGGTGTGAACCAATATTTTGGTAGATTATGCAAGATTTAGGGCATGTTTGGCTAAGCTTTTTGAAACAACTTATTGACTTATTGGGTTTTTGAAAAAGTAAGTGAATTGTTGACTTATTGGTCTTTTCCCCTCACATACACCCCTATTGCCAAAACATTATTTTGGAGCTTATGACTTTTCAAAAAGCCAATAAATCAATCAATAAGTTGTTTCAAAAATCTTAGTCAAACATGCCCTTAGATCAAGAAAAAAACCACATGCAAAAATAAGAATAAGACATAATTTCAATTCATCATAGCTAGAAGCTCAAAATTACCAAACATTACATAATACCAACAACCAAAAAATAAGAGCAAAACCACATAATAAACCAACATCTTTACACACCATATAGCATAACAAACCAGCCTAATAATAAACACACATAAAACCTAAATAAACATCAGGCAGACAAATCTGCCTATATAACACATTTAACCAAAAACACAAACTTGACATAATCAGGATCCCAAGATGAGCTGCAAACTTGAGTAGAGCACTTGACAGATGCTAGAACATATTCATATTAAACGACGTCGTAATCGGCTGAACAGAGCAAGGAAGCTTCCATGGTTCAAGCAAAGTATCAGGAATCTCAGGAATATCCATAGCCAAACCACTAACTTCTTGAGCAATATGCAAAACAGAGTTCAAAGAATGCAACCTATCAGTCAACTCAGTCAATTGAGCCCTCAAAACATTGTTCTGAGACTCAGCACCAACAAACATCTGTGTTGCCCCATCAATCTTCTTCATTATCGCATTGTTATCACTCTGCAACTTGTTGATTTCACCAAGCAACTCATCCAATCGCTGCTGCTTCTTCGCACGAGACCTGCGAGCGGATTCTCGGTTCGATATCATCCGTTTTCTTTTCCTTTCATCAAGGTTTGCATACCTTAGGTCTCCATCAGACACCAAATTTGCAGATTGTTGTTGTTTTGGTGACGTCATCGGGAATAAAAACGGAATATTCGGATTTTTGAAAAGTTTAGGTAATTAGGGTTTGTAAATTACTAGTATGATGACTTTAGGGTTCAAAATTGATCAAATAATGAAAAATTAAAGAGAATATAACTAAGGCAAATTCATGAAAGCTCGTGAAACCAGTAGAGAAAAACGACGGAAAACGAGTGAAGAATTCGGATCCGATGCATCAATACAGCATACGTCATGAATAAGAAAAACTCATCCAAACGATTAGTGTAACATACACCAGAAATTAAATTGAAATCGCGATTCAAACCTTAAGAAAACCCTAGATCTGATGACAAAAGGTACAATCGGATTATGGAAAGCTAACAATTCAGCAAGAAAGAGATTCAAACGATCTGCAAAGATTCAGAAACACAAACGTAAATACAATTGAATTAGGACGATTGAAAAGCAATCGATTGTTATACCTAACTATGAACAAAAAGCGGAAAATAAATAAATATATAAATAAAATAAGATAAAATAAGAATGAAAAGAGGACATACCTGATGAGAGAGAGTAAATGGTAGGTGTGGAACCAAAAGATTAGCCAAAGAAGGTTTACAATGAATTCTGAGCGTGCTTTTATAGGCGAGAAAACGTGGGTTCCTAGAAATTTCTTGGATATTTTTAATTCCAATGGGCTGAGAAAACCGGTTGTAGGTTGTATTTTCTAAACCAGTCCTTTTATATTTGTTAACTAGTAAAAAGACCCTAACATTGTTGCTGCCTTTTGTATTTAGTTATATAGTTACCACGCGTAACTTATAGTTACGACTACGTTTGTTTTATTTTTTACAAGGATGTATCGTAAGACTTTCAAGTGGTTCCATGTCATTCTGAAATGATAGACGTAAGTAGATTTTTTTATGGATGATGTATTATAGGCGCATATTTGCAATAGAGTATGTGTATGGTATGGTATGGCAAGTTAAATTAATTTAACATTTCTTTACGGTTAGGTTGTTAGCATATACATTGTAAATCGTGTTGGAGCCATACGTCACAAACTCGTTATGCGAACATCCTGTTGGGCTCTTGAATCCCAAAGATTGGCCGTTTTGTCTCGCTTATAATCATAGGTCACTAGGTTTTTTATCATGCATTTATAAGAGGAATGGTCCCAACTCCTAAACATAAGAGTACTAAGAAGGGTAGTCACTTATGGAGTTGTGGCACGCATCTTTTTTAATAGTTAAGACACTCTTGAATAGTATGGATAAGTGACCAAAAACCCGTGTCTCTGATAAATAAAATTTTCAAACATTTTTCCTGTCTAGTGTCAAAGCAATGTTCTAAATCAAAGTGTCTTCTACTCTTCTTGTAACTTGAAGGGGTGGTATTGGCACTTTTAAAAGTGTGATGCCTTGTTAAGACAATAGCATAAACACAAGGACCTAGAAGGCTAGCATATGGAAATTCTGAAGAGAAAAGTTGGTTGGTTGGTGTAAATATGACGTCATGGGTTAGCAAAGCCACATGATATTGATTGGTTATATAATGGCTGATGCAGGCCAGATGCGAATGGTTTGATGAAAAAAAGGACCAAATACAATTACCTTTAATCTTTAACGTATAAAATATTGTGGTATAAAATATACGAATTGTAGGTTTTGTTAAAAAAAAAGTGGCATTTTTGTAATTATCAAAATTACTCTATAAATAATCTTGTAGGGTAATTATGTAAAACTATCTTATAGGGTGATTTTGATCTTTGTAGGGTAATTTTGTAGAGTATCATAGTTACTCTACAAATGATCTTGTAAGCTAATTTTGATCTTGTATGGTAATTTGTATAGTATCATAATTACTCTACAAATGATCTTGTAAGTTAATTTTGAATTGTATGTTGTTTGATAAACTAGTAGAGTAATTTTGATAAATACCCTACGAACAAATAATTACGAAAATGTCATCGTGTTTTTTTTTTCATGTCTTTCGTACGTTTTGTACGATAAGACACTTTGTACGTGAACTTAACTCATGGTTTCATACGCTGTTGTATTTTGATTAGGATACCATTGGTATATTTACAACATAAATGACGAAACGGAATACTTTTTTATTATAAGTAAGGTGTTTGTATATATAAGGTTAGAATATTATAAGTAAGGTGTTTGTATATATAAGGTTAGAATATTATAAGTAAGGTGTTTGTATATATTAGGTTCGAAACTCGTATATTTTTTGATGGCAATTTCTTTTAATCCATGTCATTTGTGGGATTTGAGTTCAAGACATATCTCTCCCAAACTCAGGTGTTTAAAGGTTTTGTTTTTCTCAATAGACTACCACTACGCCGGTGAAGCTCGTGTATTACACGTGGTTATATCAATAAAATACTAAATAGTTAATAACAATATGGAAAAAGTAAATGAAATAGTAAAAAAATAAATATTAAATAAATAAAGTAAATATAAATTAAAAAATATATTCATTTAGATACTTATTTATTCGGAATAGTTTGGGATCACAAAAAAATAATCGGGATAATTATCAAACGGTTAGGCTATGGGGGTGTGGGGATCAACATTATTTACACATATGACCATTAATTAAATGGTACATCATCTCTCTCCTTGATTGATGGTGGTTCTCATGGATTAAACCACGATTACCACGACCCTCCCATTTGATAATTTTAAGACAAAAATAAATTAAAAAAATAAAGGGGATAGTGGTTTGGGTCATGACCACACCCTTAGGGTAGTTGTTTTGAATGATGGATTAAAGATGGATGATATGATGCCTATGTGGAGGGTCATGACCACACCCTATAGCCTAAAAAAAACTTTGGCACGTATAATTGTTACATGTAAACCAATCATTTACTTATTTATTATGTATAGTTTATGGCGATTTTCAATCAATTTGCCTTGTCACAAGAAAATGAATTGAAGTTGCCACATCTGCAAACATATATAAACATAGGCGAAGAGCAAACACAAGTCATGATATAAATCGCAATGATACATAAAGAAAATAACTACCTGAATTGTCACACACCGACCTGCAGCGGAATGGCACGGGCATGATTGATTATCCAAAGCTTATAAAAACTATTATAAAATTATAATATTTAAAGCATCATATTAAATTGTCACTCATAACATAGAATCAAAATACCCATACAATAAACCAAATCCATAAAAACATAACAAAATCCAGCTTAATTACTAAGGCAAGCTCTAAGTGTCTTCCTCTCTAGTTCGGCTCACACTTGTGTACCTTTATCACGCGTAAAAGAAAATGGGTTTTGGGTCAACAAAAATGTTGGTGAATAGATTCGGGCTTTAATTACAGATGCTTTTGTATTAATATTTTTAAAACACTATTTATTAACATGTAATACCAAATGTTGTGAGGAACAATACCCTATTATCAATTTAATCATATTAAGCCAAATTGTTAACTTCCCCGACCTTGCGTCGGCTAAACAGATGTGTGTTAAGCCGCGCGCGAGGTCAGGGCCAAGACAGGATCAAATTTGACATGTAGCTTCTTGGATAAAAACCTGCATTCCTTGACCCTGCGCCGACTGCACAGATTATACATGGGGTCGCGCGGAGGTAAGAAGCGTAGATAAACATCGGACAAGTACAAAAGGTACAAGTGGTAGAGCAACGGGCCAATAAGCGTCCAACAGGCTGTACCTGATCGTGCCGCACGATGGACAATCGTACAGGAGACAAAAAGGTACACAAGGACGCATATGTGGCATCATTCAGCGTGCGCCGACCACTGCTCCACAATCTCCACTTAGCTGTTGATGACATACCGGACAACAAGGACAATCGTCAGGACACGTGGATCCATTCAGCATGTGCCAGCTATCCTCTCGCGTGGAATCACTAACGGTCGTGGCAAAGGGGACATAATGGATATTCCTTGTTGTCTTCTGCATGCCCAAGGCCCATCAATCCATCTCCTTCACAGACCACCTCGGCTATAAATAGGGAACTTCACCTCCAGGTTTAAAGATCGCTCTCTTGTTCTCTCTCACTTTATACACACACTATTATCCTCAAAGCCGATACTTATTCTCACGCCTGAGGGTGGTTACAATAAGAACCCCCTATTCTCCTTCTTGTAACGAGCTGACGGTGTGTTGATTGTTTTGCAGGATCTTCATAGTTGTTTAGACGAGACGAAAGAAGATTAACCTTTATTTGTCGAGGCACAAACCACAAACTAATCACCAGATTAGTTTGGTGTTTCTTCAGTCATAGAAACTTGTAAGGGGTTTTGTAGAGCTCATAAAACTAGTGAGAGTGGGCTTTTGAATCACCTGAATTGATTCCCGATTGAAGGAGTTATGATGAATCAAAGTTGCAAGCCCTGGTTCTTGTTCTTGATCCAAGTTCACGAATTTAGAAGTGTTGTTGCAGATCTTGAGTGTTAGTTTTTGTGTGAAGAGGTTAGAGGAAACTAATATGACGAATCTTAAGTGCTAATTGGCCATAATTGATAGCACCCAATTAATGTTCTTGGATGATAATAAAAATATCTTAATTTCGGTTTATTGCATAAGAATTCGAGTGCACTTGGAACGATTCACATTCCCTCCATAATCTCTACTAAACTCGATCTAGATGCCATAAGAATGAAGCCGAAAAGTTGAGTTTTACAAGCCAAAAATGGGGTTAAACTCCTTTCCCTGGTTCGCGACGCGCTGAGGAAGAAAGGTAGGTTTCAAGTTTTGCGTCGGGTTGTGTTTAAAGGTAACACGACATGGGTATAATCACCAAAGGAGGCCACAGCCTAGTGGTCAAACGTTTTTGTTGTTGTGCTTGTAGGGTGTGGAGGAGCACCATCCTCAAGGGATGGGTCTCCACGTAGGCAGCCACGTCATTGTTATTCTGAGCATAACTTGGTCCTCATATTAATCCGGATATTGTGAGCATAACTAGGTCCTTATCTTTCATAAGTTCACCAATATTCGACAAAGCAGAGGCAAATTCCATAGCTCTGCTCAAATATGCAATTGGGGTTTCATCCCCTTTCATCGTTATTCTGAGTAATTGAGTTTTTAGAGTGTATTCAGGAGAGGCTGTGTTTGGTGCATAAGCACGTTCCAAAGAAAGCCAAAGATCACGAGAAGTGTTGTAACGCCCTGTGTCCCTAGACTTTCACCTTTTGACAAGTTTAGTCCCTATACTATATGAAACTTTACACTATGTGAAACTATATGAAACTAGACTCTTTTGATACTTGAATCTTGAAACTTTGAATCTTGACACTTGACTCTTGATGCTTGATACTTGTTAAACACTATTTATAGGAGAGCTGTCACATCAAGTGAACAGTGATGTGACAGGTGAGGTATTTATAGGAGAGGAGGGGAAAGGCAGTGCAAGGTGACGGGTCGGATGCCCATCCTATCGGATTCGATCGAACGGTCGTTCGATCGGACGACACGTGCGAGTTAGTTTCCGACTTCCGTTTCGTGCGTTGCGCGTTGCGATGCGTTTAAGCGAGTGTCGGATAAGCGATGCGATAATTTTAAATAACAGTTACACAAATAAAATAACTAACATACAACAACATAAGTAACCTTGCGTTTCCAATTCACGATGAGATTGCGTTGCGATAGAGTTGCGATTGCTGTAGGATTGTTTCCACGACCAAAACGAGTCGTTCAGAAGAGTTCCATCTAATACGAAAGGCGGAAACAGACGTATCGGAGTTATTTCAGCTGATTTGCACTAAGATTCACTTTAAAATGTCTCTGTATTGATATCAGATCGTTTTACAATGCTGGAGACACTTCGGCAGATCTTCGCTACCGGAATCGAAACCGTTACAAATGATTTGAACAAGGCACCTATTTATAGGGAAACCCATTCCACACGAAACGGTTCACACGAAATGGCTTCTCCATTTCGTACGAAATGGCCATTGCCATTTCGTGCGAAATGGCCATTGCCATTTCGTGCGAAATGGTCCAATGTAACAACCCTCGGTAAAGCCAACACTTTCATTTTACGACACCCTATTATATCTTAAAATATCCCAATATGTCTTATATTACACCCCGTATGTGAAAACCGAGCCCAAAATAGATTATAACATATAAAATAAATTAAAAATAAGAAAAATGGAGTTGAGGCGAGCCGCGTAGACCCACCCCAACATGTCACGCGGGCGGTATTAAGGTTGAGACCGGACTTCACTGAATTCTTAAGTTGATACGGGCCGCGTAAGCTTTGGCTTACTCTTACGCGGGCCGCTATAGATCATTAAACGCGGAGACATCCTGAGCTGACACGTGTCGACATCGTGTCAAGCCTAGTGGTGATCCGGACGAGCTACGCGTTGACCCTAGGTTTGACGCGGGCCGCGTAGCCTTAAGACTACTCTTACGCGGGCCGCGTGAGAGTCAGAATCCAGCACTATATAAGAAGGCCATCAGTCTTCGTTTTCCATCGCTCATTCTCAAATTCTAAATCACAATTTCTGTAGAAGAGGCATTATAGTCGGGTATTATACCCCTAATTAGCGAGGTTCTGCTCCGTTGTAAGTATTATAACCCCAGTTTCGTAATAGTTACGCTGCCCGATTGATTTAGGGTTCCGTAACAACTGTCGTGGTTCTGCCCGACGTAGTTGTTGGAATGCCGTCTCGGGGAGGGTATCATTAATAATTTCAAAGGGTTATGATACTAACCAATGTACATTTGTATAAATTATAGATTATATCCAGGAAACCCTTACAAGAAGCCTAAGATAGCAATGTGAGTTTATCCTCTTTTTGATAACCTTTTTGTAATGTTTTACAAAACCTTAAATGTTTTACAATGTGATTAAGCGGTGATTGAGTCTTTGTAGTTCTTCAATTACTGCCGGTATGTTGGGGTTTTGTATACAAAATGTATTACACTGTGAGTAGTAAGTCGAGGATGACAATACGTTACCATTGGACAATGAGTTAGCCAATGGGTAATATGACCCACAAGTCAGGATTGACAGTACTAATGGAGTAATTGTGTAGACATAAACAATGTGATCGCTCTCAATACTGTTCACTGTGACTTTTTATTTAAACTTGATTAAACTGGGATTCACTCACCAGTATTTTCGACTGACAAATATTTTTAAAACACGTTTCAGGTAACCCAATGGGACAGCCAATTAATAAAAGGCCAGCTGGAGAGCACTGAAGGCTTGGGAAAATGTGGCTATAAAAGTTACCAAATAAACGATGTTTTAAAATTCAATAATATAGGGTTTATCCCTATAAATGTATTGTACTAAGAAACTTGGGTTTTACCCATGTGATTATTAATATTAAATGAGGTGGTTTTACTCTGATAAACATTTCCTAACTACGATCCTGATGTAAATTCCGCTGCAATAATTAAATAACTGATACCACCGAAACTCTGAGATCGCGTCCGCCCGTTCCCGGGGATCAGGGATCGGGGGTTGCGACAGAAGGTGGTATCAGAGCCTAGCCACTGGTCTGAGCCAAAGAAGTGTTCTGCTGACACTTAAAATTTTAAAATTTGTGTTAGGAAATAAATTACGGAAATACGTGCATAACTGTAATTATGTGTTATGTGTTATTTGACTATTTGTTAGTTTACAGTATGAGTGATCAAGGACCGTCAGACGTGAATCGTCAGTTGTCTGAATCACCTAGGAATGAGAGTACATCATCACAGCCTGCCCTCTCTGGGTATACTGCTGATCAGGAAGAAGGAGTGTTTGCTTTTAGAGCTCAATCTGAAGAGCCATTTCCTAATAAGAAACGAGGATGGTTCAGTAAAGAAGCTTTTGCTCGTAGGAAGAGAATGCGAAAATTGCAACAACAAAGAGCTTTAGCAGCTATTAAGCGAGAGACAGATGCCCATACTCAAGATATGCTAAATAGAAGCCTAGCTAATTTCCATATCCTAGCTACAATTGCTGCTGACCTAAGTCTGGAACAACTAGTAGCCCCACAACCATAAAACCCAGAACAACCTATGGAGATAGAAAACCAGGAAAACCAAGTGGATATGCACGACTTTAACCCAGAAGAAATCCCTAGGGTACCTGCACCAAACCCCCTAGACCCGAATTACGACCCCTGGTGGGATGATAATAGGGACTTTGTGCAACGTTACCCTATCCAGGATTATCCACCCATACAGAACATAGAAGCCTACCCAGGTATGGACCCTTTAGATCCCTATTACCAAAATGACTATATTAGGGAGATATTAGAGGATCCTTACCAATTTCATGAACTGTCACCCCCATATCAGGAAACCGCACCCCAGATTCCAAACCCAGTCCGAGAACCTGCACCCCCAATGAGTGCAGAAAACGTCCAAGAACTTAGGACTTTTGGGGAGGAAATTTTGGAGAGCAGTGAAAGAATGCGTCAGGTGGGAGAGCGTCTCGTATGGAAATACGATGAGCGCAATATGGATTTTTGGATAAATCCATATCCGTGAATGTGTGAATGGAGGAAATGGTAGTAATAATAATAATAATAATAATAATAATAATAATAATAATAATAAAATAAAATATGTGTGTACGGATGCATATTACTATTAGTGTGATTCTATTTCTGATGGTATTGTAATTTCATTTCAGTACTAGTATGTAATAGACGCATAAGTATATGAAAAGAGTATAGTAGCAATGATCTACGTTTTTGGCTAGATTGTGTGTCATGTGATTAACTATATTAGATATTAATTGTGATATTAATATGGGATAAATGTTTAAAATTCAGATGGCCGATGAAGGAAATCTGAATAACGATAACCAGAGTAACATTAACGTGGTTAATGAAAATCCGAGCGTCAATAACAATGGAAACCAAGTGGATAATAGTGCTATCCAAAACATAGTGGCACAGGGAATTATAGATGCAATGCCATTTATTCTTCAAACTGTTAAGGATGCTGATAATAAAAGTAAGCATAGCAGTAAGCGACCCGTTGAACCAGAAAACAGTGTAAACAATGGACCTATACTTCAGATGCCTATTCCCAAAAGAAGAAGAACCATGCCTTATGGTTATTCATATAAAGAATTATGGTCTTGTAAACCAATGGAATTCTCGGGCAACGAAGGGGCCATTGCTACCTTACGCTGGATAGAAAAGACTGAGGCAGTCTTAAGGATAAGCAAGTGTGCTGAAGAAGATAAAATATTGTTTGCTTCTAATCTGTTTAAGAATGCAACATTAGAATGGTGGAACACTATCCTCCAGACAAGAGGAAGTGATCAAACCTACAATATGGAATGGGAAGAATTTAAGAACAAAGTAGAAAGGAAATTATGCCCACCCAATGAAAAGGAACAGATAGCGAACAAATTCCTAAACCTTAGGATGACTGGTGTGGATAGTAAGGGATACACTAAAATATTCTTTGAATATGCCAGAATAGTGCCAACTCTTGCTTCACTAGAACCAGTGTTAATCTCCCGTTATATTTGGGGATTAATTGGAGAGATTAGACACGTAGTCAAGGCATCTAGACTTCAAACCATAGAAGAAGCTGTAGAACTAGCCAATACCTTGACAGATGAGTTAATCCGTACTAGAGAAGAAGATCAGAGGAGGAACTTAACCCAAAGACTTACACAAGAATTTCGTTCTGGAAATTACAATCGTAGGAATATGGGTTCTACCTCTGCACCTTTTTGCAAGGTTTGCAAGAAAAAACATTCGGGAAAATGCTCCATTCTCTGCAATTATTGCAAGATGCCAGGGCACAAGGAAGAAAATTGCAGGAAGAAATCCAGTAATGGATTGTGTAACAACTGTGGAGAAAAAGGTCATATCAGGCCAAACAGTCCGAAATTGACCCCAGCTGCAGACAACAAGAATACTAAAAATGCTAGAGCATTTGTTCTGACTGCAGAAGAAGCCAAGATGATCCCAGACGTTATAGCTGGTACGTTTTTAGTTAATGATATATTTGCTAAAGTATTATTTGACTCTGGTGCGAACCAAAGTTTTATTAATACTTCGTTTTGCAAAATTCTAAATCAGTCATTAACTAAACTACCACAAGAATGTCTAGTAGAGACAGCTAATGGAGAAACAGTTAGGATTTCTGAAATCTTGCAGGGAGCAAGCATAGAAATTTTGAATCAGAAATTTATAGCAAACCTATATCCCATGAATCTGGCAGGATTCGATGTTGTTTTAGGAATGGATTGGTTAATAGACAATAAAGCCAATATTTTGTGTGATCAAAAGTCAATTCAAGTAAATTCACCAAAAGGTAAAACGATCACAATTAAAAGAGATAAACCTTCTAGGTCCACTAAGTTCATCTCTGTGATGAAAACTGCAAGTTGTATAAGAAAAGCTTCTATAGTGTATTTGATTTCTATAATCACTAACACTAAAGGAAAAGAGCTAAAAGATATTCCAGTAGTGTCACAGTTTTCAGATATCTTTCCAGAAGAATTACCGGGACTACCGCCAGACAGAGAAGTTGAATTCAGAATTCACCTGATACCAGGAACATCACCAATTGCCAAAGCACCTTACCGTTTGGCACCTGCAGAAATGCAAGAATTGAAGAAACAATTAGATGAATTGTTAGAGAAAAGATTTATATAGCCAAGTTCGTCGCCATGGGGAGCGCCGATACTGTTCGTTAAAAAGAAAGACGGATCAATGCGTATGTGCATTGACTACCGTGAATTGAACAAGGTCACAATTAAGAATCAGTACCCATTACCGAGAATCGATGATCTGTTTGATCAACTACAAGGAGCTCGATTTTTCTCTAAAATCGATTTAAGGTCAGGATATCATCAATTAATGTCACACCCCTTTCTACGGCGGAAGCACGAGGTGTGATCATGAAAGGTTCTCATTGCATACGAAGAGTAAACATGCTACATGCTCGTAAAATAACATCAAATGCCATAATTTGAAAACATAAGTTTAGCGTTTACATCGCTAGACAGCATAAACATTGTCTTAAGGTTTACAACTTTATTTAAAGTTAAACACAAGCGACATCCACGAGCATAAGCAAGACCACGCGCACATCCATCCTAGTTACCTGAAATACATGTGAGTTTTTGGAAAAACGTCAACATAAAGTTGGTGTGAATTCATGCAGTTTTGTATTTCATGTTTGTATACTTTGTATGAAAACATAGTTTGTGAGTAAATCAAGTTTTCATATATAAATCCAGTTTCATGTGTACACCACGTACATCTGTATAATTCAATTTCCTTTTCTTGAGTACCCCACGTACTTCAAGTTATATATCAATCCTCTTGAGTACCCCACGTACTTCAAGTTATTTATCAATCCTCTTGAGTACCCCACGTACTTCAAGTCATTTATCACTTTTTGTATGGTATGAATTTTATGTAAATACAGTATTTCTGTACTTATCAGATTGTTAATGGGTTGCAAAGCCATTAACATGTGACACGTCATAGGAAGTCACCAAACCTAAGGCATTTAATTGGTATATTCTGAGACACAAAAGCACCACTCGATTCTCGCCCCGACCGAGTGTGAGGCTGCCAGGCACCTGTTAGATCTAACCTTTTGTTCTGCGGTCTGAATGTATACGTTGATTAATGGTGCTTCTGTACCCTATTCGTGACACTATTTCTCATAACGCCTCCTACTTGGTTCTCGTTCTCACCAAGCGCGTTTCTTGTTATCATTTCTCATAGCGCCTTATACTTGGTTCTCGTCTCACCAAATGCGCTTCTCATATTCATATATTTCGTCACACTTGGTTCTCGTTCTCACCAAGTGTACTTCTTGTATTTATATCATACCATTTATAAATATTGTACTTTTGTACATGTATTTCACCCCCGAAGTTATAAAAACTGAAAACAGTTAAAGAGAAAAGGGGGAGCATGAACTCACAACTTTGCGTTCCTAGCGTCGTAAACTCCACCGGGTTTGCTTAATTAACGTCGTAACCTATACGCGTTTTCTTAACGTTAGTCACTAGACTTGCGTCGCACAAGTACAGTCACTCTCTTTTGTATATATTCTTGTGTTAAAAATATTCTATATTTTTAACTACGTATCTTACTTATATTATTTTCTCCAAAAATAAATATAAGTCTTTTGTGATTTGCACTTTGCACCCGAATTATGTATCTTGTATGTTGTATGTGTATTTTTATGTTTATACTCCTCCTGAGTATTTAGTGTATTTTTAAGTCTTAATACACTAGCACGTATAACACATACTATATACACTTAGCACAAAAGTTGGTGATAAAATAATATATATTTTTCTCTCAAAAATATATATACATAAGATCCATTTTTATTTTTGAAGAAATCACCATTTCTTATCACCAAAAATTAGGGAAACCTTGGTAATACTTTTAAATACATTTTTAGGGAATAAGTTTCTCAAAAACTTATATTTTTCTAAGTGTCAAAATTTATAAAAATTTCGACAGAGTTTCCCCTAAAAATGGAGGTTTCCCACGTTTTCAAAACGTGTGTTTATTTTCTTTTAAATCGTCAACAATCATCAACCACAATTAACAACAATACACATCAACATTACTCACTAATTTCTTTATTTCATGAACTTGAATATTTACAAAAATGTGTAGTAACTTACTAGCACATTTAGTAAGTCTTGTTATCTTTAAAAATAAGTTTAATTTCTTAAAACTTTATTTTTAAAGAATATGAAGTTTCACAACTTCTAGTCAAGATTCATAAAAATATTTCTTTGTTAAATCTTTCTTGTGACACAAGTGTCTACACACTTGTTTATTTACTAAAAATATATTTAGTTCATGTAAGATCTGGGTTTTAAACAAGACTAATATTTTTGCTTGGTTCTTCCGAAAAACCTCTTGTAGATCTTTAGATCTACATGTTTAGAGTCTTATTTTACAAGAAAAAAAATACTTTTACTCAAGTTCATGTTTAGTGTGTAGTAGAGTTTCATCATTTAACCCTTTTCATTCTTAACATATTCTATGTCATGTTTCATGAATATGACTAATCCGGGTTAGATGTTGATCCGAGCTACCACAACATAGATCGGCACTAAATAATCACCACAAAACAAGTCTTACAAGTTTTACACAACTCTTATGCTTTTAACCAACATTTTTAACATTTTAGTAGACTTTTACCATGTCATCTTGTATGTTCCTAGATTTTAACCGACAAAGTTCCTTTTAACCGCTTTAAAATAGATCGAGAGTGTGTTTAAAGCAACTTACTACTAGCTCGGGGCTAGGGAAGAAACTAGTCGAAAATCGAGTGGTTAATAGCGTTGTGGTGAGGTCCTTGGCGACCCGCAAGCACCGGGCTTCCTCGTATGTGATCCTTCACCCTTGGTTGTATATTAAATTGCAAGATGGAAATTAAAAAAAAAAAAAAAATTAATGGTGGGTGTAGGTGGCTCTCGGCCGAACTCAATGAGAGGGAAAGGAAGGGATGTGAATTTGATGTGTGGTTAGTGGATGGAAGTCTTGATCTTATGGGGTTATTTATAGTCCATCTAATAGCATTATCCATGAGATAATATGTATGGTAGATATTGGACATGAATCCATAATATATTCAAAAATGAGTAGTGGGGGTTCTCTTGAGGGAACCGAATTGGTTACAATGGGGTGTGTCAAGGTTCGGTTCTAACTAGTTAATTGGTTAAGCTAGTTAGTTTAAGTTAGGAGGTTAAACCAATTTCTAGTGTGTTATAAATTGTAACGGGTGTTAGGGCATTCGGGGACCCTAACTGGCTCAGAAAAAGAAAACAATGTTAATGACAATATTTTTTTTTTTATGTCCCGGGTTAAGTCCGGTTGTACGGTTGGAAATTACTCCGTTAAAGTGCTAAATTACACTTTTTAGTGTCTTTTAAGTACCCTTCTTGTACCCTTTCAATTCCCAACACTTAGGGAAATATTCTGGATGATAAAACGACATTTCTGCATAATATTTATATGTCTAAATGCTGAATTATTGCTGAATTTTATATATTCTGCACTTAAAGTGCGTTTCGGGTGCTTTTTAGTGCTTATTTTTGCTTTCGTATTGCATATATACTAACCCTTGTATGTACTCTTGGGTTTTAATGCACTTTCGTCGTCGGACCTACACCTAGGCCTCTATTTTATTGTCTGACTGCTTTCTGCAGTTCTGTTGACACAGTGTGTCTTACCGGTGAGTTTACTATTGACGCAACGCTCTCGTTTATGCATAAAGCAATATTTTGTAGTATACAACGTGCATGAATTCACTTGTTTAGCATGAAATCAGTCATTGCTGACCATTAAGCATATAATTGCAGTCATTAAGCAATAATTATAGTGTACGGAAATTACCGGTTTGTGCCAGTTGTCACAGTCTCCCCCCGTTAAAAGAATTTCGTCCCGAAATTCAGGCTGAACTAACTCTCGCTGGAGTCTTCTTTGAATAGGTGGGGATGCTTTTTCTTGAACTGGTCTTCACGTTCCCATGTATACTCGGGTCCGTGCTTAGAGCTCCAACGTACTTTAACAAGTTTCACACTGCTCCTCCTGGTCTTGTTGACTTTCTAGTCGGTAACCTCAACGGGTTGTTCTGTAAATCGGAGGGCTTCATCAATATGTATTTCATCCATCGGGATGATCACGTTTTCTTGCGTTGGACTCTTCTTCAGGTTGGATACATGAAACGTATCATGTACTCCGTTAAGTTCTTCCGGTAACTCCAACTTGTATGCCACGGTACCAATTCTCTTCAGTATTCTGAATGGTCCGATATATCGTGGATTCAGCTTTCCACGCTTTCCAAATCTGACTACGCCCTTCCATGGTGAGACTTTTAACAACACTTTGTCTCCCACCTTGAAATCTACCGATTTTCTATTTGGATCAGCGTAGCTCTTTTGTCGCTCTCGAGCCGCCTTAATGCGCTCTCGGATCTGCGCAATCTTGTCGGTTGTCTCTTGTACAAGTTCAGGACCAACCATACGTTTATCTCCGGCATCTGCCCAACATAAGGGCGATCGGCATTTGCGGCCATACAGAGCTTCGAACGGCGCGGCTTTTATGCTCGTATGATAACTGTTATTGTAGGAAAACTCAACTAGAGGTAGATGAGTATCCCAGCTGCCGCCTAGGTCCATGACACATGCGCGAAGCATATCTTCTAACGTTTGTATTGTCCGTTCGCTCTGGCCGTCTGTTTGCGGATGGAATGCCGTGCTCAGATCTAACTGAGATCCAAAGGCTTCCTGAAATGATTGCCAGATTCTTGAGACAAAGCGTCCATCTCTGTCTGAAATGATTGAGATTGGCACTCCATGACGTGCCACAATTTCTCTTAAGTATATCTCTGCAAGCTTTCCAGTGCTATCCTTTTCTCGGATTGGTAGGAAATGCGCAGACTTCGTCAATCGATCAACTATTACCCATATCATATCGTGCCCTCTCGGGGTCCTGGGTAATTTCGTTATGAAGTCCATCGAGATTTGTTCCCACTTCCACACGGGAATCTCTGGTTGTTGTAGTAGGCCGGACGGTTTCTGATATTCGGCCTTAACCTTCGCACAGGTTAGGCATTTTCCAACATAGACAGCAACGTCGCTTTTGAGTCTCGGCCACCAATAGTACTCTTTCAAGTCCTGGTACATCTTGTCCGATCCTGGATGGATCGAATATCTCGATTTGTGGGCTTCATTAAGGATGACTTCTCGTATGCCACCATAGAGTGGAACCCAAATACGCTTCTTAAAGTATAAGGCTCCCTCTTCATTTGGCACCATGTATTTTAATGCACCCCGGAGGTATTCAGCTTTACGGTTTTCTTCTTTAAGAGCTTCTCGTTGTGCATCTCGAATGCGTGCAGTGAGGTTCGTTCGAATCGTCATTTCCAATGCTCGAACCCTTAGGGTCTTACCCCTTTCTTTTCGGCTCAACGCGTCCGCTACAACGTTCGCCTTTCCAGGATGGTACTTAATCTCACAGTCATAATCATTCAGCAGCTCGACCCAACGTCGCTGGCGCATATTCAATTCCTTCTGATCAAATATGTGTTGTAAGCTTTTGTGATCTGTGAAGATTGTACATCGAGTACCATATAAATAATGTCGCCAAATCTTTAAGGCGAATACCACTGCACCCAGCTCCAGGTCGTGAGTGGTATAATTTCTCTCATGAACCTTCAGTTGTCTTGAAGCATAAGCGATGACTTTTTGGCGTTGCATGAGCACGCAACCCAAGCCTTGTCGTGAGGCGTCGCAGTATACCACGAAGTCTTCAGTGCCTTCGGGTAATGATAGTATCGGTGCATCGCATAGCTTGCTCTTAAGTAACTGGAAGGCTCCTTCTTGTTTGTGACCCCAGTCGTACTTCTTGTCTTTCTGAGTAAGGGTCGTTAGCGGTTGAGCTATCTTCGAGAAATTCTCAATGAATCGCCGATAGTAGCCCGCTAAGCCCAAAAATTGACGAACTTCAGTTGGGGTTTTGGGAGCTTCCCAATTCTTTATTGCTTCAATCTTGGACGGGTCTACATGAATGCCCTTCTCATTCACCACGTGACCAAGAAATTGTACTTCGCGAATCCAGAATTCGCATTTCGAGAACTTTGCATAAAGTTTCTCTTTCTTCTGTAGCTCCAAGATGGTTCTGAGATGTTGCTCGTGCTCTTCTTTCGTTCGCGAGTAAATCAGGATATCATCGATAAATACAATCACGAATTTATCGAGATATGGTTTGCACACGCGGTTCATTAGGTCCATAAAGACCGCTGGCGCGTTTGTCAATCCAAACGGCATCACCAAAAATTCGTAGTGCCCATATCGCGTTCTGAATGCAGTCTTTGTGTAACGACTCTCATCAAAAGTCATAATTACTAAAGTAATTTGACCAATAAGAAAACCTAATTGAGACACCCAAGTGATTCTGTGCAAACCCTAAAATTTTCATAATTTTCAGAATCAGGATTAGGGCCCCTAAAACTCAGGGGGGCATTCCCTACTTGACGATTATCCGAATTACGTGCTCTCCAAGTTGAAATTTCAGAAAATGTCGACTCATCTGAGCTAGTCCCACACGTGGCAACAATTTAAGCATGAAGTGTACCTTACGGACCGTAAGGTCACCAAGCTTACGGTCCGTATGCTGCCTTACGGACCTCAACATTGATAAGCTTACGGTCCGTAAGCCTGACCAAAATCGTGTATAAATAGAGGACATTGGCACTTGAATTCTGGAATTCGTTCGACGAAGAAATACGCTTCAGGCTCCGATATATCGTCTGTTTATCACAATTAACACACACATGCACTAAATTGAAGCTGCAATCAGGGTATTAGCACAATCGCTGCTACGATTCATTTATCCGACGATCAATGTATCCAATGAATGTTTAAGTGCCGCCCACATTAGGGTTATACTTTATCGTTCGTCATTAATTTGACGGATTGTCGTTAATTCGATAGGTAAAGTATTATACTTTATCGTTCGTTGTTAATTCAACGGATCATCGTTAATTCGATGAGTAAAGTATTATACCTTGTCGTTCATTGTTAATTCAATGGATCATCGTTAATTCGATGGACAAAGTATTGCATTTTGACATTCATTGGGAGAATTTGATCTCGTGAGTTATCGTAAATGCTGGATTGATTACTAACCCCAAATTGTGTGCTTGTTATTGAAATTAGGATAAAAGGCTAATCAGTAGGCTAGGCTCTGCCCGTATAAATCTGCAATGTGAGTCATTCTTCTTTTCTCACAGTTTGTGAGTTATTCTCTCTTTTTATCAAATTGCTTTATAAAACTTTTCTCACAGTTTGTGAGTTATTTTTATCAAATATTTTACAATACTCCAAATTATTTTCAAGGTTATAATTACAGGGACTAAGTCGTGGATATCTTAAATTATTGGTTAGTGGGGTATTGTGCACAATTACTAATTTCTCCCAGTTTGGTTCATTGACCTACTCGGGACTATCACTGTTGGGTTCATTGACCTACAGTGGTAATCGTCACTATTTAGGTTCATTGATCTAAATAGTGGTATGACCATCGTCACCATTGTGACTTGTCACCATTGTGACAGAATGCCAGATAAAAATAAGATAGAAGCCATTGTAATCGCTCTTATGCTGTAATTGATAACTATGCATCATTATGCAAAATAGAATGATTCACTCAGTATTTCCCGCTGACAAAACCTTTTTCAAACATGTTTCAGGTGATCTGTTGTAAATCAGGAAAAGTGCTGTGGAGCATTTCAAGCTTAAGATAGTGGCTCATTATAAAATAAAGCAATAAGTTTTGTAACATAACGATTTCCTAGAAAAATCATACTATTGTAAATTATCGGGGTTTTATCCCGAATTGTGAAATAAAATAATCGGGGAAAAAATTTTAGCTTTAAACGATCCTGTTTCCGCTGTTAAACTCAATTAAATAAATACCGCAGTATTTTCTGCCGCGGCTCCTGAAACGGGTCAAACCGGGTCGTGGGCCGTGACACTTTGGCATGCTTTCTTCTTGGATTCTCAGCTGATGGTATCCAGATCGAAGGTCGATCTTGGAATAGTAGCTTGATCCTTGCAGTTGATCAAATAAGTCATCAATCCTCGGTAGTGGATACCGATTCTTGATAGTGAGCTTGTTCAGTTCCCTGTAATCGATACACATCCGCAGTGTTCCATCCTTTTTCTTCACGAACAATACTGGAGCTCCCCAAGGTGAGAAGCTTGGCCTTATAGATCCCTTATCCAACAACTCCTGGAGTTGTGTAGATAATTCTTGCATCTCGGATGGCGCAAGTCGATAGGGTGCCTTGGCTACAGGAGCAGCTCCTGGAACCAAGTCTATACGGAATTCGACTTGTCGTTGCGGGGGTAGTCCTGGCAGATCTTCAGGGAATACATCAGGAAATTCCTTCACCACAGGAATGTTTTCGAGTTTCGGCTCCACAGCCTTCTTATCTACAACGTGTGCTAGGAAGGCAACACATCCTTTCCTTAAGCACTTCTGTGCCTTCATACAACTGATGATTCGAAGAGGCGCGTCTCGTTTTTCTCCATGTACGATGAGAGTTTCACCATTCGCTAAAGGGATGCGAATGATTTTCTCATGACAAATAACCTCAGCTTTGTTCTTGGACAACCAGTCCATTCCGACCACTACATCGAAGCTACCCAATTGAATAGGTAAGAGATCGATGCTAAAATTCCGTTCGCCAAGTTCTAGTGTGCAGCCTCTAACAATTTCGCTCGACTCAACGAGTTTACCATTGGCTAGCTCTATGGAATAAGGAATTTCTAATCTACTAGATTCTATTCCGAGTATGCGTTTAAATTCCACAGACATGAAGCTATAATCGGCGCCAGTGTCGAATAATATGGATGCAAAGTGACTGTTAATGAGAAACGTACCGGTGACCACGTTAGGGTCCTCGCGTGCGTCTCTTGCTCCAATCACAAATGCTCGAGCCGGAGCGTTGTTTCTCTCTGGGCAGTTTTTCATGAAATGATCATTGCTTCCACACTTGAAGCATCCTTGCCCTTTCCCGTTGCCATTCTTGTTACCAGCACCGTTTCCATTTCGGTTCTTTCCTTTTCCCCAACAGTCTTCTGTTTGATGACCCAATTTACCACATTTGTCGCACCTTGGAATGCGACAAGCTCCATCATGATGATACTTACATTTTTGGCATCTAGGCATGGAGCCTTGGTATGCTTTGGTTGCATGGGTTTTCGTCTCCTGAGGCGGATTAGTGTCGCGCTTCTTGTTGCAACCCTTGTTGTTGCGAGTAGCTTGGTTCAAACTTGTATGCTTTCTCTTTTTGTCACCGGACGACTCAGCATGCGTCTCGGTCTTCTCAGTGGGGTTCAATGATAGCTTCTTCATACGAACACAATCTTCAGTAAGGCTGACAGCCAGAGTTACAGCCTCGGTGATTGTTTGTGGTTTGGCCGACGTCACCATGCCACGAAACTCTGAGGCCAGTCCCCAAATGTAGCGTTCCACACGCTTGAATTCGGGAGTCACCATGTAGGGTAGCACTCTTGACAGATCGTGGAACCTTCGAGTGTAACCATTAATGTCAGCACCTTCCATGGTCAGGTGCCAGAACTCCGTCTCCAGCCTTTGGAGTTCAGCACGAGAGCAGTACTTCTCTCTCATCCTTTCCTTCAGTTCCTCCCAAGTGAGGCCATAAGCGGCGTCATCACCCAAAGTTTGGGCTTGCAGGTTCCACCAAGTCAGAGCTTCATCGACGAATAACCCAGTAGCAAAAGTGACTTGTTGATCCGCGGTACACTTGCTCATGCGGAAAGTAGCTTCAGTCTTCTCCGTCCAGCGCACAAATGCTACTGCACCTCCTGTGCCGTCATAGTTCATCGGCTCGCAGTCGAGGAACTGCTTGAAAGTGCAGCCTTGAGCTGCATTGCCTCCAGACGAATCTCCATTACGCCTAGCGTTGCTTGGTCCCCCACTGTCTTGAGTTCGGTTCGCCTCGTACTGGGCGATAGCAGCGGAGATCCTTTCCTCCAGTAGGGCGTTCAGCTCATCAGCAGTTCTTGGCAGTGGGGGAGGAGGAGGTTGATCGTCATTGCGAGCATTCACAGTTTTCCTGGGTGCCATGTTCTGACAGAACATAACACAACAGGGTTAGGCATTTGTTTGATATCGTCACACTAGACAGTAGTATCATATATATTCACAGGTATATATACCACATAAGTGACATCAAACAATTACTACTCTAGCAGAGTACTTAATAGGCTTGCACTGAGGGAATCTATACGTGACAAGACTTGCTGTGGTTTCTGTGCACTGAATTCCATAATTATGTATGCATCCATAATTACGTAACTCCTTGCACGGTCCGCACAGTTCGTTTCATCCTCGTATTTCTCCCTTCAGATGGGCCATCGCTTTCAGGTAAAGTCACGTATACTTGTGACATTCTACCTCTAGTATATGCTAATTATCACACATAATTGCAAGTAATTTCTAGTCAACGACAAGTGCTACTCAAGTGCACTCTAAGTCTTGTAGTGTCTTTTCTAGACTCATGTAGACAGTTTCAGGTAGTGGATGTCGCGGGACGTTTTATGCAATGAAAACTCTTTGAAAATTGTTTTCGTGAATGGATCCTAGAGATTGTAGACTAGACTCGAGAAGGAATCCTAGTTCACTACAATCGCAGCTCTGATACCAATCTGTCACACCCCTTTCTACGGCGGAAGCACGAGGTGTGATCATGAAAGGTTCTCATTGCATACGAAGAGTAAACATGCTACATGCTCGTAAAATAACATCAAATGCCATAATTTGAAAACATAAGTTTAGCGTTTACATCGCTAGACAGCATAAACATTGTCTTAAGGTTTACAACTTTATTTAAAGTTAAACACAAGCGACATCCACGAGCATAAGCAAGACCACGCGCACATCCATCCTAGTTACCTGAAATACATGTGAGTTTTTGGAAAAACGTCAACATAAAGTTGGTGTGAATTCATGCAGTTTTGTATTTCATGTTTGTATACTTTGTATGAAAACATAGTTTGTGAGTAAATCAAGTTTTCATATATAAATCCAGTTTCATGTGTACACCACGTACATCTGTATAATTCAATTTCCTTTTCTTGAGTACCCCACGTACTTCAAGTTATATATCAATCCTCTTGAGTACCCCACGTACTTCAAGTTATTTATCAATCCTCTTGAGTACCCCACGTACTTCAAGTCATTTATCACTTTTTGTATGGTATGAATTTTATGTAAATACAGTATTTCTGTACTTATCAGATTGTTAATGGGTTGCAAAGCCATTAACATGTGACACGTCATAGGAAGTCACCAAACCTAAGGCATTTAATTGGTATATTCTGAGACACAAAAGCACCACTCGATTCTCGCCCCGACCGAGTGTGAGGCTGCCAGGCACCTGTTAGATCTAACCTTTTGTTCTGCGGTCTGAATGTATACGTTGATTAATGGTGCTTCTGTACCCTATTCGTGACACTATTTCTCATAACGCCTCCTACTTGGTTCTCGTTCTCACCAAGCGCGTTTCTTGTTATCATTTCTCATAGCGCCTTATACTTGGTTCTCGTCTCACCAAATGCGCTTCTCATATTCATATATTTCGTCACACTTGGTTCTCGTTCTCACCAAGTGTACTTCTTGTATTTATATCATACCATTTATAAATATTGTACTTTTGTACATGTATTTCACCCCCGAAGTTATAAAAACTGAAAACAGTTAAAGAGAAAAGGGGGAGCATGAACTCACAACTTTGCGTTCCTAGCGTCGTAAACTCCACCGGGTTTGCTTAATTAACGTCGTAACCTATACGCGTTTTCTTAACGTTAGTCACTAGACTTGCGTCGCACAAGTACAGTCACTCTCTTTTGTATATATTCTTGTGTTAAAAATATTCTATATTTTTAACTACGTATCTTACTTATATTATTTTCTCCAAAAATAAATATAAGTCTTTTGTGATTTGCACTTTGCACCCGAATTATGTATCTTGTATGTTGTATGTGTATTTTTATGTTTATACTCCTCCTGAGTATTTAGTGTATTTTTAAGTCTTAATACACTAGCACGTATAACACATACTATATACACTTAGCACAAAAGTTGGTGATAAAATAATATATATTTTTCTCTCAAAAATATATATACATAAGATCCATTTTTATTTTTGAAGAAATCACCATTTCTTATCACCAAAAATTAGGGAAACCTTGGTAATACTTTTAAATACATTTTTAGGGAATAAGTTTCTCAAAAACTTATATTTTTCTAAGTGTCAAAATTTATAAAAATTTCGACAGAGTTTCCCCTAAAAATGGAGGTTTCCCACGTTTTCAAAACGTGTGTTTATTTTCTTTTAAATCGTCAACAATCATCAACCACAATTAACAACAATACACATCAACATTACTCACTAATTTCTTTATTTCATGAACTTGAATATTTACAAAAATGTGTAGTAACTTACTAGCACATTTAGTAAGTCTTGTTATCTTTAAAAATAAGTTTAATTTCTTAAAACTTTATTTTTAAAGAATATGAAGTTTCACAACTTCTAGTCAAGATTCATAAAAATATTTCTTTGTTAAATCTTTCTTGTGACACAAGTGTCTACACACTTGTTTATTTACTAAAAATATATTTAGTTCATGTAAGATCTGGGTTTTAAACAAGACTAATATTTTTGCTTGGTTCTTCCGAAAAACCTCTTGTAGATCTTTAGATCTACATGTTTAGAGTCTTATTTTACAAGAAAAAAAATACTTTTACTCAAGTTCATGTTTAGTGTGTAGTAGAGTTTCATCATTTAACCCTTTTCATTCTTAACATATTCTATGTCATGTTTCATGAATATGACTAATCCGGGTTAGATGTTGATCCGAGCTACCACAACATAGATCGGCACTAAATAATCACCACAAAACAAGTCTTACAAGTTTTACACAACTCTTATGCTTTTAACCAACATTTTTAACATTTTAGTAGACTTTTACCATGTCATCTTGTATGTTCCTAGATTTTAACCGACAAAGTTCCTTTTAACCGCTTTAAAATAGATCGAGAGTGTGTTTAAAGCAACTTACTACTAGCTCGGGGCTAGGGAAGAAACTAGTCGAAAATCGAGTGGTTAATAGCGTTGTGGTGAGGTCCTTGGCGACCCGCAAGCACCGGGCTTCCTCGTATGTGATCCTTCACCCTTGGTTGTATATTAAATTGCAAGATGGAAATTAAAAAAAAAATAATAATAATGGTGGGTGTAGGTGGCTCTCGGCCGAACTCAATGAGAGGGAAAGGAAGGGATGTGAATTTGATGTGTGGTTAGTGGATGGAAGTCTTGATCTTATGGGGTTATTTATAGTCCATCTAATAGCATTATCCATGAGATAATATGTATGGTAGATATTGGACATGAATCCATAATATATTCAAAAATGAGTAGTGGGGGTTCTCTTGAGGGAACCGAATTGGTTACAATGGGGTGTGTCAAGGTTCGGTTCTAACTAGTTAATTGGTTAAGCTAGTTAGTTTAAGTTAGGAGGTTAAACCAATTTCTAGTGTGTTATAAATTGTAACGGGTGTTAGGGCATTCGGGGACCCTAACTGGCTCAGAAAAAGAAAACAATGTTAATGACAATATATTTTTTTTTATGTCCCGGGTTAAGTCCGGTTGTACGGTTGGAAATTACTCCGTTAAAGTGCTAAATTACACTTTTTAGTGTCTTTTAAGTACCCTTCTTGTACCCTTTCAATTCCCAACACTTAGGGAAATATTCTGGATGATAAAACGACATTTCTGCATAATATTTATATGTCTAAATGCTGAATTATTGCTGAATTTTATATATTCTGCACTTAAAGTGCGTTTCGGGTGCTTTTTAGTGCTTATTTTTGCTTTCGTATTGCATATATACTAACCCTTGTATGTACTCTTGGGTTTTAATGCACTTTCGTCGTCGGACCTACACCTAGGCCTCTATTTTATTGTCTGACTGCTTTCTGCAGTTCTGTTGACACAGTGTGTCTTACCGGTGAGTTTACTATTGACGCAACGCTCTCGTTTATGCATAAAGCAATATTTTGTAGTATACAACGTGCATGAATTCACTTGTTTAGCATGAAATCAGTCATTGCTGACCATTAAGCATATAATTGCAGTCATTAAGCAATAATTATAGTGTACGGAAATTACCGGTTTGTGCCAGTTGTCACAGTCTCCCCCCGTTAAAAGAATTTCGTCCCGAAATTCAGGCTGAACTAACTCTCGCTGGAGTCTTCTTTGAATAGGTGGGGATGCTTTTTCTTGAACTGGTCTTCACGTTCCCATGTATACTCGGGTCCGTGCTTAGAGCTCCAACGTACTTTAACAAGTTTCACACTGCTCCTCCTGGTCTTGTTGACTTTCTAGTCGGTAACCTCAACGGGTTGTTCTGTAAATCGGAGGGCTTCATCAATATGTATTTCATCCATCGGGATGATCACGTTTTCTTGCGTTGGACTCTTCTTCAGGTTGGATACATGAAACGTATCATGTACTCCGTTAAGTTCTTCCGGTAACTCCAACTTGTATGCCACGGTACCAATTCTCTTCAGTATTCTGAATGGTCCGATATATCGTGGATTCAGCTTTCCACGCTTTCCAAATCTGACTACGCCCTTCCATGGTGAGACTTTTAACAACACTTTGTCTCCCACCTTGAAATCTACCGATTTTCTATTTGGATCAGCGTAGCTCTTTTGTCGCTCTCGAGCCGCCTTAATGCGCTCTCGGATCTGCGCAATCTTGTCGGTTGTCTCTTGTACAAGTTCAGGACCAACCATACGTTTATCTCCGGCATCTGCCCAACATAAGGGCGATCGGCATTTGCGGCCATACAGAGCTTCGAACGGCGCGGCTTTTATGCTCGTATGATAACTGTTATTGTAGGAAAACTCAACTAGAGGTAGATGAGTATCCCAGCTGCCGCCTAGGTCCATGACACATGCGCGAAGCATATCTTCTAACGTTTGTATTGTCCGTTCGCTCTGGCCGTCTGTTTGCGGATGGAATGCCGTGCTCAGATCTAACTGAGATCCAAAGGCTTCCTGAAATGATTGCCAGATTCTTGAGACAAAGCGTCCATCTCTGTCTGAAATGATTGAGATTGGCACTCCATGACGTGCCACAATTTCTCTTAAGTATATCTCTGCAAGCTTTCCAGTGCTATCCTTTTCTCGGATTGGTAGGAAATGCGCAGACTTCGTCAATCGATCAACTATTACCCATATCATATCGTGCCCTCTCGGGGTCCTGGGTAATTTCGTTATGAAGTCCATCGAGATTTGTTCCCACTTCCACACGGGAATCTCTGGTTGTTGTAGTAGGCCGGACGGTTTCTGATATTCGGCCTTAACCTTCGCACAGGTTAGGCATTTTCCAACATAGACAGCAACGTCGCTTTTGAGTCTCGGCCACCAATAGTACTCTTTCAAGTCCTGGTACATCTTGTCCGATCCTGGATGGATCGAATATCTCGATTTGTGGGCTTCATTAAGGATGACTTCTCGTATGCCACCATAGAGTGGAACCCAAATACGTTTCTTAAAGTATAAGGCTCCCTCTTCATTTGGCACCATGTATTTTAATGCACCCCGGAGGTATTCAGCTTTACGGTTTTCTTCTTTAAGAGCTTCTCGTTGTGCATCTCGAATGCGTGCAGTGAGGTTCGTTCGAATCGTCATTTCCAATGCTCGAACCCTTAGGGTCTTACCCCTTTCTTTTCGGCTCAACGCGTCCGCTACAACGTTCGCCTTTCCAGGATGGTACTTAATCTCACAGTCATAATCATTCAGCAGCTCGACCCAACGTCGCTGGCGCATATTCAATTCCTTCTGATCAAATATGTGTTGTAAGCTTTTGTGATCTGTGAAGATTGTACATCGAGTACCATATAAATAATGTCGCCAAATCTTTAAGGCGAATACCACTGCACCCAGCTCCAGGTCGTGAGTGGTATAATTTCTCTCATGAACCTTCAGTTGTCTTGAAGCATAAGCGATGACTTTTTGGCGTTGCATGAGCACGCAACCCAAGCCTTGTCGTGAGGCGTCGCAGTATACCACGAAGTCTTCAGTGCCTTCGGGTAATGATAGTATCGGTGCATCGCATAGCTTGCTCTTAAGTAACTGGAAGGCTCCTTCTTGTTTGTGACCCCAGTCGTACTTCTTGTCTTTCTGAGTAAGGGTCGTTAGCGGTTGAGCTATCTTCGAGAAATTCTCAATGAATCGCCGATAGTAGCCCGCTAAGCCCAAAAATTGACGAACTTCAGTTGGGGTTTTGGGAGCTTCCCAATTCTTTATTGCTTCAATCTTGGACGGGTCTACATGAATGCCCTTCTCATTCACCACGTGACCAAGAAATTGTACTTCGCGAATCCAGAATTCGCATTTCGAGAACTTTGCATAAAGTTTCTCTTTCTTCTGTAGCTCCAAGATGGTTCTGAGATGTTGCTCGTGCTCTTCTTTCGTTCGCGAGTAAATCAGGATATCATCGATAAATACAATCACGAATTTATCGAGATATGGTTTGCACACGCGGTTCATTAGGTCCATAAAGACCGCTGGCGCGTTTGTCAATCCAAACGGCATCACCAAAAATTCGTAGTGCCCATATCGCGTTCTGAATGCAGTCTTTGGCACGCTTTCTTCTTGGATTCTCAGCTGATGGTATCCAGATCGAAGGTCGATCTTGGAATAGTAGCTTGATCCTTGCAGTTGATCAAATAAGTCATCAATCCTCGGTAGTGGATACCGATTCTTGATAGTGAGCTTGTTCAGTTCCCTGTAATCGATACACATCCGCAGTGTTCCATCCTTTTTCTTCACGAACAATACTGGAGCTCCCCAAGGTGAGAAGCTTGGCCTTATAGATCCCTTATCCAACAACTCCTGGAGTTGTGTAGATAATTCTTGCATCTCGGATGGCGCAAGTCGATAGGGTGCCTTGGCTACAGGAGCAGCTCCTGGAACCAAGTCTATACGGAATTCGACTTGTCGTTGCGGGGGTAGTCCTGGCAGATCTTCAGGGAATACATCAGGAAATTCCTTCACCACAGGAATGTTTTCGAGTTTCGGCTCCACAGCCTTCTTATCTACAACGTGTGCTAGGAAGGCAACACATCCTTTCCTTAAGCACTTCTGTGCCTTCATACAACTGATGATTCGAAGAGGCGCGTCTCGTTTTTCTCCATGTACGATGAGAGTTTCACCATTCGCTAAAGGGATGCGAATGATTTTCTCATGACAAATAACCTCAGCTTTGTTCTTGGACAACCAGTCCATTCCGACCACTACATCGAAGCTACCCAATTGAATAGGTAAGAGATCGATGCTAAAATTCCGTTCGCCAAGTTCTAGTGTGCAGCCTCTAACAATTTCGCTCGACTCAACGAGTTTACCATTGGCTAGCTCTATGGAATAAGGAATTTCTAATCTACTAGATTCTATTCCGAGTATGCGTTTAAATTCCACAGACATGAAGCTATAATCGGCGCCAGTGTCGAATAATATGGATGCAAAGTGACTGTTAATGAGAAACGTACCGGTGACCACGTTAGGGTCCTCGCGTGCGTCTCTTGCTCCAATCACAAATGCTCGAGCCGGAGCGTTGTTTCTCTCTGGGCAGTTTTTCATGAAATGATCATTGCTTCCACACTTGAAGCATCCTTGCCCTTTCCCGTTGCCATTCTTGTTACCAGCACCGTTTCCATTTCGGTTCTTTCCTTTTCCCCAACAGTCTTCTGTTTGATGACCCAATTTACCACATTTGTCGCACCTTGGAATGCGACAAGCTCCATCATGATGATACTTACATTTTTGGCATCTAGGCATGGAGCCTTGGTATGCTTTGGTTGCATGGGTTTTCGTCTCCTGAGGCGGATTAGTGTCGCGCTTCTTGTTGCAACCCTTGTTGTTGCGAGTAGCTTGGTTCAAACTTGTATGCTTTCTCTTTTTGTCACCGGACGACTCAGCATGCGTCTCGGTCTTCTCAGTGGGGTTCAATGATAGCTTCTTCATACGAACACAATCTTCAGTAAGGCTGACAGCCAGAGTTACAGCCTCGGTGATTGTTTGTGGTTTGGCCGACGTCACCATGCCACGAAACTCTGAGGCCAGTCCCCAAATGTAGCGTTCCACACGCTTGAATTCGGGAGTCACCATGTAGGGTAGCACTCTTGACAGATCGTGGAACCTTCGAGTGTAACCATTAATGTCAGCACCTTCCATGGTCAGGTGCCAGAACTCCGTCTCCAGCCTTTGGAGTTCAGCACGAGAGCAGTACTTCTCTCTCATCCTTTCCTTCAGTTCCTCCCAAGTGAGGCCATAAGCGGCGTCATCACCCAAAGTTTGGGCTTGCAGGTTCCACCAAGTCAGAGCTTCATCGACGAATAACCCAGTAGCAAAAGTGACTTGTTGATCCGCGGTACACTTGCTCATGCGGAAAGTAGCTTCAGTCTTCTCCGTCCAGCGCACAAATGCTACTGCACCTCCTGTGCCGTCATAGTTCATCGGCTCGCAGTCGAGGAACTGCTTGAAAGTGCAGCCTTGAGCTGCATTGCCTCCAGACGAATCTCCATTACGCCTAGCGTTGCTTGGTCCCCCACTGTCTTGAGTTCGGTTCGCCTCGTACTGGGCGATAGCAGCGGAGATCCTTTCCTCCAGTAGGGCGTTCAGCTCATCAGCAGTTCTTGGCAGTGGGGGAGGAGGAGGTTGATCGTCATTGCGAGCATTCACAGTTTTCCTGGGTGCCATGTTCTGACAGAACATAACACAACAGGGTTAGGCATTTGTTTGATATCGTCACACTAGACAGTAGTATCATATATATTCACAGGTATATATACCACATAAGTGACATCAAACAATTACTACTCTAGCAGAGTACTTAATAGGCTTGCACTGAGGGAATCTATACGTGACAAGACTTGCTGTGGTTTCTGTGCACTGAATTCCATAATTATGTATGCATCCATAATTACGTAACTCCTTGCACGGTCCGCACAGTTCGTTTCATCCTCGTATTTCTCCCTTCAGATGGGCCATCGCTTTCAGGTAAAGTCACGTATACTTGTGACATTCTACCTCTAGTATATGCTAATTATCACACATAATTGCAAGTAATTTCTAGTCAACGACAAGTGCTACTCAAGTGCACTCTAAGTCTTGTAGTGTCTTTTCTAGACTCATGTAGACAGTTTCAGGTAGTGGATGTCGCGGGACGTTTTATGCAATGAAAACTCTTTGAAAATTGTTTTCGTGAATGGATCCTAGAGATTGTAGACTAGACTCGAGAAGGAATCCTAGTTCACTACAATCGCAGCTCTGATACCAATCTGTCACACCCCTTTCTACGGCGGAAGCACGAGGTGTGATCATGAAAGGTTCTCATTGCATACGAAGAGTAAACATGCTACATGCTCGTAAAATAACATCAAATGCCATAATTTGAAAACATAAGTTTAGCGTTTACATCGCTAGACAGCATAAACATTGTCTTAAGGTTTACAACTTTATTTAAAGTTAAACACAAGCGACATCCACGAGCATAAGCAAGACCACGCGCACATCCATCCTAGTTACCTGAAATACATGTGAGTTTTTGGAAAAACGTCAACATAAAGTTGGTGTGAATTCATGCAGTTTTGTATTTCATGTTTGTATACTTTGTATGAAAACATAGTTTGTGAGTAAATCAAGTTTTCATATATAAATCCAGTTTCATGTGTACACCACGTACATCTGTATAATTCAATTTCCTTTTCTTGAGTACCCCACGTACTTCAAGTTATATATCAATCCTCTTGAGTACCCCACGTACTTCAAGTTATTTATCAATCCTCTTGAGTACCCCACGTACTTCAAGTCATTTATCACTTTTTGTATGGTATGAATTTTATGTAAATACAGTATTTCTGTACTTATCAGATTGTTAATGGGTTGCAAAGCCATTAACATGTGACACGTCATAGGAAGTCACCAAACCTAAGGCATTTAATTGGTATATTCTGAGACACAAAAGCACCACTCGATTCTCGCCCCGACCGAGTGTGAGGCTGCCAGGCACCTGTTAGATCTAACCTTTTGTTCTGCGGTCTGAATGTATACGTTGATTAATGGTGCTTCTGTACCCTATTCGTGACACTATTTCTCATAACGCCTCCTACTTGGTTCTCGTTCTCACCAAGCGCGTTTCTTGTTATCATTTCTCATAGCGCCTTATACTTGGTTCTCGTCTCACCAAATGCGCTTCTCATATTCATATATTTCGTCACACTTGGTTCTCGTTCTCACCAAGTGTACTTCTTGTATTTATATCATACCATTTATAAATATTGTACTTTTGTACATGTATTTCACCCCCGAAGTTATAAAAACTGAAAACAGTTAAAGAGAAAAGGGGGAGCATGAACTCACAACTTTGCGTTCCTAGCGTCGTAAACTCCACCGGGTTTGCTTAATTAACGTCGTAACCTATACGCGTTTTCTTAACGTTAGTCACTAGACTTGCGTCGCACAAGTACAGTCACTCTCTTTTGTATATATTCTTGTGTTAAAAATATTCTATATTTTTAACTACGTATCTTACTTATATTATTTTCTCCAAAAATAAATATAAGTCTTTTGTGATTTGCACTTTGCACCCGAATTATGTATCTTGTATGTTGTATGTGTATTTTTATGTTTATACTCCTCCTGAGTATTTAGTGTATTTTTAAGTCTTAATACACTAGCACGTATAACACATACTATATACACTTAGCACAAAAGTTGGTGATAAAATAATATATATTTTTCTCTCAAAAATATATATACATAAGATCCATTTTTATTTTTGAAGAAATCACCATTTCTTATCACCAAAAATTAGGGAAACCTTGGTAATACTTTTAAATACATTTTTAGGGAATAAGTTTCTCAAAAACTTATATTTTTCTAAGTGTCAAAATTTATAAAAATTTCGACAGAGTTTCCCCTAAAAATGGAGGTTTCCCACGTTTTCAAAACGTGTGTTTATTTTCTTTTAAATCGTCAACAATCATCAACCACAATTAACAACAATACACATCAACATTACTCACTAATTTCTTTATTTCATGAACTTGAATATTTACAAAAATGTGTAGTAACTTACTAGCACATTTAGTAAGTCTTGTTATCTTTAAAAATAAGTTTAATTTCTTAAAACTTTATTTTTAAAGAATATGAAGTTTCACAACTTCTAGTCAAGATTCATAAAAATATTTCTTTGTTAAATCTTTCTTGTGACACAAGTGTCTACACACTTGTTTATTTACTAAAAATATATTTAGTTCATGTAAGATCTGGGTTTTAAACAAGACTAATATTTTTGCTTGGTTCTTCCGAAAAACCTCTTGTAGATCTTTAGATCTACATGTTTAGAGTCTTATTTTACAAGAAAAAAAATACTTTTACTCAAGTTCATGTTTAGTGTGTAGTAGAGTTTCATCATTTAACCCTTTTCATTCTTAACATATTCTATGTCATGTTTCATGAATATGACTAATCCGGGTTAGATGTTGATCCGAGCTACCACAACATAGATCGGCACTAAATAATCACCACAAAACAAGTCTTACAAGTTTTACACAACTCTTATGCTTTTAACCAACATTTTTAACATTTTAGTAGACTTTTACCATGTCATCTTGTATGTTCCTAGATTTTAACCGACAAAGTTCCTTTTAACCGCTTTAAAATAGATCGAGAGTGTGTTTAAAGCAACTTACTACTAGCTCGGGGCTAGGGAAGAAACTAGTCGAAAATCGAGTGGTTAATAGCGTTGTGGTGAGGTCCTTGGCGACCCGCAAGCACCGGGCTTCCTCGTATGTGATCCTTCACCCTTGGTTGTATATTAAATTGCAAGATGGAAATAAAAAAAAAATAATAATAATAATGGTGGGTGTAGGTGGCTCTCGGCCGAACTCAATGAGAGGGAAAGGAAGGGATGTGAATTTGATGTGTGGTTAGTGGATGGAAGTCTTGATCTTATGGGGTTATTTATAGTCCATCTAATAGCATTATCCATGAGATAATATGTATGGTAGATATTGGACATGAATCCATAATATATTCAAAAATGAGTAGTGGGGGTTCTCTTGAGGGAACCGAATTGGTTACAATGGGGTGTGTCAAGGTTCGGTTCTAACTAGTTAATTGGTTAAGCTAGTTAGTTTAAGTTAGGAGGTTAAACCAATTTCTAGTGTGTTATAAATTGTAACGGGTGTTAGGGCATTCGGGGACCCTAACTGGCTCAGAAAAAGAAAACAATGTTAATGACAATATATTTTTTTTTATGTCCCGGGTTAAGTCCGGTTGTACGGTTGGAAATTACTCCGTTAAAGTGCTAAATTACACTTTTTAGTGTCTTTTAAGTACCCTTCTTGTACCCTTTCAATTCCCAACACTTAGGGAAATATTCTGGATGATAAAACGACATTTCTGCATAATATTTATATGTCTAAATGCTGAATTATTGCTGAATTTTATATATTCTGCACTTAAAGTGCGTTTCGGGTGCTTTTTAGTGCTTATTTTTGCTTTCGTATTGCATATATACTAACCCTTGTATGTACTCTTGGGTTTTAATGCACTTTCGTCGTCGGACCTACACCTAGGCCTCTATTTTATTGTCTGACTGCTTTCTGCAGTTCTGTTGACACAGTGTGTCTTACCGGTGAGTTTACTATTGACGCAACGCTCTCGTTTATGCATAAAGCAATATTTTGTAGTATACAACGTGCATGAATTCACTTGTTTAGCATGAAATCAGTCATTGCTGACCATTAAGCATATAATTGCAGTCATTAAGCAATAATTATAGTGTACGGAAATTACCGGTTTGTGCCAGTTGTCACAATTAAAGGTACAGGAAGAGGACATTCCTAAAACCGCATTCAGAACAAGGTATGGCCATTATGAATTTACTGTCATGCCATTTGGTTTAACCAATGCCCCAGCTGCATTTATGGACATGAAAAACCGAATATGTAAGCCATATTTGGATAAATTCATAATTGTTTTCATATATGATATTCTAATTTACTCTAAGAGTAAAGAGGATCATGCAAAACATTTGCACGCACTTTTAAGTCTATTAAGAAAGGAAAAACTCTATGCTAAGTTTTCAAAGTGTGAATTTTGGTTAGAACAGGTACAATTCCTTGGACACCTAGTCAATCATGAAGGAATTCATGTAGATCCAACAAAGATCGAGGCAATTACGAAATGGAAAACCCCTGAATCACCAACCGAGATTAGAAGTTTCTTAGGATTGGCCGGTTATTATAGAAGATTTATTCAAGATTTTTCTAGAATAGCCATTCCTTTAACTAAGTTAACCTGTAAATCTGTTAAGTTTGAATGGGGATTAAAACAAGAAGAAGCATTTAGAATTCTTAAGCAAAGATTAACCCATACACCCATATTAGCATTACCAGAAGGAGCTGAAGACTTTGTAGTCTATTGCGATGCTTCCAAATTAGGTTATGGATGTGTATTGATGCAACGACAAAAGGTTATAGCTTACGCATCTAGACAACTTAAAAATCATGAAGAGAATTATTCAACCCATGATTTAGAATTAGGAGCTATAATTTTTGCTCTTAAGATTTGGAGACATTACCTTTATGGTAGTAAGTTTACCATATTCACTGATCATAAGAGTTTAAGGTATATCTTCAAGCAAAAGGAGTTGAATATGAGACAAAGACGCTGGATGGAGATGCTTAGTGATTATGATTGTGATATCCAGTATCATGAAGGAAAAGCAAATGTAGTTGCAGATGCTTTAAGCCGAAAGTATCATGAAAAGCCAAGAAGGGTACGTTATCTTAAATTAAATCTACAAGTAGATTTAAATGAACAAATAAGAGAAGCACAAGAATCAGTAATCAAGGATGATTCTGAAAAATTAAAAGGTATGTTAAAGAAATTAAAACAAGGAACATATGGAATTTGGAGATTCCATGAAAAGAGAATGTGGAAACCTAAATTAGGAAATCTACGTCATCGTATATTAGAAGAAGCCCATAAGTCTAAATATACGATGCATCCAGGAAGTGATAAAATGTACCAGGATTTAAGGAAAAATTTCTGGTGGATAGGAATGAAGAAAGACATAGCAACCTATGTTTCTAAATGTTTAACTTGTTCACAAGTTAAAGCTGAACACCAGAAACCCTCAGGTTTGTTACATCAATTAGAAATGCCAGTATGGAAGTGGGAATTAATAACAATGGATTTTGTTACTAAATTACCCAAAACAAAGAAAGGAAATGATACAATCCGGGTGATTGTAGATAGGCTAACTAAGTCAGCTCATTTTCTACCAATGAAGGAAACAATTAGTATGGAACAATTATCTAAATTATATGTAAATGAAATTGTTTCTTTACATGACATTCCTTTATCAATTGTTTCTGATAGGGATAGTCGATTTACCTCTCATTTTTGGTCAAGTTTCCAAAAGGCAATGGGAACCAAGTTAAAATTAAGTACGGCCTATCATCCTCAAACGGACGGACAAAGCGAAAGGACAATTCAGACAATGGAGGATATGCTTAGAGCTTGTGTAATTGATTTTGGAGGCAATTGGGACGATCACTTACCTTTAATAGAATTTTCTTATAATAATAGTTATCACACAAGTATCAATGTTGCACCATTCGAAACACTTTATGGACGAAAGTGTCGAACCCCAGTCTGTTGGGCAGAAATTGAGGAAAAGCAACTATCTGGACCTGAAATAGTGCAAGAGACAACCGACAAGATTATCCAAGTCAAGGAACGACTGAAAGCAGCACGTGATCGACAAAATAGTTATGCTAATAACCGACGTAAGCCATTGGAATTTCAAATAGGAGATAAAGTATTGTTGAAAGTCTCTCCTTGGAAAGGAGTAGTAAGATTCATCAAACGAGGGAAGTTAAGTCCCAGGTATGTTGGACCTTTTGAGATTATTAGAAGAATAGGACCTGTAGCCTATCAGCTACAACTGCCAGAGGAAATGGCAGGTATACATGATGTATTTCATGTATCTAATCTCAAAAAGTGTTTAGCTGATGAATCATTAATAGTACCTCTTAAGGATATAGAGGTAAATGAACAACTCAAGTTTGTAGAAAGACCTCTACAGATTGAAGACAGGAAAGTCAAGAATCTCAAACACAAGAGACTAGTTTTAGTCAAAGTGAAGTGGGACTCCAAAAGAGGACCTGAGTACACATGGGAGCTCGAATCAGAAATGCAAAGGAAATATCCGCATTTGTTTCAATAGATCTCGAGGACGAGCTCTAAAATAAGGTGGAGAGGATGTAACAACCCTCGGTAAAACCAACACTTTCATTTTACGACACCCTATTATATCTTAAAATATCCCAATATGTCTTATATTACACCCCGTATGTGAAAACCGAGCCCGAAATAGATTATAACATATAAAATAAATTAAAAATAAGAAAAATGGAGTTGAGGCGGGCCGCGTAGACCCACCCCAACATGTCACGCGGGCGGTATTAAGGTTGAGACCAGACTTCACTGAATTCTTAAGTTGATACGGGCCGCGTAAGCTTTGGCTTACTCTTACGCGAGCCGCTAGAGATCATTAAACGCGGAGACATCCTGAGCTGACACGTGTCGACATCGTGTCAAGCCTAGTGGTGATCCGGACGAGCTACGCGTTGACCCTAGGTTTGACGCGGGCCGCGTAGCCTTAAGACTACTCTTACGCGGGCCGCCTCAACTCCATTTTTCTTATTTTCCGTCGCTCATTCTCAAATTCTAAATCACAATTTCTGTAGAAGAGGCATTATAGTCGGGTATTATACCCCTAATTAGCGAGGTTCTGCTCCGTTGTAAGTATTATAACCCCAGTTTCGTAATAGTTACGCTGCCCGATTGATTTAGGGTTCCGTAACAACTGTCGTGGTTCTGCCCGACGTAGTTGTTGGAATGCCGTCTCGGGGAGGGTATCATTAATAATTTCAAAGGGTTATGATACTAACCAATGTACATTTGTATAAATTATAGATTATATCCAGGAAACCCTTACAAGAAGCCTAAGATAGCAATGTGAGTTTATCCTCTTTTTGATAACCTTTTTGTAATGTTTTACAAAACCTTAAATGTTTTACAATGTGATTAAGCGGTGATTGAGTCTTTGTAGTTCTTCAATTACTGCCGGTATGTTGGGGTTTTGTATACAAAATGTACTACACTGTGAGTAGTAAGTCGAGGATGACAATACGTTACCATTGGACAATGAGTTAGCCAATGGGTAATATGACCCACAAGTCAGGATTGACAGTACTAATGGAGTAATTGTGTAGACATAAACAATGTGATCGCTCTCAATACTGTTCACTGTGACTTTTTATTTAAACTTGATTAAACTGGGATTCACTCACCAGTATTTCCGACTGACAAATATTTTTAAAACACGTTTCAGGTAACCCAATGGGACAGCCAATTAATAAAAAGCCAGCTGGAGAGCACTGAAGGCTTGGAAAAAATGTGGCTATAAAAGTTATCAAATAAACGATGTTTTAAAATTCAATAATATAGGGTTTATCCCTATAAATTTATTGTACTAAGAAACTTGGGTTTTACCCATGTGATTATTAATATTAAATGAGGTGGTTTTACTCTGATAAACATTTCCTAACTACGATCCTGATGTAAATTCCGCTGCAATACTTAAATAATTGATACCACCGAAACTCTGAGATCGCGTCCGCCCGTTCTCGGGGATCAGGGATCGGGGGTTGCGACATCCAACCTACATGATTTCAACATTTTCTCGTATATCGTGCCCTGATCTATCTAACCTATTACAAGACTCGATACAAGACGAAGTCGACATACATATGCACCAACAATTGCGTTTGCGATTAACACGTTTAACATAAATAAACATGCACGAGTAACACATAATAGCACACACACACATAGGACAATATCAATAAATGCGATTCGAGTTGCGATGCGATAGCGATGAGATAGCGTTAAGTAGATATATCGATAAACACACAAATACTACATTAATTATCGGGTCTCGAGAGTACAAGAAATAATCGAGTCATAAATGACAGATCTGATTAGCAATCTTTTCTTCCTTTGACTTTGACTTGTACTTCGACTTCAAAAAGTCAGGTTGTTACAAGGAACTTCAAGTTCCCCTAGAAGAATTACAAATAAATGAAGCTTTACACTTTGTGGAGAAACCGGTCAAAATCATGGATCGAGGCGTCAAGCGATTGAGGGGCAGCAAAATTTCCATAGTCAAGCTTCGATGGGAAAGAAAGCGTGGCTCCGTGTTCACTTGGGAACTCGAGAGTGAAATTGAAGAAACACTGGTTCAACGGACCGTAAACAATTGAACCAGGGGTTTAGGTATGCATAAAAAGGGTGATTCCTCTCGTTTGATTCGGGGTAAGGCTAAGCTCCTTCTTATAACAATAGCTGCAAAACAAACAACCGTTAGACTCGCCACGGGGAGAATGGGGATTCTCTCCGTGACCACCCTCCGGCATGAGAATAAGTACAAGTTTTGATGAAGAAGAAGAAGTATTGAAAGTGAAATGAATGTAACTTGAGAAATGATACCTGAGTTGTCTTATTTATAACCGAATTTGGGCGGGAAAGTTTGTTGACGGGAGAGATAACGGAAAGTATTTTCCGTAAGTGGTTATTATCTCCACCGTTAATCATTAACGTGAGGTACAAGCACACGGATCGTGGGCATGATCAACGGCTGGGGAGATGCCACGTGGAGAGTGGGCAAGTGTGGATCCTTCTCTAAGTTAGTGCCATCACCGTGATCTTGAGGGATCTTTGGATGATGCCATGTGGCCATTCGGTTATAACCGAATGGTTGTGCACAATAAAGCCTTCTAGAAGGATTACAGCTGTAATCCTATGCGGTTCTTCCTTATGCTAATTCTGTTATGACAGAAGGGTTACTTTATATCCAAGTCTGGGTGACATTTGTTTGTTAGGGTTTTATTCCCAATTATTACGTGGAATAGCGCAAGGATGTGTTTGCTAGTTCCTTCTTGGCGCGTGGACGTTGAAAACTTTCTTTCGAGTTCTCTTTTAGGACCAGTGCGCGACCGCGCAAGGTTCTCTCAATGAGGGCTTATTATGGTGAGGTTGTGGTATGGTCCAATATGACTGCGCAAGGTTTTTGGGACCATACCCCTTCAGAAATGAATACCAAGGAGGGGAGACTGTAATGCCATGCGTCCCTATACTTTCACCTTTTGACAAGTTTAGTCCTTATACTATGTGAAACTTTACACTATGTGAAACTATATGAAACTAGACTCTTTTGATACTTGAATCTTGAAACTTTGAATCTTGACACTTGACTCTTGATGCTTGATACTTGTTAAACACTATGAATCTTTAATCTTGAAACTTGAAACTTGATACTTAATACTAGATACTTGATTCTTGAAACTAGAGACTTGATACTTGACTCTTGAACGAGACTCTTGAAACTTATGGAATGAGAAACTTTGAAACTTTGTTAAACGATAAACTTGAAGCTTGACGCTTATTGGTTAGCTTATGGAAACTTTTGTGTTAGTTATAAAATCTAATAATGTGATGATTTTACACAATAATACGTAACGCAACGCTTAATTTAACTCGCAAAACAAACCAAAGACGGAAAAGTAGCCGAATGGATTGGACTGTCCGAATGGACATCCGATCGGATGACCATTCAATCGGAAGGCCATTCGATCGAACAACCATCTAATCCAGCCTGCTTGCACCGCCTCCTTCCCTCTACACTATAAATACCCCTATCACATCACTTGATGTGATAGGCTCCTCCGACCAGCACACTCTCTGACCCTCTAAGGAACTTTTCTTCCATTTTCAAGCGATTCTTGTAAGTTTTCTTCACGACTCTTGTACAACCTTCATCTATACACACTTCCTCGCTATATTCTTCATCAAAATCCTACTTTTCACCATGAAATCACTAAGATTTGGACTCTTGAGGGTGACGTCATCATGGCAGGTTGTACAAATCTAATGTGTGATGTCATTCCGTCGAGATTTAGTCCAGATCTAAGAGATTTCCACTTGTTTCACCGCAAATCTTTACTAAATTCGGACGTATTCGACTGATTACATGTTTTCTTCAAGTTTTTTTTAACTTTTACTCAAACCCGGTGAGATCTGGAACCAAAACAGGCCTATGACTTGTTTCTTAGTCTGGAGTCGGCTCGATAACGGATTTCCACCGGAGAGATGACAAAACTACGGATCAGACATGAAACTTTGTCAAGAACAGTCACCCGATCAGACGGGGTGATTCCCATCTGATCAGGCAGGCTGAACCTTGGTGAGCTTCCGTTGTCTTGGTACGTTAACACGTCGTCTCCGTTAAACTCAAACTAAGAAATTTTACGAAGGTTGCAAAGGATCACACAGTCAAATGACCATCCGATCGGAGGGTCGTCCGATCGAACGATCATCCGATCGAACGATCATCCGACCGAACGACCTATTTCCCATAGCCTTCAATACTTAAACTATTTTGAAACTGAACTATTAAACTTTCACCCGAACAATCATCCGACCGAACTGTCATCCGTCCGGATGACCATCCGATCGAACGACTTGGGTTTATATTACAATAGAAACTTCTAGAGTTGAATCTACATATCGAATGACCATTTGATCGAATGGGGGTCTATCTTATTCAATAGGTCATCCGACCGGATGGCCATCCGATCAGGAAAACCTATCCGACACTTTGCACGGTTCGACGTTCTGTTCAACGCTTATCTATTATACTATGATCAGGCTAACTCCAGCGCTCCCTTCAATCCAATAGTTGGTGTCGATACTTAGCACCCACTGTGAGTATACTCGATCCCTTTTTTGTTTTTAAACACTTTGGGGATGCAACATGTATTCTATAAACTTGACACTTGAAACTATTTGAAACTTACTCTATCCGCTGTGAACATGAAACTTGATACTTGGAAACTTGAGACTTTTATGCTATGTGAACGTTTAATCCTTGTGTGTAGTTCCGCCTTAACAATGGTAGCACTATAGGGTTAATGCACCCACCCGTTAGTCTTTGGGGTATTGTTAGGAGGAGTCTATTTGCTTTCCTTGAGTCTTGGGAAAGCGGTTAACGCATTGGAAACTTGGGCTATCACTTGGACTGCGTTTAATAGCATGGTGAAACTTATTTTATATGTTTATGCTGGATATGAGTTTTTGAAACATTTTAAACTATTATACTACGTACTCAAACTTGTATACTTGCCAACATTTTTGTTGACATATTTTAATACATGTTGCAGGTTGATAGTAGTCGAGGACTCAAGAAACAAGCTAGGATGATGCCTAGAAACTCACCTAGTTAATTAGTCAAGTTTTGATCAACATTTGAATTTTGATGTAATTTGATACTTATTGTGGTGGTTTGATTTCTAGACAATGTTTGAAATTAATTAATCTATATTGAAACTAATAGTGTTATGGAAACTTTGAGCAATCTGAACGCTTAGTGCCGCACCCCGATGTTTCTGCCATCGGTTGGGGTGTGACAAGTGTTACCTTAAACATGCTGAAATGATGTTTTAGAAATTGTTGATTAGATTATCATCCAGACGTGGGCATCGTTTGCAATCCACCGGGAATAACTTGGGTTATCAGGGGTTGAGGAAGCTCCACCTTCTTTAGATGCGCTGATGATTACAGTTAGTTCTGGGCAAGGAATAGTGCCATCCACATAATCGAACAAATTATTTGTAAGCAAGAAAGGTTCGATCATGGCTTTCCAATACCCATAGTTTGTTGGACTTAGGGTAAAAGCAAATTTGTGAGTGTTATGGGTTGTTTTCTCAGCACTGGTGAAGGCAGCCAAGGTTGTCATGATTGAAGAAGGCTGGCAGGAAAAAAAAAACAAGTTACCGGCGAAGGGAAGAGGAACAATTGACTGTTGAGCTCATGGCTCTTGATACGATGTAAAACCAAAGGTTGGATTGTATTGAATGAATACAGAGGTTACAATCAAGCAGATATAAATACTAAAATATTACACATTCAACCCTCTAACAATAATAAACATGACAAACTTTTGGTTTAACATGCCTATATCTCTTCAAGGTTTAACCAAAATCCGTTAACAAACGAAATTTTCTTGGCTGACAAAAAATACAAAATACAAAGTTGAGGGTTGTATTTTGCCGATGCAATCAATATTTCAAACAGGTTCAATCAGACGGTTCAACAAAGACCAGACTACCTGACCTGACTGACCCTGCCGGTACCGTACCATCTCCCTAACATCGGTTACACATCCAACCTCCATCACCGGCGCACCTCCTAATCTCCGATCACCGGACATTAACAATTCCAAAATTCGATCATCTCATACACACATTACGTTACGACTTCAAAGGCAGAAAAAATGGCGGCAGACGACGTTTCAGTGGATGATAAGGTAAAGAGAACGCGAGATCTGCTTTCGAGTTTCTATTCACAGGATGCTTCTCAGATTCATTCTGCTCCCGCCAATTCTACATCACGATTCGCCACTCTCGATACCATCAACACGACGTCGTTCGATGCCGATCAGTACATGAATCTTCTCGTACGTGTTTTGATCTCAGATCCGTTAATTATTTCATTATTGCATTCATTATCTGTTATTTTATCACTTGATGTTTGTATAATTGTTGTGTTAGGTCATTAATTTTGTGTTCTAAGAAAAGAGCCACAAGTTGTTACTTGAATTATGACCTAGATCTGTTTAGTGTACTAAGTTATCAGACCTATTAATCATATTACAACAGTGCTTTAGAATTTACAATTTAGTTAGCCTGTTTCATGTGAAGGTTTAACTGCAGTGCCCCTAGGGTACAGTATTGAACGTATATACCCACAAATTTCTATACGAAAACTACATATATAACACTATTGAGCGAAAAATTCGGGGGGGGGGGGGGGGTGGGCGGGCGCCCCTCCCCGCCCCTCTTATCCTTCGCCCCTGTATGTTTGTGCTGAGGTGTGGATGCTGTTAGCTCCGTTAACAGCACTGGACCGGTAAAGTTATTCTTAGGATTTTACAGTTTATTACAGAGGACCGTATGATATAATATGAGAGTTTTAAAGTGAAGTGGAAAGCTCTCTTATATGAGTGTTAAGAGTTGAGGACGATCGTTATTGAGTTAAATCGTAAAATTGATATTTTCAAATTACTTTAGTATCAATCCTGCAGTTAAGTTGAGTCACTTGAGTAGTTGAGTGCGCATGCGCTCGTTGACGTGTATATGATCGGATGGGAACACTCGTAACTCGTAAGTGCAAACTGGTAGTCAGTTAGAGAATCATGTATATATGTTGACGACTGAGATGACTGTGTGAACTGTAGAAGAGGTGTAGAACTATGAGGTTGTTCATTTAGAGAATCATCATCGTTCATACATGAAGTCATGAACAAAGATCCTTTACTTATGCTGGATGCCTATACAGCATCCAAGATATACCCAGCAGTAATGGTTTATTAGTAGGCTTTGTAAATGGCATGAGAAGATAGCGTAGAAAGACTATGCTAAGGGTTATTTGCTTCATAGAATACAACCTGGTACAAATCAAAGTATTTGAAACATAGGGAGCTAACATGTAATTAGCCTTGAAATAAAGACAACCTCTTACAAATGTACGTAGATGTGTGCATGGACGCACACATAAGCAAGAAGAGAATGACTTTACTTAATAGTATACATGGTCGGTGTACCTGACCTATGTAGAAATTGTGAAAACTTAGTTCTTCAATCTTCATCTCTGCCTTGTAATAGGGGGCAGTAGTGGCCATGGTAATCCATGATAGATTTGCTCATCAAAGTTTTACTGTAATATAGAATTTGACATTTTTGCTTAAAGCTGTTCATGATTATAATTTTATAAAGTGCCTGTGGTTTCTTATGGTGTTACGAGATACTCAATCCACTCTAATAAACTTTTTTTCTCAAAGATATCGGTTATGTTTTGATTTGTATAGCTAACTTAACTCTGTGATTATAAATCATGCAAAACAGCTCCTATCATTGTTTAAAAGATGAATATAAATCATAAGAAATGCTCATTACCAATGTGAGCTCTTATGTCTAGTGCCTTTTGTCTCAAAAGCTACTAAATCTTTTATTCAGTATAGTTATGAAGAATTTTGGTCTTTTTATGTACAAATCTGGTTGTCTGCTATGCTGGACTGGTGGAAGAAGACCGTGTTAGAGCGTTAAACACATAATCATCCTTATGTGGCACACATTTTTGATCTTCTGGTGCAAGTTTGATGATGTTTCTTCCCCTAATGTATCAGGTACATAAGTCAAATCTGGAGGGCCTCCTTCAGAGACATGTTGAAATGGCTGCTGAGATCAAGAATCTCGATACTGACTTGCAAATGTTAGTATATGAAAATTATAACAAGTTCATCAGTGCTACAGATACCATTAAAAGGTGAGACACTGTTTTGGTAATTCTTTATCTTCTATGAGATGCCGACGGAAGTTTCTCTTGACAACATCTCATGGAGCTATTGTCATGTACGGCATGTGCTAATACTTTATATATATATATATATTTGTTCTAGAATGAAGAATAATATTGTTGGCATGGAAGTTAATATGGAGCAACTTCTTGATAAGGTATCTTGGCAACAATTTTTTTTCTATTATTTATGTTGACTTTCTTATCAAGGAAAATGTAAGTAAGTTAGAAGAAAGTTTCGAAATTTACCTCTCTTCATCATTGCTTTTGTCAGATAATGTCAGTACAGTCAAAAAGCGATGGGGTTAATACTTTGCTCTTTGAAAAGAGAGAGCATATAGAGAAATTACATCGCACTCGTAATCTATTGCGTAAAGTTCAGGTATCAAAATAATAAAAAATATCATGTTTTTATATACGTGCCTGTGTTTGTATGTGAATTTCTATAAATTATGCAAATTATGGCCTTTGACCTTGTTGACTTGCTTATATTTCACTCTTTGTTAAACAGTTTATTTATGATCTTCCTACTACACTCCAAAAATGTATAAAATCTGAGGCATATAGTGATGCAGTGAGGTTCTACACTGGAGCAATGCCGATATTTAAGGTTAACATACTTGTTGCTTGATCATCATAATTACTTATTCTGCTTTATTGATGACATTCATTTATCTTTTTGTTCTTTATCTTGAATTTAATTAGGCATATGGGGACTCCTCATTCAAGGACTGTAAGAAAGCATCTGAAGAAGTAATGTCAGTTATTATTAACAAACTCGAGGTACATACGTTGATAATTTAGTATTGTTATAACAATGCGAACCGGTTGTAAAGAAATGTAATATACCTGTTAAAAGGGAAAATACAAAGATTTTGTTTTATGATTTTTCCAGGACAAGGTTTCTTCCGACTCTGAATCAATACAAGCAAGAGCAGAGGCTGTAATGCTTCTTAAGCAGCTAGATTTTCCGGTTTGTGACTCTGATTTTAACAGCATTTTTAATATTGAGTGTTGTCAATGCATATGCTGAGTAGGTATTGATAGAAATAGAAAAAAAAAAACAAAGAAGAAATAAATACACGAATTTACAGGATTCAAGTTATTCTTATTCGAATATTTAATATATCACTGTCAAAAAAGGAAAGAATGTTTTTCAAATAGTTATAAATGATTTTACGGGAGGATTTCAAACATATTATGAAGCTCTACAACCATGAACTTTGTAAATAACTAGTGGATGCCCCGCCCGCGTTGCGGGGCGATGGCCGAATAATGAGCGAGTGTTAGGTAGCTCATTGACACGAAAAACAATCAAATCGAGTCAACCAATTAAAACAAAACATTTTTATAGTTTTGAAAAAGAAAACTAAAACAATGGCAATATTGTAATTTTTAACCGAGGGAAAGTTGTATTTTTTGACTGGGGTAAAATCGTAATTTGCCAAAAGCTAAAGTGATGGCGATACTGTAAATTTGAACCAGTGGCAAAATTGTAAATTTTCACAGGGGCAAATTCATAAATTTTAACTTAGGGAAACAACGTAATATAAATTTGAACTAAGGGCACAATCGTAATTTTAAGCCGGAGGCAAAACCAAAATTTTATTTTGAACCGAGGGGAAAATCGTAATTTTGAGTTGGGGGCAAAAGCATAATTTTATTTTGAACCGGGGAAAAAACGTAATTTTGAACCGATGGCGAAACCATAAATTTTTTAAACGGGGACAGAGGGAAAAATCGTAATTTTTAGCTGGGGGCAAAAACAGAATTTTATTTTGAACTGGGGGGCGAAAAGGTAATTCTGAGCTGAGGGCAAAACTACAATTTTATTTTGAATTGAGGGAAAAATCATAATTTTAAGCCGGGGGCAAAAGCGTAATTTTATTTTGAGCTGGGGGCAAAAACGTAATTTTAAAATGGATATAAAATAATAAACTGGTTGGTCCAATGGGGGAGTGCCAGAGAAAATCGTAATTTTGAATTAAGGGCAAAATCGTAATTTTGAGATGGGGACAAAAGCGTAATTTTATTTTGAGCCGAGGGCAAAATGATAATTTTAAACAGAAGAAAAAACGATATAAAATTATAAACTGGTTGGTCCAATGGGGGAGTGCCAGGCAGCTACCTGGCATTATTCCCCCAACTTGTAAAATGTATATGAGGTATAATCAATAACTTATGCTTTTTTGCTTTTGAGTTTGTACTATTTTGGGAACAACCAATCCACAGTTTTTTTTTGTTAAAACGATGGAGAAATTATTTATTATATTGGATACTAATGTTGCTTCACTTTGGCAGGTTGAAAAATTGGAATCAAAGCTGCTTGAAAAGTTAGAACAGTTCCTTGAGGAACTTGATCTCTCTAAAGATACAAGCGTAGATTCCGCAAATCCTCATGAATCAGTTAACGAAGGAATAGAATCTGATTCCATTCCTCCTCGTCCTGAGGTAATTTCAAAGATGATAATCTGATGACCTTTCTTTAATACATACGTTTACACTTTACACACAAAAATAGGTATATGTGTGTTATATGTTACATATGTTATGTTGTTCCATTGATTGTCATAATGTCATTATTGTTTTCAGTTGTCACTTGATCATAAATATGAGCGATTCCAGCTGTCTAATTTTTGAATAGGTTCCCACTCGTGAATTTGTGGAAGCTGTTCATGCATATCATGTAATTTTTCCTGATTCAGAGCAGCATTTGGTCAAACTTATGCATGATTTGACCACAAGGTATGCATCTGCATCTTGATACATCTCCCAGTTAGTTCCAGTAGCTACTTCTTATCGTATTTTGGTGTTGAAGTCTAATGTGCGTTTTTTTAGGCACTTTGAAGCTGCCAAACAACAAATACAAGAACAGATCTCTTCAGCAAAGCTTTCCAACCGACTTCGTAAGTAATATCACAACAACAATACTACACAGGGTTCTCCTTCAACTCGTGATAGAAACCCTAGAAAATCATCATCGTATCACCACCACTTGTTGTTATCGGATCTCGTCTGAAAAAGATAAAAAAAAAAGGGCCATAAACTTTTTTGACTGTACGTCGTCGTCAGATTTTTAAACCCTACAAACAGTTGGATACACACACACACAAAATAACCAGAAAAATCTTTTTACATTCAAAGCTACACGCCGTTCCTGTTCTTAGCTTGCGGGGGAATATTAGACTAGTTATATAGTTATCATATCTAGAAGGTATCCAAGTTTGTAATATTATTCTCTATATATAGAGCCCCTGTGTAACACTACAGTACACACAAGCAATATACGATTACTCTTCCTGGTTCAAGTTCCATTTATCATGTCATATTAATTTAGTGTCTTCATTTTGTCCCTCTTTTTACAGGGTTCATCTGGACTGATGTCTTATTGATTGATGAAGTCTTACCAGAGGCTGGTCTACAAGATTTTGCCTTTGAGGTTATCATTCTCTTTTCCTCTCTTCACTAGTAATTGTCTATAGTGTGCCTATACCAACTTAATTTTTTATTAAATTTTTTTTATCACTTCTCTATCCTGATTAAAATGTTCATGGGTTCAGGCTGCTCGTGACGTTCTGAAGCAATACGTCACTAGTTTATTTTCATATCTTCTTCATGAAATATCTGGTTTGTCTTTCTCTTTTACATAAATGCTATTTAGCAGGCTAGAGATGAATATTGAATTTCTGATTCAAGTCTTGTTGAACCCTCAGACGCTCTTCTGCAAATTCAAAAGGATAACATAGGAGAGGAGTACCCTCTGCGGGCTGCCCTTGAAGCCAGTAAAAATGTTTTGATTCAAGGCAGTACAAAAATTTTATCGGTATAATCATTGCTGCTATTTTGATCTGTATATAAGTTATCTATTAAATAATTTTTTTTCAGTTTCTTATAGTGTTTTTTTTACTATTGGGAAGTTGGATTTTAATAATCCCGCCTAGAGGTGGTTGGCCAATAATAATCCCACCTTTAAATATTGTTACTGGCAGTCCCACCTTTTATTTTTATTTTTTTACCAGTGGACCTCTGTTGAAATTAAGTTTTTCTTCCGAACTTCAAACTGATGTTTTAGGACTTTTGTTCAGAACGAGGATACAAGTCGATTGATGTAAAACTTACCTCGAAACGGTGCTCCAAACGGCTTGATTTTTGTTAATTGGAAGTTTAAACACCCGAATTGAAGCACCATTTTCGTCGTTTGGAGCACCGTTTCGAGGTAAGTTTTACATCAATCGACTTGTATCCTTGTTCTGATCAAAAGCCCTAAAACGTCAGTTTGAAATTTGGAAAAAAAAAAAACTTAACGGAGTTAAGTTTTTTTAACGGGGGTCCACTGAGATTTTTTTTTTTAAAGGTGGGACTGCCAGTAACAGTATTTGAAAGTGGGATTATTATTGACCTACCACCTCCAGGTGGGATTGTTAAAATCCAATTTCTCTTTTCTATTTAAGCTCATTTATAATTTTTTTATAGGATATCCGTTATCTTCTTGATGAAGACTTGGGATTGATATTGAAGTTAAGAGGCATGATTATTGGTTGGGTACAAGAAGGGTTTCAAACCTTCTTTAAACAACTTAATGGTCAACTACTCTTGCTGTCTGGTAAAAACGTTCCAACTGATAAGGCTCCTTCTGGGCTTGTACTTGTAATATCACAACTATCTATGTTCATTGAACGAGATGCCATTTCAAGAATTATCGAGGCAAGAACCGATTACTTCTCTTAAAAACTTTTTGTATCTTTTATTTATGTGTAAAATGCCATTTTCGTCCCTGAGGTTTGGCCAGTTTTGCAGCTTTCGGTTAGAGGTTTGTTTTTCCGCATCTGGATCCAAAAGGTTTGAAATCTTGCCATTTTCATCTGGCTCGTTAACTCCATCCGTTGTATTTTCGCCTTTTCTGTTAACTTAAAGGGCAATTCGGTCTTTTTAACTTTATGTACAAAGCATTTGGCATAATGTACAAGTTTTCAAAAGATCGACTTGCCCTTTAAATTAACAAAAAAGACGAAAATACCCCTGACTTAACGAAGAAAAATGGATGGAGTTAAAGAGTCGGATATGGCAAGATTTCAAACCTTTTGGATCCAGATGCGAAAAAACAAACCTTTAAACAAAAGTCGCAAAACTGACCAAACCTCAGGGACGAAAATGGCATTTTACTCTTTTATTTATCTTCCAACCCTTGTTAAAATTTTGTTTGTTACTTTTCAGGAAATTGGCTCTTCATTGTTGGGTGGTAGTTATGACTATGGCGGTTCTGCTTTTGTTCCTGCTGAAATCCGTCACACCTATAGATCAGCTGGGGAAAAATTCTTGCAGCGTGTATGTGTTTTGTATACATAATGTCGAGTAATCATTCCGAGATCTATTGTATTTTATGTTGTTTTATAAATTGTGTTGAGTTTTTTTTACAGTATATTAGTATGAGAACCCAACGAATTTCGGTTCTTTTGAGGAAGAGGCTCACAACACCAAATTGGATCAAGGTTTGCATTGTTTTTCCCAACTTACCTTACACATGAACTGAGTTGGTTTGGATGTGAGTTGATATTTATTGTATTTATTACTGACAAGTATCTTCTATTTTTTAGCATAAAGAACCGAGAGAAGTTCATATGTTCGTTGATTTGTTTTTGCAAGAGGTATGGATCTTCACTTGGTTATTGATATCTTTATGCATAGCACATATCAATTAAAGGTGAAATATTATTTAACCTCTTTCACTGAGTGTTTGGGTAATATTGGGCCCTGAAAAATTACTGAATGTGTTGAATGGGCCGATTTACTACATAATTATAAACCAATTGGGTCACATTGGGCTCGAAGTTGAGCTAAGTGAGTTTTAATTTGGATAAGGAAATGGGAAGTGGTGATTGTTTTCCGCTTCTCTTGCTTAATACACATGTTATAATTATATGTTCATAAATAATAATTTAGATATGCAAACTATAACATTTTCTTAGAAAATAATAATTTTGACACAAATTTGTCAATAAATTTATGCTTGAAGTTTTTATATTGTAATGCATAATAAGTTATGCAGTGAAGTTTGTTATAGTGGTCTTCTATGAAATTAGAAAATGAGGATTAACAGGTCAACCCAACCCATTTGACCTTTTTTCCAAAATTACCCATTTTGGCCTTTTTTTCCAAAATAACCCATTTTGACCCTATCCAACCCACCACTTTTTCTGTCTCTTATCGTTCTTTTAAATCTACTTTTTCCCTCCTATTTTACCAAAATATGGGAACACCTTAATCAGTATGCCAATATTGAATGGAAATATAAAAGTTGAATTATTTATGTTGTGGCAGTTGGGAGCAGTAGGAAGTGAAGTGAAACAAATATTACCTCAAGGGCTTACTCGTAGACATTCTCGCACCGAGAGCAATGGAAGTACAAGCTCTTCACGCAGCAATCCATTAAGAGATAATCGTTCCAACACCAACAGGGCACGCAGTCAGCTTCTAGAAACCCATCTAGCAAAACTGTTTAAACAAAAAATGGAAATCTTCACAAAAGTTGAACATACACAGGTGTGTGGTTTTTTTTGTTCTATTACGTCAACAATTATAATGATAGGTGTTATTTGTGAATTATAATAGAGCTTTCTGTTGCAGGAATCTGTTGTGATGACTATCGTGAAACGTTGCCTGAAAAGTTTGCAAGAATTTGTTAGGTTGCATACTTTTAATCGGAGTGGATTCCAGCAAATTCAGTTGGATATGCAGTACCTGAGAATCACCCTCAAGGACAATGCTGAAGATGAAGCTGCTGTTGAATTTCTGCTTGATGAGGTAATCAGATAGCCTAGTGGAAGTAACTTAATTGCTTTTATGAAACATGTCATTTTTAGTGTTTTGTAACTGTATATATGGAGTAAAATGCCATTTTCGTGCCTGAGGTTTGGCCAGTTTTGCGACTTTCATCCAAAGGTTTGTTTTTCCGCATCTGGATCCAAAAGGTTTGAAATCTTGCCATTTTCATCCGGCTCGTTAACTCTATCCATTTTCTTCGTTAAGTCAGGGGTATTTCCGTCCTTTTTGTTAACTTAAAGGGCAATTCGGTCTTTTTCACTTTATGTAAAAAGACCGAATACCCTTGAAAAAGACAGAATTGCCCTTTAAGTTAACAAAAAGAACGGAAATACCCCTGACTTAACGGAGAAAATGGATAGAGTTAACGAGCCGGATGAAAATGGCAAAGATTTCAAACCTTTTGGATCCAGAGGCGGAAAAACAAACCTTTGGACGAAAGTCGCAAAACTGGCCAAACCTCAGGGACGAAAATGGCATTTTACTCCATATATGTGAGATTATAATATTTGGAAGGATAGATACAAATATCGCTTTTGTGAAACATGTCATTTTTAGTGTTTTATAACTGTATATTAAAATATCTGGAAGGATAGATACCAATATCGAACTTTTAGAAAGGTATACTTATGGGTTTAGTAAACGATTTATGAAAGTTAATGGTAACGTTTTTTTTTGAACAGGTGATAGTTGCCGCTGCTGAACGTTGTGTTGATCCTAGTCCTCTAGAACCGGCAATCCTAGACAGACTTGTACAAGCGAAATTGGCTAAGACCATGGACCAAGAACAAGCCACTTCTTAGCTTTTACAAGGTTGAACCACTATCCCTTTAACAATCACATAAAGGGATCAAGTTATCTCACATCATAGATCAAAGTATCGGTATGCACCGAAAGCTTGTTGGAAATGCATGATTGAGCTATATGCATATTTGTTGTATTATTGTGCTCCGTATGGATGGTTTCTTAATTTGCTTTAATACAAGTGTGGTTTAGCGATTCAACGAAGAAAGGACCCCAGATAGAAATATATGAATTTTAATTTTGACTTTAAAGGAAAAAAACGATTCATTGGATGGCATGTTTATGCGGTAAAGCATTTTATTAAGATTGTTTTTTTTTTTTGAGTAAAATGCACGGATAGTCCCTGTGGTTTTGCAAAATAACACCTATAGTCCCCAACTTTTGAAAATTACACCGGTGCTCCCTGTGATTTGACAGTTTGTTACTCGGATAGTCCCTGGAGTGGATGACGGTTAGTTTTCTCCGTTAAGTGGATGTGAAATGACAAATTTACCCTTCAACATCCATCGTATCACCGTCGCAATCACCTTCAACACCGAAACCGCACACCGATCGATCACCGTCGCAATCACCTTCAACATCATCGTATCATCATCTCCATTGAATCACCGTATGTAACACCACGGAAAAACGTGTCCAATTATATATAGACACGTGTCATAAACTCCAAAGGTGTGAAAGATTTCGTTTGAAAAGCCAAAGTTGTCAAATAACGAAACTATGAAACCACAGGGACTAAAAGTGTCAACATGCCAAACTTGTGCCTCTGAATGACCTAACACGATGAATATATTCTTGAATGAGTGATTAATTGGATGTGAGAAGCCGTATACAAAAATAATCGGAAGATTATTATATTACAAGGGTTAAACGTGTCAACATGTCAATCCTGACCTCTGAGTGACCTTTTAACGAAACCGAGGCTTCGAAATATTCAAATATGCTCTTAAGAATAAGTGGTATAAATTTCATGAGGTTTCGATATCGTTAGGCGTGATTTCAAGACTTTGGGCCAAAAGTGTAAACTTGACAAAACTTGCTTCCATAGTAATATTTAACGAACCCGAGCCTAACGGAGTTTGTTTATATATCCTTGGGCCCCAAGAAAATAATTACAAGGGTCTCCTTTGTCAAAAATCATGCTAAAAGGGGTTAAAAACGCCAAGGGACTGATTCTGCCAGCTTTGAAACTTGTTTTGCCAGTTAACCAGTCCCAGGCGGCCCGCATTGTATTAAGCAAAACCTGAAGCGGGCCGCATCAGGTCCCCAGTGTCAGAAAACAACCTGCAGCTACGGGTTTGCCAGTTCCACCGCCTTAACCTAGTTTGTATCGACCTAGGGAGCTGTAAGTCGGTTTAAATGAGTAACTAGGACACTTGGGTCGATCTTGGAGCATCATATTACACCTGGAGATGATCTAGACTCAAGAATTTGACTATATAATGGGACTAGTTCATGTGTTCATAACACACATTTGCAACAATTCATTGTGGGACTTGCTCTGGAGCTTCCAGCAGATTGAAGAGGATAATCAAGTGTAGAAAAGTTTGCTAGGACCTTAAGTAAGCTTCTAATTACTTGTTTAGTCATCTAATTTAGTCTAATTACTCTAAAGTCAAACTTATCTTAAAATTAGTTTGACTTTCGTTTTAATTACATGTGGCTTAACCACTGATCAAATTGAAAGTGGTTTTAAGACCACATTAGTGTAGGTGATTAACCCTTAAAAGGGCACCTCCTAATTATCTCGTTTGACTGGTCAATTGTCGGGTCAAAGTAGTTTGACAAAAAGTCAAACTGGGCAGAATGTGTAAATATGATTAAAATTAATAAACCAAAGGTTCTAAATTATATTTTAACCTTCTAATGACTTGGTAATTAATATTAAAGCATGTTTTATCAGTCCTAACCCGACAATTAATAGTCAAAGGTCAATTATTAACCGAAAGTCACAAAAGCTTGACTTTGCTTTGACTTTCAGTTCTGACCCGTTTAAGCTTAATGCATCCATGTTTTAAGCTTCCATTAGGACCACATTACTTAGTAGTATAATCCCCTGGAGTTATATTACATAGTACCTAATGGTTTGAATTATATGCACTTGATCGTAATTATGCTTAATAATGCCATAAACGCCCTTTTTACTTACAACTGAGATTTTTAACAATGTGTTTGGATTAAAACCTTTGCTACTGATATTTAGTCATGTCCTAAAAATTTGACACCAATTGGAGGTCTAAAATGGGAGTTATGCTCAATAACGTAATTAAGGAACTTTTTAGTAATTAAATGGTGTAATTAGCATGAAGCCTATCTAAACCCGATTTTTGACACCAAACGTCATACCTACTGATGTAAAATAATATTTTGGGAATATTAAAGATTTTTAATTGTTTTAGACTGAGCATAACATAGGATTATAGCTTAATTTCGGTAAATGCCGGTTTTACCCTTTTCATGCATAAAATGAGTTATACATATCTTTCTAGTGCCAAACCTTTTGCTACTGATTTTGTATAATAAATAAAGTATTTTGAACTTTATAAACTGATCAAAAACTCAGATTTACTATTTTAACCCGAACAACCCTTTAAACCACCTTTTAAGCGTTTTTAGTACATAGTATGGGTCAAAACTATATTGGACATATAAAAATCATTACCTACTGATGTTTTAAGTTAATTTATATAATTATACGGTAAGTTAAAGTTTCTAAACTCAGAAGTCTATTTTTGACCTTTAAAGCATATGTAAAATTTACCAAAATGCCCCTACGGGACATAGTTTGGATATATGAGATAATTTTCACGTATATAAACTATCTTACTGTTATAACATATAAAAATACATATTTTTACTGATGTAACCAGGTCTGAAACTCAGTTGCATAATTAAACTCTTTTATGGGCATTAAAATTACCAAAATGCCCTTATGGGACTTATTTTGGTTTAAATAAATTTTTGGGCATATATGTTAATATCTTACTGATGTATTAACATATTTTGAGCATAATAATGATTAAGACCTGTATATAATTTATTTGGTTACCCGTTACGCATTTACGCGTTCGGATCAGCTTATGTGACTAGTTTACATAAAATAGTCGAAACGGGTCAAACCTTTTCATTAAGTTCTCAATTTCCAGAATGTGTTTAGTTTACCCATATTATACAAGTATCCAAGCTTGTCGGGTCTAAATCTCATTCTATTCCGGTCTCCGCTTAATCTAGCGTTTAGAACCTTAAGGTTTCTTTCTAGCTAGCCGGTCTAGGTCCTTGACTAAAGTAAAGACCCGTTAGCATCCTAATAGATTAATAAACCTTCTATACAGATTAAATAGCTTCCGGTAGAAGGTGCCTTCGAAAAGCTTTAAGATTTTTACTGCTAGCATCAGGTAAATACTTTTAACTTATTTTCCCTATACGGGCTTGGGATATGGTATTATAATAATACCACTTGGTCGGGTATGAAATCATTTAATCGGATTGTGATTAATAAATTACATAACCCGTTTTAATCTGTCTTGTTTGATAACATAAGCATTGGGGGTTAACGACCGTGTCCTGGATATCCTCGGCTCATTTATTTAAAAATGGCCACGACCTATGCACGGGGTGTAGGCATACACCTGACAGATGCAAAATGCTAAATATAAACCCACATGTTGGGGATAACTCCTTTGTGGGTTCTACAAGTGGTGAGTCGGTTAATCATGACCGGCTTCCAACCGGCCCCAATTGTATGACAAACATATAAATCTGTATACAAGATTATGTTAAATAATTATCCCAAGTTATAAAAGATTATGTGCCACGTGCATTCAAATAAATTTTTAAACATTTTCAAAAGAGTCAGTTAATTGTATTTACCAGTGTAAACTGACGTATTTTCTTAAAGACTGATTTGACAGGTACCTCTCGAAATAGGCTGGAGCTATAGGGTGTCTTTAAAGGATCTTGCAAGTCCATAAGATGCCTGCAGTTTGTCTTTTGTATTTGTTTATGATCCGCCTGTGGATCTTATTACATTCCAGTCTGTACATTCATAAACTCAAACACACAGACAGTATGGTTTGTAATAGTTTATTCACCCAGACTTCCGCTGTGCTATTATATTGTGTGTATTGACTATGATGATATCAACTACGTCACGATACTCCCCGCCGGGCCCACCGGTAATATGTGGAAATATCGGGGTGTGACAGGTTGGTATCAGAGCCAACATTTAGTGAATTAAACACTAGCCTTTTGTGTTTAATCTCAATGACACAATAAGCACATTCCTTAGACTCTCGAGTCTAGGCAAATGACCTTGGATTTTACTCTTAACCTTCCTTTTATTGCTTTATTATAATTACTTGTTTTGACATGAAAATGCCTCCAAGACTAAGGGGACGAGGCAAGGGACCTATGCGTGGAGGACCCTCTAGTAGCTCCGGACCTTCTCACAGGCGCACTCCGTCCGATTCACTTACCGGTTCCGACTCCAAGGATAATTGGAGCCATAACCCTGAACCAGCGAGACATTCTGTCTCGTTGGGATCCTCACCGGCAGACCCTCCTTATTTTGGGATGCCCAATCTGAACAAACCTCATCATTCTCCCATTTCGTTAGGAACCCATCAATCCAACCAATCATACCACTCTTACCAATCTCAACCTTTTCACCAATCAGATTCCACTTACTCACCTTCACAATTCAATCCTAACGCTTACATTAATGACTTTTTGGGCTATAACCCTTTAGGACCTGAGGATCATTTTTCACAAGAGATGGAGATGGATGACGACCCAGACCCGGATTTGCAAACTGGTACACCAGGGTACCCGATTAGTATCTCTAGCGGATCTCCATTTGTGGGATCACCATACAATGGGCCTGACTCGTTCCAGGAGAAGATGGGCCAGTACGACTGGTATTTCACGCCTTCATACCATAGCTCCCCAGCCCAGCCACCTTTGGATGAACCACAGCTTAGGGCTGTTACCCCGCCACCCTTGCCAGTTGAGGATCCACCTCAACAGCCTCCCGCGCCGCCTAGACGAGGGAGAAATGCTAGGATGTCGGTTCGTGGGGGACCAAGGTTTTCATCTCCTCGTGGCTCAAGCTCGTATCCTGCTATCCCAGAAAACCCTCAGTTGGGTGAGTCGTCACGCACGGTGACGGAAGATAACCTTCCGCCAGTTTCACACGCACCATTGCAACCACCGTCGGGTTTCGACAACCCTATCCCGACCTACCCAGGATCATCTGGGTATAACCCGTCTGGATACCCATCCGACTATGGGACTCAGGATCCGTATCTTACAGCTGCCCAATACCATCATCTTTACCCTTCTTCCTACCCACCACACTATCCTACTGGATACCCACCTCAGGATTCTCAATACCCGCCATACTATCAACCTCCTCCGTATCAGCAGCCGCAAACTCAGGAGATTTTAGAGAGGTTGGAGAGGGTTGAACATAAGGCTCAGGAAAATAAGAAAAAACACAATGGTTTTGTTAAGGGCCTTATGAACCTTCTCAAGGGTAAGAAGAAATAGGGTGATGTTGGGTTGTGTTGTTTTTGTTTGTTATGTAATAAAGTCCCTGCGTGGACGTTTATTTCGTTTTCATGTATCAAGTCCCAGCGAGGACTTATTTCCGTTTCAGTATGCCCCTGCGTGGGCAGTGTTTTTCAGTATGCCCCTGCGTGGGCAATGTTTTTCAATAAACCCCTGTGAGGGTAATTTGTGTTGTTTTCTCAAAGTCCCTTTTCGGGCAACATTGTAACCGTACCATGGTTTTAATGCAGTTATTTTGGTTTTAATATATTATGCCATACTACTTTATTTAAAATTTTATTTAATCCATCTAAGAAACTCTTAGAGGTATAACCTAGCCAAGATAGTAAATGGCTATGATGGTATAACCTTTTTAAGATAATGACTCCCTGTTAACATCTGAAAACATGTTAACAATCCTGCATTTGTGCGGTACGAGAAATCACACAATATTCCTAAAAATTTGGATTTTTCCAAATCACTATTTTTAGCCTATATGATCATCATGAATCATGGCTATAAACATCAATATGATGTATACACCACACATCCATTAGAGATGTATGCATATAAGCAAAGGTGTAATGAAGACAATGAAAGTTCTATTTGTGAATTTCTTGTCAAAAAGGCGATGAACTTTGTTCGACCCTTAAATAATCATTGATCCAGAGGATCTTTGGTTATAGTAAATCGTCCGTGTGACAAGCTTTTCTAAGCTATTTTAAATGTCCCTTAAGACGAACTTTGTATAATATGAATATCTCTATGATTATTATTTTAATGGTTTATATGGTTTAATAATACCATGACCATCTACTCATCAATGTGATGATCTAATATGTAAATTAAATATATCATCTATGTTTGATATAGTATTCAAAAATGGCTGGCTCGGACGAAGCAAGCAGTCATCCTTCAGAAGGCGACAAAACCAGAATTAATATCACTGGTGCCGATCTGCAGGCAATGATCACCGCAGCAGTTTCTCAAGCGGTAGATGCTAAGTTTAAAGAGCCTAGTATCGTTAAGTCTCAAACTCACTCGAAATCCCATTCTCAACCCCACTCTAATAAGAAAAGTGAGTCTCAGCACTCAACTAACCAGAGTGATAAACCCAAGAAGCAGTTAGTCCTCAAGCCAACTTCTAGGTACGCCAAGGGTTGTACCTACAAGTATTTTGTCTCCTGTAAGCCTAGGGACTTTACTGGAGAAAAGGGGGCAATTGATTGTATAAAATGGTTAGACGAGATGGAAACCGTAATAGACATCAGCGGATGTGCTAAGGAGGATGTGGTGATGTTTGTATCACAATCTTTCAAAGGTGATGCCCTTACGTGGTGGAAAGCCCTAGTACAGTCTACTGGGAAGGTTCACTTGTATAATCTTTCATGGGAAAAGTTTGTAGATCTTGTAAAGGATACCTACTGCCCTCAACATGAGGTCGAGAGGATTGAATCGGATTTCCTCACCCTAGTAATGAAGGATCTGGATTGTAGATCCTATGTGACTAGTTTCAACTCTATGTCAAGATTGGTACCATACTTAGTCACTCCTGAACCCAAACGCATCGCGCGTTTCATTGGTGGCTTGGCCCCTAAAGTAAAGGGAAATGTTAAGGCCTCAAAGCCAGCCACTTATAGATCCGCTGTGGATCTATCCTTATCCCTCACTTTAGATGTTGTGAGGAGTAGGGCGAAGAGGGCAAACGATGAAGGAAAGAGGAAACGAGAGGAAGACAAGTCTCCTCAGTCGAACAAAAAGGGCAAAGGGAACTCTAGTTCCAAAAAGGGGCAGTCGAGTGACAAGCCCAGATGTAAGACTTGTAACAAAAGGCATTTCGGGAAATGCAATCAAGATCCACAAGCTAAACCTTGTGGGATCTGCAAAAAGAAAGGGCACAAGTTTGTTGAGTGCCGAAATATAAAGGATGCAACCTGCTACGGTTGTAATGAAAAGGGGCACATCAAAACCAATTGCCCCAAGAATGCAAAGAAGACCGAGGAAGCAAAGAAAAACAATGCAAGAGTTTTTCAGTTGCAAGCAAAGGAAGCAGTGAATGACGAGAATGTCATAACAGGTACCTTCCTCGTAAATAATAATTATGCTAGAGTCTTATTTGATTCCGGTGTTGATAAGTCTTTTGTAGACCATAAATTTTGTAAGTCATTGAATCTGCCTATTAAGACTCTAGACATAAAATACGAGGTAGAACTTGGTGATGGTACCTTAGAAACAGTTTCCACTCTTCTTGATGGATGTTCCATATCCATCAAGAATCACTCTATCCCGCTATCTCTTTTGCCAATGAAATTGGCTGGGTTTGATATAGTTTTAGGCATGGATTGGTTGTCGCATAACCAAGCCCAAATTGCCTGTGATAAAAAGTTAGTCATTATCAAAACCCCTTCTGGTGAATCAGTCGCCATTCAGGGAGATACTCAATATGGATTGCCTTGCAATATGTCTATTCTCAAGTTAGCGCAGTGTATGAAAAGTGGACGTGTCATTTACATGGCGCAAGTGACTGTGAATGAACCTAAGCCTAAAATTGAAGACATTCCGATTATCTCTGAATACCCTGATGTCTTTCCTGACGAATTACCTGGATTACCTCCTGAGAGGCAAGTAGAGTTCAGGATAGACATTATACCAGGATCAGCACCTATAGCACGAGCTCCTTATCGCTTAGCGCCTACGGAAATGAAAGAGCTCAGAACTCAATTGGATGAATTATTGGAGAAAGGTTTCATACAACCTAGTTCTTCCCCTTGGGGAGCTCCAATATTATTTGTGAAAAAGAAGGACGGATCAATGCGTCTATGCATTGATTACCGTGAGCTAAACAAGGTAACAATTAAAAATCGTTATCCTTTACCCAGGATCGATGATTTATTTGATCAGCTCCAAGGAGCGAGCTTCTTTTCAAAAATTGATTTGAGATCCGGGTATCATTAACTTAAGGTTAGAACTGAAGATGTATCTAAGACGGCATTCAGAACGAGGTATGGACACTTCGAATTTTTAGTGATGCCCTTTGGGCTCACTAACGCTCCAGCAGCATTCATGGACCTCATGAATAGAGTCTGCAAACCATACTTAGACAAGTTTGTCATCGTCTTCATAGATGATATACTTATCTATTCTTGTAATAAGGATGATCACGAGAAGCATCTTCGGTGCATTTTAGGGTTACTGCGACAGGAGAAGTTGTATGCTAAATTCTCCAAGTGCGAGTTTTGGCTTCGCCAAGTCCAATTTCTTGGACATGTCGTTAGTGAGAAAGGCATCCAGGTGGATCTTGCCAAAGTAGAAGCTGTTATGAATTGGGATACGCCCAAGACTCCAACCGAAATCCGTAGCTTTCTAGGGTTAGCAGGTTATTATAGGAGATTCATTGAAAACTTCTCAAGGATAGCCTCACCATTAACTTCCTTGACCCGTAAGAAAGTTAAGTTTGATTGGGGTCCAAAACAACAAGAATCCTTCGAGATTCTTAAGCAAAGGTTGAGCAATGCTCCGGTACTAACTTTACCTGATGGAATTGAAGACTTTGTCGTATACTGTGATGCTTCACACACCGGTATGGGTTGTGTGCTCATGCAGCGAGGCAAGGTGATTGCCTACGCATCACGACAACTGAAAGTGCATGAGAAAAATTACACCACCCACGATCTGGAGTTGGGTGCCGTTGTATTCGCACTTAAGTTGTGGAGACATTATTTATATGGAACTAAATGTGTGATATTTTCTGATCACAAAAGTCTCCAACATTTGTTCAATAAAAAAGAACTCAATATGAGACAACGTCGTTGGATGGAAACCTTAAACGACTATGATTGCGAGATTCGCTACCACCCTGGTAAAGCGAATGTGGTCGCGGATGCTCTAAGCCGAAAGGAAAGAGTTAAGCCAATTAGGATCAATGCCAAGAGCATTGAGTTGAAGAATAGTCTGAATGAAAGACTACTAGCTGCACAGAAGGACGCCGTTTTGGAAGATAACCTCCCAAATGAAAATTTAGGTAAAATCTTCGACCAATTAACACCGGGGAAAGATGGAATTCTTAGGATGAACGGAAGAATTTGGGTTCCTATTCATGGAGGACTTCGAGAGGTAATCCTCCAGGAAGCCCACAATTCCAAATACTCAGTTCACCCGGGTGGTGACAAGATGTATCATGATTTAAAGGCTAATTATTGGTGGATAGGTTTAAAGAAATCTATTGCTACCTATGTAGCTAAGTGCCTGACTTGTGCTCAGATTAAAGCTGAACATAAAAAACCATCTGGTCTGCTTCAATAACCAGAACTTCCCACATGGAAATGGGAAATGGTAACTATGGACTTCATAACCAAGTTACCTAAGACGAAGCACGGAAATGATACAATATGGGTTATTGTGGATAGACTGACTAAGTCAGCACACTTTTTACCCATTAAAGAGACTCATAGCTCAGATAAATTAGCCCAGTTGTATGTAGACAAGATTGTGGCTCTACATGGCGTACCGGTGGCTATTATCTCAGATAGAGATACTAGATACACCTCTCACTTTTGGAAAAGTTTCCAACAATCCTTGGGCACACGTTTGAACTTTAGTACTGCCTATCATCCTCAGACGGATGGACAAAGTGAGCGTACAATTCAAACATTGGAGGACATGCTGCGAGCATGCGTCATTGATTTAGGAGGTAGTTGGGATGATCATCTACCCTTAATCGAGTTCTCCTATAATAATAGCTACCATACCAGCATTCAGGCTGCACCTTTTGAGGCATTGTATGGTAGGAGATGCAGAACGCCTGTCTGTTGGGCAGAAGTAGGAGAAGCTCAGTTGTCAGGACCTGAGATAGTCCTTGAAACAACGAACAAGATTGTCCAGATTCGTGATCGCTTACAAGCTGCCAGGGACAGACAGAAAAGCTATGCTAATGGGAAGCGAAGGTATCTAAAGTTTGAAATAGGCGATAAAGTTTTACTGAAAGTATCACCCTGGAAAGGTGTGATGCGTTTTGGTAAGAAGGGTAAGTTGAGCCCTAGGTATATTGGACCGTTCGAGATTATCGAACGTGTCGGTAGTGTAGCTTATAAGCTGAACTTGCCGGAGGAGCTAAGTGGGATTCATAATGTGTTCCACATTTGTAATCTCAAGAAATGCTTAGCCGATGAATCTCTAACAATGTCTCATAAGGACGTGCAAATTGATGAAAGTTTGAGATTTGTTGAAAAACCTATATCGATCGAGGATCGACAGGTTAAAAGGCTCCGAAGAAAGCAAGTACCTATAGTAAACGTTAAATGGGAAGCCCGTAGAGGTCCCGAGTATACGTGGGAAGTCGAATCCACTATGAAGCAGAAATACCCTTACTTATTTCAGTAAATCTCGGGGTCGAGATCTCTTTTAAGGGGGTGAGGATGTAACACCACGTAAAAACGTGTCCAATTATATATAGACACGTGTCATAAACTCCAAAGGTGTGAAAGATTTCGTTTGAAAAGCCAAAGTTGTCAAATAACGAAACTATGAAACCACAGGGACTAAAAGTGTCAACATGCCAAACTTGTGCCTCTGAATGACCTAACACGATGAATATATTCTTGAATGAGTGATTAATTGGATGTGAGAAGCCGTATACAAAAATAATCGGAAGATTATTATATTACAAGGGTTAAACGTGTCAACATGTCAATCCTGACCTCTGAGTGACCTTTTAACGAAACCGAGGCTTCGAAATATTCAAATATGCTCTTAAGAATAAGTGGTATAAATTTCATGAGGTTTCGATATCGTTAGGCGTGATTTCAAGACTTTGGGCCAAAAGTGTAAACTTGACAAAACTTGCTTCCATAGTAATATTTAACGAACCCGAGCCTAACGGAGTTTGTTTATATATCCTTGGGCCCCAAGAAAATAATTACAAGGGTCTCCTTTGTCAAAAATCATGCTAAAAGGGGTTAAAAACGCCAAGGGACTGATTCTGCCAGCTTTGAAACTTGTTTTGCCAGTTAACCAGTCCCAGGCGGCCCGCATTGTATTAAGCAAAACCTGAAGCGGGCCGCATCAGGTCCCCAGTGTCAGAAAACAACCTGCAGCTACGGGTTTGCCAGTTCCACCGCCTTAACCTAGTTTGTATCGACCTAGGGAGCTGTAAGTCGGTTTAAATGAGTAGCTAGGACACTTGGGTCGATCTTGGAGCATCATATTACACCTGGAGATGATCTAGACTCAAGAATTTGACTATATAATGGGACTAGTTCATGTGTTCATAACACACATTTGCAACAATTCATTGTGGGACTTGCTCTGGAGCTTCCAGCAGATTGAAGAGGATAATCAAGTGTAGAAAAGTTTGCTAGGACCTTAAGTAAGCTTCTAATTACTTGTTTAGTCATCTAATTTAGTCTAATTACTCTAAAGTCAAACTTATCTTAAAATTAGTTTGACTTTCGTTTTAATTACATGTGGCTTAACCACTGATCAAATTGAAAGTGGTTTTAAGACCACATTAGTGTAGGTGATTAACCCTTAAAAGGGCACCTCCTAATTATCTCGTTTGACTGGTCAATTGTCGGGTCAAAGTAGTTTGACAAAAAGTCAAACTGGGCAGAATGTGTAAATATGATTAAAATTAATAAACCAAAGGTTCTAAATTATATTTTAACCTTCTAATGACTTGGTAATTAATATTAAAGCATGTTTTATCAGTCCTAACCCGACAATTAATAGTCAAAGGTCAATTATTAACCGAAAGTCACAAAAGCTTGACTTTGCTTTGACTTTCAGTTCTGACCCGTTTAAGCTTAATGCATCCATGTTTTAAGCTTCCATTAGGACCACATTACTTAGTAGTATAATCCCCTGGAGTTATATTACATAGTACCTAATGGTTTGAATTATATGCACTTGATCGTAATTATGCTTAATAATGCCATAAACGCCCTTTTTACTTACAACTGAGATTTTTAACAATGTGTTTGGATTAAAACCTTTGCTACTGATATTTAGTCATGTCCTAAAAATTTGACACCAATTGGAGGTCTAAAATGGGAGTTATGCTCAATAACGTAATTAAGGAACTTTTTAGTAATTAAATGGTGTAATTAGCATGAAGCCTATCTAAACCCGATTTTTGACACCAAACGTCATACCTACTGATGTAAAATAATATTTTGGGAATATTAAAGATTTTTAATTGTTTTAGACTGAGCATAACATAGGATTATAGCTTAATTTCGGTAAATGCCGGTTTTACCCTTTTCATGCATAAAATGAGTTATACATATCTTTCTAGTGCCAAACCTTTTGCTACTGATTTTGTATAATAAATAAAGTATTTTGAACTTTATAAACTGATCAAAAACTCAGATTTACTATTTTAACCCGAACAACCCTTTAAACCACCTTTTAAGCGTTTTTAGTACATAGTATGGGTCAAAACTATATTGGACATATAAAAATCATTACCTACTGATGTTTTAAGTTAATTTATATAATTATACGGTAAGTTAAAGTTTCTAAACTCAGAAGTCTATTTTTGACCTTTAAAGCATATGTAAAATTTACCAAAATGCCCCTACGGGACATAGTTTGGATATATGAGATAATTTTCACGTATATAAACTATCTTACTGTTATAACATATAAAAATACATATTTTTACTGATGTAACCAGGTCTGAAACTCAGTTGCATAATTAAACTCTTTTATGGGCATTAAAATTACCAAAATGCCCTTATGGGACTTATTTTGGTTTAAATAAATTTTTGGGCATATATGTTAATATCTTACTGATGTATTAACATATTTTGAGCATAATAATGATTAAGACCTGTATATAATTTATTTGGTTACCCGTTACGCATTTACGCGTTCGGATCAGCTTATGTGACTAGTTTACATAAAATAGTCGAAACGGGTCAAACCTTTTCATTAAGTTCTCAATTTCCAGAATGTGTTTAGTTTACCCATATTATACAAGTATCCAAGCTTGTCGGGTCTAAATCTCATTCTATTCCGGTCTCCGCTTAATCTAGCGTTTAGAACCTTAAGGTTTCTTTCTAGCTAGCCGGTCTAGGTCCTTGACTAAAGTAAAGACCCGTTAGCATCCTAATAGATTAATAAACCTTCTATACAGATTAAATAGCTTCCGGTAGAAGGTGCCTTCGAAAAGCTTTAAGATTTTTACTGCTAGCATCAGGTAAATACTTTTAACTTATTTTCCCTATACGGGCTTGGGATATGGTATTATAATAATACCACTTGGTCGGGTATGAAATCATTTAATCGGATTGTGATTAATAAATTACATAACCCGTTTTAATCTGTCTTGTTTGATAACATAAGCATTGGGGGTTAACGACCGTGTCCTGGATATCCTCGGCTCATTTATTTAAAAATGGCCACGACCTATGCACGGGGTGTAGGCATACACCTGACAGATGCAAAATGCTAAATATAAACCCACATGTTGGGGATAACTCCTTTGTGGGTTCTACAAGTGGTGAGTCGGTTAATCATGACCGGCTTCCAACCGGCCCCAATTGTATGACAAACATATAAATCTGTATACAAGATTATGTTAAATAATTATCCCAAGTTATAAAAGATTTTGTGCCACGTGCATTCAAATAAATTTTTAAACATTTTCAAAAGAGTCAGTTAATTGTATTTACCAGTGTAAACTGACGTATTTTCTTAAAGACTGATTTGACAGGTACCTCTCGAAATAGGCTGGAGCTATAGGGTGTCTTTAAAGGATCTTGCAAGTCCATAAGATGCCTGCAGTCTGTCTTTTGTTTTCTTTTGTATTTGTTTATGATCCGCCTGTGGATCTTATTACATTCCAGTCTGTACATTCATAAACTCGAACACACAGACAGTATGGTTTGTAATAGTTTATTCACCCAGACTTCCGCTGTGCTATTATATTGTGTGTATTGACTATGATGATATCAACTACGTCACGATACTCCCCGCCGGGCCCACCGGTAATATGTGGAAATATCGGGGTGTGACAGGTTGGTATCAGAGCCAACATTTAGTGAATTAAACACTAGCCTTTTGTGTTTAATCTCAATGACACAATAAGCACATTCCTTAGACTCTCGAGTCTAGGCAAATGACCTTGGATTTTACTCTTAACCTTCCTTTTATTGCTTTATTATAATTACTTGTTTTGACATGAAAATGCCTCCAAGACTAAGGGGACGAGGCAAGGGACCTATGCGTGGAGGACCCTCTAGTAGCTCCGGACCTTCTCACAGGCGCACTCCGTCCGATTCACTTACCGGTTCCGACTCCAAGGATAATTGGAGCCATAACCCTGAACCAGCGAGACATTCTGTCTCGTTGGGATCCTCACCGGCAGACCCTCCTTATTTTGGGATGCCCAATCTCTCTCTCTCTCTCTCTCTATATATATATATATATATGTTATTTTTTTTAAAAGTAAACATATACTGATTCCAATATAGGCCATTTACAAATCATTTTTTATGGTTTAGAATTTAGTCCACTTGCATTAGGTTTATTGAATCCAATACTAATTTGATTTTTTTTAAATAATAATAAAACATTAAGAAAGGGCACATTTTTCAAGCTCGAACAGGGTACGTGAATTCTCAGAGACGCTTCTGTATTCCATTATATCGTATCATTTTGGTTTGAAAGCACAAGTACTCCTATGAGTAGTGTTATGTGTATCAGCCGCCTACCGTACATGTACATGACGTATTTTTTTATTAATTGTAGTATTATGGTGTATATTGTTTGGGAACCACACCAAGCAAGTTAAAACCATCATTTTGCAAGTCCTATCACTTGTCCTCTTTTTTGTCGAAGGGGCGTGGTTCCAACAAAAGAAATGACAACACTTTTGACTTGGTGAACCATCTCCACACTCCATAGAACCACCTCCACACTCCATATGCAAAGACCTACTCTACATGTTTAGACTCCTAAGACTATAAATAGCATTGGATAACATCCTCCAAACTCTACATGTATGAAATGTCCATCGTCGACGAACACAACCGCAACCACCAGGTGATACATTAATAGCTTCGGTATTAAAAAAAATACATACTCCAGTTTACTCTTTACTCTATCTCTTTGACCTAAGAGGGAAAACTTACAAAAAATTTAAAAATGACCCTAACCACTCCCTACACCCTAATGTATACTATATTTCATTGTGACTATAGCACGGATGGGACTAGTCAAAGAGTTGGAAAGGGTTGTACGCGACAGTGAGATGCCTCAACAAATTAAATATCGAGATGGGACTTCACCTTTAGATATATGTGCACAAACAAATTAAATATTGTAAAATTTGAACTTAAACGTAGACCAGTCACCAGTCAAAAATACGCCCAAAATGTAAAAAAAAAAAAAAAAAAAAAAAAAACCCAAAGCGCCGAGCTTAGGCCAAAGCGGGGCGCTTTGATGTAAAGTCAACAGACAAGGACTGAACCTGTCAGACCTTGTCGGTTGACTTTACACCAAAGCGCCCAGCTTTGGCCATAGCGCGGCGCTTTGGGGTGTTTAAATAGACTAAGGACGTGTGCGAATAGATCAGGCCTTTATTTTTCTTGTACGTTAAGCTTTGGTCTGCAATCACAGTATATACTGTCTTGTTTAATGTTTAGGAGGGGAAAGGCCCGTAAAGCTTAGCCCACAATTGATTTGAAAAAAAAAAAAAAAAAACCCTTTTATAGATGTTTAAGTCGAAGTCGGGGGTAGACTACTCACGATCCTAATCCAACCTTTTACACTCATTAACAATTCAACCTAAACTAATTTCTTTTATATTAGTGACATCAGTGTTGTTTATCACTACTAAAGTGTGGTAGTGTGGTACACGTTTAAGTCCCCACAAAATAGATAGTAGGTGAATTTTAGGATTGTATGTTCATCAATGAAAAAAATATAACAAATCAATGACATAATAGTCGAACACCGTTCAAAATATAGAAAAAAATTGGGAACCTGGTTGCAACCTGTTCACGAACTTAGGTTGGCTTTAAGGTTTTTTTTTTTTTTAGTAAATTACTTTTTGAGTCACTGTGTTTTTGTAGTTTTAACTATTTGATGTAAGATTAAATATTTATTTATTTATATTTAATCTAGTAGCCATCATTATCATTTATATAATATAGATCAAAATATATTAATAACCTATTAATAATTAGTTGGTAATTGTTGATGGACCATATTACCCTTATTAACTAATTGGGTTTCCTCTTGGGTGTATATATAAGGAGATTATTAGAGAGGTTATGGGTTAGACACACAACCTAATAACATAACATCACAATTCGTCCCTCTCTCTCCACAACCGAAATCAACCCTACTTTCGGTTCATCACCATCATCACTTTACACCCTAAGGAGGAACCAGATCAAACTGACAACTATGTCGAACTCCGTGGCTGCGTCTCTGACTGGATTCTCTACTGATGCAATCAAAGGTATGTTATTTCATGTTTTCCATCATGTTTAAACAGAACTGATCAACATGTGGTATCAGAGCATATGTTGATAAATCAGTTCTGATTGGAAAACGAAATTTTAAAGCCTTAAAAGTTCTCGGCTGTTTTCGAGTCCTTGTTGCCGAAATCACTGTTTTCGGAAGAAGTTGGTTAATATATTGATTCGAAATCATAATGGGTAAAACTAATATTCGAAATCTGATAACAGAATTATTAAAATCTAGATTTCGGAACCCAGAATTATGTTTTTATTTTTTTAGGGTTCATAATAATGTTCTAATAAAACTCGAAAATTCTCAAAGATTTGGAATATAATTTGGATTAGTGGGTGTTTTTCATGATTTTGATCTTAATCTTATCTATTAAAACTTCGAAAAAAATGTTAAAGGATTTTCAGTTATTATTTTCGAAATATTTGATAAGTTTAGATCATTAATAAAATAGGAAATACTATCCCAAAAATCCCTTAAATTTCGAGTTTTAGTTAATTATCACAAGAAACAGCCTTAAAGAGAGGATTCGAAATTATCAACATGTCGCACAAGTCCCTTTAGTCGCACAAGATCAGATCAGATATGATCTGATCACACAAGACAATCACACAAGGGAAATCGCACAAGAACTTATGGATCGCACAAGACCTGTGGATCGCACAAGATAGTGCTGATCGCACAAAACTTGGGCCTGACTAATCGCACAAGTTTTGGGCCTCACTGATCGCACAAATTTTGGGCCTCACTGATCGCACAAGACTTGGGCTTTATTTACATCGCACAAGTTTTGGGCCTTATCGATCGCACAAGGCATTACCGATCGCACAAGGCATTACTGATCGCACAAGACTCGAAACCTCATTATTTTAAGTTGTTTAATGTGACCTAAAATTTTTTATCTATTAAATTTTCGAAAACTGTTAATGGATTTTCAGTTATTATTTTCGAAATATTTGATAAGTTTAGATCATAAATAAAATAGGAAACACTATCCCACAATCCCTCAAATTTCGATTTTCAGTTAATTATCACAATAAACAGCATTAACAGTGGGTTTCGAAATCATAAATGTACAAATCGCACAAGCCCCTTAACAGTCGCACAAGATTTGTGGATCGCACAAGATTTGTGGATCGCACAAGACTTGTGGATCGCACAAGACTTGTGGATCGCACAAGACATTACTGATCACACAAGTTATTGGGCCTTACTGATCGCACAAATTTTTTTGGGCCTCACTGATCGCACAAGTCATTATTGATCGCACAAGTCCTTACTGATCGCACAAATTTGTTTTGGGCCTCATTGATCGCACAAGACTTGGGCCTCATTGATCGCATAAGACTTGGGCATTACTGATCGCACAAGACTCGAAACCTCATTATTTTTTTTAAGCTGTTTAATGTGACCTAAAAATTTTTACAAAACCAAAATAGTTCGATCCGCGCTAACAGGTGGTTTGCTATTAAATACTTGGTTTTGTTGATACTTAGTTAATTAATAAGGATCAAATAATGTTTTACAAAACCAAACTAGCTTAACTTGAATGAGCTTCTGATGTATCATTTCTGGCCAAAGCTGATTTAATACATCTATTTATTGTTCAAGTATTATCAAAAGCTATGTTAAGTATGCATTACACACGTGAAATGTCTTAATTCTGGCCAAAGCTGATTTAATTCATTTATGTTTAGCATGCTTGACAAGTGCATAACTAAAGTGATTGTCTCATTTCTGGCCAAAGCTGATTTGTCACGATTACTTTGCACACATACTTAAATGATTACACTTCTGGCCAAAGCTGATTTGTTTTTGTTTAAGTAGAATTTTACTAAGTCTATTATTTTGATGTTAGTAATAGACATATCACAATCTCTTCACATAATGATCCTTATATTAATGATCCTTAATTAATTTTATGATCATTTCGTCTGTCTTATTCTTAGTACCCATAATTTTTACTCACTATAATTTGCTTCTACATATATCTCATCCACTCTAATTCCTAAACCTAAAATGTTTGCTTTATTTAAAGTTTCTATTAGAATTAGCTCTTAAATTAAATCCTTGATTATTTCTTAAGACACGATAATCCTATTGCTCTCTTCTGATAAAGATTATAAAGAAGAAAATTAGAGCATGATGATTAGGACAAATCGAACGTGATGTCTCTTATGATAATCAAGAACTCTCTAACATAATGCTATCACTAAAGTTATTTCAGATAAAGTCTTTCCTAAGGCTAATCTCTTATATATGGAATAATCACTAGAACTCCTAAGATGCATGCCTTCTTTTAAAATTCTAAACTATAAAGTTAAGTGGTATATGTGAATACATAATAATGTACAATACCATGACCCATAAAGTTAAGGGCTTACGCATGGAAATAAGTACATTTTCCAGTACATTACATATTAAGATTTTCACTTGTACAATTTGATGCCTTATAAATCAACTATAACACTCAAACATACCAAAGTATAATGAGTGTGTTGATAAGCAACATATGTACAAAGAAATAAATGTTTGAAGCTGGAAAATAAGTTGTTACTCACCTTACAACCACTTAAAACCTTAAAAGAGGATTGTTCTAAGGTCCATAGACAAATTACAAGTGTTAATTCCACCTCTAAGGTTCTTCAAGGGAAAATCTCACTGCATCATTATGTCATTAGACTAGACATAAGCAACGAGACTATCCATTATTCTAAAGAACAGTTGGATGAATTAATTAGATAGTCACTTATTAAAGATATTTAAGTCTACTAATTATAATATTCCTATTAACACATGATTAGTTGACTCTAGTTCCATACGTTTCCTTACCAGAACTCGACAAATAACTAACATGAGAGTTAGTGACAAAGTTAAATGTTAAGGCTATAAAAACCATAATAAGCAGTCTTCTAACAACGCTTTTTGATACCTTATATATTCTGAAGATTAATCAGAATATAGTATCATAATTAAGCAAAGTTATGAACGTTGTGAGGTTTGCATAGTCAACATAAAGTCACACTTACCTTAAACTCTCATTTTATTTGTTCTAAATATCTGGATTGAAACATTACTAAGATAAAACTAGATGATACCTTACACTTTCACAACTTTTGTCGTCATGCAAATGAGAATTTGACAAAAGGAAAATGAGATTTATAAATTTCATCCATTATAACCAAAAATTCATGAGAAATCATGACATGGTTAATGAGGATGATTTTTTGTCCAATCTCATTCTAAGTGATTTTAAATCATGACATTAAAGCCCTAAAATATGACTTGGCTTAAGGAATAAGTATGGGTCCATCATAAGTCATTCATTGACATTCATGGAACTTATTCCAAACGGAATATTCAGACATAATTCATTTATCATTTAAAGACTATCTACTTGTATCTAAATTTTGTCGTATATGGCCCACGGTCTTATAAGAAATCTATTCATGTATGTACTTAATAAGATTTCTATTAGATATGTCCCTAAAGTTTCTTATGATATCTGGACATTAAAGAAATCAAATAAAGTCTAACGTATATGTGATAGGTTCCCACGTTACGTAGCTCATTGAAACTTCTCTTGTAGCATTCTAGAGATATTAAAGATCAGTGGGAGCATTAAGTGTCTTAATATTAACTTACAATAGTTGCAAGAGGTGGGGGAGTGAAAACTTTACATTACTTCAATTTACACCTCTTGAACAAGACACTGCTCCATCTTGACACTGTTCTATCACAACTTGTCTCCTTAAAATCTAATGCTACTCTTACAAAAGTTTAATTGTTGCTTAATTGTGGGCACACTTAGGTTTCTTACCTAAACTAACATAATCCTCAACAAGAGAAACTACAATGACTAACGTCATTAATATGTTTTCTCTATTAGAATTTTGTTTGGTCGTTAAATATATGACCCTAAGCATGCTGAGTTCCTAAAGTTTTCTAAGGTCAGTGGGAGCAGTCAAAGTCCTTATCATGACTTGCAAGGAATACAAGAGGCGGGGGGAAGAGTGTCATTAAATTTCACTCCGAATTTAACTCCGATTACACCTCTTGTACACCATACTGCACCAACTCTTACAAACTTAGAATAAAAATGATAGCAACCTAACCAAGAGCTAATTCATAAAACTGAAACTTCTAACAAACCCAATAATCACTCAGGAGGTCATCTAAGTTTAAAAGCCTACTAACTTTGATGATTACATAACCTCCCTAACTGAAGTTGAAATAGATTTTGGAAAAGTTTATTGATCCTATCTCTCCTAATTAAGCCATTAGCGTCAATTAATCTTCTAAATAGAATAAAACTGTTTTCTAGTAAAACTGTTTTATGTGTTCGGAACTTCGTATAACGTTTGGGATTTGATTTAATTACCTAAGAGTGTTCATAACTAAACCAAATCCTGATATAAACGTTAAGACACAAAGAAGCATGATTGATTGTCAAAGGTTATACTCAGGAAAAGATATATCATTAAAGAATCTTTCTTACATATCTAATAAAAGATTTCTTTTAGGATCATCACTGTTCTAGTAGCTTATAATAGTTTTGAGCTACATTAGATGAACATTAAAACAATTTTCCCTAACAAATGGCTGACATATTTACATGTTCATAAAACAACCTGAAAGTTCCAAACTTAAGGTTAAAGAACAGTTTGTCTATAAGCCAATAAAATCCATGTATGGTTTAATGCAAACATCATAATGTGATGAAATCTTAACGCAATTATTTTCATCAACAACCAAGTGGAACAATGTACCTACCTCAAGATGAGTGGGAGCAAATAAGATAAACTTGTCTATATAGATGATATTCTTTTGACAAGTAGATGTTACATAAGTCAAAGCATTGTTAACACAAACTTTGATATAATAGATCTCAGAGATATCTCTTACATAATAGATATCATAACATATTGAGATAGACCAAAGTTTAACATTAAATTGGTCCTTACATATGTAACAAACAATACTGCTCTCATTTAGAGGATAATAAGATAAATGAGATTATTTCTTACGCTTCATTAATTAGAAGCCTTATGTAAGTTTAAGTCTATACTCGTTTATATATTACTCACATTGCAACACACTAGATATGTCTAGATTAATATGAAGCATTTAATAGAGTATTACAATATCTTTAAAAGAAATGAGAGACTATATTTTAAAGAAGAAGTGAGAATTAAAACCGGTTTATTACTCTAACTTTGTAATATTCAAAGATGACAAAATGTAATTTTAGGTATATCTTTATGTCAGCAGACAAAACCTATCTCATGGAGGAGTCATAATAGACTGATATCAACAACCTAAGTTATAACGACATAATATAGTCACTAAATGTTGTTGGAAATTTATCAGTGGACTCATGACTTTATTAACTCCATATAATTAATATATTGAAGACTTGTTGTGATAAAGTCAGCTACCATGAGTCCTTGAACAGTAACAGTTCGAGAGGTGCTGCATTAAATTTCGATACACAATTAATTATTCGTTTGTGAACGAATTGAGGAAACTAAATCTTTGTATCGAATGCATTCGTGATATGCTTAAGGATCCTATAACTAAAGGTCTATTACCCATAAGTCTTATTAAGAGTGCTCATAAAAGAGACGGGTTTTAATTGATGACCATGTACAACTGCATATCGTACTATGAATGACTAACTATTAATCAACTTTCCTCATCAGTTTGATTTTGTATGTCTCTTACATATGTTCTGCCGGTGTAATGACATATAGACAACTACAAATACAAATCAAACGTAAAAGGGCTTACTTATTTTGATCATAACTGTTAGGTTTTAAATTAAGGCTATAGTATGACTAATGGGGGTCCTGAGTCGCATAATGATTCAACGGCTGTATTTCTCTGCTATAGTACTTGTTTAAGGCTAAAATGAGTATTAACTTCTGATCAGACTAATCTAATACTCATGATAAATGATTATTCGGCTAAGTGGGAGAATGTAAGATTAAATATTTATTTATTTATATTTAATCTAGTAGCCATCATTATCATTTATATAATATAGATCAAAATATATTAATAACCTATTAATAATTAGTTGGTAATTGTTGATGGACCATATTACCCTTATTAACTAATTGGGTTTCCTCTTGGGTGTATATATAAGGAGATTATTAGAGAGGTTATGGGTTAGACACACAACCTAATAACATAACATCACAATTCGTCCCTCTCTCTCCACAACCGAAATCAACCCTACTTTCGGTTCATCACCATCATCACTTTACACCCTAAGGAGGAACCAGATCAAACTGACAACTATGTCGAACTCCGTGGCTGCGTCTCTGACTAGATTCTCTACTGATGCAATCAAAGGTATGTTATTTCATGTTTTCCATCATGTTTAAACAGAACTGATCAACATTTGAATCCAAAATCAAAAAGTTTAAAACGCTTTGAGTCCCTTACAGCTCATTTTATAACATTTTGAGTCTAATTTTTAACACTTGTACTTTTGATTTTGGACTCAAGTGGTTAAAACTACTAAAACACAGGGACTCAAAACGTTATAAAATGAGCGGTTATGGACTTAGAGCATTAAAATTTTTTATTTTGGACTTAAATGATTAAAATCAATAAAACATATGGACTCAAAAAGTAATTTACTCTTTTCTAAATGCTATTCTTTTGTCTTATTAGGTAACAACCCAATCTTGGCTTAGTGAGTGTGGGTAGACCATCCACATCAAGAAAGATAAAAAAAACATGTCTAATAAGCACCACCTTATAAAACATCAATTCTTAAAAAACATTCAAAACTCACCTAATAAGAAAACCTAAAAACACTATACATAATAAAGCCACACTCTAAAATCTTAATTTCTCACCCTACGTACGGGCTGTGTAACGTTATACGACCCGTATAGAATAATCTAACATGACAAATATTGAGTCGTATAATGTTATATGGCTCGCATATATGGAGAAAATATTAAGTCGTATAGTATTTTATACGGGTCGTATAACATTATATGAGGTTTGGGTCGTATATCATTCTATACGGGTCGTATAATGTCATACAACCTGTATACATAAAGACAAAAAAACATTCTCCAACATTTTTTTGTGCAACAATCAATTATATGGCCCGCATAACCAGGGGCTGACCTACCCACTGGTATGGGTGGGTGGTCGCACCCCTTGAAAAAAAAATTAGGGTTAATTTTCGCACAAAATCCCGACCGAACCCTTTGAAAATTTTCAACCGCACCCCTTGGAATTTTCAACCGCCCCCCTTAGAAAAAAATCTTATGAATTTATAAAAAAACTTGTAAACACTGATTTCTATTAAAATATAACCTAGTTTATATAATTGTTCTTTAACCACTTTACTTAACAGTTTAACCCAATAACTTTCACTTAACAATTTAGTCATTAGCCCAATAAATATTCCATTGTAACCCAAGCCCAATTAACGCAAACCAATTATATTTGAAGTTAAATAAAATAACCCAACCCAACCGCTCCTTCCAATTCTTTCTCTCGCTCTCCCTCTTCTAATCGCGCAACGACCGACACACGTAAACAGTCAACATGCACGACGACAACGACTGTATTCTCATCGGAAAAGCTTGATTCCGGCCACCCCATCACCCGGAATCCAACATTTAACGAGGTACCTTCGTTTTTTATGTTTTTTATTGTTTTATGTGATTTTTTAGGAGAAATAGAGTTATAAATGTGTTAAAAGGGTTTGAAATTTTATACGTCTTGATGTATTTTTTTTGTTGTTCTAGACTTTAGTAGCATTATTTTGTTGCTTTGATGTTTTTTTTTGTTCTAGACTTTAATAGGGCTTGAAAATTATGGACTATGGTTGAACATGATTGTTTATTTTGTTTAAGTGTTTAGTATTTTTTATGAACTTATGGATCGATTTATATGTGATAGGAACCATGAGTAGGGAAGTTTTGGCGAGATCTCTCAAGAGGAACCATTAGGAATGTAGCTCTATATGATGTTTTGCTTAGATTTTAAAAAATGAAAACCCGTAGCCGCAATTTTAAACATGTATGTAATGACGTTTGACGTGTTTTAGATGGTTATATAAACTTTAGTTTAACATTCTTTTGTTTTACACGACCTGATCAGATCCCACCTGATATGAACATGATTTTTTTTATATACCTAGGGGCCTAAAATCTTTAAAAATATTCCGCACCCCTATAGAAAAACTTTTAAGTCCGCCACTTCGCATAATTCTATACGGACCGTATGGTGTAAAAATAAAATTTTTGGACCCCCAACCCTCCCACCTAGGGCTGCAAACGAACCGAACGAACACGAACAAGACCTTGTTCGTGTTCGCTTGTTAAGAAATATATGTGTTTGCGAACCGTTCACGAACACTTATCGAACGAGATTTTATGTTCGTGTTCGTTTGTGTTTGTTTGTTAATTTTAGGAAACAAAGAAAAAGAAAGTTGATGAACACAAATGAGCTCAAAATAATGTTCATGAACACAAATGGAAACAAATGAACACAAACAATCGTTCATGAACAGAATATATAATACACTGACACTTATTAGTTATTTAATTTGTCAGAATTTTGAAGTATTTAAATAGATATAAAAACTAAAAATACTAATGAAATATTGAACACAATCAAACACGTTACCGAACGTTCATGAACATAAACGAACGAACACGACATCTGTTCATGTTTGTTCATTTAACTAAACGAACGAAATTTCTTGTTCGTGTTTGTTTGTTTAATAAACAAGCGAACACAAACGGACTTCCCGCCGAACGATTCACGAACTGTTCACCGAACGTTTGGTTCGTTTACAGCCCTACTCCCACCCGGACCCACACTGACACCATCCACACCTTTTATTCAATTTTTTTTAGTTTGTCTAAAAATAAGGAAAAAATGAGTCCACCAATAGCTAAAAACATGATGAATGTCCACGTCATCATAAAAAATAAATGAGAAAAAAATGACCTATTGGTCGTGCTTAGACCACCCGTAATGGGCGTTTACTTTTCAAAATCCAGCCCCAAACACGCCCGATTCCGCCCCGAGTCCGCCCCCCTCGGCGTGTTCTAGCGTTTTTCGTGAAAAAAAATTTGAATGCCGTGGTTTAAAACACGCCAAAAAGTTGCATGGGGGCTTGAGTTTACCGTTCAAACGGTAACATTCTTAAATGTTTAATTTTTTTTTATTCCAATTTAATTGTATAAAAACCCCACTTTACATCCAACTTTATATAAAAAAACTCACTCTCAATCAAAGTTTCTCTCTACTTCTTTTACATTTTATAAAACCATGGATCCATTCCGACCCCCTTTTGGTGTTCCGTCAAGACCCGGGAACCCGAACACCACCCAACCGCAACAAAACTTTAACCTTCAAGACATGAACCCGAACATATTATCATACGCAGCTTACTTGAGTGGCTCTACTCCTTACATGCCACGCACTTTCAGAAGTCATGTGTAAATGGGGTTGCGGCCCACTCATTTGAGAAAGTGTTTTAGTTTTACTAACGCTTTTGAAGATTAGTGTATAAACTATAAAGTAATAGTTGTGTGACTGATCCGTATTATTTTCTGTAAGTTTTTTGGTATTTTGTTATAAATGATTGACCTTTTTCTTTGGAACACATAAAGTTTGGAAAAAGAAAGTTACATTTTGTTCGACTTTTTAAATAACAAAATCTGCTGAGAAATGTTAATAACTAGTTTTATGCTCGTTCGCGTTGTGGGGTGTTAGGTCAAATATTTCTCAAGCAATAAAAAAAAACTACTATAGTTTTGGTAGGAAAAAAAAAAGCTAAAACGATAGTAGGAGTGTAATTTTGAGCTGGGGCAAAAATGAATTTATCAAGACCAATAAAAACTGAATAACAATTACATCAAGTCAACTAATTAAAAAAATACTACCATAGTTTTACAAAAAAAAAAAAAAAAAAAAAAAAAACTAAAACGTTGACAAGACTGTAATTTTGAACTAGGGGTAAAATCGTAATTTGTCAGGCGGTTGCTTGACACGAATAAAAATTATATCAAGTCAACCAATTAAAGAAAAAACTTCCATATTTTTGCGAAAAGAAAAAAAAATAAAACGATGGTAAAACTGTAATTTTGAACTATGGGTAGAATCGTAATTTGTCAAAAGCTAAAACAATGACAATATTTTAATTTTTAGCTGGGGCAAAATCGTAATTTTAACAAAGGACATATTCGTAATTTTAAAGTAGAGGTAAAATCGTATTTTATTCAGGCCAACAGAGCCGGACAACAACCTAACACTATTCTCCTAACACTATTCTATGTAAATAATAATAATAATGATAATTATTAATAATAACAATAATGTATGTCTTTTTCCACCACTGTTTGTCTATGTACTTTTTTTTGTTATTTTTCCTACTATTGTTTTATAGCCAACCCATATATTCCCCCTCTATATACCAAAAAAAATGTATTTGTCACTGCAAGCTGTTTAATAGATTGAATTGAACAGTGTTTAAACAAGCTTAAGCCAAACTTGAACCTCATTATTAAACCACTCAAATATTAAACAAAATGAAATTAAAAAAGAAGTGCTACTATATCTACAAACCTTATGTTATACAGGCAGTATAAATTTAACCTTAATTTTACATGACTCCATTACTTTTGACATAACATGCCCATTATCACATTGCCAATTTCAATAAAGTTACACTAGTTGTATAACAACCAATGTTTTAAAAATCGGTTTTTTAATCGTATCAAGTTAGGCTCAGAGATAGTTCAACCAGTTAAACCGGTTTGTACCGGGCGGTTCAACCGGGTTGACTAATTAACGCTATAAATCTATAAAATACAATTTCACCTAAAAAAATAATCCAAAACTATATCATTCCATAATAAAAAAATATTCTGAAAGTTAATTCGTAATCCAAAAATTCACTATTAATACCTTTTTGTGCGCTAGGTTTTACTAAAAATGTAAATTGTCACATTTTGAGGCCTATAAAAGATAAAAAAGTCCAAAATTTAACATTTGGCCCGGTACCGCATACCGGTTTAAACCGGTATAACCAAATTTACCAGCTGTACAACTTTTTTGTCGTTCTCTCAGTTTACCGGCATGATTCGTGTCGGCCAAGTTTCTGACATCTGGTTTAACCGGTCGGTATGGACTGGTTTTTAAAACACTGATTACAGCTCGTATAAATTCTCATTTCATTTCCCTATAGGCTATAGCCAGACAATTGGAACCTAATATTATTATCGGAGAGTTGTGTTACCTGGAAATGTAATCGCCATTCCTTCCCGCCAAACTTGTCCTAGGGATTCTCTTGTGTAATTCCCGCCTTTAATCATCCCATCATCAACTCCTGTTCATACAAATACACCACTATAAACCACTGTATTCTTTCTTTCATTCCCGTTAACCAACAATGGCATTCCGTCGTCCAGCCAACGGCCGGTCGCCGCTCGTCAATCCCCAACGCCAAATCACCTCTTTCTTCTCCAAATCACCCTCTTCAACATCCTCTCATCCTCCTTCTCACTCACCATCCCCTATTTCTAACTCTAAACCTAACCCTAACCCTAAACCTACAACTCCGTCGCCTCTACAAACCAAAAGCGCTAACAAACCGCCCTTAGTCATCGGCAGTTCTCCTTCAACTCCTTCTTCCGGTGCGTCAAACCCTACCTACGGCGATGAAGTAGTTAACCGGAGAATTAGGGTTTACTGGCCTCTCGACAAGTGTTGGTACGAAGGTTGTGTAAAATCGTTCGATAAGAGTTCCGGTAAGCATTTGGTACAGTATGATGATGCTGAGGAGGAGCGTTTGGATTTATCTAAAGAGAAGATTGAGCTGTTGAAGGAGCAGGTTAAGAAGTTAAAACGGTTGAGGCGGTTTTCTGTTGAAGAGGATGAAGATGATGAGGCTGCAGGGGGTGTGGAAAGTGGTGGAGATGATTCGGCGGATGAGGATTGGGGGAAGAGTGTTGAGAAAGAAGTGGTTGATGATGAAATGGAGGATTTAGGGTTGGTGGATGAGGAAGAAGAAGAAGAAGAAGTTGTTAAGGAAGTGAAGCAGGATCTTAAAAGGCGAAAGGCGTCCGGGACGAAATCGGATTCGGTTAAGAAGATAAAGACTGAATCTCCAAAGATTTTGAGTCCTAAAGTTAATAATAATTGTAAGTATGAGTAATTGTTGGTATTTTGCTATTTAATTGTGTTTTGTATTAGTTCCAGAGGGAGGAGACTTTGTTGTGAATGTCAATGAAATCTCTTGTCTCTCACATACACTCAATATACAACACACACTTCACACACTAATGTAATAAGATCAGAGAGATACACTTACTAAAACACACACATCATAGCATTGAATATTGAAAATGTTTACAGATTTGGGGCTATTTAAACTTACTCATTTGGCGGTTATTTTCTAACGGTCATAACTACTATGAGAGTATGAGACACCGTTTGGACATACATACCGACTTATACCAGGATGTTAATCACATATTAAACACATTTTAATAATAGTGACCTATTTAGTTAATATCCCGATATACCAATGATATATCGGTTATCGGTCCCCTACCGAGATAACGGTGCAAAATATAGGTCAGAATATTGGTACCAATAATATCGGCGATATTGACTGATATTCTACCAATATATCACCGATTTTCCCATATTAGTACCTTTCTTCTTATTTCTACCATTTGTCTTTCTTTTTATTGCTACTATTAGTGTTTTAAGTCTTAGTTGTTACTGTTAATTGTTAGTGTTTTAAGTCTTAGTCAGTTCCTACTTGCTACAATTGTTAGTGTTTTGCAAGTTGCAAAAGGTTAATTTGTTAGTGGTAGGAAAGTATACTGAATTATTAGTGTTAAATTGCTATATATAAATTTAACATGATATTAAAATTACCGATATCCCACCAATATTCCACCGCGATAACCGGTATCACAAATATCGGTCCTTGACCGATATCCGATATTTTACCGCATTAACTACTTAGATAGTGACACAATATAAGTTTTTTATGCTAAGTTTAAATTTCAACAAAACCATCTACTTTATTTATCTCATACGTGGCCTACACTAGTTCTAAGCAGTTTTTTTTTTTGGGTAAAGGGTTACCCCGGTAAATTTTATAAATGAATAAAAGAATTACACGAGTGTGCCTGAATGACACACTAGTTCTAGAATTGGCAAACCAAGACTAGACGAAACCAAAAGAAACCTCCCCAAACAGCCAACAAAAAACCAAAGAAAACTACCAAGCCCAAACAACATTTTTGTAGTTGGTATTATGTGATTTAATGTTCTTTAAACAAGTGTATTGGAATCATCATATCTTTTACAAATAATAGGGTTTACGGTTTGACAAATAATAGGTTTACGGTTTGACTGCAGGTGGGAAGGCCACTATTGCTGCTGGCAATGTTCCAGTGGTCGATATGGCTGATAGATATGCCGCAAGAGAAGAAGAGAAATTCAGATTTCTTGGAAAGTAAGCAATTGGGCATTTTTAGAACAAGTTGCCATATACAACTTGGTTAATTATGAAAAACCTAATTTAGAGTGACTTCACACCAGGAGTGTAAAAGTCGACAAATTCAGCTTCATGTTCTTGCTGTTATATTGCTACATATATAGTTTACTGAAGCTTTCTCTTGAGCAGGAACCGAAAGGATGCAAATAAGAGGTCCCCTGGAGATGAAAATTATGATCCAAGAACTCTATACCTGCCTCCAGAATTCCTGAGGAGTTTAACAGGTGGTCAGGTATGTTTTGTTTTGGTATTTGATAAACAACGAACAAGGGATTGCGTTTTATCGCATTATGCAAGTAATTCAAGTGTTATGTTTATTTGTTAAATATAGAGGCAATGGTGGGAGTTCAAGTCAAAACATATGGATAAGGTTTTATTTTTTAAGGTAATTGATCTACCTAACATGGAATGAATATCTGCAACTACATGCTAAAGATGCATGCTAACTTCATGTTACTTATTAGATGGGAAAGTTTTATGAGCTCTTTGAAATGGATGCACATGTTGGGGCAAAAGAACTTGATCTGCAGTATATGAAGGTGAAACCCCTGTTTGTAGTGTGTTTACCAATTCCTTTTGTTTGAAGTATACCATTTTATAATTTTTTTAATTATTAATCTGTTTTTTTTTATTTTTGACGTATTAAACCACACCTGATTCATGGACATTACTGTTTTTCAGGGAGACCAACCGCATTGTGGATTCCCAGAAAAGAATTATGAAGTGAATGCAGAGAAGTTAGCTCGCAAGGTTAATTTCTACAAGTTCATGATTCCATACAGTGAACTCATTTCGATTTTCTTGAAATCGTGATTTTAAATTTGTAATTAATAATTCGAGCTATGATGAATCAGGGTTACCGTGTTCTAGTTGTTGAGCAGACAGAAACACCTGATCAGGCTGAGAAACGTCGCAAACAAGAAGGTTCTAAAGACAAGGTCACAAAACACTAGCATCTGTTCTTAACAAGATGTCACAAACACCATGTTACTTTTGATTTCATGTTCATAACATTTGGTACCTGTTTTTTTAGGTTGTGAAACGTGAAATATGTGCAGTGATCACCAAAGGGACATTGACTGATGGAGAAATGCTGTCAACCAATCCTGATGCTTCTTACCTGTTTGCAGTTGCTGAATGCTATGATGAAAACCAACAAGATGATAGAATATATGGTGTTTGTGTAGTTGATATTGCTACAAGCAAGATCATCATTGGACAGGTGTGAACTATAATCTGTGATTTTTGCAACTGATACAAAAGATTGTTAATCAATTGTGGTACATAAAAACTGATGCTTTAATTTTACAGTTTAGTGACGACTCAGAATGCAGTGTGTTGAGCTGTCTATTGTCTCAATTAAGACCAGTGGAAATCATTAAACCTAAAAAAACGCTCAGCCCTGAAACCGAAAGAGTACTTTTGAGACAAACAAGAAGTCCCGTCATAAATGAATTAGTACCGGTTGAAGAGTTTTGGGATTCTGAAAAAACTATTCAAGAAATCAAGAAGATTTATCAACGTATCAGTAACCAATCGCAATCTGATAGTAAAGATTACCTACCAGAAATTCTCTCTGAGCTAATGACCGAAGGCAAAATTGGTAGTTTTGCACTCTCAGCCCTTGGTGGAACTTTATTTTATCTGAAAAAGGCCTTTTTGGATGAGTCATTGCTTCGGTTTGCAAAGTTTGAGCTACTTCCATGTTCTGGTTTTGCTGATGTCACCACAAAACCCTATATGATTCTTGATGCAACTGCTTTAGAGAATCTTGAAGTTTTTGAGAACAGTGTAAATGGGGACTCTAAAGGGTACCAACTAAATTATCTTGCCACCTTTATATTCACATTTACGGTTTACCAATTGTATAATCCTTCAAATTTGATGCATAAATCTATACAGGACATTGTATGACCAACTAAACCGTTGTGTGACACCATTTGGGAAGAGATTGCTTAAAGCATGGCTTGCTAGACCGTTATATGACATAAACTCGATCAGAGAACGCCAAGAAGCTGTAGCTGGTGTAAAGGTTCTCTGAGTTCTTTCATTACATCACCTTTTACTCAGTTTTTATTTTTTATTTTTTATTTTTATTTGATTGTTTCTAATATACTTTATTATTCCAGGGAGCTAATCTGCCTCTTGCTCTTGAATTTCGTAAAGATTTGTCGTTATTACCAGACATGGAACGGTTGCTTGCACGTATCTTTTCTTGCAGGTACACATACATACCAGGATGGTGTTTATGTGTTTAACTCATATTTTCGTTCTGTAATTACTGTTTTAATATTCACTGATTTGAAATGAAACAGTGAAGCGAATGGTAGAAATTCAAGTAAAGTTATTCTCTATGAGGATGCAGCAAGGAAACAACTTCAAGAGTTTATAATAGTTCTCAGTGGCTGTGATGTAATTATAAATGCATGTGCTTCACTAGGTGCCATTCTGGAAAATACCGACTCTAAGCTGCTGCATCGCCTTTTAACACCTGGTACAGTCGTGAATCTCGTGATCATTTACTTTATCATTTTCAGTTTCCTGTACACTATCTGTTATATATAATCTGTTAAATTTATGCAGGTAAAGATCATTCAGATGTTAATGCAGCTCTTAAGCATTTCAAAAACGCTTTTGATTGGATGGAAGCAAAAAGTTCAGGGCGTATAATTCCTCGGGATGGGGTTGATAATGAGTATGACTCAGCATGCAGAACTGTTACAGATATCGAATTTAGTCTGAAAAATCACTTAAAGGAACAGAGAAAACTACTTGGAGACTCATCTGTAAGATTACTTGTCAATAAATATATCTTTTTTAAACTAACTTACTATCTATGTTTTTATGATGTTGTGTAGATCAATTATGTTACTGTTGGAAAAGACTCGTATCTTCTTGAAGTACCTGAAAGCTTATCAGGGAGTTTGCCTAGTGATTACGAACGACAATCATCCAAAAAGGTATATATATGTCTCCTATCTGAACAATTGCATTAGTTTGACTTATGTAGTTTCTATTAATGTGTATATGTATAGGGTGTCGCTCGTTATTGGACTCCTGCTATTAAGAAATATATTCGGGAGCTCTCAGAAGCTGAATCTGAGAAAGAGTCAAAGCTAAAAAGCATCATGCAGAGGCTAATCGGGCGCTTCTGTGAGCATCATGTTAGCTGGAGACAGTTAATTTCTAAGGCTGCAGGTGAATCAATCATTTGTTTGATTTCATTGACTTGGTCAACTCTTTGACTCTTTTATATATATATATATTTTCCAGAACTCGATGTCCTGATCAGCATAGCAATTGCAAGCGACCTCTATGAAGGACCAACATGTCGGCCACTTATTGTGGATTCATCAGTTGAAAACGAATCACCGTTTCTTGTTGCTAATAGTTTAGGTCATCCGATACTGAGAAATGATACTTTAGGGGATGGCACTTTTGTCCCAAATGATGTTTCTATAGGTGGCTCTAATAAGGCCAGATTTATCCTACTTACTGGTCCTAACATGGGTGGAAAGTCAACTCTTCTTCGCCAAGTTTGCTTAGCTGTTATTTTGGCTCAGGTGAGTAGTTCATGTGGTAATGTTAATGTTAGATCTTTAGTTCATGCTTTTTATTTTTTTAATAGTGAGTGATTCATGTTTCAGGTGGGTGCTGATGTACCTGCAGAAAGCTTTAAGATGTCTCCAGTAGATCGTATTTTTGTTAGGATGGGTGCAAAAGATCATATTATGGCGGGCCAGAGTACATTTCTAACTGAGCTTCTGGAAACTGCATCTATGCTGGTATGCTTCTTTTTTTTATTCATTTGTATATAAAGGATCCCCCTGTGGCTTAATGTTAGGTCCATGGATCTCGACACATTTGGTATTGCATCTAGGGTTTATTAGACACTTAGGTAATTATGTAGACTGTAGTTTATGGATAATAGTGGATGTTGGTGTTTATGAAGATAGTTTATGTTTGAATGGCAGTCATCAGCAACCCATAATTCACTTGTGGCATTAGATGAACTTGGACGGGGGACGGCTACTTCGGATGGACAAGCCATAGCGTATGTTTCCTATGCTTATACATCATCATCATCAATTAATGCAATATATGTTTTAGAGATAACACAAACCGTATCAGCCCATTTCTTAAGCAAAAGGGTCAATATTGCCACCTTTTACCGATTTTCATTTCTCACACTGATTCTGTTGGAGTGTTTGGTTGCAGTGCATCAGTTCTTGAGCACCTTGTCAACAAGGTCCAATGTAGGGGGTTATTTTCTACTCACTATCATCACTTAGCTTTGGACTATCAGCAAATTCCCAAGGTATGTAAAATAGATAATCTTTAAAAAGTAAACTCCATTATAAAACAATCTTGTAAATATATATATATGTTCCTCATTGTTGTGTTACAGGTTTCGTTGTGTCACATGGCATGCAAAGTTGGAAAGGAGTTGGGAGGCCTAGAAGAGGTTACGTTTCTCTACAAATTGACACCTGGCGCATGCCCTAAAAGCTACGGTGTCAATGTTGCACGGCTAGCAGGCATGTTCCTTTCTTCCTTTGAATTTGTGTGTATGTAACTGGCACTGTACGGGTCGTAAAATGGGTGGTTTGGATAATGGGTTCAAATGGTTGGTCAGACTAAATTCAGTGTGTTACAAACGCTTTTGATTGTTAAAAATTCAATGTGTTGTAAAAGGTTGAAAATTGATTCATAAGCCCAAAAATATGCATTATTATAAAGATTAAGAGACATGGAAAATCAAAGGAGACGAAGAGAGAATATGTCTAAAGCCATGTGCACATGAACTTATTCTTATTTATCATTAAGGTTTTGCGCATTTAGATTCATTTCAGAAACGTGTTTTACATTCCCAACTCTAGTTAATTTATCTTAACTTCATTCATTTTCTTTTGAAATTTTTAGCTAATTAATATGTAAAATATGGTGGTTTTATAACTACGTTACTACACTTAACAATATTAAGCTGCAAGGTATTATGCATTTGAATACATTATCAGATTTCTTACGACATATGACTCGTTTAAATCATTTGTCTTATTTGACCTCTTATTTGTATATAAACGGGTCAAAATTGACTTGTCTAGTGGGCTAGGGATATTGGTCAGGTTTTCAAATTTCTGGGTCTGGGTGTTATTATTATATTATATATAGATTCAAGGGAAGCATAACACTGTTTTAACTGTGGGTTCAGGACTTCCTGACGATGTGCTTAAAAAAGCCGCAATCAAGTCAGAAGAATTTGAGACGATGTATGGTAACAAAAGAAACCAGTCCAACTGCACCAATATGACACCTGAGATTACTGTCTTCTTTCAGAGCTTAAGAAATTGTCTTGTAGATGCACGTTGCGGCTCTTCACCCGACGACATATACAAGCTACAACATAGGGCAAAGACACTTCTGGAGCAAAAGTAGAAATACCAACATTGTCCACGTGTTTGATTTTTTTAAGTTGCTAATTAATATTGCTTAATCCCAGTTTTTGTATCATAGTAATGAATGTTGGGTGTATTTTTAGAGCTATGAAAAAAAATGCATTTTTGGGTTCCCAACAATTTGTTGGTTCAAAGAGACACAAAGGTATGTGTGGTTCGTTTCGAAGATCATCATGGTTCATACGCTTCACTTGTATAAAGCATTGTTTTGAATTAGTAGCACCTATTGTGGTTGCAAGTGACAAAAGGTTGCCAACAGATCATTTTGGCTCACCATAACATAAAGGTGTCCATTAGAGAAGGTTTCTGACTTTTGTGACCATTTGATAGGTCTTAAAGTATCTGTATATAATAGTGACATGAAACTCTTGTTTACACACCGAGCCACTATTTGAATTCTAAAGCCATCTGTGAATGCGGTTAATTGATAATTATTGATTCTCTATTTTAAAATCTTTACTGAATATCATCTTCCACAGAGAATAGGGAAGATCATCAATATACAGTTATCAACTAAGTACAAATGAAAGTACAACAATATGTTTTTTTTTTCTTTTTACTTGAGCCTGGTGATAGAAATAAAAAAATAAAAATAAAAGAAAACTCTTGATTAATTAATCAATCAATCTTTATCTAGACGCTTGTTGGTCGTGTATGTCAACTATACGTTGTCACGTTCAGAATCCTGTGTACAAACAATACAAAATCTTACTTGAGTTACAATGCGTCAATCTACAAGTATTAAAATTGACATGAACACGCTACTTATTTTATAAAAATATTAAGAAATACCTGACCTATGTATATTGATAAACCCATCTTTAACTACCCGACCCATCTATCTTGCTAAGCTTATCTTTAGCTTTACTTTTTAAGAATTTGGGGCAAACCTGATATTGACGTGTGATGCTATTATGGACCACATCGATCATCCGCATTATTATGTACATTGGAAGCAATATCCCACAAGCCTTTATAAGTAGTAGCTGAAAAAAATGAGTAAAACAGATGACATCAGAAGATCATAGGTAGAATTAGAAAAGTAGAAGCAATTAGCAATGTAATGAAAGGTGCTTACTGTTAAAAGGGTAAACGGGTAATTTCCTGTTTCGCCAATTAGCACCCCAATAAAATGTCTGACTAGTAGAAGTATGGTAAACTGCACATTTGGTTATGCAAGTCAATAATTATATTTTCTAGCGGCTTGCTACTGTTAATGATATTTCCCCTTTCAAATGTTTTTTAATTTAATTATATTAAATAAAAAAGAAAATCCTTGTAACTTTATGAATGTGTACATTTAATTTTTAGGTCACATAATAACTTTTCCTCAATTGAGGAATACTTAACAAACCTCCCCCCAGCCTCAGGTATGCAGATTCTTCAATTTCGTCAGGTTGTTACTAATTTATTATAGCATTTAATTTAAGAATTATATATGTTTTATTTACCCCCTAATGTTTCAAACATTTGTGACAAAACACCATAAATTATATTTGTGTTTGAAATTCAAATGTTGTCACATCAAGGTGTGGAAATCCAGTCATCTACAGTTGTTAATCACTATTGTTTTGTAGTTAATTTTTTGGTTAAGAGTTGGCTGTCCTGTTACCGCGTGAGCATTAGGGGCCCCTTCTAGACTTTTCAAAAATTTTAAAGGACTAAAATCTCAACTCACCCAAACGTCCATGTTACTCTAGACAAAAGATTTAAGATGAAGTGATGAACGCCTACTTTGACTTTGAAATGCATTAGTTTTATTTTATTTTATTTATTTAAATGAAAAACTTTATTTTTGAAATTTTGTATAATAAACATATAAGTAGTAGTGTTTAATTATAAGTAAAATTGCAATCTTAAATACAATGTTAGATAAGGACAAAACCTAGTTCAATAATTGTTTCAAATTTAAAAAAAATATTTTAAAAATAAAATTATATTGATAAGAACAATGTAATTATTTATACTTATTGTTATACATAATTAATTAACACTATGTACAAGTTTATTATAGTTGCTAGTTATTTCTCGAAAGCTCATATACGGTTAAAAGAGTGAATTAGGCGAAAACTTACAATGAGAGCCAAAGTTCTACACATAGAAGCGGTAGCATCAGCAGTCGATGAACACTCTGCGTATTCTCTTTCAATCAAGTTTTGTTCTTCTTCATCAGCAATGGCAATACTTACAAGATTTTCATTTGTTCTTGAAGCTTCTACACTTTCCCTATAATTGCAAAAATATTATTAAACCCATAAGCAAACAAAATAATACTATTATGTCCCTAGCCTAGATAATGTTGCTTTCTAAAAGGCAATTGCATCTTGAATAATAGTCTTTTTAACTATATTAATATTAAATTAAAAAAAGAAAAAGGGAAACATGTCTGGTTGATTGCAATTAAGGATTCTGTTCGGTGAATTTTAAATCCTGCTTTGTATTAGATATTCTATTTGAAGATGGATCCTCAAAGATAACATAGACTTCTTCTTACACGTTTTAAGGTATCCAACTCATGATTTGCTACATACATACATAAAGAAATTTGAGACTGAAAGGAAACTATGAGCTGTCTATTTGAAATGCAAACAGCTAATGTAGATTTTTCACACTTAATATTAATTGTATAGTTTATTATAACTATAAACTATACAATTATATCATAAACAAATTACTCCACTCGTCTAATTATGATTTGGGATTAAACTTTTTCCATCAATAATAACACAAACTAATGTGATACGTCACACCATATCACATATAGATAGATTCAAGCACGTACTTCTACAGTTCTACTCGCGTGTACGTAGGATGGAAATTTTCTAGAGTTTAGGTGAGTATAAGTGGATGCACAAGTAAACGCACATATGTGTGATATTGTTCCGACATAACTATAGATATATAACATGCTTAAAAAATGGCTAGTTTCACTATTATTTTCAAAATATACATTGATAACAAATAAGAAGAAGAAGAAGAGTAATTACCGAATAGTGACATGGGTGTCTTGGGAGGCCTTTTTGGGTGGCGGGGCTGTATATCCGGGTTCAAAATTCTGCAAAGTTAAACAAGTACATGTCCTTTTTAGTTGGTATAGGTTTTTTTCTTTTCCCTTTTTCTGGTACATGTTTGTCATTTCCAAAACAAAATTGTTTTTGAAGCAACAACAAACAATTTGTTACACATAATTCATTCTACTTTTGAATTTAAGCATTCCTTTAATGTTGATAACAATTATTTGGTTGCACATATGAATATAAATATATCACATTGCACATTAGATTGTAATGCAGACATACAAATCAACCGAAAAAAAAAGTACCCTTTTACGATATATAGCAATAGCAACTATGTTGTTAAATTGAAAAGGAAGGAAAGTATAGAAGACAGAGTAGTTTTATGTGGCTTTAATAGTTGACAAAGAATATGTGAATATACATATTTGATTTCTTGATATAAAAGGTCCTATAAAGTACCTTTTTATGTTTCAAAAAAATAATTACCCACAATAATTATAATAACAACAACTTTTATTATTATTATTATTATTATTATTATTAAAATTTGAATTTCTAAATAATAAGGCCATTATATTACAAGCATACAAAATGGCATTCATGAACCAAATTTTTTAAATAAATATGATTCCATTGGATGAACGAAGAAACCTATAACGAGCTTCTGAAAAGAAGACACATGTAGAGACACAATTCAATGTTCATCCATAATAATAGACCTTTTTTTTCTTGAATAATTCAAAAGAAAAACAAACAAGATTGGTTCAAAATTTTTAACCAGTACGGCATGAATCAAACAGGACAGACAAACCAAACGCCAGTTGGTGAAGATAAAACAGATGTCAGATAAAAGAAATTAACCAAAACGACAACGTATTCAAATTCAACACAAACTAATAATTATCAAAATGAAAATGAAAAAATTAAAAAAAACTAACCTGAAGACAGATTTCACAAATTGTATTTCCTTTCTCGTCACACCATCTCTGTACGCAATCTCTGTGTGCAAACTGATGATGATCAATTAAACAAGGTTTGATTAATTATAGAACTGAATGAAAATCATGATTATGAAGATTAAAAAAAGGAATTAAGAACAGAGGACGTACCTTTACGGTTCCTGAACATGAACATGGAGTTTCTAACGATTTACAGCTTTCGAACTCTGCTTCGTGACAAATTCTGCAGCATATAACCTCTGATGCTGAATATATAAACTCATCCTCGATGTTTAATCGGAATTCTGTCATCGTGTTTACACAGTTTCTTTGTTTTCTCTCTCTCTCTCTCTCTCTCTCTCTCTCTCTCTATATCTATTTCGTTCTGCTCGGTGTCTCTGTTTCGTGGCGAGCTTTTGGGCTTTAAGGAATGAATGAAACCAGGGCAAATTTACTATTCTACCCTTGTGTGTATATGGTTATACTACTAAGTAATATTCGGTATTTCATTATTATTTAATTATTTAAGATTAAGATTTTTTTGGGGGGTGGGGTGGGGTGGACCCTAATTGATATGAGTGACCGTCATTATCAGTTAAATGTGTTCTGGTAAAAATACTATTATATTATAATATGATTATTTAGGAAATCAACTTTTTTGTTATAGATAATTTCATATGTTAATGAAGGTAGAGGATCCTGTAAAAAGTGCTCAAAGTGTATTATAACACTATATATAATACTATATAACACCATATAAACACTGTATAACAATATGTAACACCATATAACACTATGTAGCATTATATATCATTATATAACAAATATAACACTATAGGTTGTCTGATAGCATGTCTATAATAGATGTATAGTGTTATATTTGTTATATAATGATATATAGTGTTACATATTGTTATACGGTGTTTATATGGTGTTATATAGTATTATATATAGTGTTATAATACACTTCTCACACTTTAGGCCTTTTTTACACTATCCTTACTCTGTTAATGAATACTATTATAATATGATTGTATTTCTGAAAATCAATTTTTTTATAGATAATTTCATATGTTAAATAAAATTGGATACGATCAAGGTCAACGCCAAGATTATTGTGGATATTTGGCATCAGGGTATGTTTTAATCGTTCTTAACTCTACCTTTTTTTTTTTTTTTTTGAATTAACTGATAATATATATTAGAAGGTTAGAGCAAATTACAAATCATGGGTTGGTAGACGGGCAACAAGCTGCGCCGCCACCCCCTTTTGAATTGCACTCTACCTAAATGCTACGTCACCCACTTTTCCTCATTTCATTTCACTTTACCTAAAAAAATGATTTAATTCCGTTAACTCCACCGGACCTTATTTTTAGTGGTTTTTGGTTTTAAAAGGAAAAAAATAATTCAATCTTTTAACATCTCAACATCTTGTTAACCTGTTAACAAATAACTCGTTTAATTCCCTTAAAACCATCAAAATTATATAGTTGTTAAATTTGTAGCTGAATAGTTTATCAAACCCCTCCCATGTCCTTATTACATCTTATGTTTCAAGTCAATTAGGACTTAAAACAGGTACACTGTTATAAGTGAAAAAAAAAACTACATGGTGTGAAAGCTAATTAGAATATTATGATAAGTATATAAGTATAATATATGAAGAAAAATCATAAAATATGATAAAACCTAGTGACCAATATAGTTCACGTACCTTCTCGTATTTAGTGTATTCTAAATTATGCAAGTGTACTAGTGACATTGATATGTGTATGCATATATCTCATCAATCCTCATCTCACAAATATACATGCATAACATATGCTAAGAGACAACATAGATTCTATTACATATTCAATTCGTATTTGTAGGTCTTCTAAAATTTACAAATAACAAAATACTTATTATAAAACTAAAAGATTATATAAAAATAACGTACTTATAAAACATAGAACTATAAAAGTCATGCATCGTATACGTTGCCTTGATACTCATATCCCACGTAGTTTTCTTTTCTAAAAGAACATTTCTCTTGACTACCATATCATCTTTTCTTGAACCATTCGGTATGGAGGGGCTGAAGAGATGGCGTTAAGCGTGGTAAAAAAAAAAAAAGCACGGGGTGGTGTTGGGCGTAGAGAGGGCCCCACCTAGTGTTTAAAAAACTAAGCAATTACAAATCTTCTACCACAAACCACCAATCAACTCGCGTCACATCACCAACCAAATTGCCCCTCACGCCGGTGAAAAATCCCCCGCCCCACATACTGGGGTGGTTTTGTGGGTGTGGACTGACCTCCAGGCCAGATTTCCACGCCCACACCTTATAGTCTTAGCATCACCATGGTGCTGACAACGACGTCTCATCTTCTATTGACAAACAGTAATTTAAGATCAAGTTTTTGTATTAGATATTTGTAATTTACAATGGCAATGCGTTGTAAAATTTGTATTTTCCGGATGTTTTCTACTACAACAAAATTGAAAAACAACCATGATTGTTTTATAAGTTTTCAAGAAAGACAGACAATACCGTTTATTTGCTATTAATGTAGTTTTATCCACAGATAAATGATTTTTAGTTTAGAAGGGAAAATAGATATAGACAACTCTTGGTTGGTGAAGTGACTCAACAATGGATTGATACCAAATTTGGATAAGGTCAATATACCGTATTCAATAGAGACTCTTGTATGTAACTGTTGCTAAAGTGTCCAATAGAAGTACTTCATTTGGTACATAATTAGTGACTGATATTTCTTTCCTATTGGTCACTATATATTATGATAAAATAATAAATAAAATAAGAGGGTATTTGTAAAAAAAAAAAGGATGATAAATAGGATTAGATTGTTTATTGAAGGTGTGTGTGATTAAAGAAATGGAACATGTAAATATTTAATTATTAAAAATTATTAAAAATATTGAATGGTGGCCACTTGGAGTTGTGGTGTAATGGTATGCGGTGAGTTGACAAAGTCCAAACGCAAGAACTCTGCCACCAACGCCTACGTTTCTGCCACATCCACACAAACACCCTAAATCAAAAAAACACATATATATTCAAACGCTTCGTGTAAACACATGGCAATTCCTTAGCTTCTTATCAACCATGCTACCGTTTACTTTATTTCTCAAGGAAAAACATTTATGACAAACATGATCATATATAAATATAACTAGTATTAAGGTCTCGCGTTGCAGCGGGGGCGTAAAAACATGCAAAGTAGCACCAATACCATACCATACCACTATCAACGATCAACGTCGAAAAACTCGTAAAAGCAAAATAAATAGAAAATGAGAAAAAAAAAAACCGAATGAAAAGCAAATGTAAAATCGTTGGACCACGCACACCAATTGCAGCGTGTTAATGTGAAAAATTTAGGCTGGAACGTAAAACATAGAAAAATACCTAAGTCGATTTAGGACCCACGTGTTACGACGAATTTCTCAAATGGGAAAAAAATAGACGAAAAAACTTTGAACCCCACACGCATGTTGCGGCGTGTTACTCGCAAAATTTTGAATGAAACGTAAAAAAAAACTTGCGAAAGATGAAAACTATGGATGCCAAATTTGAAAGTAAAAAAGTGTTGGGTTTAAATTGCAAAAAGTGAAAAGCTTTGTGTTACAAGTAAAAAAACCAAACGGGTTAAATTGCAAAGATCAAATGTTTTAGGTTAGAAGTGAAAAATATAAAAACTTTTTTGAAACACTCTCTAAACATAGGATACAACAATAAATTGAATATTGTTTGTTCTAAAAACAAGTCTTACACAAAACTCTACTTGGAACCTCTAAAACACCCCAATTTTTTTTTTCAAAACTTTCTTTTTATTTTTGTTTTCTCTTGTTTATAGTTTAAGTTAAGAAAGCAAGTTCTAAAAAAGTTCAAGTTTTTATAAATATTTACAACTGATAGCGTCGTGATAAAAAAAGGAACCATACAAGAAAAAATTATAAAAAGGGGACAAAATTTTAAAATTTGATTGTATATATACTTTCACATTTTTACCCTTTCCCACAAACTTGTGAGTTTTGAGCATTTAACGATCATCCACTATCACATCTATACTAAATGTTCATTCTTCATTTTTTTTGTGAATAGCCCGTACGGTTCCTACAAATTTAGAACTTAACAAGACAAATATATTCCCGGTCCTTACCAACTAATCCAAGTAAGTATACGATTGGGGCATTAGGATTTTAAACCCTTTTTCATTTCAACCTTATTTTTATTTTTATCTACCCAAAAATACAAAAATTCCCCCTAGTTAACCGCTTTGAGCCTAAACTCTTTCATTTCAAAACCCACAACACACCATCACCCCACCATATTTTTCTTTACGCCCTTTATTTTAGTAAATATCGGTTCTTTTGGGAAAAAACGCAAAAATTGTGTGACTAAGGCAAAAAAAAAGCTATTCTTTAAAATGCTTGAAATAAATAAGCAAATCAATTGCTTAAAAAACACTTACTTAGTTCATAAAGTCACAAAATGAAATTTTCAAAAGAAAACCGTTTTTACATTTTTAGCCACTTTTAAATAAAACCTACACTATCAAAGTCCTCTTGATATTTGCAAAGATTAAGTCAAAAAGGAGGAGGTTTGATTGATTGTCAAGCTTATGGTAGGAGTAAGTTCCGTACTGGGACTAAGCGTTTCACTTATACATTCCGGCCGAGTGTTGAGTGACCACTTGTGAGGTGTGTGAATGTATATATAGCTTAATGAAATTTTAAATACACCTTATGCTTATAAATATCTATTTTTCTTAAAAGGTTCTAAATAAAATCATGTCGAATAGGATTGTAAATATAATAAAAACAATAATAAATAATGAAAGTGGATTCCCGACACTCTATACACAAGACTAAAAACTTCTCTTCTACCCATTCTATTTGGGAGTGTAAGCAATTATAAAAGAGTTTTGCTTTAGGACAAGCAAAAATTCAAGTGTGGGGGTATTTGATATGCACAAAACACAACATATAAATCATATCAAATGAGATATAAAAACAACAATTTTTAGTACTAATGTTGGAAAAAAGTGTGTTTCTTTGTTTACTTTTGATTTTTAGGATTAAAAGAGCTTAAAAGGACAAAAGGAACAAATTAACGGCGAAAACCAACATAAATACGGAGAAAAGAAGTTGGCACACTATACCGACTCTCCAAGCTTCACCCCAAAGAAAAAAATAACAAGACCAGAAGCCAAGCAGGGGGCCGTGCCAGCCGGGCATGGGACGTGCCCCCATTCAAAATTCCCAGAGGATAAAGACAAACAGAAAACGACAAGAGACACGGGGCCGTGTCCCCTAAGCACGGGTCGTGGTCAACTCTTAGATTCGCAAATTTGGGTTCGTACAACAAGTACAAAAGACACGGGGCCGTGTGTGCAGAAGAGCTGACACCAGCATTAAATGAAGACAGATAAGGGAAGGGCACGGGGCCGTGCCAAGCAGGCACGTGGCCGTGCAAAACTACTATTTTCAAGTATAAAAGGAGGTGCTTGGCTCACTTGCAAACAATCCCTTGGCAAACCACTTCTCTCACACCTGCCACCACTCCACCACCACAATACCACCATCATCCACCATTTTCATCCATCATCCATCCTTAGAGTGTGTGTATAGTCTCGGGATCCAAGATCGATAGTAAGAGTTTTTGTCAAACAAAGTCCATGCTTGGCTAATTTCTTACATCACTTGGTGAAGACAAAATCATTTATGTTATTACTTTTGATTTCCTAGCTTTTGTAACGTTTTATTTGGGTTTGTATTAATAACTTTAATAACTAGTTTTTTATATTGAAGGTGAACTTTACTTAATCATTTCTTCATGTTTTGTTGATTTACTCATTCGTGTCTTTACGGTCTATATAAAGCACGTTAACTTCCTTGAAGGGGTTAGAAGGGTGGTTGGGTAAAGTTCTTGCCTCGTTCAGTGTATAGATCCTGCGAGGATCTGATTCAAGCTTATTAGGATTTCCCTTGAGGCAGATAGTATCAAATCGGGGGAAGTAAGAACGATTTGTAATCCCTTATAAATTAACTCCTATTAAAACTTTAAACCGGCCTTGCGGGACTGTATCCCTGCTGACTCAGACCAATATGGCCGAGGGTAGCGTTGCCTGCAAAAGATGGACATGCCACCTTTTGCATTAATAATTTGCTTAATTATCTTTCAATAATCTGGCATTGCGGGACTGTATCACTGCTGAATCAGACCAATACGGCTGAGGGTAGCGTTGCCTCCAAAAGAGGGACATGCTACAATAACTAAGATAATCTCTTAAAAACCCAAAACGAGTAAATCATCAAATGATACATAAAAGACGAGTCGAATCCAAGTGATTCTATCTTGTTTATCTGTTTTATTTATTTTACTTCATTATGTGTATTTATTTATAAAACAAAAACAAAAAATTTCTCTACATTTGGTTAGATTAGATGTTAGGACCGGTTTTGACTTCGAAACGATTGTGCGTGACACGTTCGACGTGCGGAATCCGTGAACGTGCGTGACCGAACACACGAGACGTACTCAATCTGTGATTCTATAGAAATGTATGAAATCGTACAAAGTACCACGAATCACCTTTTGCCTTTCTCTCTCTAGCTCTAATCTCCTCAAATGTAGCAAATGGCAAAAGTTCTAAATGAGAACCCTAATGGTTCTATTTATAGGCCAAGGGATATAATGAGAGATCTCATTATTTACAGAAATGCCACCTTGCCTTTTCCTATTTATAACAATATAAGGCCTAGAATTAATGTGTTTCAGCTACGATTTGAGATGACGGAGGCGATAGACATAAATGCACTAACAGACTCCCCCTTGGATATTGCCGCAGTCAATCTCAATCATTGAGTCAAACTCGTAGCTTCTGGTCTTTCTCTCTCTCACTGAGTCTTCTTGAAGCTTTAACACATTTTCAGCAACGAAGACTCCCTCTTGCTCGAACAGAATCCCGGTGGATTTGTCTTCAGCTCCAGCTCCCCCTTTCGGTAAACTCTTCAGGCTCCCCCTTTCGTCAAGCTTCCGTGCTTTGGGATCGACACCTGGCTTTTCGGTTACAAGCTCTCCTGGGAAAGAAACCTGGCTCCTTGCACGCTTCCCCTTGTGTTGAGCTCGTCTTCAGACTCCCCCTTAGACTCAGCTATCGGGATCGTAGTCTGGTATAGCATCTGCAATCCTCAAACATTTATAAGTACAAACATTTTGAACATTCAATTTTCCAGACATCGTAATCTGGCTCTATTCAACTTTCTAAATCACTCCCCCTATCAACAATCTTTATAGATTTGGCAGTGTTAAGTATCCAAAATCCCTCACAGTTAATCACCCAAGTCCAAACTAATGACCTTGGAGATATCATAAACTGTTTTTGATTTTTTGATTTTTTAATTCAAGTTTCAAATTAATGAACTTGTTTTATTTTCAGAAACACAATCAGCATACATAGATTTTGAAACTCAGCTCTCAGACATCGGTTGTCGAAAATAAAGCAGAATCAAAAATCTTTTTGTATTTTCTGAAATATAAAGCAGTAAAGAAATATATACAAACATATTTACAGACAATATTTTTGTTTGAGTTTGCGTCAGATGATCATATCAGTTTTTGACAAGTTACAAGTACCGTTGAGCTTAGTTACACATTAAGACTTAAACAATTCACTTAGATTGTCGATATACTGATCCACTTAAATTTTCACACAAATTTCAACTGATTCAGGATACGAATTAGGTGTTTTAAGAACTTAAACTTATTCATGTGTCCCACCTCTTGAATATACTCCCGTATCTAGATCCCAATATTCAGTCTTACAGGTGAGTATACCTAGATGATATCTGTAAGGGGTTAAATTGCGAAGAACCGTGAGAGCTCAGGTCAGAACTTCCGTTCAGCAGAGAGATGACGACTTCGACTTTTGGTGTGTCCCCTTTAGAGGATCTTTTGTATTACAACAGCAATGACTATCAATTTTATTGTTTCATCAATTTGCTGAGGGCGGCGCTATATTTCAAGCAATGCAGAAAGTATTCTCCGGGGACTAGGCCATTGCTTCCGCAAAATCAGAAGTCCCGGGATAATACCCCAGATATCACTAAGCATAAAGACCTAGTATCTCAGAAAGAGGGGTCCTTCAAACGAGATTTCAGGGGTTACCTATATATCCAAGTAGTGTTCCCCACGAAATAAGCAAGTTTGAATTTATGTTTATATCCCAAAAAAGTTTACTAAATGTATAAAAACCTATCGGCATATCATCAGTGAGACTGTTTAATGCTTTATAATCATTACATTTCTTTAGCATACTGTAACTGTCTACTGGTTTCCTCTTTTTACACAAAAACTCAATTTTCAATTTTATCATATTTTTGGCTTTTTCAAATTTTCTAATGTTTTTGGATTTTCTGACAATTTCTTACTCCCCCTAAAATGCAAAACCATTTAAAGAAAATTTGACAACCTGATACTGATAGCTTTGTCTCGCCATTCATTTTCTGCATCTCATGCTCTGTTTTGCAGAAAATATAACGTACCCCCATGATTTACAACCCATTGATTTTCGACAGTTTGAAAACTGTTTTTCAATCTTGTGAAAGAAATCATGTTTGTTCAGCCGTGAGGGTTTCGGCGTATTCAATCAACACATATTTTTTTATTTTTGACAAAATCAAAACATATTTTTGGTTTTTCAAAATTTTCAATTTTTAGGGTTTTAAAAATATTGTTTATTTATGTACAGAAAACAAACAAACTCCCAGTTTCAACCAACACAGGGTTCAGCAGCCTCTTCTTCTTGTGCCAGGCTGCTCCGATTTCCATTCTCACAGTCTTCAGTTTTCTTGAGCACCTGCACATTTACACTTACTTAATCACTTAAACAATTTAGCCCAGGTTTGTTGAACCTTAGGCATTTCAACACAATATTTTTTATTCAATGCTGGAAACTCTTTGTCATCTTTCACAAAAATCTTTTCAACTTTTACTTCAACTTTTTCATCTTTTTCAAGAATCACCTGTTTCTTTTCACACCATGTTTGACCTTTAGGAGTACCACGTTTGTAAAAATGTGAATCTTTTTGAACATTTTGATTTTGAACAACAGTTTTTGGTTTCCAAAACTGGTTTTGTTTTGTTGCATCAACAGTTGTTTTCCAACTTTGTGTTGTTCTAAGTCTAGACGTCACTGGTTTCCATGTTTGTTGTGAGTCAGCCTTTGACATATTCGGCTTCCAAGTTTGCTTAGAATCAAACTTGGTTGACTTCTGAGTCACAACTTCAGATTTCTGTTTTTCAACATAAACAGACTTCTTTTTCGTCTCAACATCAACAGGTTTCAGATTTGGACACTTGCGTGCAAGATGTCCTATTTGATCACATTTGAAACATGTTCTCTTGGACACATCCTTGACCTGTTGTTGTTGTCTTTTCTTTTGAGCACAGAACTCTTCATTAGACTGTTGTCTAAATTTGAGTTTTTCCTCTTCTTCAAAACTTTTTCCTTGAACAAAATTCATCTTTGCCTAAACATTTTGTGTTTCACTTTTCTTCCAATTCTGTTTCTTCTTATAACCTAACCCAGCCTTCATGTTTTTCTTCTTGTAACCAGGTTTGTTATAAAAAGTTTTGTGACCTTTTCCAGCAAACTTTGGAATTTCAGACTTTTCAATCTCTACCATTTTGAAAACTTTATCAACCTTTTCTGAAATCACATTTTGAATTGGGAATACAACATCTAAGAATAATTTGTCCGATCCAATCATGGTATAAACCAATCCTTTTGAATCATCATTCAATTTTTTCTCGGATTTTGTGTTTTTCAGATATCCATCATGAAAATTACCTTCATTTTCATCATGTGATTCAGATTTACCTGTATCAACTGACTCTTCTTTCAACACACTTTCAACGACCTTACCTACCACCTCTGAATCACTAGAATCATCAGATTTGGAATAGGTTACGTCAATGTTATCTGGCAATTGATCTACCATGTTGAAAGTTTTTTCGACCTTTTCATCATCATAAAATGCAAACTTTTCCGGTGGTGGAACTTGATGAAAATCTGAGCCAATGCCTTTCGTGTTTTGCTCAGAATCTTTCCCATCCGGTTTTATGTTGAAAATACGTTCAAGCACATATGATGACGCGTGATAACTTTTTAGTTTGTTGTTATCCTGTTCTAAATCAGCAATCTTACGCTTAAGTTTAGCAACATCTTCAATATAAGAATTCACAACTTGTTGTTTTATTTTATACATTCGTTTTAGTTCCTTTGATGTTTCAGAACAGTATTTCAATCTTGATTGAGCAAGTTTCATTTCATTTTTTACTTTTTCATATGATTCTTTTGTAATGTGATAAGCCAATTTTATTGAATCATATTCCCTTTTCATTTCTTGGCAAATAGTTTCTTTTTGTGAACATTCTTCTGTCATTTTAGAAACATTTTCTTTCAAAACTTCATTTTCTTTTTCTATCTTTTTACATTTTTTTGAAAGCGTTTCATTGTTTTCTTTTAAAACCTTTTCATTTTCAAACATTTCTTTGCACTTGCTTTTGAAAACTTCTTCAAGTTTTGCGAAATCAAGATTTCTTGTTCTGATCTTTTCGTCTTTTTCAGTACAAGCACTGCACATTTCCATGCATTTCTTGCACTGTTCAACAGTTTCATTCAAGATGTTAGAATCAGATTTTACCTCAGTGATTGGCACTTCGGTGTTTGTTGCAGTCTCTGGCTGCTTCTGATCAGCATCATTCTGCTTTTCTTCAACACTAACTTCATCACCAGCATCACCAGCTTCCAAATTCTCATTCTTGACTACTTCAACTTGCTGTTCTTCAATAACAGCTTCTTTTTCAACAACCTTCTCTTCAACTTTCTCAACTCCTTTCACTTTTTCTTCAACCTTGACCTCCTCAGCAACCTTCTTCAAATCATCAACTAAATTCTCAATGTTCTTCTTCATTCCTCTTCCTCAGTTTTGTTGTCATAGCATCCCTGATGATTTTATCCAGCCTTTTTACATATGTCTTGTCTTTTGCAACATTTGAGTAATATTCGCCGGATCGAGGAATTACTAGAAGAACATCATCGTGAACTATGTCACTTCTGGGAACAACAGGTTCACCTTGTTTATTGACATAACATTCTTGTTTCTTATCCCATCTTTTGTTCGCAACAGCATTCTCATATTCTTCCTGCATTTTCTCCATTCTGCACCCCACAATGAATATTTCTCTCTCAGTTTTCTCTTTTAAAATCTCTTCTCGAGTTTTCTCGTTTATCTTAACTGTGTCTTTTACTTTGATTTCTTCACGAATTTCAGCAACAAGAACATGCTGAATGTTCTTTGTTATAGTTTTTCCATGAGCTGTTTTGTAACGCCCCGAAAAAAAATATGGAATCTAATTATTGTCTTTAAAATAGCTCATGAAATGAAGGTTTGGGCTAAAATAAATAAACGTTAAGACTCGAGGGACTAAATTTGAAAATTTAAGGAAAGAACTAGTTAAATTAAACAACACACACACACTAGACACTTCTAGTGTGTGCGTGAAGTTTGTCCAGGAGAAGAGAAGGACACCACAAAACCCTAGAGCACTAATTCCATCAATTTGAAAGGTGATTTCAAGCCCGAACGATTGTAGGAACTTGAATTCTTGATCACCAAGGTGTGACTAACAAGGTGGTAAGTCGAATTTCTTGAAAGTATGAACTTTAGGAAATGAGTTTTTACTAAATCATGAGTAATGTTGTGATATGTGTATTTAGGAGTTAAGATTATGGACTAGGACCCGATTAATGATCGGTTTGTAGTGATTTAGAGTGTGGTGATAGAGATCGCATTAACTTGCTTGAATTGTTATGAACTTGTAGATTAATATGTAAAGAAACATGTAATTAAATGTCCTACAAATGCGAAGCCCGCCAAGTGTTCGATAAAATGCCTAAATGAACAAATGGATGAATTTTGTTAAATTATGATCAAGATGTTGTATGATAAAAGTGTGTAAGATGGAATAATATGTAGTCGGGCTAAATGAATGAATGTATTGATGTAGGCATAAAAGAAGAAGGTTCAAGTGCTAGGAGGTCGGACAGCTCACAGGATCGAGGTATGTTGTTTAATGCATACAAGCTTTACTTTTTAGTTGACATTGTTATATTAAAATCGTAACTATGATAGTCGAATATGACGAGTAGTGGATAGCCTAACCTGTGTCGAACGGGTCGTAAGAGAATATAATGATGAAGAAGGTTATGTTATAGTCGGTTGGTTATGAACTAACCGTATTTTGAGAAGTTATGTATGAATGAAGTCTAACCGCTAAATCCGTCATGAACGGGTTTAGAATGACGTTTATGATGCGTTATGTTCAATCCGATATCAACGGATTATCGAATGCTAAGTATTATCTCGTTTGGAGATAGTAAGTAATGACCCGTTCACGGGTGGAGGAAAGTTAGACTGTGATATGGTTATGTGATGATGCGAATGGATGTTAGTTTATTATTTTTAAGTATAGTGCTAAAAATTGACTAAATAAGACTTTATGGCGATGTAGGTAAAACGGCTTTGTAGATGGCGTGGCGAGCTTGGAAGCGAACACCAACGTGCACACTTGACCTTACGCTTCCGGAAATGTCGCCCTTTTTGAAACAATACTTTTGTTAAACTTATATTTTTGGGAAGTCATCTTGTTATGTAAATTATAGTTTATAAGACTTATTTGTTGTAATTAGTAAGGTTAAACCTACATCTTGACAGGGCAGTTCGGATTAACACCTGTATCTAGTCAAGGGGAGGTGTTGATCTCGAACTAGTCACAAGGGTATTTTGGTCAAATGTAAAACTTTATAATTAAAGCTTCCAAATGCTTGTAGTTTTTCACGTGTTTTGGGCGTTGTAATTAAGGGCGTTACAAGTTGGTATCAGAGCATAGGTTGAGGGATTCGAGCACTAATAGTGGTGCTTGAACTCAACCGACGGCTCGTTCAAAAGTGTGTTCGCTCCAAGATCGCCAATGAGGTAATACGCCAAAATCTCAGTAAGAATAATAGTATGTGTAATATGTTTCTAATGCAAAATAAAAGCTAAGTTTATAGATGAATAGATAGGGAGGCCGTACGGAGATTTCGAGAACCGTATGGCTGGAAATATGCACAGGAAATAGATAAAGTAACAAAAAAATGACACAGCAGCGTTTCAGCATTTCGACAAGCCGTCGCCGACGGACCTCCCGGCCGTCGCCGACGGACCTCCCGGCCGTCGCCGACGCCCCCAAATGGCCGACGCCTAACTTGCTGCTTACGGGCTTTTCTAGCCGACGGACATTTACAGAAACCGTCGCCGACGGACCTTCCGGCCGTCGCCGACGCCACGCACAAAACTCAGTTATTGTTTTGTTTTGTTTTTCCTATTTTGAGTCTCCGAATTGTCCAAAGACCTATTAAACGTTCATGTAAGGGCCATATAAGGCCTAATAGGATATGTGAGACCACACTTAGTGGTTACAATGGAAGGAAATTGTAAAAGATGAAAGTAAGGTGTCAAAAGACACGAACGAATGATAAAGTCTAGAATATAAGAATGTGAATGAAGTAAAGTCGGACTAATGAATTATGATGTACTGAAAGCTTGTGTTAATGATGAATGTAAATGCTATTTTATAGATGGCTGATGCAAGAAACACTAATGAAGATGATGACACGGCTCGTCAAGAAGTATTTAACAATAGGGTCACAGAGGTGGCGGAAGAGGTTATGCAAGCTAATCTTCCACGATTAGCTCAAGAAGTAGAAAGTCGGGTGTTGGGAGTTGTGGATGCCATGATGACTAGCAAGATTGAAGAACTGAAAGAACTGATAGAGGGATCTAAAAACAAAAGCAAAGAACGACGGTGCACGTATAAAGACTTTATGGCGTGCCATCCCACAACGTATGATGGTAAAATAGATCCAATTGTATGCCAAAGATGGATATCTAATATAGAAGCCGTGTTTATCCGGAGTCGGTGTGATAAGGAAGATCAAGTAATGTTTGCTACGGGTCAACTGCAATCGCAAGCTAAAGATTGGTGGGATGCTCATTGTAAAGAGATAGGTGAAGAGAAACTTCAAGTGATGACGTGGCAGGAATTTAAAGAACCATTCCTAAAATACCATTGCCCTCAATCCGCCATCGATAGGATTCAGGAGGAATTCTTGCGCCTCCGACAACACGATGAAACAATCAATGAGATAACAAATATTTTCTTGGATAAGCTGAAGTTTTGCAAGGAGTTTGTGAATTCAGAAAGAATGAAAATCAATCGATATCATGACATGTTGAAGGCGGAGTTTAGGGAGTTTATTACGCCCTCGAAGTGTGAAACTCTTGACGAACTCATAAACTGGGCGCGAGACAGGGAGATTGAACTTAAGAGACAGGTGGAGCGAGGTGAAAAGAGACCGCCAGAGAAGGTGTCTAACCCAGCTCCTTTCAAGAAAGGCAAGTTTCAAGAGCAAGCCAATAAAGAGAAAGCAAAGAGTGGAATTCCCCGTTGCAAGACTGTGGAAAGCTTCACACTGGAGAGTGCCGGTTAGGCAAGAAGGGGTGCTATAACTATGGGGAAGAGGGACATCCGCATTACAAATGCCCTAAGAATGTGAAGACATGCTTTAATTGTTTCCAGAAGGGTCATATCAAGGCGGAGTGTCCCAAGCTCCAACCGGGAATGAAGAAGGAAGGCAAAAAGGATGAGAACCCTAAGGCAAGAGGAAGAATGTTTCAAATTACGTCTGAAGAGGCTAAAGCTCATCCGAATGTTGTGTCATGTATTTTCTTGCTAAATTCCTTGCCAATGTACGTGTTATTCGATACCGGGGCTACTATGACATTTGTTTCGAGTGATGTAATTAATCACCCCTCATTTAAGATTGAAAGAATGCAAATACCATTAGAGGTAGAGATAGCCGATAGCAAGAATTATTTGTTGCACGAAGTGTGTAGAAACTGTAAGCTCACGATAGAGGATGAGGAGTTTGATATTGATCTCGTACCTATGGTCTTAGGAGAATTCAAGGTAGTAGTAGGTATGTATTGGATGGCCCGACACCATGCGGAGATTAAATGCGAAAGTAAGACAATACGCGTGCAATCTCCGGGTGCGAGATGGTTAAGTATTCAAGGAGAAAGAAATGTGGAAGCAAAGTTATGCAATATTGTTCAAGCCGTCAAGTACGTGCGTAATGGAAGTAGGGCATTCTTAGCCTATGTAGTAGATGTTCATCAAAGCCTTCCCAAGTTCGAAGACGTTGCAGTAGTGAACGAATATCCGGACGCGTTTCCGGAGGAGTTGCCGGGGCTTCCACCCGAACGTGAAATAGAATTTCGTATTGAATTAAATCCGGGTGCGCAACCAGTGGCTAAATCCCCATATAGACTGGCTCCCACCGAAATGAGGGAACTAATGACTCAACTGCAAGATTTACTTGATAAGGGCTTTATACGCCCGAGTGTATCACCTTGGGGAGCACCCGTTCTTTTTGTTAAGAAGAAGGATGGGTCGATGCGTATGTGCATCGACTATCGGGAGCTGAATAAATCGACCGTGAAGAACCGCTATCCATTACCCAGAATTGATGATCTTTTTTATCAGTTGCAAGGTGCGAGTTGGTTTTCAAAGATAGATTTACGGTCGGGCTATCATCAAGTAAGGGTGCGAGAGGAGGATGTTGCAAAAACTGCATTCAGAACTCGGTATGGACATTATGAATTCTTGGTCATGTCCTTTGGGTTGACGAACGCGCCAGCCGTGTTTATGGATCTGATGAACCGAGTATGTCGACCTATGTTAGACAAATCTGTAATTGTGTTCATAGATGACATTTTGGTCTACTCTCGGAATGAGGCCGATCATGTAAGACACCTACATGAGGTACTGGAAACCCTCCGTAGAGAAAAACTTTATGCGAAGTTCTCAAAGTGTGCCTTTTGGCTCAGGGAAGTGCAGTTTCTAGGTCACGTAATAAATTCAGAAGGTGTCTTAGTAGATCCAGCAAAGATTGAGGCCGTATTAAACTGGGTTCCTCCGAAAAACCCAACCGAAGTAAGGAGTTTTCTAGGCCTTGCCGGCTATTACAGAAGGTTTATTCAAGATTTCTCAAAGATTGCATTACCAATGACTAAACTGACAAGGAAGGAAGGAAAGAAGGAAAGAAAGTTCGTGTGGGATAAAGAACAAGAAGAAGCTTTTCAAATGTTAAAAGAGAAATTATCGAGTTCTCCGGTGTTAACATTACCTGATGGAACGGAAGATTTGGTTGTCTATTCAGACGCGTCACGTCAAGGCTTGGGGTGTGTTTTAATGCAACGGGGAAAGGTTATCGCGTATGCTTCAAGACAACTCAGACCGCATGAAGTAAACTATCCGACCCATGACCTAGAATTGGCAGCGGTGGTTTTCGCCTTAAAAATTTGGAGGCATTATCTGTATGGGGTAAAATGCACAATCTACTCAGATCATAAGAGTCTCAAATATTTCTTTGAACAGAAAGATTTGAATATGAGGCAACGAAGATGGTTAGAACTGATTAAGGATTATGACTGTGATATTTTATATCACCCGGGAAAGGCAAACGTCGTAGCAGATGCGTTGAGTCGAAAAGAATATCCACACCCGATTCAAGTAAAATCTATGAAGATGACAGTTACGCCTCACCTTCTTGAAACGATAAGAGATACTCAAATAAAAGCACTAGAGGCAGGGGATCCAAAGAAAGAAAGAACGAAGGGAATAGTAGGAAAATTTGAAGAAAACTCGAACGGGCTTAAAACGAGATTTGGTCGGATCTGGATACCAAGGTTTTGCGAGGTCAAAACAATGCTACTTGAAGAAGCTCATAAGTCGCGGTATTCCATTCACCCTGGGGCTACAAAAATGTACTACGACCTGAAGACAAACTATTGGTGGCCCGGTATGAAACGCGATATCGCTAAGTATGTCGCGAAATGTCTGACGTGTTCTCAAGTGAAGGCGGAACATCAGAAACCCTATGGAGAGTTACAACCCTTGGAAATTCCAGTATGGAAATGGGAGGAGATAACAATGGATTTGGTGACTAAGCTACCTAGAACGAAAAAGGGGCATGATACGATATGGGTAATCGTGGACCGGCTTACGAAGAGTGCACACTTTTTACCAATTCGAGAGGCCTACTCCTCGGAAAAGATGGCGGAAGTGTATGTGAACGAAATAATATCTCGACACGGGGTGCCTGTGTCAATAGTTTCGGATCGGGATACGAGATTTACCTCTCGTTATTGGCTGAAGTTCCATGAAAGTATGGGCACGAAGTTGCACATAAGCACCGCCTACCACCCGCAAACTGACGGTCAATCGGAAAGAACAATTCAAACGCTTATTGATATGTTAAGAGCATGCGCGTTAGATTTTGGGGGAAATTGGGATGACCATTTACCACTGGTGGAATTTTCTTACAATAATAGTTATCATAGTGGTCTCAAAATGGCACCTTATGAACTGTTATATGGAAGAAAGTGTAGGACTCCCGTATGTTGGGGGCAAGTAGGACAAAGGGAGCTCGCGCCTAACGAGTTGATAGCAATGACCAATGAAAAGATTGATCTAATTAGAGCTCGATTAAAGGCGGCTCAGGATAGGCAAAAGGCATATGCGGATAAAAGGAATCGTCCTATCGAATTTCAAGTAGGAGACTATGTTCTATTAAAAGTATCCCCATGGAAAGGTATAATTCGTTTTCGTAAACGAGGTAAATTGGGGGCCTCGTTATATTGGGCTATTTAAGATCTTGGCTCGAGTGGGGAAAGTGGCATATCGTCTAGAATTACCGTCTTCATTAGATGGGATCCATAACACTTTTCATGTATCACAATTACGAAAGTGCCTTGCGGATGAATCGGCGATCGTACCTCTTGACGACATTGAAGTAGATGAGAGCTTAAACTATGTTGAAAGACCGATAGCCATTAAAGATGTTAAGGTAAAGAATCTTCGCAATAAGACCATTAGACAAGTTTTAGTACAATGGCAACACCGGAAGGGGTCGAAACTTACATGGGAATCTGAAGATGAAATGCGGAAGTATTACCCTTCTTTATTCGGTACGTAAATGTGATTTAGTAGGTATTCAAGTTTCGGGGACGAAACTTTTTCTAAGAGGGGTAGACTTGTAACGCCCCGAAAAAAAAATATGGAATCTAATTATTGTCTTTAAAATAGCTCATGAAATGAAGGTTTGGGCTAAAATAAATAAACGTTAAGACTCGAGGGACTAAATTTGAAAATTTAAGGAAAGAACTAGTTAAATTAAACAACACACACACACTAGACACTTCTAGTGTGTGCGTGAAGTTTGTCCAGGAGAAGAGAAGGACACCACAAAACCCTAGAGCACTAATTCCATCAATTTGAAAGGTGATTTCAAGCCCGAACGATTGTAGGAACTTGAATTCTTGATCACCAAGGTGTGACTAACAAGGTGGTAAGTCGAATTTCTTGAAAGTATGAACTTTAGGAAATGGGTTTTTACTAAATCATGAGTAATGTTGTGATATGTGTATTTAGGAGTTAAGATTATGGACTAGGACCCGATTAATGATCGGTTTGTAGTGATTTAGAGTGTGGTGATAGAGATCGCATTAACTTGCTTGAATTGTTATGAACTTGTAGATTAATATGTAAAGAAACATGTAATTAAATGTCCTACAAATGCGAAGCCCGCCAAGTGTTCGATAAAATGCCTAAATGAACAAATGGATGAATTTTGTTAAATTATGATCAAGATGTTGTATGATAAAAGTGTGTAAGATGGAATAATATGTAGTCGGGCTAAATGAATGAATGTATTGATGTAGGCATAAAAGAAGAAGGTTCAAGTGCTAGGAGGTCGGACAGCTCACAGGATCGAGGTATGTTGTTTAATGCATACAAGCTTTACTTTTTAGTTGACATTGTTATATTAAAATCGTAACTATGATAGTCGAATATGACGAGTAGTGGATAGCCTAACCCGTGTTGAACGGGTCGTAAGAGAATATAATGATGAAGAAGGTTATGTTATAGTCGGTTGGTTATGAACTAACCGTATTTTGAGAAGTTATGTATGAATGAAGTCTAACCGATAAATCCGTCATGAACGGGTTTAGAATGACGTTTATGATGCGTTATGTTCAATCCGATATCAACGGATTATCGAATGCTAAGTATTATCTCATTTGGAGATAGTAAGTAATGACCCGTTCACGGGTGGAGGAAAGTTAGACTGTGATATGGTTATGTGATGATGCGAATGGATGTTAGTTTATTATTTTTAAGTATAGTGCTAAAAATTGACTAAATAAGACTTTATGGCGATGTAGGTAAAACGGCTTTGTAGATGGCGTGGCGAGCTTGGAAGCGAACACCAACGTGCACACTTGACCTTACGCTTCCGGAAATGTCGCCCTTTTTGAAACAATACTTTTGTTAAACTTATATTTTTGGGAAGTCATCTTGTTATGTAAATTATAGTTTATAAGACTTAGTTGTTGTAATTAGTAAGGTTAAACCTACATCTTGACAGGGCAGTTCGGATTAACACCTGTATCTAGTCAAGGGGAGGTGTTGATCTCGAACTAGTCACAAGGGTATTTTGGTCAAATGTAAAACTTTATAATTAAAGCTTCCAAATGCTTGTAGTTTTTCACGTGTTTTGGGCGTTGTAATTAAGGGCGTTACATGTTTTCTGAATATCAACACGATCTTCTTCCGGACAAATCTGACTCCAATCATATCCTTCATCATCGTGGATTACAGCATAAGCTCTTGACTTCTCTCTGGGTTTATCTTCAATCATCTTTGGCTCTTCTCTGCTACGGTGGTAAATCGCCTTCCGGTAGTAATCATCATTGAACGGATGTTCATTTCCACCAACCGCATAATTGTTGCAATCTCTTTTGAAATGACCTTTTTGCTTACATTTGAAGCAGGTCACTTTGGACTTATCAAATCCAAGCTTTGTAGATGCACCACCGAGAGATTGCTTCCCAGTAATTTCCATATATCTCTAAGCTCTGCGGATGCAGCTTGCCAAACACCAACGGATGTCAATGAGTTCCATCTCTTCCGGATCAATCTGGTCGTAGTCTTCTTTGGTTAACTCAGAGTTACCAATCTTGCCTGCAACTAGACCTTCATACGATTCCAGAACAGATGCAAGGAAGCTCATTTGCTGCTTAGCTGCATTGATGCTCATGGACGGAGAATTCTTCAGTTTGAGAGCAATGTTGCACAGAATTTCCTCAGTTTCATCAGAACTTGATTTTGAAGATGAATGATATCCAGAATGGTAACTTGATGAAGTTGTTTGTGGTTCTTTCATCTTTTCACCACTGAATGCTATCTTTGGTGAACTAGCAACTTTCTCTGAAGGTACATTGCCTTTATAGTATAGACCAACATTCTGATGATGCGATGAACCACTCATCTTGTTTTGCTTTTGTAGCTCCAGATCATGACTCTCAATCTTTTCTAACAATACATCAAGAGAAATTGTATCAAATTTATCATCATTTTTCAAGATAAAAACAAACGTTTGCCACTGATCAGCTCGTGGTAACGCTTCGATTACTTTATCAACAATTTCTTCTCTAGTTTTCACAATTTTAAACCTTTCAAGTTCAATTTTTAAATGGCAGAATCTCTCAATCATTTGCCTCATTGTCTCTCCTTTTAAACTATCAAACAAATCAAATTCTTTTTTCAATAACACGATTTTGTTTTTCTGAATTTGTTTACCCCCTTAGCTTTTTCCTTTAAAGCTTTCCACACAGACTGCGATGACCCATCATGTATTAACAATGAAAAAATGTCATCTCGAACTGATTGCTGAATCAAAGCAATCATCTTTTGTTCATATGAAAATTTCTTTTTGTCTTCTTCTGAAAAAACTTTTATCAGAATTTCTTCTCCTTTGTCATTTGTTGGGTTAGCATATCCAAACTTCAAACAAAACCAACTCTCATGTGCATATGCCTTCGTCCAATTGACAAATCTCTCCTTCCACCATACATAATCTTCAATGTTATCCAGCTTCGGAGGTTTTGAACAGGTTCCATAAAGGTTGTCATGTTTGATGTTGTCTTTGATCGTTTTAGTTATCGCTTTAGGTTTAACATCTGAAGCTTCCACTGTATCCGAGGTAAACGCGTTGTAGAAAGTGTTGAAAAATTCTTCAGCCATGATGTGTTCTTCTCGATTTACAAGCACCTTTTTTAATCACAAATCTGAGTGAAGTTTGAATCTGAATCTGCTGAATTTGTGTGTGAATTCGTGCGTTTGATCCGTGCAATCGAGCTCCTGCTCTGATACCACTTGTTAGGACCGGTTTTCGACTTCGAAACGATTGCGTGTGACACGTTCGACGTGCGGAATCCGTGAACGTGCGTGACCGAACACTAGGGGTGTTCAAAACTATCCGTATCCGAAAATCCGATCCGAAATATCCGATATCCGAATCCGAAATATCCGAAAAATCGGATATCCGAATTTTTCAGATTCGGATAGTGATTTTCAAAATTTTCGGATATTTCGGATATCCGAAATATCCGAAAATTTAATTTTCATTTTTTTCGGATATCCGAATATCCTAAAATCTCTGAAGTATCCGAAAATATCCGAAAAATATCCGAAAACTTATATTCGGATATCCGAAACTATCCAAAATATCCGTTTACGAATATGAAAAAAATAATAAAAAAATAAAAATTAAATAAAAAGTAGGATTTTCGGATATCCGATTAACTATCCGAATCCGTATCCGAAATTTCGGATATCCGAATTCCGGATATCCGAAATTTCGGATACGGATTCGGATAGTGAAATCTGATATCCGAAATTCGGATATCCGAATTTTCGGATATCCGGTTTAGAACACCCCTACCGAACACACGAGAACGTACTAAATCTGTGATTCCATTGATAATATGAAACGTACAAATGAACCGTGAATCACCTCTTGCACTTTCTCTCTCTACTTTCTCTGTCCGAATTTTTGGATATCCGGTTTTGAACACCCCTACCGAACACACGAGAACGTACTAAATCTGTGATTCCATTGATAATATGAAATGTACAAATGAATCGTGAATCACCTCTTGCACTTTCTCTCTCTACTTTCTCTCTCTAGGATCCAAGCTCTCCTAAGTAGCAAATGAGCAAAAGTTGCAAAAGTTCTAAACTCTAACCCTAAAGCTACTATTTATAGGCCAAGGCTTTAATGAGAAAACTCATTAATTACAATATTGCCACCTTGCCTTTCTTAACTAGATATTACAATATAAGACTAGAATTAATCTGTTTCAGCTACGGTCTTGAGATGACAGAGGCGATAGACATACTGCACTAACATTAGACGTTAACGAGATTCCGGTATTAAAAGCTCTTGTGTTCTTGGACGACCTCGGTATCTTACCATCACTATACTACGCCAAGGATTGGTGTACTTGCCCTAGCGTGTTATAGAGAGTGATAGTTTCATATCGTGTTTTATAAATTTAAAACTTGATTTAAGAGTAAAAGGTACTAAAAATATATTAAAAATCCGTACACACTCTGACACGTCAGTGATACAATACAGACAGATATGAACAGAGAAGAGAGCCAACTTCTGAAGAAAGGGCTCTATTAGATGCCGAATGTGAAGCCTCATTGCAACAATATCTTGATACTCTGCATCCAAAGAAGAGAGCTCGGCCAGCTAAGAAGAAGAGAGATTATTGTTAATGTAAGACCCGTCTTAATTTATCAAGATTATATTAATAAACTACACATTTTACATGAAAATGCGATCTTTCAAAAACTTTATAAGTTATCCTTCATACATGATTAAAACATTCAAAAGATAGTAACAATTGTTTACATAATTTGTTTGAAACATAAACAAAACGACATCATTGCGGAAGCTTCAAAGACGAGTGTTCGGTTCTTGATACTGGACTTGATCTTCATCCGGATGCAACCTATGATCACCTAATTTCAAAACCAACATAAAAGTTAGTTTTGAAGGACAAATAACCAGTTTAAACAAGTCCGGAAAGAAAAATAAACAAAATAATAAAAATTGCCAGCTCTGGGTCCGTCGCGGGCCGCGACAGATAAGGCCTCAGCCTTCGCGGGCCGCCACTGGCCGTGGCTGGGCGCGACCAACTTCCTTTTATCCGTCGCGGGGCGCGACGGCCTCTTTTTCACAGAAAGTTTCGAACATTTGAGCTGCAAATGCCCAGTTCCGAATTCTAACCAAATTCTAACTTTAAATCTCCATAACTTTCATTCTAATAATCCGTTTTACGAAATTCTTTTTGCTACGTGTCTGTAATTCAAATACGAACACGTTCATTATCATTGTTCATATTAAAGTCTGGTTTATAAGTAAATGGCCCATACATCCCCTTTTCTATTATTCGACCAGTTTAATTATATGTTATGACAATACCATATTCATCATTATTGGTTTCTAACGTAATTACCCATTTCCCGGGCTTGTCGACTTTAGCGTATCACTTCCATCTCATGGCTTGCGTACGCGGTAGAGTCATGCTTGTTTTCAATGTTTCAAGCATGCCAATTTATGCAAATTCTACAAGTTAAATTTCTGAACTTTTGACCCAGTATCAAGGGTTCGTTATGTGGTACCCACGGAAAATCCACAGTCATCCTGAGTTAACGTCTTGCAGTTTTGTATTACTTATTTCGGGACGAAATTTCTTTCAAGATGGGGATGATGTGACAACCCGAGTTTTCAAGGTCCTTCCCGCCACGTTACTTGTTTCATACTGTGTTTTCGTGATTCGTTGCACTGTAGCTTGTTCATGTTTGATTGATGTTTAATGTATTGTGCTATAGTTGGATTAAATAGTGAACTTATGGACTGTTGATATTTGTTGGTGCATTAGTCATGTGTGACGAAACTTATGAGTTTCGCTAACTCCTGACTTTCGCCGGTGCAGGACTTGACGATACCTCACTGATGTTTGTCAAACATCAGTTAACTCATTAGCAAATATGAGCAACAGATCTACGGCGGTGACAACGTACAATTCTGCTAACCCTAATACGAACCATCATCATAACAGTTTCCCATTCCCACATATAATCCTATTCATTAGGATTCACAACCCTAATCATCAAATGGGTCATCAACCAATCAATCAGTTTTATTTCATAAACAGTGAACGTCAAGATGAACAGATCGTTAGCATAATCATGATATTCACAAATCAACGAACCACCAAACTAACATGAGATTGTACAACCCTATTTACATGAATTTCAATTCAAACATCAAGCATAACTAAATCATTCAGCAATTAAACTCACTTATAATAATAGACATCAACACACACAGCATAACAAATAGATCGAATCGGGTTGTCGTGACTAACCGGTTGTGAGATGGACACACAAGAATTTCAAGAGAATGGTGACTGACGTCGGATACAAGGGAGAGAATAAGTGTCTAGGGTTCGCCGGTTGTAATATTAGGTCAAGATGTGCGAATAAAAGATATATATAATTGATGTGTGTTTTGGACTCACCTGGGCCACGAGCCCACACCACGAAACATCATGTTTCGTAGTGGTGTGTGTGGCGAAACCTCCTTGTTTTGTCGAATGAAGGAGTTGGCGAAACTCATAAGTTTCGTCACACATGACTAATGCACCAACAAATATCAGCAGCCCATAAGTTCGCTATTTAATCCAACTATAGCACAATACATTAAACATCAATCAAACATGAACAAGCTACAGTGCAACGAATCACGAAAACAAAGTATGAAACAAGTAACGTGGCGGGAAGGACCTTGAAAACTCGGGTTGTCACATCATCCCCAACTTGAAAGAAATTTCGTCCCGAAATTTGACAAGTAATACAAAACAGCAAGACGTTAACTCAGGATGACTGTGGATTTTCCGCGGGTACCACATCATCCCCAACTTGAACGGGAATTTCGTCCTGAAATTCACTAGTTGCATTAGATTTCGATTTGCCAGGCTTGGACTTGTCATTTGGGAATAAATGTGGGTACTTGAGCTTCATCTGATCCTCACGTTCCCACGTGAACTCCGGTCCATGTCTTGAGTTCCAACGAACTCTCACGATAGGGATACGACTGTGTTTACGTACCTTGACCTCCCGGTCCATAATTTCTATTGGTTCTTCAACAAACTACAACTTATCGTTGATCTTCAGCTCTTGAAACAGTACCACTAGTGTTTCATCAGACAAACACTTCTTTAGTTGTGAGACATGGAAAACATCATGAACGTTACCCAGCTCAGCAGGTAACTCGAGCTTGTAGGCCACTTTACCAATCTTTTCTAAAACTTTGAATGGCCCAACATAGCGGGGATTAAGCTTGCCGCGCTTCCCAAAGCGCACTACACCCTTCCAGGGTGAGACTTTCAACATGACACGATCGCCTACAGCGAATTCCAAGGGATTGCTACGCTTATCGGCGTAGCTTTTCTGACGATCACGCACTGCCGCCATACGATTCCTGATCTGAACAATCTTTTCTGAAGTTTCAAGAACAAGTTCCGGACCTGTGACCTGGCTATCTCCCACCTCAGCCCAACAAAGAGGAGAACGACACTTTCGACCATACAACTCTTCGAATGGAGCTGCCTGAATGCTAGTGTGGTAACTGTTGTTGTAGGAGAACTCGATCAACGGCAAATGTTTCTCCTAGCCTTTACCAAAATCAATCACGCATGCACGCAGCATGTCTTTAAGTGTCTGGATGGTTCGCTCACTTTGACCATTCGTCTGTGGGTGATAAGCAGTACTCATGTCGAGACGCGAGCCGAACGATTTATGCATCGACTGCCACAAATCCGAAATGAAACGCGGGTCATGGTCAGAGATAATAGAAGTTGGCACCCCGTGCCTAGAAACCACCTCCTTGAGGTAAAAAGCAGCTAATTGTGAGAACTTATCTGTTTCCTTAATTGCTAGAAAATGCACTGACTTCGTGAGACGATCAACGATCACCCAGATGGTATCGTTCCCGTTTTGAGTTCTCGGCAAGCCTGTGACAAAATCCATTGCTATCTGCTCCCATTTTCACATGGGTATTTCTGGTTGCTGAAGCAGACCTGAGGGTTTCTGGTACTCTACCTTGACCTTTGCACAAGTCAAACACTTGCTCACGTACGTTGCAATGTTAGCTTTCATCTTCGGCCACCAATACAAAACTTTGAGGTCCTGATACATCTTTTCTGAACCCGGATGAACAGAGTATCGAGACTTGTGCGCTTCGTCCAACACAAGATCTCTAAGGTTTCCAAACAACGGAATCCATATCCACTCCATAAAATAGTGAATGCCATCTAATCTCTTCTCAAGTCGTTTCTCCATGCCTCGTAAATACTCAGCTTCAATGTTTTCTTCCTTCAATGCTTCAGTCTAAGAATCTGATCAGGAAGGTTTGAATGAATGGTAAGCTATAAGGCTCGCACACGCTTCGGTTTCGATTCCTTTCGGCTAAGGGCATCAGCTACAACGTTAGCTTTACCAGGGTGATACTTGATGGCGCAATCGTAGTCATTAAAGAGTTCTACCCAGCGACGCTGTCGCATATTCAAATCCTTCTGGTCTAAAATATGCTGAAGACTCCTGTGGTCGGTATAAATAGTGCATTTAGTACCGTACAGGTAATACCTTTAGATCTTCAACGCGAAAACCACCGCCCCCAACTCCAAGTCGTGAGTCGTATAATTCTTCTCATGAACCTTCAGTTATCGAGAAGCATAAGCGATCACATTGTTGCGTTGCATCAGCACGCAACCAAGTCCCTAGATAGAAGCATCACAGTAAACCACAAAATCCTCGGTACCTTCAGGTAGAGACAAAATTGGTGTACTGCAGAGTTTCTGTTTTAACAACTGGAAAGCATCTTCTTGCTTCGTTCCCCACAAGTATACCACACCTTTCTGTGTCAATGAGGTAAGAGGTTGAGCAATCTTCGAGAAGTCTTTAATAAATCTTCGATAATACCCAGCGAGACCAAGAAATTATCGCACCTCCAAAGGATTCTTTGGTGCCGCCCAATTTCTAACAACATCAACCTTTGCAGGATCCACGTGTATCCCCGATTCATTAACAATGTGTCCAAGGAAGTGTACATCTCGAATCCAGAAGTCACACTTGGAAAACTTCGCATAGAGTTGCTCCTTCCTCAGGAGCTCCAAAATAAGACGTAAGTGCCGCTCGTGATCTTCCTTGCTCTTTGAGTAAATCAGAATGTCGTCGATAAACACGATAACGAAGTCATCGAGATACGGCTTGCACACACAGTTCATAAGATCCATGAAGACTGCTGGTGCGTTTGTCAAACCGAACGGCATAACCAAGAACTCATAATGTCCATATCGCGTTCTAAAAGCCGTTTTAGGAACATCCTCCTCTCGGACTCTCACCTGATGATAGCCCGACCTTAAATCGATCTTCGAGTAAAAACTTGACCCTTGCAACTAGTCAAACAAGTCGTCAATGTGCGGTAAAGGGTAGCGGTTCTTGACTGCCACCTTGTTAAGTTCTCTATAATCAATACACATACGAAAAGATCCATCCTTCTTCTTTACAAACAAAACTGGGGCTCCCCAAGGCGAAGAACTGGGTCGGATAAAACCTCTATCCAACAGTTCTTGAAGTTGGTTAGACAGCTCTTGCAACTCTCCTGGTGCAAGATGATAAGGAGCACGAGCAATCAGAGCTGCTCCTTGTAACAACTCTCATCAAAAGTCATATTTATTAAATTAATTTTTCCAATAGGAAACCCTAATTGAGACACCCATGTGATTATGCGCAAACCCTAAAATTTTCAGAACAATCAGAATCAGGATCAGGACCCCTAAAACTCAGGGGGGGTAAATCCTAGTTACGATTATCCTAAAAATCTCGTTGTCAAAACTGAATTTACGAAAATTGTCAAGTCAGCAGGCCTAGTCCCAAACGTGGCAACCCTATGACCCTTAGGTGTCCCTTGCGCACCGTAAGGGTTATAGTGTTACGGTGCGCAAGGGTTGACAAATTTTGGGTATAAATAGAGGGTCGTGGGACTTGATTTCTGGAATTTGAGCGACGAACCAATTCGTAATATGCTCCGAGATATCTTCTGTTTACCACAATTAACACACACGATTCACTAATCGACGCCGCAATCAGGGTAATAACTCGATCGCTATTACGATTCATTTTCCGATCGATCAATGTACTCAATGGATGTTTAAGTGCTGCCCACATTAGGGTGATGCTTTGTCATTAGTCGTTAATTCGACGGATGTTTAAGCATAGCACTTTGTCATTCGTTGTGATGGTTGATCTCGTGAGTTATCGTAAATGTTGTATTGATTACTAACCCAGAATTGTGTGCTTGTTATTAAATTTAGGATAAAAAGGCTAATCAGTAGGCTAGGCTCTGCTCAAATTAAATCTGCAAAGTGAGTCATTCTCTTTTTATCAAATTACTTTCAAAATCATGTTTATTATCAAAGTTATAATTACGGGGATTAAGTCTTTGTAATCACCAAGTTACAGCCGGTATGTGGGGTTTTGTATACATTACTTGATAATCGTCACCATTGGGGCAGCCAAAGGGGGATATGACCATAGTCACAGATCCGGTCGAGTGACAAATACCGTGGGTAGTTGGTTTGATATCAGAAACATTGTAATCACTCTTAATACTGTAAATTATAACAAACGAGTCGTTTTAGTAAATAGAATGATTCACTTAGTATTTCCCGCTGACAAAACCTTTTTCAAACATGTTTCAGGTGATCTGATGTGATCCAGGAAAAAGTGCCGAGAAGCACTATAAGCTTAAGGAAGTGGCTCAATATAAAATAAAGAAACATGTTTTGTAAAATAAGAGATTTCTTCGTGAAATCTCAAGATTGTAAATTACGGGGTTTTATCCCGAGTTGTGAAATAAAATAATCGGGAAATATTTCAGTTTTTAAAAGATCCTGAAGAAAATTCCGCTGTTAATTAAATACCACGGGATTTCTGTCCCGCGGCTCCTGAAACGGGTCAAACCGGGTCGGGGGCCGTGACAGAAAAAGGTGGTATCAGAGCCACTGATTTAAGCCAATTAAGTATTTAGAAATACTTAAATTTTTACTGATTTCCAATTACGTGATTATGTGTTTTATTAATTGATATAATTTTTAATTGTGTGTATTTTAAACAGCATGAGTGACTTGTCTGACGCCCTTCAGAATTTAAATCTTTATCCAGTAAGAATAGAGGTTTCCAGAGATTTCAATAGGTATATACCAGACATAGAAGAACCTATAGAATTCAACGCTTTACCTCTCGAAAAACCTAAGCCTAAGAAAATGGAAATTGGGGAAAGCTCTAGACAAATTAAGGGGTTACCATCTCAGGAAGAGCTAGATCTGATATTGACAAGCTATGATACTATTAAGCCTGTTAAAGAAAATGTTTTTATTCATCCTATTAAAACACAAAGACCAATGAATTTAGAACCAGCTATTCCAAAACCTTCAATCCATTCTCAAATAGACGAATGGTTGATTCATGAAATACAGTTACAAAACAATCCCTATAAGCTTTTTCCTCAGTACAATCTAGAACCTTTACCAAACCCACCAATAAGTAACGAGAATATGATTGAATTCCGTTATTTTAGCGAAGAACTAATGGATGCTAGGAATAGGATTCACGAGATTGGGGGACAGATCTCCTGGAAATACGAGGAGAGGGAACGCCGTTACTAGAAAATCAAATGACAAAGGATAGGGGATTTATGGAACTGTGGTTGTATAATAGTAATAGAAAAATCAGTTTGTAAAATAACTACAAATAAAACTTTGTAAGATAATAGTGTGTATTGATGCATACTATAAGATATATAAAATGGGAATCGAGAAATTGATAGTTTTGGCTATATGTGTATTTTTATATGATTGCTTTATATATAATTGTTATTTATTCAATACTAATAAAAATTACATATCAGATGGAAAATGCTAATAATAAACCAGTAAACGAAGTTAATCAATCTGAGCAACAACCGGGGGATCAATATATGACTAGGCAGGATATAGAAAATATCGTTGCTCAAGGGATAGCCAATGCTATTCCAGCATTCGTTGTTGCTGTTAAAAATCCAATAGAACCTCAACAAATCGTTCCTAGCAAACGTATTTCTGAAGATAACTTCAGTAATAGTGTAAACGGAGGCAATGATCATGTTAATCATGATAATGAACCACGGAAGGCTCCGCTCCCTAAGAAAATGAAAGCTGCAACACCTGGTTGCACTTATAAAGAATTTCTTGCTTGTAAACCCACTGAGTTTGCAGGCAATGAAGGAGCGACTGCGGCACTGCATTGGTTAGAGAAAACCGAGGCAGTATTTGCCATAAGTAAATGTGTTCAGGATGATCAGGTCATGTACGCGTCAAATCTTTTCAAAGAAGGGGCGCTAGAATGGTGGAACACGGTGCTACAAGCAAAAGGAAGAATGATAACTTATGCCATGAACTGGGAAGAATTTAAGGGTCTTGTAGAAAGAAAATTCTGTCCCTATTATGAAAAGGAACAAATGACAAATAAGTTCCTAAATCATCGGATGATGGGTGTAGATTGTCGCGGTTATACTTCGACATTCTTTGAATATGCTAGAGTGGTACCAACGCTGGCTTCGCCAGAACCGGTACTCATTTCTCGCTATATTTGGGGACTGATTAGTGAAATCCGCAATATCGTTAAAGCTGCGAGACCTCGCACTATTGACGATGCTGTGGAATTAGCTAACACCCTAACTGACGAACTAGTACGTACGCAAGATGAAAACAGGAAGAAGGAACTGGCTCAGAAAATTACCCAAGGATTTCGTATGGGTAATAATAACAGCTTCAAGAAAAGAGGAACATGGCAATCTTCAAATCCGCCGTTTTGCAGGAATTGCAGAAAGAAACATTTTGGAAGATGTAGTGTAACCTGCAATTTTTGTAAAATGGTAGGACATCGTGAAGAGGAATGTAGAAAGAAAACAAGAGTCTGCTATAATTGCGGAGAAACAGGACATTTTAAGCCAGAATGCCCTAAATTAATCAAACCAGCAGATAACAAAGCCAAGACAGCTGACGGAGCTACAAAGAAGAATGTTCGAGCCTTTCAGTTAACTACTCAGGAAGCCGAGATGATTCCTGATGTGATAGCCGGTACGTTCTTAGTTCACAACATTTACGCCAAAGTATTATTTGACTCTGGTGCAAATCAAAGTTTTATAAATACTTTATTCTGCCAAGCTCTTAATTTACCCTTAACCAACCTTAGGCAGATTCTTACAGTCGAAACGGCTGATGGAAATTCAGTTAAAATAGATAAGGTTTTGCGGGAAGGAAACATAGAACTTTCAGGTCATAAATTCTTTGTAAACCTATTACCTATGAAATTAGCTGAATTTGATGTTGTGTTAGGAATGGATTGGTTAGTAGCCAACCATGCTCGAATTCTTTGTGATAAGAATTCCATAGAAATTCAGGCACCCACTGGAGAAGTAATTGTGATTACAGGAGATAAACCACGTAAGCCCATGAAGTTCATATCAGTAATGAAAGTTGCTAGTTATGAACGAAAACAAGGAATAGTATATATGATTTCAGTAATCATTAGTACTAAGGGAAAAGAACTTAAGGAAATTCCTGTAGTCTCATAATACCCTGAGATATTCCCAGAAGAATTACCAGGATTACCACCAGATAGGGAGGTAGAATTTAGGATTCATCTAATTCCAGGAACTTTACCGATAGCTAAGGCACCTTATCGGTTAGCACCCACAGAAATGTTAGAACTGAAAAAGCAATTAGATGAATTACTAAGTAAAGTTTTCATACAACCTAGTTCATCCCCGTGGGGAGCACCAGTGTTGTTTGTAAAGAAGAAGGATGGTTCAATGAGAATGTGTATCGATTATAGAGAATTGAATAAGGTTACAATTAAGAATCGATACCCATTGTTTTGGTCAAAAATATGATGAGGATATTGCAACCAAACTCTTTGTTACGGGGTATGATGCTAATAATGTAGAACAATAACAAGGATCACTTCAATGTAAATTGCAGAGATGACACAAGGATTTATACGGGGAAAAAGCCCTTGATCAAGAGTTGATCTCCGGCACAAAAAACCCCGGGTGATGGAAACTACCGATCACCAAGCTCAAATAAACGAATAAATGTTTACAACTTCGGATAGTAACGAGCTAGGTACAAGGATCACTATCGTGAAATGTGTAAAAATGAGTGAAAACGAATGTATGTTCGTCGAGAGCTTCAAGTATGCGAGTGTATGAGAGTGTGTGTAGCTGTAAAATGACTAAGTGTTTTTCTACTAGCTCGTTACCCCTTTTAAATTAGAAATTAACTACTAAAACTAACTATCCGACTTTTGTGCCAAGCTCCCACGTTCTCCACAACGTCCATTTTTGGCTAAGCACGTGCGGGATAGTCTGGGAATATTCTCCAGGAATGTCGCCAAGACTAAGTCCGAGTTGAACTTCCTGCAAAACATTCACGAATTCAAAGTAGACAACCGTTAGTACTGGGATCCTTATAGTGATCCATGATCCTGATCCTACAACACTTCTGAGGATCACTACTTCAGACAGAGTTGAGGATCACTAAATCCAACAGCAAATAAGGATCACTGGTTATTTAGAAATCCACCCCTAACAATTGCCCCCAAAATATAAGGAGTAAATATGTAAATAAATGAGTTATATTTTGTCGATCTTATCCGCATTTAACCAACGGATAACTAGCCGTTATAAGCGGACTAGCCGTTGCGATCATGACGTCATAGAAGTGACAACCCTGCACGATCATGATTATAAATAGGAGATAGAGATAGGATCAAATGCATTTAAATTCGAAAGAAACTCCCTTTATATTCTCAGTCGAAGATCAATCAGGTATCTCTTTCTTCATCTTCTTCCTTCTCTTACTCTGTTTTTCTTTCTTTATCACCATCACTTTGAGAATGATGCTCCGGTCCTCCCCCGCCAAGGATCACCAGAAGGATAGTCCCTTGAAGAGTCAAAAGATCATCAAAGACTCCACAAATGAGAGGTGTTGCTTTAATGATGCTCAAATAGACAAGATTCGTCATTGCTTTCCGGCGAATGCTTTTTTCAAACCCTTCGATCCTACTATTATGAGCGACTATGTTTCAGAAACGTGGGTTGCCTTTCCAGTTACTCCATTTTCCATAGGATACACCTATCCTTTCCCAGAATTTACACAATCCTTCTTTTCCCTTACCGGCATCTCTTACATCCAAGCCATGCCGATGATTTGGAGGGTTTTGTACACCCTGGAGAGGATCATCGAACAGGAAGGCATTGATTTAGGCATGTCTGAGCTGACACAATTGTATGATCTTACTACCTTTGGATCCCATCGATATTTGTTCAAACGAAAACCCGGTGGAGAACACCCTCTTCTCAAAGTCACTAAGAATGACACAAATTGGAAATGACGCTTCTTCTTCGTCAGGAGGGATACCATTCCAAACGGAAAGCATTTACCAAGAACATGGTCCACCCATGGTAGGCCGGAGGATCCTGAGAAGGATCACCAGGTAGTCTTGTTTTTGTATAAGGATTACTGACCCCCTTTTTGTCTTGTGTTATGCAGCTATTTCTGTCTCACACATCATCACATCACCTGAAACCAAGGATAGGCTTGCTGCTTTTTGGAAGCTTGATCCTGAAACAAGGACATTCAAGATAGACACCCAAGACTCACAAGAAGTATCCTCAGGTTCCATTACCATGTCAAGTAAGTATCCTGCCTTTTACATAGTTTGAATATTAAAATAAATAAATAAATTGAAATAGGATAAGGATACTCATCTTGCTTTGAATGTGTAGGCGCTGGAAAATCTGCCAAGCCTGTATCCCAGTTCAACACAGCTGATCTTGATCTTGTTCGATCTAGGAAGAAGAGGTCCACTACCAGTCCTAGCATCTCCATTCCCAAAGCACCCACTAAAGGAAAGGGTGGCAAGAAGAGGAAAACTTCTGACACTGAGGACCTTCAAGGCCTACCACTGATCCGCCACCAGTTCCTTGAATACTTCAATGATGTAAGGATCCTTAATTCTGCCGAAGTATCCTACTCGTATGAGGATCACCTGATATTGAACTGCTTTATCCTTTTCTTTGCAGAAATTTGCTGAGATTGAAGATTACGTGGGGAATGTTGAGGAGCAGGACAAGAAGATTGCTGACCTCCAACAGGTTGCCGTGCTCAAGGACCTTGCAATTGCTGATCTTCAGAAGGAACTCAAAGATGCCAAGACCAAGACAGCTAAGCTTCTGATTGACCTTGACTATGAGAAGCATGATCTCATAGAAAATGCTAAGGTCTCTGCTGCCATCACGATGTATCAGACAAAATTGAAGATGGCCCAGGAAGCTCAAGATCCTAATTTTGACAAAAGCAGCTGGGATGTTGAAGGCTGGAAGGCAAGGTTGGCTGATCTTGAGGATGATGAGGAGGAGGCTACTGAGGTCTTGGCGATTGAGGCAAGTGGCAGTGGAAAGGATCTGATAAAGGATACCGCAGCTGGAGGGGAAGAGGATGCAGCGAAGGCATAGGCTGCATGAATGGGCGATGAAGGACATTTCTAGACGTAGCCGGAGCCCATTTTTTAAGTTTGATAGTTTGTTTTGGTTATGGTGTTTTTTGTTGAACAATGATGGGTTGTACTTAAACAATAGGTTTTAGGATTAAGGATCATGTATGATCCTTTGGACAATAGGCAGGATTGCAATTGGTGGAGGGATCCTCTGTTTTGGGGATGAAGCCATTGTGATCCTGCCGCCTTTATATTCCTGCACTACTTTCGAACTTATTATCATGGACACCCTTTACCTACCCCAGCGGACGGGTCACATTTTGCTGGTAGATGCTCGGGGTAGGTAATTTTGACAACCTCTTAAGGGTTACTACTTTGTTAATAAATAAAATCTTAACCTTTTGTCGCTTATCTTGTGTTGTTACCCTCATGTTTCTTTGATTTTCCTTTGTTTTGATACATATTCATTGAATAAATAAGTTTGAATAAGTCAGATTGAGAATATTTAGGATATGATCCATGATCAGATATCCTATAGTTAAAGAATCCCAAAAAGCAATATGTTTTAAGGATCACAAGTCTAGTTGTCAAATTTTTTAAGGGTTAATCAAATAAATAATGAATAGAATTAAAAATAGTTAAGGATCATACCTGAGGGTCCAAGTTAGGATCCTAACCATAATAAGGATAACTATAAGATAAACCTTAAAATAAAGTAAGGATCAAGGATCCCTAGTTGCCTATCTTCAAGAACCTGAAATAGAGCATAACTTAGGACTAAGCCAACATAAGAAAAGAGTTAGCAACTGGGGACAAGCCCGAGGATAACTGGGGACAAGCCCAAGGATAACTGGGGACAAGCCTAAGGATAACTGGGGACAAGCCCAAGGATCGTATGTAAACTGGAGTATGGCCCTAACTGGCGACTATCCAAACTTAGTGACATGAAAATGCCAAAACCTCAGCTAACGTGAAAACGTTAGAAACCTTAGCTAACGTGAAAACGTTAGAAACCTTAAGAACGGATGTATGGTACGTCTACCATTATACGTAGGATCCTAGGCATAGCAAGTACAATGGAATTATCAGCCCCTAAAACGAGTACTGGTCCCACTGCCTTGAACAATACCAGGATCATCGTGCGCTACAGGCGGAACTGGGGTCAAGCCCAAACAACTGGGGTTAAACCCAACGAACGGATTGCTTCAGCAGATAACCAATGTTATGCTAAGGATACCTGAACTTTCAAAACTTAAACTCACGTGAGAGATGGATAAAGGATACATGATCCTTATCCTTATATGAGAAAATAAAGAAATGAAATAGTTCAAATTTAGGATATTACCTAAGTAAGGATAACCGATACTTTGAGGATCCTTTAAGGATATCCCTATCGTGAGGATCATCTGTGTCATGAGGATCCTGGTCACATGAAATATTTCTTCAAGTGGACAGCATTCCAAGCTCTTGGTAGCAAATCACCTTCCATGGTTAGCAATCTATATGCCCCCTTTCCTGCTTCAGCTTCAATCAAATAAGGGTCTTCCCATTTTGGAGCCAATTTCCCATCAGCAGGATTGGTGGTATTCTGAAATGCTTTCCTTAATACCATATCTCCAACTTGAAACCTCCTGATCCTGACATTTTTGTTGTAAGCACCAGCCATTCTTTGTTGATAACTGGCCATCCTTATCCTAGCCATATCCCTGATTTCTTCAATAGTATCCAGGTCTTGAGCCAAGTTCTCATCATTTTCTTCAGGATCACGGGTACTTGTTCTAGCAGTTGGAACCACCATTTCTGTTGGGATCACTGATTCTGCCCCAAATACCAAAGAGAATGGCGTTTGACCAGTAGCATTTTTAGGGGTTGTCCTATCAGCCCAAAGCACATAGGGTAGTTCTTCTGCCCATTTCCCCTTCTTGGATCCAAGCTTCTTCTTCAAATTGTTGATGATGATCTTGTTGGATGATTCTGCTTGACCATTAGCTTGTGGGTGGACTGGTGTTGATGTTATCATCTTAATCCCCCAGCTGTCACAAAAGTTAGTGGTTCTGCCCCCAATAAATTGGGAACCATTATCACATATAATCTCAGAAGGAATTCCAAATCTAGTTATAATATTTCTTTTAATGAAGGATATAACTTCCTTTTCTCTGACTTGAGCAAAAGCTTCGGCCTCTATCCACTTGGAGAAGTAATCAGTCATAGCAAGCATGAATACTTTTCCACCAGGTGCCTTAGGGAGCTTACCAACTATATCCATACCCCATCTTATAAATGGCCAAGAGGAGGATATAGGATGTAATAATTCAGCTGGTTGATGAAGGATATTGCTGTGTCTCTGACAAGGATCACATCTTTTAGCATACTCCACAGCATCTCTCTTCATGGTTGGCCAGTAGTATCCTGTCCTCAGGATCCTTGAGAATAATGCCCTGCCCCCAGTGTGGTTTCCACAATCTCCTTCATGGAAGTCTTTTAAAACTTCTGGGATTTCAGGATCCTCAATGCATCTCAAGTATGGTCCTGCAAGAGATCGTCTATACAACATATTATTTAAAATTGTGAATTGAGATACCTTAGATTTGAAAGCCCTAGGGTTTTCTCCTGTAGGAATCTCTCCATGTTGTAAGTATCTCATAATTGGTGAGATCCATGATCCTGATCCTGAATGGGATTGAGTATCCTCACAAGGGATAATTGCAGAATCATTTCCTATCTCCATAGCCTCGTGATCCTCAATAGCCAGGGCCAGGATATGGATAATAGGGATCTTAATATCCTCCGGGATCTTCAAGGATGATCCTAAATTAGCCAATGCATCAGCTTCTGTATTTTCTTCCCTTGGTACCTGCGTCAAACTAAAGAAAACAAAAGAGAGTGCCAAACTTTTGACTATCTCTAAATATTTGGTTAGCTTTTCACCTTTAACAGCGTAGGATCCATTAAAGTGGTTTGTAATTAACAATGAATCTACATGTACCTCAAGATACCTGATCCCCATATGCTTTGCAATTTGCAAACCAGCAATTAAGGCTTCATATTCAGCCTCATTGTTAGTGGTTTGGAACTCACAAGCTATAGAGTGGGGTATTATGTCCCCCTGTGGCGATTTTAGTAGTATTCCAAGCCCTGTGCCTTTGACATTCGAGGATCCATCAGTATAGAGTATCCAAGGATCCTTGGTCTCCTCTAGCTGCTGGACTTCTAACTCAGCTTCTTCTTGTAAATCACTACTGAAATCAGCCACAAAGTCAGCTAATGCTTGGGATTTGATGGCTGTCCTAGGCTCATATCTCATATCATATGCACTTAGTTTCACTGCCCACTTAGCCATCCTTCCTGACATCTCTGGTTTCCTGAGGCCATTCTTAATTGGAAAATTAGTTTTAACAATGATAACATGAGTTTCAAAATAATGTCTTAACTTAGTAGATGCCATAATTAATGCAAGAATAAGCTTTTCAAGGTGTGAATACCTGGATTCGGCATCAAGTAAACTTTTACTTACATAATAGACAGGATGTTGTGTACCTTCATGATCCTTAACAAGGACCGCACTTACTGCTTTTGAGGATACTGCAAGATACAAGGATAGCACATCGCCTTTTTCTGGTTTCATCAAAGCCAGGGCTGAGGATAGGTAATCTTTGAGGGCTCTTAAAGCATTTTCATGCTTCTCAGTCCACTCAAATTTCTTGTTCTTCCTTAGGATATCATAGAATTCTTTGCATTTCTCTGAGGATTTGGATATAAATCTGTTCAAAGCTGCTATCCTGCCTGTTAGCCTTTGAACATCCTTAGCATTGGCCGGAGATTTGATGTTCACTATTGCTTTGATTTGTTCCGGGCTAGCTTCAATGCCTCTCTTTGTCACCATATATCCTAAGAATTTACCTGCTTTAACACCAAAGTGACATTTTGAAGGATTAAGTTTCATGTTATATTTATCAAGGATATTGAATGCTTCCTCCAAGTCTCTTAGGTGATCCTCAGCTTTTAAGGATTTTACCACCATATCATCTATATAAACCTTCATAGTTTGTCCAATCTGATCCTTGAACATCATATTCACCAGCCTTTGATATGTTGAACCTGCATTTCTTAATCCTAACGGCATAGCAATATAGCAGTATATACCAGTTGGAGTCATGAAGGCTGTATCCTCTTGGTCAGATGGTTCCATTTGGATTTGTTGGAATCCAGATGAAGCATCCATAAAAGTTAACAGTTCATGACCCGCAGTTGCATCCACCATGGAGTCAATGTGGGGTAATGGGAAAGGATCCTTGGGACATGCCTTATTTAAATCGGTAAAATCGACACATACCCTCCACTTTCCGTTTTTCTTTTGAACAACAACCACATTGGCCAACCATCTTGGATACTTGACCTCCCTAATCATACCTGCCCGAAGCAATTTCTCTACCTCTTCCTGGATAATGGCATTCCTTTCCGGTGCAAACTTTCTTCTCCTTTGATGGATTGGTTTGAAGGATCTGTCAATCCCGAGTTTGTGAGTGATTACATCTTTGGATATACCAGTCATGTCTTCGTGTTTCCATGCAAAGGTAGTCTTTCTCCTTTTGAGGAAGGATACGAGGTCTTCTTTCATTTCGCCAAGGATCCCTGATCCGATATAGATTTTGGATTCAGGATCATCAGGATCCATGAGGATTTCTACCACATCCTGCTCTCTTGCCTCCAAGACATCCCTTGGAGGATACTTTGATTGCTATTGCTCCCTTGACTTCGAGGCTGGTTTCATCGATGAAGTGTAGCAATTCTTAGCCTCCTGCTGATCACTATCAATCTTCACTATTCCCCAAGGACTAGGGAGCTTCACACATTGATGGTAGGTAGATGGGACTGCTTTCATATCGTGTATCCAAGGCCTGCCAAGGATAACATTACAACAAGATAAACAATCAATAACACAAAAATTTTGATAAGAGTGTAGGCCTTCAATGTATATTGGGAGTTTAATGTCCCCCAGGGTATTCTTAGTTTCGCCACTAAATCCCACGAGCACGGAGGATCTTGGTATGATATCCGATTCAGGAATACCCATCTTCTTTAGAACATCAAGCTGGATAATGTTCACTGAACTTCCTCCGTCTATAAGGATCCTGCGGACAAAATGGTTAGAAATGAAAAGAGTAATAACCAAACCGTCGTGATGAGGATCCTGGATGTCAACACGATCATCCTCATCAAAGGTTATGACTTTTCCTTCGGAGACACTTGATGTTCGAATAGGTCTTTCTCCGTTATCCATTTTAGTTTCCTTTGCATGCCTTTTAGCAGCTGAGAAAGATGTGCCGCAAATGTCTGATCCTCCAGAAATAAAGTTTATTACTTGTGCATCTGCTGGAGGGGCTGGAGCCTTGTCAGGGATCCTTTCAGGATCCTGAGTCTTTGACTTTTTTCTTCCCAACAATTCTTTCAAATGCCCCTTGCTCAACAAGTATCCAGTTTCCTTTCTTAGTGCAATGCATTCTTCTGTGAGATGCCCAAAATCTTCATGGTATGCACACCACTTTGATTTATCCTTAGTTGCAGCTGGCCTATCATTTTTTCTCGGCCATCTAGCTTTATCACCTAGGTTCTGCATCGCAAGGATTAGTTCATTGTTATCGACACAAAAACAATATTCAGAAATTGGAGGATAATCCTCATCATCCTCTTCTTGATCAACAGAATGCACGTTCTGGTTATCAGATCTGTTATAGGATCTGAACTTGTTGTTCCTGAATGAGGATCCTTGCTTATCCTGCTTTGAGGATCCTGCTAACCTCTCCTGGATCCTTTTATCGTCCTCTAGCCGAATGAACCTAAGTGCTCGTGTTCTTACCTCATCTAAGTTCCTGCATGGTGTCATAACAAGATCATCATAAAACGACGAATCCCTAAGCAATCCCATTTTGAAGGCCTCAACAGCCTTAGCTATATCTAAGTTGGGAATGTCTAAGGATTCTTTACTGAATTTGGTAATGTAATCCCTTAATGATTCATTATGACCCTGGGTTATCCTATATAGATCACTAGTTAATCGTTCAAATTTTCTACTACAAGAAAACTGATTATTAAACAAGTTAACTAGGTTAACAAATGAGGTAATAGAATAGGGAGGAAGACTTAGCAGCCATTTGAGAGCTGATCCAGTAAGAGTGGATCCGAATCCCTTGCACAGGCATGCTTCCTTTAACCTTTCTGGAATTGGATTGATCTCCATCCTCTCCCTGTATTGTGCTATCTGTTCCTCAGGATCTGTCGAACCATCATACAGCTTCATTGTTGGCACATGGAACCTCTTGGGTATCTCAGCATCACAGATTGGTGGTGCAAAATGAGATATCTTGTGGCTCCCATCTGCAATCTCTGGGATAGGTTTGACCACTCCTGGAACACTTGATATCATATCCTTTAACTTTTTCAATTCTCTGGCCATGGCATGATTGATACCTGGATCCTGCATAAGACCATGGTTAGTAGTATAAGAATTATTAAAAGTGTTACCTCCCATTGGATTCAGATTAGGAAGATTGGATGTTAATCCATATTGTTGAGGCTCTGGAATGATCGAGGGACCAGTAGAAGCATTGGTCTGCATTGGAATAAAATCTCCCTGATGGACATCTGAACTTCCTGTTTGCAAACTCCTCAAGGATCCTGGCATCTGGAAGGATCCCTGAAACTGGGACGATCCTGGGATGAAGGAGGATCCTTGAACCTTGGATGATCCTGGAACAAAGGAGGATCCTTGAACCTGGAACAAAGGAGGATCCTTGAACCTGGGATGATCCTGGAACAAAGGAGGATCCTTGAATCTGCTGCACTCCAGAATATCCTCCTGAATTCGTGAGGGATCCCATATGCTGAGGATAGGATCCCGCTGGCTGGAAGTATGAACCTGATGCCTGGGTCACTGTTGTTGTTCCGTAGTGCACTCCTTTTGGTCCACCCACATATTGAACATCTGGAACCACTGATGGCTGAGAAATAATCGCTGGAGTATCAAAATTCAAGGATTTCGGCACCAGTGGGGAATGATCCTCTGCCGTTCTCTTTTGTTTCTTGAGATCTCCGATTTCTTTGAGAATCCTCTCATTGGTCTTATCCTGTTGCCGTATCTAATCCTTCATCTGCAAAATCAAAGTAAACATGTCACTAGTAGTGGGAGTGTAAGAAGCAGAAGAAGTTGGAGGTTTTGAGAAAATGGGAGTTGGTTTCTTCGCAGCATTCTCAGCATTCTTCTGGGATCCAGAAGGTGGTGGAGGCAAAGGGGGAACGCCTTGAGAAGAAGTGAATGAGGGCATCAAATTTGAAGCATTCTTCGCTGAGGAAGCCATTTGCTTGGTTGTAGTGAACCGAAATGAGCACAGAAATACGAATTTTTCTAAGGATGAAGCACCAATAGCCCCACGGTGGGCGCCAAACTGTTTTGGTCAAAAATATGATGAGGATATTGCAACCAAACTCTCTGTTACGGGGTATGATTCTAATAATGTAGAACAATAACAAGGATCACTTCAATGTAAATTGCAGAGATGACACAAGGATTTATACGGGGAAAAAGCCCTTGATCAAGAGTTGATCTCCGGCACAAAAAACCCCGGGTGATGGAAACTACCGATCACCAAGCTCAAATAAACGAATAAATGTTTACAACTTCGGATAGTAACGAGCTAGGTACAAGGATCACTATCGTGAAATGTGTAAAATGAGTGAAAACGAATGTATGTTCGTCGAGAGCTTCAAGTATGCGAGTGTATGAGAGTGTGTGTAGCTGTAAAATGACTAAGTGTTTTTCTACTAGCTCGTTACCCTTTTTAAATTAGAAATTAACTACTAAAACTAACTATCCGACTTTTGTGCCAAGCTCCCACGTTCTCCACAACGTCCATTTTTGGCTAAGCACGTGCGGGATAGTCTGGGAATATTCTCCAGGAATGTCACCAAGACTAAGTCCGAGTTGAACTTCCTGCAAAACATTCACGAATTCAAAGTAGACAACCGTTAGTACTGGGATCCTTATAGTGATCCATGATCCTGATCCTACAACACTTCTGAGGATCACTACTTCAGACAGAGTTAAGGATCACTAAATCCAACAGCAAATAAGGATCACTGGTTATTTAGAAATCCACCCCTAACACCCATTACCTAGGATTGATGATCTTTTCGATCAACTTCAAGGAGCTAGATATTTTTCTAAGATTGACTTACGTTCCGGATATCACCAACTGAAGGTACAAGAAGAAGACATACCTAAAACTGCTTTCAGAACTAGGTATGGTCATTACGAGTTTACAGTCATGCCCTTCGGATTAACGAATGCACCTGCAGCATTCATGGACATGATGAATAGAATCTGTAAACCGTATTTGGATAAATTTGTAATTGTTTTCATAGACGATATACTTATTTATTCCAAAAGTCAGGATGAACATTGTCAGCACTTGCATGCACTTTTAACTTTGTTAAGAAAAGAAAAATTGTATGCCAAATTCTCAAAGTGTGAATTTTGGTTGCAAGAAGTGCAATTCTTAGGACACATGGTAAATCACGAAGGTATTCATGTAGATCCTGCTAAGATAGAGGCGATTACCAATTGGAAAGTTCCACAAACTGCAATGGAAATTAGAAGTTTTATAGGTTTAGCTGGCTACTATAGACGATTTATTAAGGATTTTTCCAAGATAGCTGTACCATTAACTAAGCTAACCTGTAAAGCAGTTAAGTTTGAATGGGGATCTAAACAAGAAGAAGCCTTTAAGATTTTGAAACAGAAATTAACCAATGCTCCAATCTTAGCCTTACCAGAAGGAACTGAAGATTTTGAAGTATATTGTGATGCTTCAAAACTAGGATTTGGATGTGTGCTTATGCAACGCAAGAAGGTAATTGCGTATGCTTCAAGACAGTTGAAAAAGCACGAAGAGAACTATACGAATCATGACTTAGAATTAGGAGCCGTAATTTTTGCCCTGAAAATCTGGAGACATTATCTGTACGGAAGTAAGTTTACTATCTATACAAATCATAAAAGTCTAAGATATATATTTGGGCAAAAAGAGTTAGACATGAGGCAAAGGAGATGGATGGAAATTTTAAGTGATTACGACTGTGATATTCAGTATCACGAAGGAAAGGCAAATGTAGTTGCAGATGCCTTAAGTCGTAAATATCATGAGAACCAAAGACGATTTCGTGCTCTCAGATTAAATCTACAATTAGATTTAATGGGACAAATAAAGAATGTTCAAGAAACAGCAATAGAGGATTTTGCTGAAGGAATGAAAGGACGAATAAAAGAATTAGAGCAAGGAGCTGATGGAATTTGGAGATTCCACAAAAGCAGAATATGGGTACCTAAGCAGGGAGAATTAAGAAATAAGATTCTAGAAGAAGCCCATAAATCTAGGTATACAATGTATCCAGGAAACAATAAGATGTACCAAGATTTAAGAAAGAATTTCTGGTGGATAGGCATGAAAAAGGATATAGCTAGATATGTTTCTAAGTGTCTTACTTGTTCACAAGTTAAGGCAGAACATCAGAAACCTTCAGGTTTACTACAACAATTAGAGATGCCTGTATGGAAATGGGAACTTATAACAATGGATTTTGTTACTAAGTTACCCAAAACCAGAAAAGGTAATGATGCGATTTGGGTAATTGTGGATCGATTAACCAAATCTGCTCACTTTCTACCTATGAAAGAAACCTTTAGCATGCAAAGATTGGCAAAGTTGTATGTAGATGAAGTCGTATCTTTACATGGAGTTCCACTCTCCATTGTATCAGATAGGGATAGTCGTTTCACTTCTCATTTCTGGAAAAGTTTCCAGCAAGCAATGGGAACTCGACTAAATCTAAGCACGGCATATCATCCACAAACAGACGGGCAAAGTGAAAGGACGATCCAAACTCTAGAAGACATGCTCCGAGCATGTGTGATAGATTTTGGTGGTAATTGGGATGATCACTTACCATTAATTGAATTCTCCTATAACAATAGTTATTATTCAAGTATTGAAACTACCCCATTTGAAGCACTATATGGAAGAAAGTGCAGAACTCCAGTTTGTTGGGCAGAAATAGGAGAAAATCAATTGTCAGGTCCTGAAATAGTGCAAGAGACGACCGATAAGGTTATTCAAATCAAGGAAAGGCTGAAGACGGCTCGAGATCGCCAGAAGAGTTATGCAGACAATAGATGTAAGCCGTTAGAATTCCAAGTTGGAGATAAAGTAATGTTGAAAGTTTCTCCTTGGAAAGGAGTTGTCAGATTCGGTAAGAAAGGAAAGCTAAGTCCAAGATACGTAGGACCATTTCCAGTGATCCAACGTATAGGACCAGTTGCTTATCGTTTACAACTACCAGAAGAGTTAGCTGGAGTACATGATGTATTTCATGTATCCAATCTCAAGAAATATCTAGCAGACGAATCTTTGGTAGTACCTCTCCAAGATATAGAGGTAAACGAAAAATTAAAATTTGTAGAGAAACCTCTTCAGATAGAAGACAGAAAAGTGGAGTTTCTCAAGCACAAACGACTAGTGCTAGTTAAAGTCAAGTGGGATTCGAAACAAGGACCCGAATACACTTGGGAGCTGGAATCAGAAATGAAGAGAAAGTATCCTCAATTATTTCAGTAAATCTCGAGGACGAGATTTTTATTAAGGTGGGGAGAATGTAACAACTCTCATCAAAATTCATATTTATTAAATTAATTTGTCCAATAGGAAACCCTAATTGAGACACCCATGTGATTCTGCGCAAACCCTAAAATTTTCAGAACAATCAGAATCAGGATCAGGACCCCTAAAACTCAGGGGGGGTAAATCCTAGTTACGATTATCCTAAAAATCTCGTTGTCAAAACTGAATTTACGAAAATTGTCAAGTCAGCAGGCCTAGTCCCAAACGTGGCAACCCTATGACCCTTAGGTGTCCCTTGCGCACCGTAAGGGTTATAGTGTTACGGTGCGCAAGGGTTGACAAATTTTGGGTATAAATAGAGGGTCGTGGGACTTGATTTCTGGAATTTGAGCGACGAACCAATTCGTAATATGCTCCGAGATATCTTCTGTTTACCACAATTAACACACACGATTCACTAATCGACGCCGCAATCAGGGTAATAACTCGATCGCTATTACGATTCATTTTCCGATCGATCAATGTACTCAATGGATGTTTAAGTGCTGCCCACATTAGGGTGATGCTTTGTCATTAGTCGTTAATTCGACGGATGTTTAAGCATAGCACTTTGTCATTCGTTGTGATGGTTGATGATGTGTGTAAAATGAAACATATAAATTACATCAAATGAGGCATAAAACTAACCCTTTTTAAGTACTAATATTGGAAAAAGAGTGTTTTTGTCTTCCTTTTGTATTTTCAGGATTAAATGAGCTCAAAAACGCAAAAGAAGCAAAAAGACAGCTAATTCCAACATAAATACAAGGAAAGGAACATTAGTGGACTGCCCGACCCCTCAACGGCATCCTCCCAAGCAAAATAGAGGAGACAGAAGACTGAACACGCCCCGTGCTCAGCCAGCACGGGGCCGTGCCCAAGAAGCAGCAGAAAAGACACACCTATAGAAGCTTCTATTGCCCACCACGGGCCGTGCCCAGTGGACACGGGGGCGTGTCGAAAGTACAGCAGGCGCATTAATTGTAATTGCGAATTACAATTAATGAGGAGAGAGAGTGTCAGACAGGCACGGGGCCGTGCCCAGCGGACACGGGGCCGTGCCCAGCTCTCTGTTCAGCCTATAAATAGGAGTGCTTGGATTCATTTCATCTCATCTCATCCCTTGGCACACCACCTCTCTCACACTTCATCCACCACCCACCACCATCACAACACCATCATCCACCACCATCATCCATTGTCCATCGTAGAGTGTGTGAGTCGTCTCGGGATCCAAGATTGATCGTAAGAGTTCTTGACAATCAAGGCCATGTTTGCCTAAGTCTCTTACATCACTTGGTGAAGACAAAGTGTCTAGTATAATACTTTTTATTTCTAATCTTTTGCATTTTTTATTTGGTTTTGTATTAATGACTTTAATAACTAGTTACTTATGTTGAAGGTGATCTTTCCTTATCGTTTGTCCGTGGTGTCTTGGCATTATTTTACTGTCTATATAAAATAAAGGATTTTCACCATTCATATCTCCACGGTCTATATGGAGGTATGTTGGCTACCTGGTCGGGGGTTAAGGGAACGGTTTGGTAAAGGTCTTGCCATTGTTCAGCGTTTAGAGGTCCTGCAATGGACCTGGGTCAAATTTAGTAGGACCTCCTTCAATACCTCACGGTATTGGATGGCGGGGGTCCAAACTCTTTGATCCCCTCATAAGTTAACTACTATTAATACTATAACCCGGCTATTTAAGACTGTATCCCTGCTGACTCAGACTACTTAGCCGAGGGTAACGTCACCGCCAAAAGCGGGGCCTACCACAATACTGCATTAATAACTTAATTCATTATCTTCCAATAATCCACCCTTTTAGGATTGTATCCTTGCTGACTCAAACTACTTGGGTGAGGGTAACGTCACCTTCAAAAGAGGGGCCTACTACAATAACTAAGATAATATCTTAATTATGTGCAAAAGTGCGGAAATAATTAAAGGTTATACTAGATACGAGTCGGAACCAAGTGATTCATCTTGTCTATCTGTTTTTTATTTTATTTTATTTTCAGCATTTTAGTTAGTTTTTATCTTTTCTTAGTTTAAAACATTTTTTCTAAACTTTTTATTTTGGTTAGACGTTGAGGATAAACCGGTACTAAAAGCTCTTGTGTCCTTGGACGACCTCGGTATCTTACCAACGCTATACTACGCTCAACGATGGGTGCACTTGCCCATATGTGTGTTTAGTGTTAGTAAAATATCGTGTTTTATAAATTTAAAACTTGGCTAA